>JANUYF010000003.1:44528050-45128050 GCA_026167975.1 Phrynosoma blainvillii | reverse complement strand
ATTGATGAAAGGCTTCATATAATATTGTTTTCTTCTTAAATCATTGAAACAACCATACCATTAATTAACTTACGTAACTGATGATGAAAGAAAGTCCATGGGGACACTGATGTAATTAATAAATAGAAACCTTATTTTGGGAATTGTTGGCAATATTTATTACACAAGTATGAACTGTTCACACACAAATTTATTTTGGTCATGGACCAATATAAAAATAATATAATATAGAATATATAAAGAAATAACGTACAATTATAAAAACAAATCAGATACAAAAGCAAAAGAAATCAGAATTGGTCTCTACCATCTAACATCAGTTGTTACCAATCATCTGAGCGTGTTTTACATATAATGTAACAAAAAAATTCTACCTTAAGTATAACAGTTTGATTTTGACTGTCCAACAAATAGCTTAAATAAAAAACATCACTGTGTCCAGGAAATTTGGTTAGAAGAGGGGTATCAGCTGATGACAAATGTCCTTGTAAAATTGACAAAACAAAAGTACATGAGCTATAGTTTCTATTGCTCCAGTATCACAAGGACAGAATTTAAGTTCATGGGGGATTTTCCTATACAGTATTGCTGTAGGGAGAACATTGAATCAGGCTAATGATATTGCTCTCCTGAACTTAGGCACTGTGACATAATATAAGTAAGAAGCAGGATGGGAAACTGACATTTGGTTATTTACAAATGAATATTTAGAAAAGGAAGCAGTTTCAGTCTGACCTTCAATGTCTAGGATCCTTTGTCTTACAACTGATTTTGCTTGATCTAATCCTAGCTTTAGAATGGTATTACTGGAAAGTACAAGAAGGCACAGTTTCTTATGGATAGCTGTTACCCAAAAAGATTTATAGTTGTCTACCAAAATGAACTGGGACAGTCCACCAGGGCTATTATGTATTTTTAACCAATAAGTAAAGATAATTATCCACAAACTGGATTCGATTTTACTGACTCTTGCTTCCCTTCATAACATGGCATTGGGCACACAGCGGGTAACCTGAAATATACTCCTCAGAAACTTTGTTTGGACTCTTTCAAGTGTGTTCATATTGTTGTAAGGTCCTAATTGGGCTCCATATAACAATTGGCTCGAGCTTTGGCTATAAAGAGCTTAATTGCTGCAGGAATGAAATGTGTTCCTTTAGTAAAAACGATAATTTTAAATAGCTGTGGCAGATCTTTGTGCAGTCCTAGAAACATAATATGAATGAGCATTTCTGTTTCCTGAGACTTGGAAGACTATCCCCAAATATTTAAAGATCTTAACCTGCTCAGTAGGCTGTCCATCCAAAAACCAACTTCTCTGTTTAAGGTGTTTTGAAAAGGTAAGGATTTTAGTCTTGGAATAATTTATTGTTAATTCCTCATCAGCACAGTAGTGAAGAAGTGATTTTAAAGCTCTCTTCAGACCTATAGGAGCCAATGACAAGATTACTGCATCATCTGCATATAACAATAAATTAATATGCCTGATAGCTAATTTGGGGGGGGGGATGGAAGATAGAATTACTCAAATGAGGGATTAACAAATTTATATAATAGTTGAATAGAACTGGAGCCAGCACACAACCCTGTCTTACTCCCTTACAGACTTGTATTTCCTTGGTAACATGTCCTCGAATACTACATCTTACCTTCAATCTGGTATTTTCATGGATTTTAATAAGTAATAAAAGTAAGCATTTATCCATAGAGGTATTTTTGAGTTTGTCCCACAGTCTAGATCTAGATACTGTGTCAAATGCAGACTTAAAATCAATAAATGCAGCAAAAAGAGTTCAACCAGAATTGATGAGAATATTTCTCTACTAAATGTTGCAAGACCATTGTGTGAGCTATTGTAGATCTCCCAGTCCTGAATCCAGCCTGTTCATCCCTCAAGATGTTTTCAGATTCCAGCCAGTCCAATAATTTAGCCTGGAGATGTTTAGCATACACTTTATTTATCTGGCATAATAAGCTAATTGGATGAAAATTAGCTAGGTCATTTCTATTGCCCTTCTTGTATACAGCAATTATAATAGCAAGACCCCAATCTTTTGGTATTATAGCTGAATGGTCTATTACTGTAAAAAGAGAAGATAACACAGGAATCCACCAATCCAAATCATTCTTTATTACTTCACAGGTAATAAAGTCAGCACTGGGAGCTTTCACAGGTTTAAGTTGTTCAATAAGATTCCTGATTTCTAAACTAGAGACTGGGGGCCAATGAGGAAGAGACACTGAATTCAACTCCAAATCTATCTGGAAATTCTCTGTTAGAGCATACAAATCCACAAAATAGTTTTCCCAAATATTGGCTGGAATCCGAGATCTGGGACAGTATTTGTTTTTTGAGAGAGATGGTGCTACTGCCCTACAAAAAAGGGCAGGGTTATTTGAACTAGCAGCCACTATCAGGTTTTTCCAGGCTGTCTGAGTAGCACTCTTTTTTTTTTAAACAGTTGTTTGTACTGTTTTTTCAACCTCATAAGGTCTAACGCTGAGCATAAATTGGGGTTTGCTCTGTATTGTATAAAGAGGTATTTTAAGGAATTCCAGGCCTCATGGCTCTCTTGGTCTAACCAGTTGTGCCATGTGCTTGGTTCCTGCCTAGTTATGGTAGGTCGAGGAACAGTCAACAAGGACTGAATTGATTTTATCAGATTATTGAAACTGGCTAGTACATCATTATCTGACTTGCCATCCACTATTGCTAGTTGGAGGAGCTTGACTGATTCACTTTCAAAAAACTTAGTAAGTACTACTGATTTTTGGGATGTCCATTTGGCATGAAGTGGACCATAATCACCGGACAATGTTACAACCTGACAGATAGGTAAAAACAAACTGTCATAAGCCTTCAAACACAACATAGCAGGGAAGTGATTTAAACTCTGAGAGATCCCCACATAATTTAACAGGGAAGGCCTGGCACCAGCCCAATTATCCTGGCACCAGCCCAACTCAGTGGGATAATCATAACTTGTAGACCCGTTCAAGATCACTAAATTTAGTCTTGTGAAGATTTGCACTAGGCACAGTCCTCTATAATCACTATATACATCCTTGGACTGACAGCATAAAATAGGGGGCATAATTACAGAAGATAAGGGCTGGCAGTTAAATTTGGCAAAATGTAATATGTCATTTGCTCCAGTTCTTGCCTTAAAGTCTCCAGCTAGTATAATATCTGCTGTAGGTGATGTAGCCATTGGGTTTTCAACAGAAGTATTCAATCTATCCCATACATATTTTATCTTTGAATTGACTTGCAAAGGTGGGATATACACATTAATCAATAGTAAAAGGCTATTTTTGAATTGGAGCAAGATTGCCAGGGCATATTGATCTAAAGAAGACAAACTAGTTACTTGTGCCTGTAATAAGGTGGATATTAGAAATCCAACAAATATGGTACTGGTCCCTCGAGTATTGGGAAACTGATTTAGCCTCCTCTGACATCAGATAGCTTGGAAAGCACTGTTGTAGTAGTTGGAGTGTTGGGTTGGGACTTGGAAATCAAACTTTACATTCTGATTGTCCCATGAAATTCACTTGGCGACCTTGGGCCTCTCAGGGCTCATTCCCTTTATGATTTAAACTGGTTTGCGAATCAGTTTATATGTGCCTTGTTCACACTGGAAATGTGTTGGGTCTGAGTCATGGTGAAGTGAGGTAAATGTGGAAAAAAAATCGCTCTTTTCAAAGATGGATCTTTTGGTGGTTCTTTTGAAAAGAATTGATTTGCAAGTGTGTTCAACAAGTGTGAACAACATTCAGATCTCAATTGCATTGCACTGGAGGGGAAGGACTATGGCAGAGGGTTGGCAGAGGGGTGTAACCCATCACACCCAGGTTTTGGGGAAATCCACCATTTCCCCTCCCTCAGAGCTCTGCTACAGTGCTTTCCTTGGGGGGGGGGTTAGCATGATTTTGAGCTTATCTTGAGTCATGTCTTGCATTTTCCTCAAAGGTCTTCCATGCCTGGTCCTCCTTTGTGGCAAGGACACCTAGTCATCCTGCCCCCCCCCCCCCATGCATCGGCTTGAATCAATTCAGCAACCTGGTATCAATGCGACTCACAAACTGGTTTAAATGCAAGTAGGAATGCACCCTCAGTCTCTTTCAGCTTGACCTAGATCACAGGTTTAGTGTGAGGATAAAGAGAGGAAAAAAGTCATGTTCAACTGGAGAAGCTGTGGGGTATAAATATAGTAACAAATAAATAATTCATGCATATTAATCAGAAAATATAATTAAACAGGATTCTATGGAATCTTGGGATTTGTAATTTTGTGAGGTATTATCATTCACTGCCAGAGAGCTCTAATATGGTAATTTAGAGGAGTGCAGTAGGGAATTGAAAGTACTTCATTGAACTGCAAAAAACAGGATTTTGGAGAATGGAAGCACATCAGTTAACATGCTATTAAGCTGCTATAAATGTGTAGTGTGGACACTTCATAACATACAAGAACATATATGTGTCACACTTTTCACCCCACCTATCAGCCTGTTGCTGATCGTCTCTTTACTTTCATCTCAAGGAATGAAGCTTTTGTTCTTAACAGCCCTCTAGTTGACTTCAATCCATGGTGACCCTGTAGATGAGACATCTCCAAGACCCCCTGTCCTCCACTGCTCTGCTTAAATCCTGCAACTCCACCCATGACCTCCTTAATAGAGTCCATCCATCTGGCATGTGGCCTTCCTCTCTTCCTACTTCCCTCCACCTCTCCCAGCATTATTGTATTCTCTAATGCAGGGGTAGGCAACCTTTCCCCTTTAAGGGCCGAGGGACTTCAGCTCCCAGAAGCCTCAGCAATGTTGGCCAATAGTCCCATGTTGGCCAATAGCTCCTGGGATTTTGGGAGCTGAAGTCCCTCGGCCTTAAAGGGGAAAGGTTGCCTACCCCTGCTCTAATGAGTCTCTCCTTCTCATGATGTGTCTGAAGTACGATAGCCTCAGTTTGGTCTTCTTGGCTTCCAGGGAGATTTCTGGCTTGATCTGCTCTAGGACCCATTTGTTTGTCCTTTTGGCTGTCCATGGAATCCTCATCACTCTTCTCCAGCACCACATCTCAAATGAATTGCTTATCTTCCTATCATATTTCCCAACTGTCCAGCTCTCACATCCATATATGGTAATAGGGAATACGATGGTTTGTATGATTCTAACTGTTGTGCTGAGTTGTATATCTTTGCATTTTAGAATCTTTTCTAGTTCTTTCATAGCCACTGTCTCCATTCTTAGTCTTCTTCTGATTTCCTGACTGCAGTCCCCATTTCTATCAATGTTTGATCCCAGGTATGTGAATTCTTTTACTATTTCTATTTCTTCATTGTCTAGGTTGAATTTATGAAGGTCCTCGGTAGTCATTATTTTTGTTTTATTTATGCTCAACATTAAGCTTGCCTTTGCACTTTCCTTTTTGATCTTCCTTAGTAGGTGTTCCAGGTCTGTGAGCTTTTCTGCTAGTATTATGGTATCGTCTGCATATCTTAGATTGTTGATATTTCTTCCTCCTATTTTCACCCCTCTTCCTTTTGTTCCAAGCCTGCTCTTCTTACAAGATGTTCTGCATACAAGTTGAACAGATAGGGTGAGAGGATACAGCCTTGTCTGACCCCTTTGCCAACTGGGAACCATTCTGTTTCTTCGTGTTCTGTTCTGACAGTAGCCTCTTGTCCTGAGTACAGACTCTTCATCAGAACTATCAGATGTGTTAGCACTCCATGCTAAGGGCACTCCATAGCCTTTCATGATGTATGCAGTCAAAGGCTTTACTGTAGTATGTACAGCACATGCTGGTTTCTTTTGGAATTCCCTGGTGTGCTCCATTAGCCATTGTATGTTTGCGATGTGGTCCCTAGTGCCTCTTCCTTTCTTCAACCCTGCTTGAACCTCTGGGTATACTAAATCAGACACTGACATTGTTGTGTGCCTTCAAGTTGCTTCCAACTCATGGTGACCCTAAGGCAAGTCTATCATGGTGTTTTCTTGGCAAATTTCTTCAGAGGGGATTTGCCATTGCCATCCTCTGAGGCTTAGAATGTGTGATTTGCCTAAGGTTGCCCAGTGAGTTTTTATGGCCGAGTGAGGATTAGAACCCTGCTCTCCAGAGACATAGTCCAATGCTCAAACAACTACAACATGCTGAATCAGTGTTACCTACTTTGGCTGGCAGAAGCCTGTGATAATATTGGGCAGAGGGTTTTTTTTTTTTTTTGATCTCCTTCATAATCCTTATATACCTAAAGATGGTTGGGACCTTCTTGGGCAAATCAAGCAGGGATATGAGCAAAACAGTCTCAGTAGGAAACAATTAGGAAAGCGATTGTTTTGAAGATAACTCAGCATGGGTAGCTGAACAATATTGTGAGTAAATGTCACTAGAATATTAAGAAGAAATTATTCCACTGATTTTCCACAAAGCAAAAATACTTCCCCCAACTTGTACTACCTTAACTTGAAAAGAGCATGCTTGAAGAGTGACTGTTATTAACTTTTTCCACTTGGCCACTGCTTATATCAAGTAACCTCTATTAATAGGGACTTGGTGAATTTAAAATGCAATGTAGAACTTTATATATACATTTACAAAATTGTTTTAAGTCTAACAGTCAAAGTGCTAAAAGCTATCTGACAGCTGGAGTGAGCAAACATGGACTTTTTGAGCAGAAGAGAACCACTTCATACTGTGGACCATTGGTTATTTGCAGTCTTTCTAAAACAAATATTAAATAATATTCAGTTTAATTAGGAATAAAGAACATGGTGTTCCAGAAAAGTAATAGCTTGCAATCTAGTACTAAGTTCAACCTGAGACAATCAGACTGTCTGTGCTGGTGTTAGGGGTGGATAGGGGGATCAGTGTACTTCAGGATGATAGAATCCCAGAATCATAAAACTGGAAGGGCCACAATTCCAGCCTCCTGCCATTCAAGAATAGCTAAACAACTGTGGTGCCCTGTCTTTAACTAACTTAAGAACCAAGCTTCGTGGATGAACCAAAAAAGATTTATTGAGAAGCTCACCATGGTAGACAAGCATTTGCCAAAATTGGCAGCAAAACCCTAAACCCAAGCACATAACCCCTTCACACTTAGCGCCACTTCCCTGCTCATTCTCCTCTCTCTCATTCCATCGCTAGGAGAGTGACCTTGAGGGTCAAATAACAAGTCTGCCTCCCTCCTTCCCTGCCTCCTACTTCTAGCCTTTAAACAGAAACTATCATAACAACAATAACAACAATTCCCCCAGTTACAACATCACTATTCCATGTAATTTTATAACCAAACCATCATAACCCATAGCAGGGGATCTCAGGGGGGCCTTGACAACAACTAAAGCACTTCTGATAGACGGCCATCCAACCTCAGCTTAAAGGCCTCCACAGAAGAAGAAGAAGAAGAAGAAGTCAGTCTATTTCACTGGTAGACATCTTTTTACCATCAGAAAGTTTTCCCCCTAATATTTAGTTGGAATCTCTTTTCTTATCATTTGAATCTATCGCTTCATGATATTATTATTCACATAGCGTGTCCCCATTCTCCTGATTTAATAGAATCATAGAATTATAGAGTTGGAAGAGGCCACAATGGCCATCCAGTCCAACTCCCTGACACCCAATCAAATACACACTCAAAACACTCTTGACAGACAGCTATCCAGCTTGTATTTCAAAACCTCTAAAGATGGAGAATCCACTATATTCTGAGTCAGTATATTCCATTGTGAAACAGCTCTTAACATCAGGGAGTTCTTCCTAATGTTGAGGTGGAATCACTTTTCCTACAGCTTAAATACATTGCTCAGTGTCCTAGTCTCTGGAGCATCAGAAAACGAGCTTGCTCCACCTTCAATATGACATCCTTCCAAATATTTAAACATAGATATCATGTCACCTCTTAACCTTCTCTACCCCAGGCTAAACATACCAGTTCCCCAAAGCACTCCTCATAGGGCAACATTTCCAAATCTTTTACCATTTTGATCTCCCTCCATTTGATACGTTTCAGCTTGTCAATATTCTTCTTGAATTGTGGTGTCCAGAACTGGACACAGTATTCCAGATGAGGCCTGAACAAAACAGAATAGAGTGATACTATTAAAGGTAAAGGTATTCCCTATTGACAAGGTTGTCAAGTCTTGGGCGGTGCTCATCTCCATTACTAAGCTGAAGAGCCAGCGTTGTCAGAGACTACTCTGTGATCATATGGCCAGCATGATTACACAGAATGCTGTTTACCTTCCCACTGAAATGGTCCCTATTTATCTACTTGCATTTGCATGCTTTCGAGCTGCTAGGTTAGCAAAAGCTGGGACTAGTGATAGGAGCTCACCCCATCATGCAGTACCCAGGTCTTGAACTGCCAACCTGCTGATTTTGCAATCAACAGAGTCAGTGTCTTAACCACTTGAGCCACTGCATCCCTTTAGTGGTACTATTACAAAGTGAACATGAGCAACAGTGCAATGTGGCTGTTTAAAAAGCCAATGTGATGCTAGCTTCCATCAATAGTGGTACTATTAATAGTGGTACTATTCCATCAATTTAGACACTATACTTCTATTGATGCAGGCTAGCATCACATTGGCTTTTTAAACAACCACATTGCACTATTGACTCATGTTCAGCTTGTGGTCCACTAAGACTTGTCTTTTTCGCATGTACTATTGTCAAGCCATGTGTTACCCATCCTGTATCTGTGAATTTCATTTTTTCTGCCTAGGTGTAGAACCTTACATTATGCCCCATTAAAATCCATTTTGTCAGCTTTGGCCTAGTTCTCTTCTCTGTTAAGGTCATTTTGAATTCCAACCCTTTCCTTTGGTGTATTGGCTACCCCTCCTAATTTGTTGAGCTCTGGTACCACAGTAGTTAAAAATACCGGTACTACAGCCACAATGTTGTGAGTTCAATCTCAGAGGGCTCCAGGTTGACTCAGCCTTCCATCCTTTCATAGTGCGTCAAATGAGTACCTAGCTTGTGGGGGGCAGATTGTAAACTGCTTAGAGAGTACTTAAGTTCACTATGAAATGGTATAGAAATGTAAATGCTATTGCTATTGCTATTGTCATCTGCAAATTTAATAAGCATGTCCTTTATTCCATCATTCAAGTCATTGATAAAGATGTTGAATAGCACTGAGCCCAGGACAAAACTCTGTGGTACCCCACCAGTCACTTCTTTCCAAGATGAAGAAAAGCCATTAGTGAGTACTCTTTGCGTATGTCTGGTCAACCAATTACAAATCCACCTTACAGTAGCATTGTCTACCCACATTTTACTAGCTTTTTTGGTAAGGATATCATAGGGGACCTTGTCAAAGGCCTTATGGAAATCAAGATATGCTATATCCACAGCATTCCCTTTACTTATCAAGCTTGTAAACCTCTCTTTTTCTATATAAAAGAGAGCTATGATTAGTCTGGCATGACTTGTCTAGTCATGTGTGTCTGATAACATACAACAAAGTGCAGGAGAACATGGTCACTCCCACCAATGGATCCTGCTACTTCCACCCCATTAACCAGGTCATCACTGTTGATTAGGATCAGTTCTAAAAAAACAGCCGATATCCTTGTTGCTTCTCCCACCTTCTGGACAAAAACATTGTCTGCAAGGCAAATGAGGAATTTGTTGGACCTTATATTCTTGGTGGGGATGCAGTTGCTCAAGTGGTTAAGATGCTGACTCTGTTGATTGCAAGATTGGCAGGTTGGCAGTTTGAGGCCTGGGTGCTGCATAATGGGGTGAGCTTCTGTCACTAGTCCCAGCTTCTGCCAACCTAGCAGTTTGAAAGCATGCAAATGCAAGTAGATAAATAGGTACCCCTTCATTGGGAAGGTAAACAGTGTAAAAGCAGTATAAACATACTAACGTTCTGTGCAATCATGCTGGTCACATGATCACAGAGTAGTCTCTGACAACACTGGCTCTACGACTTAGTACCAGAGATGAGCACCGCCCCCTACAGTCAGACACGACTTGACAATCTTGTCAACAGGGAATACCTGTACCTTTACTTTTTAATATTCTTGGTAGAATTTGACTTCCAAAAAATACCAGCATAGTTGAATTCTCTCATTTCTACATTTCTCCTTTCTGGATGTGTGGTCATCTGTTCCAGAAAAGCATAATCCAAATCCTCAGTCTGGTTTGGGATCGATAGTAGACCCACACAATGACATCATTGTTGTTTGACTCCCCCTTAATTTATACCCAGATGTTCTCAGCCTGGCTTCCAGGATTTAAGTCATGGATCTCTTGACAGCTGTAAAGATCCTTGACATATACTATTACTCCTTTTCTGTTCCTGCTTGGTCTATTTCTCTGAAATAATGTATACTCCACTATTACTACATCCCAATCATGAGACTCATTCCATCAGGTTTCTGTGGTGCCTATTATATAGTATTTGATCTGCTATGTTAAAAGTTGCAGTTCATCTTGTGCATTTTGCATGCTCTTTGCATTAGTTTATAGACATCTAAGACTATGGATCATTCCTCCTAGCTGCTTATCTTAGGTTGAATGAATGAATGAAGTTTATTGTTAAACGCTAAAAGCCGGCACAATATAAAACAAATATATAAAACAAATATATCCATTAAAAAAAAACATTTAAAGAACAAAACAGTATTAATACTAAATAACTAAATAAAACATACTATACAAAAACTGACAATGAATCAACATGGAAAGATAGGTGAGGAGGGCTATCAGCAAAATACAATAAAACATTGTAATAAATCATTAATAATGATAATGGAAAGATACAACTGAGCAGGTTTTAGTCATCATTCTCCTTAAGAGAATTGATTCTAATCTTACTGGCAGCTAAACCAAATTTTGCAACCATACAAGTGATAAATACATCGTTGCCAGCCAGAAGAAGACAAATTTGGTGCAGACAAGATCTATCGGACAGGGTATGTAAAATACATTCGAGAAACCTTTTCCTAGGGGATGTATAAAGAGGACAATACAAAAGGTAATGTACAATATCCTCCACTGCCCCAGTATTACAAATACAAAATCTCAGATGGACAGGAGTGTTATTATATCTGCCCGTCAAATAGGCAGAAAGCATGCATTGGTATCTAAGGGGTGTAAAAGCTTTTCTAATAGGGGCCAGAGTAAGGTTAATAAAGTAATGCTCTAGTCCAAACGATGTCTTGTATAATGGGTACCAAAAGGAAAAAGGAGTGTTCGAGAGAGAATGTAAACCAGCCCATTTAGCAGCAAGGTGAATTTTCTCTTTAATTAGTTGCTTAACTCTACGGGTGGCATAATTTGGAAGTGAGTCCACATTAATCTCATAATTCAGTAGTATCATCCTGACTAAATATACCCAGGAACTTGGAGAGTTGACTGATAATTGTTCCAAAAAACATTTTTTGGGGAGCCTGGAACCACTCATGGATAACAACTTTAGCCAGTAAAAAACAAGAGCTGTATGGATACTGGCTTGGAGGGTAGTTTGACCTGTTTCTGCTCTCAAAAAAGAGACAGGGGTACACTTAGGGGCAACCAACAGAGATCTCAAAAATAAATTCTGAACAGGTTCTAAATTTGATATACTGTTGTATCCCCAAATTTCTGCTCCGTATAATAGTTGAGGAACAATTTTCCTTTGATAAATCTCTAAAGTGGGTGCTACTAAATGGCCTCCTTGAAGTCTGTGGAATTTTAACAAAGAATTTATAGAGAAGGATGATTTTAACTTGGCAGCAACAAAATGAGTTTTCCATGACAAATTGGATTGAAATCTCAAACCCAGATAATTGTAATAAGATTGTTGTTCTATAGTTTTTGTCTCAAGGCTCCACCGGTGCAATTTTTTCTTTGGTCTAAAGACCACTACTTTGGTTTTAGAGTGGTTAACTATTAACATTTCCTTTGAACAATATTCACTTAGTTTCCTTAAGAGTCTATGCATTCCGATTAAGTTAACCGAGATTAGAACAATATCATCGGCATATAACAGAACCGAAAGTTTAACATCCTGGATAGTGGCTGGGAAAAAGTTGGATCCTTTTAAGGCCTGGATGATATCATCGATATAAAAATTAAATAGAAAAGGTGCCAAGAGACATCCCTGGCGTACACCTCTATCTGTGGGGATGCTATAGGATAGAACACCATTTGCCCCGAGACAAACCCTAATGGAAGTATTGTGATGTAGCATTTGAATTAAAAGGAGCAATCTTCTATCAATATTTGCTGCTGCTAACTTTGACCAAAGTCGATCACGGTCGACTAGGTCAAAGGCAGAAGTGAAATCAACAAAGGCGGTGAAAAGTTCTTTTCTATCTTTTTGAGAATATTTTTGAATCAGATGGTGTAAAACAAAACATTGATCAAGTGTGGATTTACCCTTCCTAAACCCAGCTTGTTCTTCTGCAAAGATATTGTTTTCCGTGGCCCAGTCCTCTAGTTTACCTAACAGATATCTAGCATAAAGCTTAGAGATGATGTTCAGAAGGCTAATAGGCCGAAAGTTTTTAGGATCAGCCATAGAACCTTTTTTATGGATAGGAATAACAATACTCACAGCCCATCTCTGAGGAATATTCCCATTCTGATTTATATAAGTAAATAAAGCAGCAAGAGGTGGAACCCACCAATCTAAGTTAGATCTAAATAATTCACCAGGAAACATGTCTTCTCCTGGTGCTTTATTATTAGGAAGGGATTTAATCAGAGAATTGACTTCATCAGTGGTAACTGGATCCCAAGTGGGGCAACAAGAAAATTAAGATAAGTCCAATCTAGTAATAGGACTCTAAATTTTATCATGGGAAAAGTGAGAAAAGAGGCCGGAAAAATGATCTTGCCATTGAGCAGAGGTGATCTGATTAGTAATAATCCCTTGAGAATTTCTAGTGCCTTTGTTCACTAGGGACCAGAATCTAAGGGAATTTTTTTCCACAAGGGCCTGACCCAGATCCATCCAAGCTTGTCATGTAAATTCAATTTTTTTTTGCCCTAAGTAAATTTTTATACTCCCTTCGGTGATTAATATAACACATATAATTCTCTGGGGAGTCTTCTTCTCTTAACCTCCTAATAGCTCTTGCTAAGATACGCTTCTGAGAGGCACACTGGCTGTTGAACCAACCATGATTATGCTTGTTAATAGAGCGTGAGGTATTAGTGCTCACCAAAAAAGGCCGGATTTCTTGGACTATTTTGTCCAAGGAACCCAAAGGGTCTTGGTTTGACAAAAGGAGGTCTCTTAACATGAGCATCCTTGGCGACATTAGGAAGGTATTCACATTTTCGTTAACTTTCCCATTCCACTTAACCCTTTTGTCCCCGTAAGGGATCATGTTTTCAGGCGATCCCAGCATTTTATTTCCAGAAGGGATGGAGATAAACGGTGGCATCAAAGATAATTGAATTGGCATATGGTCACTCTCAGGTCTAACCAGAACTTTAAAGTTAGCAAAGCATAAATATGCTGCTTGAGAAAGAATAAAATAGTCAATCACGCTCTTCCCTCTTGGCCCTGTATAGGTATATGAGCCAGTTTCAAGGTCACAATCATTCCCATTACATAGAAAAAGATGGAACTTAAAAATGATAGAAAAAAGAGATTTTCCCGCCTCATTGATCCCCATGTCCTTGGAGCTCCTCATTGGTATATGGGAAAAGTCCTCAGGACTTAAGCCAAGTTTCTCAGCTATTTTGTTATTATTAGGGCCCAATCTCGCATTCATGTCACCAGCCACTAAAATTAATGGGTGAGTATATATATCAAACAGAGATGTAAGGATTAGTTCTAAGTCTGACCATTTGAAATCATGTTCATATATTGAATTTTGGGGAGGGCAGTAAATATTAATCAAAAAAAGTTTCACACCACTGGACCAGTCTATTTGTAGGGTAAGAATATTTTCACAAGCCCCAAAATCCATCTGAGAAATTGTTGGGTTCGAATCCACTGCAATCAAGGATGCCAAGCTGCCATGAAGACGACCTCTGCACTTTGATTTAGAGGCAGGGAGAGAAAAGGCAACAAAACCAGGGAGGGAGGGGAAATCTGATGAAGTGATCCATGTTTCCTGAATGCAAATAATCTTAAAATTTGCACAAAAGTTTTTAAAAATTTTGTCAGCCAACTTGGAGGGCCATCCTGCAACATTCCAAGATAGAACCTTGAATAACATATTTGTCTTGGGCTGGGTGTTTAACTGCATCACTGGGAGGGGTACAGGAATGGACGGGGAAATATAATTACCCTGATCTTTAAGTCAATCCAACTCAATAATTTGATTGAGCTTTCCATCCTCATTGTGAAATACACCCCCACCACCTGGAAGAATAGAGGACTTTCTGCTGTGTGTAGATTGCACAACAGGGGGACTGGTGTATTGAGCAACTTCCGTAAAAGATTTTCCCTGCAAATGTTCCAGAGGAAAAAGAACCGATTTGATTGGAGAGGCAGAATTCTGTTCAGGAGGAGGACAATGCACTTCATCATTTCAATTGAGTATAGGTGGAAGGAATTCCTCATCTGTTTGAAGTTCATTTCCAACACTTCTTTCTCCGGCTGAAATACCACTCGTCTTGCTATGGACAGATTCTGAAGGGTGTTGAAATGAAGTGAAGGTGTTACATAAAATATTCAATCTCGGAAGGATTTCTTGTTGAGAAGCAGGAGGGAGGGTTGAAAAAGAGTTTAGTAATTTTCTTTCCTCCTCTGTAAACAGAACATGGTTTTTAGAAACAATTACCTCATCAGGACTGGCTTCAATTGGATGATTATTCTCAAAACTTATCAAAACATCAGTTTTGCATTGTTTAACTGTTTGGACCATATTATGGAAAAGGGAAGAAACAGACATGTTCTTAAAAAATCTGCTGACTCCAATATCTAAGGCTGCAAATCTGGCCTTATGTCTGTAAATATCGGAAGAAATTGCTCTGGTCTTGAAAGTCACAACTGCACGGGCACAGTGATAGTTGTAAAAAAGATAATCAATGTTAAGGATATTGTATATGTTAATAGATGGAACTATTTCCTTCCCAATAAGATGCACAAAATGGGCTTTACGTTGAAACTGGGATAGCCAGCCTCTTGGCTTTGGGAAGTTAGGGAAAACCAACTTTGAATGGTCTAAAACCAAATTCCAGGAGGGTGAGTGGTGTTTAATATCTTCATGAGCAAGATTACTCTGCTTAGTGCCTTGTATGCAACGTTGGGCATACACATATTGCCAAGGGTCTTGTATTTCCTTTGATGGAGATGAAGGCACATTGGGAGGGTTAACAAATAAGAGGGGCTCAGTGGTACTTGTAGTTACATGGTTGTTAGAAGGTGAAGAATAATCTGAGTGGTTACAACACTTTTGACATATTTTATCTTGTTTCTTAGGATGTACAAGAGGCTTTTTAATTTTAAGTACCTTACTCTGAAGCTTACTTCTGTGATTTTATTTTATTTTACGTTGCAGTTTCTTTTTTGATTTGATTTTAGTTGGTTGTGTGGGTTCTCCTGATTTACATGTATTATTAGATGTATCAATATTAAGAGCCTGATCGTTTCTTATGTTGAGTTCTACCAGTATAGTCAGCAGCTAATAACATTGAGACAAAAAGTTCTTAATTGAATTCAATTCTTTGCTCTGCTCAGATAAGAAGTTTCCACAAAGATCTGTTAATAAGATTAGGTGATCTTCTATATTAGTGATATGCGGTTTAAGTTCAAGAGGGACAACAATTGGGTTTGACTTATCAGGAGATTCCCCATGTCCTGTGGAGAAATCTTCTATATGTTTGCTGACGTTCACCAATTCCTCATCATCAGAATGGAAGTAGCTTATCTTAGGTTTTCTTCTGCCCACTGTTGGGTTTTTGTCCTGCTTGCCCAGTTCTTTCTATAACATTGAGACTATTATTTGCAGCACTTGATGAACCTCTGCCCCCAAGAAAACTGTCTCCCTCCCACACATAATTCAGTTAAAAGCCTTCCTGATTGGTTTGTGAGATTCTTAGCAAAACCTTCCTGCCAACTGCTGTGAGGTGCAACCCATTACTTGCCAGCAGTCCATCTTCATGAAAATGTAGATCATGGTTCAAGAAATCAAATTGTTCCTGGTGGCACCATCTGTGGAGCCAGTAATTCACCTCTACCATTCTTCTCTCCCTTCCTGATCCATGTCTTTCAGCGTGGAGAAGAGATGAAATGACAGCTTGTGCATGACGGTCCTTCAGTTTCCTACCCAGAGCCTCATCATCCCTTGTGATATGCTGAAGGCTATGCCTTGCAATGTCATTGGTTTCCACATGGATCAAAAGGAAGGGGGTAATGGCTAGTGGGATTGATTCGTCTTGTCAGCTACTGTTACATCACAGATTTTTTCCCCAGAGAGAAAGCACACCTCTCAAGACATTATTCCAGGCCTGCAAACCAGTGCTAATATTTTTGCCTAAACTTGTATTCCCACTTTCATTTGAAAGAAACATCAGATCCAGACTTCTCTGGAAGATATAACATCTGGAGGTCTTGCCCAGCACTTTGTGCCCTGCCTATTCTTTTCTTCATACCTGTCCTATTACACACAACAACAAGTGCTGGGGAATTCATAGAATCATAGAGTTGGAAGAGACCACAAGGGCCATCCTGTCCAACCCCCTGCCATGCAGGAACTCAAAATCAAACCATCCCTGACAGATGGCCATCCAGCCTCTTTTTAAAGACCTGCAAAGAAGGAGACTCCACCACACTCCAAGGAAGTGTGTTCCACTGTCAAACAGCTCTCACTGTCAGGAAGTTCCTCCTAATGTTGAAGTGGAATCTCTTTTCCTGTAGCTTGGATCTGTTGTTCCGGGTCCTGTTTTCTGGAGCAGCAGAATATGACATCCCTTCAAATATTTAAACAGAGCTATCATATCACTTCTTAACTATCTCTTCTCCAGGCTAAATATACCCAGTTCCCTAAGTCATTCCTCATAGGGCATGATTTCCAGACCCTTCACCATTTTAGTTGCCCTGCTCTGGACACGCTCCAGTTTTTCAACATCCTTTTTGAATTGTGGTGCCCAGAACTGGACACAGTATTCCAGGTGGGGCCTGACCAAAGCAGAATACAGTGGCACTACTACTTCCCTTGATCTAGATACTATATTTCTATTAATGCAGCCTAAAATTGCATTGGCCTTTTTAGCTGCCGCATCACACTGTTGACTCATGTTAACTTGTGGTCTACTAGGACTCCTAGATCCCTTTCACACATAGTCTCGTTAAGCCACGTGTTCCCCATCCTATATCTATGCATTTTATCCCCCCCCCCCAGTACAGTTCCTTACATTTCTCTGTGTTGAAATTCATTTTGTTAGCATTGGCCCAGTTTTCTAATCTATTAAGATCATTTTGAATTTTCATCCTGTCTTCTGGGGTATTAGCTATTGCTCCTAATTTGGTGTCATCTAAGTCATTGATAAAGATATTGAATAGCACTGGGCCCAGGACAGAACCCTGTGGCACCCCACTGGTCACTTCTCTCCAGGATGAAGAGGAGCCATTGCTGAGCACCCTTTGGGTTTGGTCAGTCAACCAATTACTAACCCACCTAACAGTTGTATTGTCTAGCCCACATTTTACTATCTTGTTTGCAAGAATATCATTGGGAACCTTGTCAAAAGCCTTACTGAAATCAAGATATACTATCTCAACCGCATTCCCTTTATCTACCAAGCTGGTAATTTTATCAAAAAAAAAAAAAAAGAGATCAAATTAGTCTGGCATGACTTGTTTTTGAGAAATGTCAACTTTTTGTAATTATGGCATTCCCTTCTAAATGTTCACAGACTTTCTGTATAATGATCTGCTCTAGAATCTTTACTGGTATTGATGTCAGACTAACTGGATGATACAGTTGTTTTTTCCTCTTTTTGAAAATGGGGACAATATTTCCCCTCTTCCTGCTGGGACTTTTCCTGTTCTCCAAGAGTTCTCAAAAATTATTGCCAGTGGTTCTGAGATTATATTTGCCAGTTCTGGAGACTTAGGGCCGATGCAGACCGGCAGGTTAGGCTAGCCTGTGGGTAGAGTTGGGGTGGGGCAACTGCATGCTGGCCGCCCTGACTCTGCCCCGACTCTGCGCGCCTGTCTGCAAAGTGTGCGGCATCAGGGTGCCCTCTTGGTTCAGCGTGCATACACGCTGCACCAAAAGAGCACAAAAGAGCTGCAGGGGCGGCAAAAAGGAGGTTTGGGGCCACGGCGTGTGGTTCCCACAGCCCCGATCCACCACTCCGAGGGGCGGCACAGAGCCGTCCCTTCTTGGCCATCTGCATTGGCTCTTAAATTCATTTAGGTTAATCAGGTATTCCTGTACTACTTCTTATTCTGTGCTGCATTTCCCCTAAAGCAAGGAGTTGGTTCAGATTTTACAGAAACCTCTCTCTAGATACTAGTGGGGCACTGCTGTGCAGTTGATTTTATGATGACAATGCAAATTGTAAAGGTTCCATTTTGGTTACAGTACAGAAATGTGAAACTAGAAAACATGTGGCATTTGTACTTCCTGTTCCTTTCACATATCTGTCAAATTCACTTGCAAATTTTATTTTAAAACTCTCAAGCAGATTTCTCCAAAAAGCCAAGTTGATTTAATTGGGACATGTTGTAGAGTGGTCAAGTTTTAAATAACTAATTACAATCCTTCCAGTTTAGTTTAATTTCACAATTGATTCATTGTTTATTATCATTAAGGGAGAAACTGATTTGGTATTCAGACTTCTATTCTCAACCAGCTTGCTATGACTTTCCACAGTGGCTGAGACAAGGCAAATAGCATATTTCCACATTGTGAAATCCCATTAGTGTGAATGACTATTGCATTTCATTGAAATATGGCAGTCATTACTTCATATTGCTTTGATGTAGTTTCTAGTTGCCACAAGAGTATTAAGATGGCATCTAAGTATTTCCCCCCCACGATGTGCAACTGAGCTGTTTCTGACATGTTCTTTCTCTGGGTACATTGTAGCTAACTCATTTCCTTTTACTTGGCTAGCATGCAATATGTTGAAAACACAGTTGCACAGACACAGTATTACCTCATGGAACAGCTGATATTGCTGGAACCACCCCATGAACTACAACATCAAGCATGCAATCTCTTTGCCCAGTTCTACTTGCTTTTTTGATGGCACAGTGATTTACAGGCTGTTTCTACAAAAATAACTAAAAGGGCTAGACTTGTTGCAAAACATAGCTGCCTTTTACAGAGGTAAACCTCTGAACTAGTCTAATACATGTATCTGAGGAAGAAGACTCAAGTCTATGAAAGCTCATGCTGCCAACTTCTTTCTTTCAGTTAGTCTCAAAGGTGCTACAACATACCTTTGCATACTGATTTTCTAGACTAGCTCAACTATGTCTTTGAATTTTATTCCAGAATTGTGAGGTAGTTTGAGTGTCGGATTACAACTCTGGAGATTAGGGTTCGATTCCCAGCTCGGCCATGAAACCACTGGGTGATTTTGGCAAGTCACATGCTCTCAGCCTCAGGGGAAAGCAATGGCAAACCTCCTGTGAACAAAGTCTCCTCCTTTGGAGGTCTTTAAACAGAGGCTGGATGGCCATCTGTTGGGGATGCTTTGATTTTGAGTTCCTGCATGGCAGGGGGTTGGACTGGATGGCCCTTGTGGTCTCTTCCAACTCTATGATTCTATGAAATCTTGCCAAGAAAACCCTATATAGATTCAGCTTAGGGTCTCCATAAGTTGGAAACAACTTGAAGGCAAACAACAACAACAACAATGTTGACTCTGACTGGCAGTAGGTTTCCAGGGTTTAAGGCAGGACTATTTTCTAGCCCATTATCATCCCATCTGAGTACTAACCAGACCCAACCATGCTTAACTTCCTAAACCAGTCAAGATCAGGTTTATTCAGGATGAACAATAAAGATAGTTAATACAGAAATCACACCAAAGGTTGGAACACCAACCATTATAGTAAATCTTAATGGAATCAAATAAAATCTGTTTGAATTGCTGTATAAATGAAGGGGAGGCTATAAGTTTTCACTTGAAAAACACCAACACACCACTGTGTTGCTTACCAATTGGTTAATTACCAGTCTTTTGTTGTTGTTGTTGTTGTTAGCAAATAAGCAAAAACAAAAACAAAAAAACAAACAAACAAAACCCACCAAACATTCCCAAACATTCCTTAAGGAAGAAGCTGAAGAAAAAGGATTACTGTTCTTCATTGTCTTCCCTTGAAGAAGTGACAGCTAAAACTGAACAAATATTTCTCAGTTGCTAAAGAACTGTGTCATACAAGCTCCTAGAAATCCTGTGGCAAATATTTGTATAGGGAGCAATGCTAAACAAACTGGATCTAATACCATGTGCAACAATGCTTGTACAAGTCACACTTTATTAACAGGTTTGTATTTCTGTTACATTTCTCAGGAGAATCCTTAACTTTCTTGCTACAGACTGGGAATTTAGCCTGCAGTTTTTAATTGGGGTAAAGACTTATCACAATAGGCTCCTTCTCCCACCAAATAGCACTATTTCCAAAGGCACAATGGGAATGCTCTCTTCCCTATCACACATTCATTACTTTGGTGGCATTATAGCTTCATTCACATTATCACATACAGCATTTGGCATTGCCCAGCAAGTACTGCCCCTTTCCCTAGTTGGTGCATGTGTGTTTGTGTATGTACACAAACATCCACACCCCACACCCCCGAAATATAAATCAAAAGCAGTCTTATGTTTAAAAAGGCTTCCCGCACCTTACATTTCCGTGTGTGTGTGTGTGTGTGTGTGTATCTCTCCCCCCCCCCCAAAAAAGACTGGGATAGATCCTTGAATCCCATTTTGGGAGAAAGGCGAGATATAAATCCCTTAAATAAATAAATAAATAAATAAATAATAAAGATCAGACTTCTCAGCAGTCTAAACTAATCAGTGACAGATGAAAGTCAGCAGCTACTGAACTATCTATTTGATCTATCCCCATGCAGCTATTACTACTGCTGAAGGAAGAAACAGCCAGCAAAAGATGTTGAAAATAAATTATTTAACTATATTCTATGACTGTTTTGACTTTTCCTTATATTTCCAAGTGTCTCTCTTTCTGTGAATAGCATTATAGTGTTGTAGTGACAGAATGGGGCTGGAAAAGAAGGCATGGCAGGGGGTAGTGAGCAAAGCTTTGGCTTCTGACAAGCTCAGGGGAGAAATGGTCATTTGGCAAAGGATGTTTTTTCTATACAAAAAAAAAGTTTAAATGTTTTTTTCAGTTACTTTGCCAATTGGAATGTCCTCCGCCTTCTCCCTCTTCTCTCTTGATGACGTTTCCCTACCCACATCACACCCTGAGCACAGAAAATCAGAATTAAAACTATTTAACTATCACACTGCAAACCATACCATGATAGTTGCATAAAATTAGGTCATTACTGGATTTTTTTTTTGGTCAATAAAAAGAAATACTTTCAAGACAGTCTCACACAGGAGAATAACAGGAGAGCAATGGTGTCATGCAGTAAGCCCCAATCGAAGACACAATTATCCTGCTTTAGTTCTGATTCATCTGCCTTGTGTGATAAGACTCTTGTGATAAGAAGGCATGCATGGAAAAGCTTTATCAGATCATACAGAATGCCATTAAAACAAAAACAATCCTCCCCCAGCACCCAACACATTTCTAGAGTGACTCAAGTTTGGTTGACTGATCGTTTCAAAGCTCACATTGTCCAGTTTGCTTTGAAAATTGTTGCTTTATTTTTACATCTATGTAGTTTTTATTTCTCTTCCCACATCTCAAAATAAGTATAGTTCATGCTCAAGAAACTCAAAGGTTTGTTGGACACCTTTACTCAGTATGATTCACAGGCACAAGGCAACATGGGTATAAAATCGGTTTATTAATTGTTGTCTATCCTAGGAGTGAGGATAGTTTTCTTGAGTTCCCCAGTGCTCTTGTACACTTCTCACTATCCCTGCATCCCATTATGCTTTCCAAATACTACAACTGCTACTATTACTATTATTTCTATTCTGCCTTCATCTCAGAGGCTAACAACAAATAGTTGAAATCTACAAGTTACAAAAGTTAAAATGAGATTAAACAATAAAAAATAAAACTAGATTAAAACATATATAATTAAACAGGCATGCATACACACACACACACCAGCACAACAATTAGCAAGATCCAATACATTATTTTGGTAGGATGGGCTTTATGCAGTCATTTATCAAACAGCACTTTAACAGAAAAGTTTTTATTTGTCTGTAAAAAGAAAGTAGGAAGGGGGTAGTTGAACTTCTAGGAGAAGAAAGCCCTCTTCCATATTCCCATCAGATGTACCTGGAAAGACAGAGGGGCCTCCCCAGCAGATCTCAAAGCATGGACGGGGAGGATACAACAGTTTTTCAAATAACCTGGATCTGAGCCATATAGGGCTTTTAATTCTATTTAAAAAACAAACAAACAAAAAAAAAAAACTTAAAAAGGCCAACTATGACATTTATCGTGTGTGAGGACAATCCTGCTAGGCTTTTGACCACCCTTGCAGCTGTTGTAGGCCTAGAGGGATATGTTTTCAAAAAACAAAACAAAAACCAGAAGTGACTGGATGAATGACTCTTGGACATTTGCCCATTCAGTATCTTCTCATATGGTATCAAGTATCCAGTTCTCAACATTTTCCCTTTCTGTCTATTAACAATATTCCATTACATTGTCTGTTAACAATATTGCATTACATTGCAACTTTTTTTTTTCAGTTGAGGCCATATTTTTTTCAGAGATAAACTGCTGGGAACTGCATGTGTTGAGTGGAGCTAAAGCCAGGAAGAGTGAGAACCAAAAACTGACAGGCCTATCTTTATTTCTGTCACTACCTTTTTTCATTATCTCTAACCATTCCCTCATATTGATATATTGCCTATGATTCATAACATAGTGATTCATAACAGTTTTTAAATAGTTGTGGGAGAACTATTTATGGAAGGAAAATTAAACAACTAGATTCAGATCCAGTGACTAGTCCTAACTATAGATGTATAACCACGTGAAGGCCCCATGTACCCACTTATGGGAACACTTCACCTGCCTGTGCTTCCATCATCAGGATGCTCTGGAAAGTAGTGGTGATGGAAAAATAATAATTACTTGGTGATAAGGTTACAGTTCAAAAGCTCACTCTGAATAGTAAATGAGCATCTTTCCATGAGTAAGTAACACTGGTAAATGATTGCTTTCTCAACCTTCTTTCCCACAAGTCCTTGTCAACACAATTCAGCTGGGTTTTGGTTGGACACTCTTTTGGATAGCCTTCTACCCATGTTTTTCTAATAACATCCATCAGGCTCATCTATGACCTGGCATGCCAAGCCTTAGGCCCTTCATATTCCAAGTCTGCCTCCAGCTGGGATGAATGGGGTTATAGGAGAGTTCTCCTATTTTGGGATGAACTACATCAGATTGTAACTTACCTTCTTGACTGCAGGGGGAGTTGGGTTCAGACCAAGGTTGGCCACAGAGATCTCTTTCTTTCCTTGACTTTCAGCTGCTCCTCCCCAATGCCTTCTCTGTCACTGTACTCTACTCATTATTCACTTTCTTTCCTTGTCTTCCTTCTTTCCTTTTAATCATTCTGCTTCATCCCTGCTGAGCCTCAGTGAGTCACCCACCCTCTAGAACCACCTCCTCCCATGCTGCAGTTGTGGCCAGGTGCATGCAATGTCCCTCAGTTCTGTTTGTCTTGTGTGCTTCCCCCGGTCTGCAGCTAATCACTTTCTACTCCCTTCCTTCCAGGTTAGGAAACATGATGGTGAGCTCCCTGTTTCTCACATGTTGTGGCTGCAAACCACTTATGTAAATCCAATTAATTCTGGTTGGAACTAGCTATTGGATTTAGGCCACGGATGACAATAAATGAAGCTGTTCAAATGTTGTTGAATTGCCAGGATTTTTCACCATTGTTTCTGCTGGCTAGGGGTACATTGCATTCCAACAACTTCTGGAGGGCCACACAGTTCCCACCCTTGAATTTGGCCATAGTGAGTAGATATTGGTGTCCAGAGAAGACTGCACCAACTACTTTACATTTCCTTTCTAATGCAAAATAATGAGTAGCTACAGCAACTGGAATTTTTCTAAATTATTCAGCCATGATGGATAGCAGCCTTCTCTTTACTTTAAAAGTGAGTTGCATGAATTGAATAGGTTTCTTCTGGAAACTGATTAAACAATCAGATTTTCCCACTCACTGAGCCTAGTAGTTTTGTCCAAATTAATCCCTGATAGGCACAATATTATTTATTTCACTGAACAGGAAAATTTCTCTTGTCTCGATTCTCTGAACCATATTTTGTCCAGAATACTGTCAGGGATATATAGACATGTAAATACCCTTATCATTCAGATGTCCTTTTTCAGGCATAGTGCAGGCTGCTATTCCCCTTCTCCCTTCACTGTGAGTGGGCAGGATCAGCGAAGTTTTAAAAAAATGCAAATATGACATGTGTTGAAATCTTCCTCCAGGGAGTCTTATCACGGATGTAATAATTTTGCATCTGGCTTTGGGGATGTGGCCAGACTCTTCTCTGATTCTCCTTGCTGAAGTACAAAATGGCTCTGTGGGCAGCTTCTGTGGGGTACCAAATGAAGAGTCTCCACTGCCCCATTAATCTATTCTCCATGCTTTACAGTAGGTTGAGGTTATATAACTGAAGTTAGTATATGTTTGCATGCAGATAGTTTTACTATGCTAAGGGGATGTTGGTTTGAGGCTTTTATGTACACTTGTCTCTCCACATTTGCAGCTTTGACTTTTGCTGATTTGATTATTCACGGATTTTATTAATATGTTCTGTCTAGGAATATCTAGGTTCCACAGCACAACTCTATGCTCAACTTTAACCAAAACCACTGAAGGACGTACAGATTCCTAGAGAGAACTCTCCACTAGGCATTTGTAGCTCATCCAGCACAATTCTATGGTCAATGTCTGGCAGATGTTGACCACAGAGTTGCACTGGAGGACCTAGACTCAGGCAAAAACATAGTGTTTTTGTTATTTGCAGTTTTTTCACATTTAAGGGGCCCCTGCGTCCCTAACCCTAGCGAATGTGGAGGTACGAGTGTACATTCTCTTCTATTTATAATAAATTACTCAAAACATAGACTTGTGGTGTTAACACATTTATACCTTTTTAACATGGTGAATGGATTAGTGGGACAGTGGAGACTATTCATTTTGCTACCCAAAATGCCCTTTGGCACAGAATGCAACTGTCCAACTTCTACAATGGTATGATGATAAGGATTGTATCTGATCAGTTTTTAATAGTGTTCTGCCCCTAGCCTGTAGTTCCCTGGACACAATAGCAAGGGAAAGAAGAATCTAGTGAAATGTCTTCCTATTTGCTAAACCTGGCTGTTTATTAAGCTATTTATTAAGCAAGGACTGGCCCTCACAAAGTCCATTAGAAACAGTTGCTCTGTGAGCTAGAGAGAAAGAAAAAGCAAACAGTAATAATTGTCACCCATTTAAATAGAATACTTTGAAGGGGTGGGCAAATTATGGTCCTCCATATGCTTTTGGATTGTAACTAGCCAGCATAAACAAGAGTTGCAAACATATTTGCCATCCATCATCCACTCTTTTAATTGGATATTATTGTTCTAATTACCTTACACAAAATGCTTTGGGACTCTTGGCATAGTCACATTGGACATTATCACACGTGGGCCAGAAAGCGATAATAAAGTGGAAATGAGGCATTCCGAAAATAAACCGAAAATAAACCTTGATTCCACAAATGGCTTTCACACGTAATTACCTTAATTGCGAAATTACAGTAAGAGCATTTAACGTTCACACACAAGTGAGAAAAGCCTGTAAATGTACTAGAAATGATCTTCTTGCACATGCGCAGATAGAGGAATGCTCGCCGTGGAACCATGGGAAAAGCAGGGAAATGCTCCCAAATGTGTATTTGCTTTTCAAATTATGGTAAATGTGAAATTACTGTAATTTCGCAAATGCATTTCCTCAAAACTACCGAATTTCAAAAGATCTCAGATAACACCAGTTTCTGTCCAGTTTCTGTCCAGTTTCTGTGCGACGTCGTGTGAAATCGTGAGGCACAAATCCAGTTTCCGTTTGGGATTTGTGTGGATTAACCAGAAGATTTCCCCTGTGTGATAACGTCCATTGTTTTGCATTCATAACTGTTTTTTTTTTTTTGGCAGAAAAACACAATTATGCACGCACACAAAATATGAGTTTCATTTTGGTAAAGTGCTTGGTGTTCTGTCCAGTATATATGAAGTATGATGACTTATGACTTGTAAAGTTTGCTATTCACATTTACAACTGTGGCATCATTGCCATGCTTAAAAATGCCTCCCCCCAACCCACCTTAAAAGCCAGACACCTTATAAAGCCTTGTTGTTGTTGTATACCTTCACCTTGTTTCCATCTTCCATTGGTGAAAACTGAGGAGAGGATAGGATGGGGCAGAATCTTGCTCTTCATGATAGACTGAGGCAAAAGCAAATTGCTGCAGCTTGCCATAGACTGTCTGTTCTTTCTTATTAATAATGTTTGCCAATGTTTGTCATCTTGACCACACACTCATGTTACTTGGCCACATGTGCCCCAGTTTTCATTTGTGAAATGTTGGAGGGTATGTGCTATAAGTTCTGACTGCAGGGAGAAATTCTGTCTACACATTCAGGTCTTCATCCAGAATTTCCCTCTTTATCTTGTGGGTCCCTGCTGACTTGCTCACTTAAATGCTGACAAATATCTCTTTTTGTTGCTGAAGCCTCCGAAATGTAGTATTCTGTTAGTATGCCTTTTTTTAAAAAAAACCTTAAGGATTATTGCAAGTTTAATTGGCAAATGCAGAGCTGTTAACTGAAAATCCTTAAAGGAATCAGTGTGCATATCTATGTTACAACTTTAATTTAATTTTACACCCATTTCGTTGTCACAGTCCAAATAAAGTGGCCTTCTTCTGTCCTCTCAGCAAGGATGATGCAGGGCCCAAACCAGGAGTCTAGCATGAACAGTCTGGCGTATTCAACACCAAACCCACAGTATTAAAATGAACATTAAAAACTCAGTTTACTTTGGATCTTCCTGGAAGATCTGAAGCCCTCTGTTTCAATGCTATTTGAAATGGTTCCTGCTGTGCCACCCAGTGAAGTGGCGCCAGAAAATTGATCACTCTGAGGTCAGAATGAGGTGGCCAGCCATGTGAACAATGCTGGGTGCCCCCTTCTGACCTCAGGAGCAAATGACTTGCCATCACCACGGCTGCACCGGGTAGCACAGTGTGGGTTCACATGTGTACAGCTATGTCATGTTATGCTATGCTATGCTACCCAAAATCCGGCCTGAGGTTGGGGCAGTGCTGGGGCCAGGATACTCTGGGATGCCCCAAGAGTATTCTTGTCAGTGCAGACAGGACCAGAGCTGATACTCCAATGCATCCTGAGAACAGTATTTTGACAAGGGTGCTGAGAATAATTTGTTAGACATTTTCCTTTTGTTATGTCAGTCCTTGATGATTCTAATGGTTTATTTGCAACAATATTGTTTGAGAAAAAGATATATCCATAGAGGAGATTGAATCAGTCTTTATAAGCTGTGGCTGAATATATGCTGGCTGAGATCCAGTAAGGACACTTGTAGAACCTAAGTCTTTGGCAGCATATTTGTGCTCTATGTGTGTCCGTGTGCATAGGCCATTCTTTTCTCCCCAGTTTCTCTCCAATTGCACATAGCTCTCCTTTGGCTACAGGCCACTTGTGGGCTCCACCTAGATAGGTTCCAGCTCCACCTGTGCATCTGCAGAAGATGGACATTACCTAATGCTGCCTCATTCTCCTTAGGTTTGTGAGGGCAGCCAGGACATGCCAAGGAGCATCCCTGTAGCAGATCAGTAGTGTGTGTTGTGGGTGGGATGGAGCTGCACCTGGAGCCACACCTGCAGATGCACAGTTAGGGCATTGTGTAAGAATGCAGTGGATACAGGGTTCGAACCAACAGCCTAATGGCATTATTCTGGAAAGTGCTGGTAGCACACTCAATGCAAAGAGAAAGGAAAGTGCTTCTCAAGAAAATGAAAAGCACAGATATACATTGGGGGAAACCTGGCTGAATGAGACTACGTGTGAAAGGGATCTAGGAGTCCAGGTAGACCACAAGTTGAACATGAGTTAACAGTGTGATGCAGCAGCTAAAAAGGCCAATGCAATTTTAGGCTGCATTAATAGAAGTATAGTGTCTAGATCAAGAGAAGTAATAGTGCCACTCTATTCTGCTTTGATCAGGCCTCGCCTGGAAAACTGTGTCCAGTTCTGGGCACCACAATTCAAAAAGGATGTGGAGAAACTGGAGTGTGTCCAAAGGAGGGCAACTAAAATGGTGAAGGGTCTGGAAACCAAGCCCTATGACAAACGACTTAGGGAACTGGGGATGTTTAGCCTGGAGAAGGGAAGGTTAAGAGGTGATATGATAGCCTTGTTTAAATATTTAAAGGGATGTCATATTGAGGAGGGAACAAGTTTGTTTTCTGCCACCCCAGAAACTAGGACCCGGAACAATGGGTGCAAGCTCCAGGAAAAGAGATTCCACCTCAACATTAGGAGGAACTTCCTGACAGTAAGGGCTGTTCGACTGTAGAACACACTCCCTCAGAGTGTGGTAGAGTCTCCTTCCTTGGAGGTCTGTAAGCAGAGGCTAGATGGCCATCTGTCGGGGATGCTTTGATTGGGATTTCCTGCACAGCAGGGGGTTGGACTGGATGGCCCTTGTGGTCTCTTCCAACTCTATGATTCTATGATTCTATGAAATATCTAAGGGGCTATGCCGATGTATGGCTCTGGGCTGCCCCTGCTAGCCGCAGATGGGGGCCGTGGCAACTGCACGCCACGGCCCTGATCCTCCCTTTTGCCGCCCCTGAAAGAGCGGTAAAATGCCACTCCTTTCAGGGGGGAAAAAAATCACCCTAAGAGCTGGCGCACAGCTCTTTAGTGCCCTTTCCAGTGCAGCACGTCAAAATGCTGTGCCAGAAGGGCATCCTGATGCTGCATACCATGCATAACAGCACGCAGCATCAGGACAGTGTCATTGTGGGGTTGGGGTGGCCAGCGTGCGGCTGCCTTACCCCATTTCTGCCTCCAGGCTGGCCCTTTGGGCTGTTCTGCAGAGGCCCTATGTAAGGTCGGCATTTTAAAATGGGGGCAACAGGCAAAAGAACAAACAACTGCATTTTTAATTCTGTCAGATCCATAGATCCCTCATGCAGGATTAGCCATGAAAACGAAATGAGAGTTTCATATCTTGACATGCTGTACTTCAGAGAAGGGAACTCCCAGTACTCCTTACTTCTGACTGCTAGCTGGGGCTGCTGGGAATTACACTCCAACATCTGGAAGGCCACATGATTCCAACCCCTTACTGTACTAGAATCTATGCAAAAATGCCCCTTTTATTGGAGCTGCTTCGTGAAGATGTATGTGATGCCTTTCGGTTTGCAGAGCTGTTGCTTGATGTTGTGAGGGCCTCTTGTTTTCTAGGTGAGATGGGGTTGCTGTTACCAGAATATATAAAATTGTGGAATGACTCTTTGGCTTTT
Organism: Phrynosoma blainvillii; assembly: GCA_026167975.1. Lineage (NCBI taxonomy): Eukaryota > Metazoa > Chordata > Lepidosauria > Squamata > Phrynosomatidae > Phrynosoma > Phrynosoma blainvillii. Next base: position 45,098,403 of record JANUYF010000003.1, on the reverse strand, counting down.
TCTAGTGAAAAGTGTGGCAAATCTGATAAGGATGATGGACATTTGAGCTGTATATCCAAATTGCAATGAACTTGGCTGACACTGGAGATAAGAAAAAGCAATCACATTGAGTAATATAAATCTCACACATGGTATATAGGTGTTGGCATTTTATGTATATTCAGTACATTTGTACCCCAATCCAGATTTTTGTCTGTGTAGTTTTTTTCAAAGTCTCTTTATTATTGCTCCAACATAGTTATTCCCTGCCAGTGCTTTACAACAGCAGCCTGACACCAAAGCTTAATAATCAGACACTGCTCTGTAAACAAGCAAAGCAAAGCATGGACTATATATAGAATCAGTGATAAGAAATTGTTGAATTACAAGGTGATAATGCCACCTAGATCTTTCATGGTGACTTTATAAACCACATTAGAGGCTTCCTGAATGGTCTATAAAATAACAGATTTATCAGGAGCTCACAGCCAATTTTTAACAATAAGGTATAAGTTGTCTTTGACACTTTGGTCCTCCCACCTCCCTCACACAATGGACTTATTATTTGGTAAGTCCACTCATCTTTTCACTTGCTTTCTTCTTCTTTATCTCTTTAACATAATTTTCCTCTTTGATCCCCTTTACCAATGGGGAGGTCATTAAAATTTCACAACTAAGTACCAAATCAGGGTTGTGTTCAGGCACAGTGATTTAACTGTGTACTCTTGTTTTAAATAAATTTGGCTCCCTTATCACTGTTATTTTGGAAAAAAACTGTTCTGCAGATGTGTTCTAGAACTCTGTCAGGACATTTTCTATAATTTTAAAAAATTCCTGCTCTGTAGCAGACTTTGGTAGACTCAGCTGAGCAGTCTGTCTATAGCAGACTGTAGCAGACTCAGCTGAGCAGGAGGACAAAGAGGACCACCAGAGAGGTAAGGGGACTGGGGCAAAGCACCATCTGAACCTAGACTCTCCCCCCTCAGCTGAAATGGATAACAATGGACCAGGCAGGCAATTGGAGGAAGGAAGAAGTTGATCAGCCATCTCTGCCCTACCCCAACCATGGAGAAAGAAGTGAAGGAATTAAAGAAGGAAGGGGGTGGGGATGGAGACGGACATAAGGAGGGAGGACACAAGGGAAGGGAAGGAGGGAAACCCAGGGAGGCATAAGGGGATGGATAGGAAAGCAAACAAACAACAATGGGAGGAATAATATAGGGAGACAAACAGCTACTGGGCAGCAGCAGTAGTGGTGGGTGTCACTGACAGGAGGGAATTGTGACACCATAGCTAACATTGGTTGGCACTACCCAGAGAGAGGTGTAGGTGGCCATCCTTGTGTAACCTCATCACCTAGTAAACCCTATGATGAGACACCCCAAGTGAGATACAGGCAGGATCAGAATATTCATAGAAAGTGAAGGAGGGAGAGATAAGGGGATATCATATTTTTAAGATTAATCAAGGACATAAGATGATAAGACAAATAGCAGATACCCTTGGAAAGGCAAATAGCATCATTAACCATAAGATAGGAATGTGGAATATGAGAAGCATAAGCCAAGGGAATCTAGACATAGTAAAAATGGAAATGCAACACATGAACATAGCAGTACTGGGGGTGAGTGAGTTAAAATGGACAGGAATGGGCCACTTTGAATCACAATTACACAGTGCTCTACTTAGGGAATGAAAAGACAAGAAGAAATGGGGTGACTTTCATACTAAGAAAAGATGTTGCAAAAGCAGTCAGAAGATACAATGCAAAATCAGACCGAATCATTTCAGTAAGGCTCGATGTTAAGCCTATGAATATCACCATATCACCATAATTCAAGTATATGCACCAACCACAGAGGCAGAACAAGAAGAAACTGATAGATTCTATGAAGGAGTACAGGAAGACATTGACACCATACCAACACAGGATGTCAAGCTGATAATTGGAGATTGGAACGTGAAAGTTGGAAGCAAACAAGAATAAAAAACAGTAGGCAGATTTGGATTAGGCAAAAAATGAAGCAGGTGAGCATTGATAGATTTTTATGAAGCCAATAACCTATTCATTGCAAACACATTCTTCATACAACCAGAAAGAAGGCTATACACATGGACATCACCACATGGTCAACACAAAAATCAAATAGACTATATAACTGGAAGCAAAAGATGGCAGAACTCTATACTGGTGGCCAAGACATGACCAGGCACGTATTGTGTCACAGACCATGAATTACTCATACCAAAAATAAGAGTAAGACTCAAGAAGAAAACAAAACTAGTGATTATACCAAGATATGATCTAAATAATATCTCAACAGAATTTACTGACAACATAAGAAACAGATTTGTATTACTAAGCATAATAGACTGAGAACCAGAGGAACTATGGTCTGAAGCCAGGGGCATAATAAAAGAAGAAAGCAGACACTCATTTTTAATAAACAAAAAGAATGAGAAAAAAGATGGATAACAGAAAAAACACTGCAAGCAATAAAGAAAAGAGAAGAAAAACAAAAGGGAGATAGGAACAAACTAAGAATTATGAATGCGACAGTACAACGGCTTGTGCGGAAAAATAAAGAAAATTACTACAACGCAGAGAAATGAAAAACAGCAACAAAAAGGGAAGAACAAGAGATCTATTTCACTAGATTGGGGAAATCAAAGGAAAATTCAAACCAAGGACTGGGACAATCTATGACAATAAAAATAACATAATTCAAGACCAGGAAGGAATTAAAAAGATGTTGGACACAATACACAGAAGAATTATACAAAAGAGATGACAAAATGAAGGACACATGGAACAAAGAGCCATATGAAGATGAAACCCAAATTCTAAAAAGTGAGGTGGAAACTGCAATAAGAGAAATAGCGAAAAATAAATCACCAGAAACAGATGATATTCCAATTGAACTGCTGCAAACCACACTGAAAGAGTGAACTCTAGTGCTAACCAACATATGTCAACAGATATGGAAAACAAAACAATGGCTAACAGATTGGAAGCGATCAATGTACATCCCCATCCACAATAACGGGAGACACAAGAGACTGAAGCAACTATAGAACCATAGCAGTAATCTCCCACTCAAGCAAAATAATGCTCAAACTTCTGCAACATAGACTCCAACCATACACGGAGAGAGAAATCTTAGAGGTCCAAGTGGGGTTCAGGAAAGGAAGAGGCAAGAGGGACCACATTGCAAACATACGATGGCTAATGGAGCACACCAGGGAATTCCAAAAGAAAATCAGCATGTGCTTTATAGACTATAGCAAAGCCTTTGACTACATAGATTATGAAAGGCTACGGAATGCCCTTAAAGACATGAAAGTGTCAACTCATTTGATAGTCCTGATGAGGAATCTATACTCAGGACAAGAGGCTACTGTCAGAATAGAACATGGAGAAACAGAATAGTTCCCAATTGGCAAAGGAGTCAGAGATGGTTGTATCCTTCCACTCTATCTGTTCAACATGCATGCAGAACATATTATAAAAAAAGCAAACTTGGACACAGGAGGAGGAGGAATGAAAATAGGAGGAAAGAATAGCAACAATCTGAAGACTCTTCATGAATGGAGTTGAGTCTTCATGAACGGAGAGAAATAAATTAATGAGCAAAGATAAATGATTTTTTTTCAAGCTTGGGAGCAATTAAGATATAAATTGCAGAAGGACTTTATCTAAAAAATGTGTTAACACGGAGTTAAGAGAAGCTCTGTCTTGAAATAAACACAGGAGAATTTGAGGGAGGATGAAGGGCAGGCTTAATGCAAAAAGAATCATAGAATTATAGAGTTGAAAGAGACCACAAGGGCCATCCAGTCCAACCCCCTGCCATGCAGGAACTCCCAATTAAAGCATCCCCGACAGATGGCCATCCAGCCTCTGCTTAAAGACCTCCAAGGAAGAAGACTCCACCACACTCAGAGGGAGTGTGTTCCACGGTCGAACAGCCCTTACTGTCAGGAAGTTCCTCCTAATGGTAAAGTGGAATCTCTTTTCCTGGAGCTTACATCCATTGTTACAGGTCCTAGTCTCTGGAGCAGCAGAAAACAAGCTTGTTCCCTCCTCAAAATGGCATCCTTTCAAATATTTAAACAAGGCTATCATATCACCTCTTAACCTTCTCTTTTCCAGGCTAAACATCCCCAGCTCACTAAGTCGTTACTCATAGGGCTTGGTTTCCAGACCCTTCACCATTTTAGTTGCCCTCCTTTGGACACGCTCCAGTTTCTCCACATCCTTTTTGAATTGTGGTGCCCAGAACTGGACACAGTATTCCAGGTGAGGCCTGAGCAAAGCAGAATAGAGCGGCATTATTACTTCTCTTGATCTAGACACTATACTTCTATTGATGCAGCCTAAAATTGCATTGGCCTTTTTTGCTTCTGCATCACACTGTTGACTCATCTTCAACTTGTGGTCTACCTGGATTCCTAGATCCCTTTCACACATAGTCTCATTCAGCCAGGTGTCCCCCATCGTATATCTGTGCTTTTTGTTGTTCCGCCCTAAGTACAGTACCTTACATTTCTTCATGTTGAATTTCATTTTGTTAGCTTTGGCCCAGCTTTCTAGTCTGTTCAAGCCATTTTGAATTTTGATCCTGTCTTCTGGGGTATTAGCTACTCCTCTGAATTTGGTGTCTGCAAATTTGATAACTATGCCCCCAATACTGTCATCCATGTCATTGATAAATATGTTAAATAGCACTGGGCCTAGGACAGAGCCCTGTGGCACCCCACTAGTCACTTCTTTCCAGGTTGAAAAGGAGCCATTGTTGAACACCCTTTGGGTTTGGCCGGTCAACCAATTACAAATCCATGTAAGAGTTACTTTGTCTAGCCCACATTTTACCAGCTTGTTTGCAAGAATGTCATGGGGAACCTTGTCAAAGGCCTTACTGAAATCAAGATATACTATAGCTACAGCATTCCCTTCATCTACCAAGCTGGTAATTTTATCAAAAAAAGAGATCAGATTTGTCTGACATGACTTGTTTCTCTGAAACCCATGTTGACTTTTTGTGATTATGGAATTACCTTCCAGGTGTTCATCTCTGTTTAATGATCTGCTCCAGAATCTTTCCCGATATTGATGTCAGACTAACTGGATGATAATTGTTGGGATCCTCTTTTTTTCCCTTTTTGAAGATGGGAACAACGTTTGCCCTCCTCCAGTCTGCTGGGACTTCTCCTGTTCTCCAGGAGTTCTCAAAGATTATTGGCAATGGTTCCGATATTACATTTGCCAGTTCTTTTAGTACCCTTGGATGTAATTCATCTGGTCCCGGAGACTTATATTTATTTAGATTAGATTCCTGTACTATCTCTTTACTTATTCTGTGCTGAAATTCTCCTTTTCTGTCCTCTGCTCCATTATCCTCAGGTTGAACACCCTTTGCCTTTTCTGAGAAGACTGAAGCAAAGAAGGTGTTGAGTATTCTGCCCTTTCTCTGTCCCCTGTTAACTTTTTGCTATCTTCTCCACACAGTGGCCCTACCATTTCCTCCTTCTTCCTTTTGCTGCGGACATACCCAAAAAAGCCCTTTTTATTGTTCTTAACTTCTCTAGCAAGCCTAAGTTCATTCTACACTTCAGCTTTTCTGACTTTAACCCTACACGTGCTAGCTATTTGTTTGAATTCCTCTTTGGTGATTTCCCCATTTTCCCCATGTTCTGTTTAAAATTTAGTTCAGTTGAAAGTTCCTTAGTTATCCAGCCTGGTTTCTTGAGGCACCTCCCATTTTTCTTCCTCATTGGAACTGTTTGAAATTGTGCCTTCAGTATCTCCCTTTTGAGAAACTCCCATCCATCTTGAACTCCCTTCTCTTTTAGTATTCCTGACCACGGGATCACCCCCAGTATTTCTCTAAGTTTAGTAAAATCAGCTTTCCTAAAATCTAGAATGCATGTCTGATATGCCTGGCTTCTCCTTTCCACTGTATAATAAATTCCAGGAGAACATGATCACTCCCACCTAAGGATCCAACCACTTGCACCCCATTAACTAGCTCTTCCCTGTTAGTTAGGATCAGATCCAAAATAGCTGACTCCCTTGTTGCCTCTTCCACCTTTTGGACAATGAAATTATCTTCAAGGCAAGTGAGGAATTTGCTGGACCATGAGGATTTTGCTGAGTTTGAATTCCAGAAAATATCAGGATAGTTGAAGTCACCCATCACTACTATATTTCTCCTTTCTGAGTGTGTGGTCATCTGTTCTAGAAAGGCATCATCCAATTTTTCTGCCTGAGCCGGGGGTCTGTAGTAGACTCCCACAATAACATCCCTGTTGTTTCCCTCCCCTTTAATTTTTATCCAGATGCTCTCCACCTGGCTTCCAGGATTGATGTCCTGGATTTCTTCACTGGTGTAAATATCCCTGACATATAATGCTATTCCTTCTCCTTCCTGTTTGGCCTGTTTCTCTTGAAAAGGTTATACACCTGTATTTCTACATTCCAATCATGAGACTCATCCCACCAGGTTTCAGTGATGCCTATTATATGATATTTGTTTTGTTGTGCTAGGAGTTCAAGTTCATCTTGCTTGTTTCCCATGCTTTGTGCATTAGTGTAGAGACATCTAAGACCATATGTCCCCTTTACTTTCTGCCTGTGCATGTTTTTTTGCCTCCCACTGTTGGGCCTTGTTCCCTCTATGACAGTTTGACTGTTTTTCCCAGTCTTTTTGTCTTCCAGAACACTGTCTCCCTTCCCCAAATAACTCAGTTTAAAGCCCTCCTGATCAAATTCTTGAGACTGTTGGCAAAAACGTTTCTTCCGACTGGTGTGAGATGTAGCCCAACTGGCGTGAGATGCAGGAAAAAATAGAAGCAGAGAAATTGTGGCAAAGACAAAAGACAAAACTATACCATCAGAGAAATCTTTTGCAAGGTTAACATGATTAGAGGAAAAGACACACTCCTCACAGGAACCAAAAATGCTGAGAAGCCTCCCCCCCCAAAAAAAACACCCCAGTTCCCTCTACAAGTTTCACAGGATCCAAAATGTCCTACAGCCATTCCGAGCTCCAAGGGGGCAGGATGGGAAAGAGGAGGAATAGAAAAGAAACAAATGGACTGTGATGAATTAATTTAAAAATTCACAGAAATTATAAAGGAGGAAAATGATAAAAAAATTCCTAGAACTGAATGAAATGCCAGAGAGAGAGAGAAGAAATATGAAAAAGGAGAGGGAGAAAGAGAGGGAAGAGTTGATAAAGGCATTAGAAAAAGAGAGAGAAGTTATTGTCAGGATTATTACACACCACAGGTACTTTTAGCCTTTATGGAATAGAACCTCTATATCTGGGCACACTGTACTGTGACAGTGAGTCACACTCACCCAACTCTTTTCTTCAAGTGACAGCACAATGGGTTTTACTATCCCACTGCTGCTACCAATTTTGTGACAAGGACTTCTCACATTCTCTTATTCTGGCAGTCCTATGCAAAGTATTCAGCTGATATGGTTTCTTAAACTATGTTTTTTTTAAAAGCCATTTCCTTGTGAAACCCCAATTTATGGATGCAACTGTTTCACTTTGTGTACTTCTTAGTTGCATGGAAATTCAGTCCAGGTTCAGACAAGCTTGTAATTAAATAACAAAAAACCCTTTACTTTTTGTTATGATGTTGTAGTCACTTGTTCTAGTTACACTTTGTTACACAATTCTTTATCTAGAGAACACCAGTTACTCTCATTTAGGAACCTCACACTATCCTTATTTGCTGTTATCCTTCCAAACTTTTTTCTATACTAGCACTCAGGCTAACTATGTCCTGCAGGATATCAAATACCAGCAGCTCCCTCACTTGGAGTGCAATACTCGAACTAAGTTCCTCACTACTGGACTTTTCCCTCACAGTCCCTGTCTTCTGGACTCTTACCCCACCAGACCTGGTCTGACTCCAACTGTCAGCAACAGAATTCTTTATTTATCACCTACAGCACACTATTCTATTGGCTGTCACCAGCCCACTACTGATTGGCTGTTGCTCAGCTGGCTGAACTCTACCTTCTCTCCACATGCACTTTCAGGGTTCACCAAGTAATGTTTCATCAACTATAGGAAGTACCAGGAGCATTATTCATTGTTCTTGTTGTATGATATAATCACAAACCATGTTCCATATGTTCTATATTGTACATTTTAAAATGCAATACCCTCCCCCCCTCATATTACAGTTTATGGCTGCACAACAGATCTGGGAATCATGGAGCCCTTCAGATGTTATTAGACTGCAGTTTCTGGAAGGTAAGTACTAGCCCACATAGGCAGTGGTGAGGAATGCTGGAAGTTGCACTCCAACAGTGTGTGGAGGGTGACATGATTCACACCCTTGATGCATAATATACAAAATGATTGTTTGGAAACTGTAGGCTTAACCAAAGTAGTAAAAATTTGGAGCATGTAGAACAAAATTGAAACAAAAGACACAGAATAAGCTGACTGGAAGTGAAGTCTGTAGCTAATTGCAGTGCATCTACATTTCACAGTATAGAAGGTTGATACTAATTTAACTGTCTTGGCTGCAATCTATGGAAATGTGGTAGTTATAGTTTGGTGCAGACTGGTAGTTTTGTGGTCTAGGGCTCTCCAGCAAAGAATTCTGAGTACCTCACCAATCTACAAATCCTAGGTTTCATTACAGCTAAAGTGATATAAAATTGCTATTAACTGTGCAATGCATATACAATTTTAAATAATAGTCAGGTAGTTATTAGTGTTGCAGGCTGACAGAATTTGTATAAGAACATGTACTACACACATGTATGTATAGATATATGTGGCTGTGTGAAACCATTTTACCCTCTGGCCAAAGAACAGAGAGGATTTAATTGGGAAGGCCCCTTTGTTGAAATCCTATAGTCAGTACCCATTTTGAAATAATTTGCTCCATTATCTACCACCACTGGGTATATGATGAATATAGAATAAATTATTGGAAGCAGCTGAATGCACCCAAATAAGCTTCCATCTCTTCCACTATGATATTCTGTGGTATGATGCTGAAGATGATATAGGTTCTTGGCTCCTGCTTGTTCTGTTATGAGATAAATTTCAATTTGTACAATCTGAGGTTGTGGACAAGATCCTTGGAAGTGAGAACCACTACATGCATACTACAACCATGTTCTTTGTGCCTTAAAAACAGCAATAGCTGAGTATGTGGAATAATGACTGCATCACTGTGTGAAAGCAGAATGATCTTACCTAAAAGAAGCCGTGGTGAAGCTGTTATGGGGGTGGGGGAACCACACTACATAACTCCAATATCCCTTTTCTGGCCAAGGTTCTGGAGCCATATGATTGTAGGTAATGGAGCATCCAGAGAGTCATGAATGAAACTAATGATCTAGATTTTTTTCAGTCTGGTTTCAGACCTAGCTATGGGATGGAGACAGCCTTGGTCAACTTGGTGGATGACTTACATTGGGAAATGGATGGGGGAAGTGTGTCTCTTTTGGCTCTGCTGGACCTCTTAGTGACTTTCAATAACATCAACCATAGCATCCCTCTGGGTTGGGAATTCAGGGCTGCTTTACAATGGTTCCAGTCCTTCTTGGAGGTCTGGACTCAGAAGGTGATGCTAGGTGATCCTGGCCATTGGTTTACAGAGGGGGGTTGCAGACTGCCAGAAATAGTGTGAATTCAGTCCACTTTTAGGGTTAGGGTTAGTGCTAGGGAATCATGGGAACTGTTATTTTTCTGAGACATTGAGCCTTCTCTGTCAGACAACTCTGATGCCACAATAAAATACAGTTTCCATGGTTCCCTAACTCTAACCCTAACCCTAAAAGTGGACTGAATTCACACTATTTCTCGCAGTCTGCAACCCCCCAGAGTTCCTCAGGGCTCAGTTGTGTTCCCCATGCTGATTGATATTTACATGAAACCACTGGGAGAGATTATCTGGAGTTTTGGGGTTGGGTATGCTGGTGACACCAACTCTTTCTTTCTGTTTCATCTTTCCAGCTTTCTTTGGTGAGGAAGTGGTTTTAGTACTAAACCAGTCCCTGCTGTCAGTAAACAAATTGAAACTTAATCTAGACAAGGGAAGTGATTCTAGTTAGTCATAAGGTATATCAACAAATAGGGATTCATCCTGTGCTAGCTATGTTACACACCCCTTAAATCTCAGGTTCACGTTTGGGCATAATCATGGACTCAAATGTGAGCCTGGGTGCTAAGGTTTGGTGGTGGCCAGGACTGCATTTGCACAGCTAAAACTATTGTGCCAGCTGCACCCATTCCTGGAGATGTCAGATCTGACTGCAGTGACCTATACTTTGATTACATCCTATTTGAATTACTGTAACCCCATTGTACATTGGTCTGCCTTTGTGAGGGCACAGGCGAAGGCCTGTGGCTGCTCCCAGGCTGTGGAACCTCTCTGTTCTTTTTCTATTTGTAGGCAAATACTTTTTTTTTGTTTAGGCAGACCCTTGTTTTGTTGGTGTAGTGGTTTGAGCATTGGACTATGCCTCTGGAGACCAGGGTTTGAATCCCTGCTCTGCCGTGGAAACCCAATGGGTGACCTTGGGCAAATCACACTGTCTCAGCCACAGAAGAAGGGAAAGGCAAACTCCCTCTGAACAAATCTTACCAAGAAGACTCCAGGATAGGTTTGCCTCAGGGTTAACATAAGCCAGAAATGACTTGCAGGCACACAACAGCAACAACTGTTTCTTAAATCATTTGCCAGATAGGTATTTTCAATGTGGTGTGCTGTGCTTTTTATCTTTTAAATTATGAAAAAATTATCTTTTAATTTGAAAAAAAGTTTTAATTATGAACAATCTTTGTTTTAGAAATTCCTTTGTTCTAGAGGAACTTCCTGATCTTGAGGATCTTTGCCTACCTCAATTCTCTTTCAAAGCCCCCAGAACCCAAAGCTAATTTGTTTTAGGGTAAACTCAGCATCTATCAACACTAAGAAGTATTCTGTGGGCAAGGGCAACTTAAAGCTTTAACCTTCAGCTGAGAGCTCTGAAAAGAAGGTATCCTGGGTCCTTTGGCTGAATTACTGCTTAAACCTGGGGCTTGGTACTTTTCCAGCTGAAATCAGTTGCCCCTGAATGTAAGATTTTGACCAGAGAATCTCATTAGAACATACTGTTGTTTAAAGTCTTGGTCCTACAACCCAGCTTCTTCCCAGGAATATCCAACAGGATCAGTGAGAAGCAACTATTTAAACCCATAAAAATCTATCTTTAAGGGAATATTTTCCCTGAACATTGCAGCACCCCATCTTTTCCCTTTTTCTTTTGTACGTGTGTGTATATTAGTGGAAGTATGATATTGTCCCCTTTGAACCCTTTCTTCTCTTTTCCACCCATCTCAATCAACCCCTGAACTTTGCTTACCAACAAACACTTGCAGTCTTATGCATTTGCTCATTTGAGCTAGTATTTTCCCAGCAGTGTCCTGTGAAGTACGTAGCTATTTGTTTTTTGCCATTTATGAAGTTCTACCACAGCATTTGATATTCCCCTATGTAATTATAGTGCACCATTCCCATCCATGGAGGTTCGATTCTGGGGCCCTCTGTAGATGGGAAAAAAATCAAGCCCATATTAGTCAATGGGCAGTGATATGTGTGTGCCTACATTTGTGTGGCTGTGTGCACACACCACCATTGCCTAATATGGGGCAGGGAAATCCCAGGAGCTCTAACTTGCATATGGTTAGCCCACTGATATGGCAGGCATATTGTATAACATGTATTTTGATTCCCATATGTTCAGTTCAATAGAATCCTCCTTTTCAATAAGTCTTTGTGGGTTATTGTCTCTAATTTGCTTAAGATGCACTACTGCTATGATCACAGGATCCCTTGCAGGCATATATACTCAGAGGGTGTATGAATTCATGCATGTACTCTAAGAACAAACCTGGTAACAACTCGGTAACAACAACAACAATAACAACAACAACAACAACAAATATTTTACCCTCCTCTCCCATGGATAGAGGTGGAGGACAACAGATCAACACATAGTACATAACATGTCAAAAAATAACATCAATTTAAAATACATAAAAACTCATATCTTGCTATCTCTAGAAAAGAAACAATCATTGGACCAGTAGCATGATGCTAATAATAAGCTGGAATCACATTAACCATTTCCCCCCTGGTTCTCTGTAGAACTGGTGCTTAAGCATTTAGAGCTAGTGCCTAGAAAGTGATATAATTTCCAGCGTCATTCAGGCCTTCCCAACAAATTGTGTCATCTTTTCCCATTTTGTACTGTATAAGTGTTTGGATAGTATGAGATGGTTGTAAACCATTATGCCAGTACACCGGGCCATGTGCCCATCTTATATAAACTAATGTGCTGGCTCAGCAGGTCTACCAATTTGACGGCAAATCAGTCAAGAAAACAACTTGAAAATTCCTTCACAGTCTTGTAAGGTAGAAGGGGAACATTTTTTGTTTGTTTGTTTGGAACAAGTCCATTTCACAAAATTAGTCTTAGGCAAAAGGAACTGGGAAAATAGCCAATGCATGATTGTTCCTTAAGCTAGTTTTCTTTGTCTTGTCCAACCATTCATTAGTTTCATTCAATTGAATAGATTCCTCTGGGAATTTGTGGTACCCAGTTTCTTCCAGAACCCAAATGAATAAAGATATTTGAATTTCAATTGATTAGGAACTTTTTTGTGTGATCATTTACAAGGTGATAAAAGTTCACTAGAAATAACGTGTATGTCTCACTTTCACATGGGAAGCCATGTTGTCTAAATTTAGCTGCCCTTAAAAATTAACAAACTTAGCAAACATTTGGGCATAAATCCAATTGCTATACAACTAGATTAGGCCCACTGAAGTAGTGGAGTAGATTTACATAATTGTTTACAACTCACCAGTTGATTCATTGGATGTATTCTGTCTCTATAAAGAGGTGGGAGCCAATGGACCAAATGGAAACCAACTAATATAACTAAATAATAATAATAATAATAATAATAATAATAATAATAATAATTTATATCCCTCCCCTCTGTCAACAATCACCTTGTCTGCATGGGCCAAAAGGCATGTTGCACCTCACCTTTCTGGTGTTGTCCTGTTCAAACGAGGCATGTACCAAACCCCAGTTCTGGTGTAGGCAGTCCAGACAATGAATTAAACAAATTTTTAAAAGGTTACACTTTGCTCTGGATCTTCTGGGAAAATCTGGAGCCCTTCATTTTCATGTCATGGCAGCTGTCTTCACGGGCATTCACCTGGCACATCTGCCACTGCTGTGGGTTGCTCCCTCTGAGGTCAGAATGAGGTGCGCAGCCATGTGATCATCACTGAACATCTGATTCTGACCTCAGAAGCAAGCAACTGCAGCAGCAGTGGACACGCCAGGTATCATGCCTGTGCAAACAGCTACTGTGGTGCAAAATAATGGGGGCAGGGAAGGGAAGGGAAGGGAAGGGCAGAGTAGATGGGAGGGGCAGGATACTCCAGACTGCTCCTAGAGTATCCTGACCAGTGCAAACAAGGCCTGAGAGTCTGAACGCTTGGTCTTGCTGCATGCGCTTCCAGTATACCAGGAGTGATGCTCAGGTTATGTCTTGCCTCCAGGACCCTGGGATGGACTCTGAGTCTGAGAATGAAGACTCTGATATAGAGCCTGGGAGCCCAGAAGACATGCCAGGTCTGCAGTGACAAAATGAGAGGCTTCATAGCCATAGGAGAAGAGCCTTCAGCGACTACAAGAGTAGAGTTTCTGGCAGCCACCATCCTTAGAGGAAGAGCCAGACTTACCAATACCTACACCAGTGGAGAGACATCAGGACAGAGAAATATGAAGACACTCACAATGTTTATACAGGAAGCATGCTGCATTTAGGGAGCACCTGTGAGACCTGGGCAGGCTATAAATAACCCTGTACCTTCCCTGAACAAGCATGGCTGACAAGCAAGCTTTACCTTGGGAGATAGCTATGCTGGGGCCAAATTCCATGACCGATTGCCTGTTTGCCTTGAACTCTGCCTGGACATCTGACTACTTTTCTAGACAACCCTTTAGACTATCTGCCTGGACTGAAGACTGACCCATAAACAACTTGGACCAGACTGAACTACCTCTGTTTCTCAGTTGACATTTTGGTGAGCTCAAACATTCTCTGTCTCTTAAAAATCTCTTGGACTCTGAGCCTTCTGATTTGCTTCCCAAGAGCAAAACAGGACAGCTCATGAGATATAGTTTCAAACCTTTGTACTTGGCAGCCGAGTAGAAAATCACAAGAGATGAAGAAAGTAAACACAGCAGTTATATTGATAATTAGCCCCCATCATTACCTTACATACGAAGATGCCCCCATTTGACCATGATGCACCAATCAATATACACAATGGACCCATTATATCATTCAACTAAAGGACTGTACAGACAGCCCCCAAGGGGTGATGTCCTGCTGCCCCTTTCCTTGCTGGATCAGGGCCACGGCAACTGTACACCATGGCCCCAATCTGGCACTTTGCTTCTCTAAAAAGGGCTGGCAAATGTCACTCCTTTTTAGAGTAGCAAAAAGCCATCCTTGCCGTGGCAGCGGCTTTTACGTGCTCCTTTGGCACAGAGTTTGTGAACACTGCGCCAAGGGAGTGCCCTGACACTGCCCACTGTCTGTTTGTATGGGCAGCATGACAGCAGCATCAAGGCAGAATCGGGGTGGCCAGCATGTGGTCACCATGCCCTGATTCCACCCCAAGCTGGCCCTTTTGGCTGGTCTGTATAACCCCTAAGTCTGTCCTTTCTCCTCCACAGATATATCCAGTGTGCAACTTTGCTTTTTGCCCCATGACACTGTCTCCAATTAAAAATTCCTTTTTGATGTATGGGTGAGTGAGGTTGCTGGCAATAATAATAAGATAAGAAAGGAGAGGCAGCAAAATCAGAACCCCAAACCCTCTGTTTCACAGAGCAATGGTGAGTCATAGAATTGGACAAAGACCAAAAAATAAAAAAATAAAAATGAAATAGTTATTCAGTTAGGATTTTGTAGTTTTTTGGGCCAGCTGCACTTTATACAGCTCCTATACACACATACACACCCCTTCTTCAAGCAGCACACCCAAGGATAACAGCTATTGAAACCTGGTTTGGAAGGACTCTGTATGACACAGCAGAAGATTATTATGTGTGAGGTCCTGGGTTCAAATATTTGTGACTGACCTTCAGGAGAAAAAAAGTGCAAAGCAGCATCATAATCTATCAGAGTGGCTTGATCAGTGAATATTATCAAGTAATTGTGTAGTTTGTTTATTATCAATAGTTCTTTACAGGCCTGCTACAAAACATTTTGCTACTTGATGCAAAAGATAAGATGGCATCTTTTTATAGTTCTACATTATAGAAATATATACTTTATAGTTCTTTTTATAATTCTACACACTTTTTATAGTTCTACACACAGAAACCAACTGTCAAGTGGGAGAACTGGGATAATTTACATGTTTGGACTGTATGTGTACATGCCTTCAAGTTGTCTGTTGCCTTATGGCAACCTCATACATTTATAGGGTTCTCTTAGGCAAGGAATGCTCAGAGGTGGTTTGGGCTGTTCCTTCCTCTGAAATATAGTCTATAGCACTAGGTCTCCCATTCAAATACTAACTAGGGCTGATCCTGCTTAGCTTCCAAGGTCAGAGAGAATCTGGTGTAGGGGATCTAGGACACTACATACAACTTTTTGTCCAGTGTGGTCAGTGTCTGAGGGATTCTGAGAGTTATCACCTTAAAAAGTGACTTTCCTATGCTCTGAAAATGCTGCATTATGGTATTCTCTCACTCTTTCTCATGATAGGGACATATCTGATGCTTCAGCTGTGCTCCACATCACATCCAGTCAGATCCTTGTTAGTGAATGCACTGACATATTTATTTGTTTCATTGGTCTAATGGGATATGGGTCCTATCCCCTCCCAGTTAGTCCTGTCCCCTCCCACTTAGTCCTATCCCCTCCCAGTTACTAGTGAGATCACAATGTAAAATATTGTAAATGTTGCATTATGGTATTGTCATGATTGCTATTAAAATCTAGTTTACATTAAAGATGGTGATTTCTGCTGTGAGAATTACCTCAGACCTTCTGAGTAACTTTACATATCAGGATAAAAAAGAGTTATTTTCTTCCCAAACTGAAACATGTGTCTTTCTTTCTTTGTCAAATGCAGTTACATCACACATACACTATATATTTTCTTGAGCAATCACATCATTTAGAGTTCTCAGTTTTTATGTCATGACTTTGCACATGATTTCTAAGGGATATTGATAAATGACTCACAGACCAAAGTCTACCAAGGTGATGACATTGTTCTAAAATTTCTATGTTACATGAATATGAGAGGTTAAAATTTAATCCACCACTCTTTGAATATGTCCCATCTGCTGAAGCAAGTCAAAAAAAATAATTAGAAAATTAAGTAGCAAGTTAAAAAAGGAAAACGAAAATGTGCCATCAAGATTATGCAAAACTCTCATTAATGTTCAGCCAAAGCTGATATTAAAGATGATTAAATGTGCCTACTTTTGTAATTAAGAATATGAAAATTAAATAAAATTATAACTACTTCCACCCTAATGTTGATATGTCTGTACCATGTGGTATAAATCAGGGTGAACAACCTTTTGGGTGCTGCAGGCTGTACGTGGCAATAGCTGGCTGAAAACCCACATGTGCACGCAAATTGTGTAGTGCAGAAGAGCTATCAGTATGCAGACATATACACACCTCAGCAAACAAAACTTCTTCCTGGCATATTTTCCCATTCCCTCCAATCCTTGTTGAGATGGCTGTTCATCCATTGCTACTAAAGAGCAATGCCAGGGAACAGCAGTCTTTTATGCTAAAGCCCAGCTGCTCAAGTGAGCTGTGAGAAAAAGTGTGTTCTTCTGCCAGTTTTGAAGGCCACACAGGGAGAAAATGAAGACTGCATGCAAGCCCCAGGGCTGTAGATTTTGATTGTTATCTTGATCCCCTGGCATAAGCCATAGTTAGGCGTTTGGAGTTTATTGATAATTATGATGTAGCTAAACAGTAGGCTGTATTATTAGGAATGTGTACAAATGATCATTACTCTAGAGCAATGGTTTCAATTTCACACTTATTACCACTGCAATGGGACTAGATTTCATACAGCAGCAATAGGTTCATAGCGATGGAAACACAATAGGAGGGGACAAGTGGGGAGAGTTTCCAGGGGAAAAGGCTTGTTTGCTTTCTTTAATGAAATCTTAATTACAATTACTGTTCCATTTCTCATCAAATTCATAGAAGGTGCAACACTGACTAGATCAATTACAAATAGCTTCAGGCCTAGTCGAGATAATTCCTTAAGGAAACATCTTGATTTTCTTTTTAATAGGCCATGTGAGATCATTTGCAGACATGGATTTATCCTCCATGTACTACTTTTGAATTATTTCATGTGTGTGTGTGTGTGTGTGTGTGTGTGTTTGTATACACACACACATACAATACTAGGAATGGAAAAATATTTTTAAAAATTCAGTAATGATTGAAAATTGTGTTTCTTGAATGTCAGGAAATCTTGATGAAGAGGGGAGTACTGGAATGGGTAGAATTCTTGTAGTTTGGGACTTTCTCTACACAAAATTCACACTTTTTTTTTTTTTTTTACACAAGACATTTTCTGCAGAAAACATTTGTGTAGAAATAGTATTTTCTGCATATCCTCTTTACACAGAAGTCCCAAACTGAGAAGATTCTTGTTAGTCCAGGACTCTCCTTGTCATAATTTCCTGACTCTCAAAAAAGATGTTTCCCAACCATTTTTAAATACTTTATTGAGCAATAATATTGAATAATAATATTCTGAGGGGAAAGCACATACAAATTCTGCACTGAATAAGTCCTGAACATAGTCTTTGAAAACTATAGTTTTTGAAGATTTTCTTGCAGTGAGAGGAAAATAGCTCATTGCTGCCCTTGAGAACAAAATTAGTGAGCGATTGCATCCTTAAACAATACCCATTGAGAATTGCTCCAGAATTCAGTATCTGTGGATATATCCAGTACTATTGAACAGTCAACTTTATTGACTGGTATGTTGTGGCCAGAGACATTGCTTTGAGATAAAGGTCATTCTGAATGTGGCTATGTTCAGCATCATAATAAACCAAAGTTTAAAGTGTACAAAGAGCTTAATGCTGCATCCTGATTACTTCCACTGGCTAAATTAACCATGACTGTAAATTGTATATCATGATGTGTGAACCCAGTGGGATCTGCTCTCTGGTTTGTTTCTTCCCCCACTAAGCCAGGGAAATAATCCTGGAAGAAACCATGGCCTATTACTCTGAATTGTTGTGGGAGGATGCCCAGAGAACCACTAATGCCCAGAGCATGGAAAATAAGCAAGATGAACTTGATCTCATAGCACAACAAAGCAAATATGACATAATAGGCATCACTGAAACCTGGTGGGATGAATCTCATGATTGGAATGTAGGAACAGAGGAGTATAACCTTTTAAAGATTGTGGGATATGAAATGTGTATTTTAATGTTGTAAGCCACCTCGGTTGCATTACGCAGAGGGGTGGGATAAAAATAAATTTTATTATTATTATTAAAGAGAAATAGGCCAAACAGGAAAGGAGGAGAAATAGCATTACATGTCAAGGATATTTACACCAGTGAAGAAGTCCAGGATTTCAATCCTGGAAGCCAGGTGGAGAGCATCTGGATAAAAATTAATGGGTGGGGAAACAACAGGGATGTTATTGTGGGAGTCTACTACAGACCCCCACATCATACTGAGGAACTGGATGATGCCTTTCTAGAACAGATGACCACACACTCAAAGAGAAGAGATGTAGTAGTGATGGGTGACTTCAACTATCTTGATATTTGCTGGAAGTCAAACTCAGCCAAAATTTTAAGGTCTAGCAAATTCTTCACTTGCCTTGAAAACAATTTCATTGTCCAAAAAGTGGAAGAAGCAACAAGAGAACTGTTTTATATCTGATCCTAAACAATAGGGATGACCTGGTCAATGGGGTGGAAGTGGTGGGATCTTTAGGTGGGAATGATCATGTTTCCTGGAGTTTGTTATACAGTGGAAAAGAGAAGCCAGACATAGGACGTTATCACATGGGGGCTAAATATTGGGGATCTGGGGAGCAGGAAA
Organism: Phrynosoma blainvillii; assembly: GCA_026167975.1. Classification (NCBI taxonomy): domain Eukaryota; kingdom Metazoa; phylum Chordata; class Lepidosauria; order Squamata; family Phrynosomatidae; genus Phrynosoma; species Phrynosoma blainvillii. Next base: position 45,079,243 of record JANUYF010000003.1, on the reverse strand, counting down.
GAGGCTTCCTGGGGCTAGGGGCAGAAGAAACCAAAGGATGATGGCTTTCTTCATCCTTTGATGAAAGAGAAAGCGGAGAATGTTTGACAGCCAAGCAAACCAGGAAGTGAAAGCAGCCCCAAAGGACCATGAGAAATGGGAAGAATCTTTAAAGGAGATTTGTTTGTGCGAATTTGAATTTCACATTACAGTAAATATGAAATTACTGTAATATCGCAAATGCATTTCTTCTGAACTCCCGAAAATAAAAAGATCTCGGATAACACCACTTTGTGACCACTTTAATGTCAGGTTCTGTGCGATGTCGTGAGAAATCGTGAGGTGTAAGTGCACTTTTTGGGGGGATTTGTGTGGGATAGACTATAGATTTCCCCTGTGTGATAACGTCCATAGTCAGACACACATTCTAGACTTTAGGAGAGCTGATTTCAGTAAACTTAGGGAAATACTGGGAGTAGTCCTGTCGTCAGGAATACAAAAAGAAAAGGGAGTTCAGGATGGATATGAGTTTCTCGAAGGGGAGATACTGAAGGCACAACTTAAAACAGTTCCAATGAGGAGGAAGAATGGGAGGTGTCTCAAGAAACCCGCATGGATGACTAAGGAAGTTACAATCGAGCAAAGTTTTAAATGTAACATGTATAAGAAATGGAAAAAAGGGGAAATCACCAAAGTGGAATTCAAACAAATAGTGAGCACATGTGGAGTAAAGTCAGAAAAAACTAAAGTGCAGTCTGAACTCAAGCTTGCTAGTGGTTAAGAACAACAAAGCTTTTTTGGGTATGTCCATAGCAAGGAAGAAGAAGGAAATGGTAGGGCCACTGTGCAGAGAAGATGGCAAAATGCTAACAGGGGACAGGGAAAAAGCAGAACAACTCAACACCTTCTTTGTCTCAGTCTTCTCAGAAAAAGAAAAGGGTGCTCAACCTGAGGAAAACGGAGCAGAGGACACAATAATGCAGCACAGAATAAGTAAAGAGGTAGTACTGGAATACCTGCTTAATTTAAATGAATATGTCTCCAGGACCAGATGAACTACATCCAAGGGTATTAAAAGAATTGGCAAATCTAATCTCAGAGTCATTGGCAATAATCTTTGATAATTCCTAGAGAACAGGAAAAGTTCCAGCAGACTGGAGGAGGGCAAACCTTTGTTTTGAACATGACTAGAGAAAGCAAACAAATTCCAAATTTTTCAAGAATAAAACAAACCAACCAGGGTCAGGGGCTTTCCCAGCAGACAATAGCAGACAATATCCTTGATTGCATATCCTCACCTGGAAGCCATGCCATTAATAACAGAACAATACCTATTCAACACAGAACAATACACAGGTTACATGGGAATAGCACAATATCCTTGATTGAATACCCTGAAGCCATGCCATTAACAACAGAACAATACCTATTCAACACAGAACAACATGCAGTTCACCAGGGAACCACTCCTCCCTACCCAGGGTCTCACAGTATATATAGACCCATTTCCTTCTATTCCAGTTTTCTCTGGAGATGCTAGCCACAGATGCTGGCGAAACGTCAGAAAGAAACTCTTCTAGAACATGGCCACACAGCCCGAAAAACCCACAAAAAACTATGGATGCCGGCCATGAAAGCCTACGACTTCACAATAATAATAATAATAATAATAATAATAATAATTTATTTGTATCCCACCCTTTGGGAAATCCAATCCGGGCAGCTCACAACAGTAAAATCATACATAAAGCCGAAAACATTTCCCTCCCCCCCTTAAAACAGTATTAAATCAATAAAAATTTAAAATCACAATCAGAAAATTTAAAAACATAATACAAAGACATAACATTGGCCCATAGCAATCTTCTTCATTCCATCAGTAGATGGGGCCACGAGAAGAACATTGGGGTGGGAGTACCTGAGGCCAGGATAATTAGTCTGGAAATGCCTGCCAGAAGAGATCCGTCTTGACAGCCCTTTTGAAGCTGTCTAACAATGTTATTTGACGGATCTCATCTGGCAGGCCGTTTCAGAGTCTGGGGGCGACAACTGAAAAAGCCCTCTGGGTGGTAGCCGCATGCCTCGATTTTTGAGGCTGCAGCAAATTCCTCCCAGAGGACCAGAGAGTGCGGAGAGGATTATAAGGGAGAAGGCGGTCCCTGAGATAGTTTGGACCCAAGACATTTAGGGCTTTAAAGATAATAACCAACACCTTGTACTGGGCCTGGAAGCTGATAGGCAGCCAGTGGAGGGACCTCAAGATCGGAGTGATGTGGTGCCTCCTAGTTGTTCCTGAAATAAGTCTGGCTGCCATATTTTGTAACAACTGTAATTTCCAAACGAAGCACAAGGGTAGCCCCATGTAGAGCGCATTACAGAAATCGAGGCGTGAGGTTACCAGCGCGTGCACAACAGTCTCGAGATCCCTTACTTCCAGAAAAGGGCGCAACTGGCGTATCAGCCGAAGCTGATAACAGGCGCTCCTGACTGTCGCATTTACCTGATTTGTCATCAGGAGTGATGAGTCAAGGAGCACCCCCAGACTGCGAACACAGTCACTGGAGGAGAGTGTGACTCCATCCAGGACTGGAGGTTGCAACCCAATTCTAGGTTTCGGGGCCGCTACTGTGAGCACCTCCATCTTGTCTGGATTCAGTTTCAATCTGTTTTTCCTCATCCAGCCCATTACCGCCCGAAGACATTCACTGAGAGAAGAGATGCCATTGGAATTCGAGGCCAACGAATGAGACATGGAGAAATAGATTTGGATGTCATCAGCACACTGATGACACCCAGCACCATAACTCCAAATAATCTCACCCAGTGGGTTCATATAGATGTTAAATAACATCGGGGACAGGATGGCACCCTGAGGGACCCCACAAGTGCGTTCCCTCTTACTGGAGCCACTGTCCCCGAGCAGCACCCTCTGGGACCTACCTGAGAGGAAGGACCAGAACCACTGCAATGCAGTGCCTCCAATTCTCCATATATTGCTCTATCCCTGTTTAGATAATATTTTATTTAACAAAATTATATTTCTCTTGACTATGAAATAGCGAGGAAAGATTTTCTGAATGTTATGTCTAAATTGTTTATAGTTTACAAATATATATATATATATGTCAACAGAAATGGAAGCACCTTTAGAAAAGACAAGGTTTGAGAACTAGTACAAAGCCATATTTTAAATTTATGGATAATAAATAAAGCAACTAAAAATGATGACCTGTCAATTAATTTTTCCAGCTCTGTTTAAGATGCAAGAAGGATATAAAATGGAAGTATGAAAAATATATGGGAGAACCAGTTGCCTCAAGTAAACTTTATGCAAAATGGGCAGATAATCATTATTTCAAAGGGATGGACAGCTGCCAGTGCTTGGTGGGCTGTACTGAACCCCCCATGGGGTTTCAGGAGGCCTCACTCCCCTGTTGTGCTCCTTCAAACCTAGCCCCATGCCACTTAGAATGATCACCTTCCCTCATCTGTTCCTGGCCCAGGAGAAGCCATTTTAAAATGGTTTACTTCTTGGTTCAAAGGGGGCCTCTCCTCAGCCTTAAATAGGGGAGTATGGTGAAATTTCTCTTATATTTTTTTTTGAAGTTTTCCATTTTTATTTTTTTGCAGGGCCTGAAGTGTTCTTTGGGTTCCTATAATGATCTTGGTAGGTGCATTTGGCATTTGGCCCACAGACTGCACTTATCCACAAAGTCTATGATGTAGTACAGCTACCAGCCAAGACAAACTGCTTTAAATCAGGGATGGTGAATGTGTGGCCTTCCAGATGTTGCTGGACTAAATCTGCCAGCATCCCTCATTATTGACTTTGTGGGCTAGGGCTGATAGGATTGAACCAGTAGCATCTGGAGGTTCCTCACCCCGGTTTAGTTTTTTGAGACAGGATCAGCTCAAAATATTGCTTATGATCTATGGTTGCTGTATAGATCCAGTTATTTACTTGATCAAGGGTGGGAGGAAATGGGTAACCTCTGGAATATGTGTGCACACAGAGCTCTGCTACTACAAAATGTTGATGTACCGGTAAATTTATTTGGTAAATAGGCAAAAAATACTGTATCCAAAATAATACTGTAAAATGTCTGGGAATTAAGCCTTAGGAGGAACAGCATCAGGAGTTGGGTATGCTTAGCCTGGATGAAAGAAGATTGAGAGGTGTCATGATAGCCATCTTTAAGTATCTGAAGGGATGTCATGTAGAAGATGGAACAAGCTTGTTTTCTACTGCTGCAGAGTCTAGGACGCAAACCATTAGATTAAAATTGCAAGAAAAGAGGCTCCACTTAAACTTCAGGAAGAAATTAATGGTGGTAAGAATAGTCTGTCAGGAGAATGGACAGCTTAAAAAGGTAGTGGACTCTCTTTAAATAGAGGCTAGGTGGCCATTTCTCATGAATGCTTTAGCTGTACATGGCAAGGGATTGGGCGCTTATGGTCATAGAATCATAGAACCATAGTTGAAAAGGATTCCAAGGGTCATCTAATGCAGCAGTCTGTCATGCAGGAATACATAACTAAAGCACTTCCAAGAGATGACCATCCAATCTATGATGCAAAACACACTGCAGAAATAATCCAGTCTGGGACCACTTTGATTACTCTGGCTCAATGCTAGGGAATTCTGGGAACAGTAGTTTTGTGAGACATTTAGCCTTCTCTATCAGAGGGCTCTGGTGCCACAATAAACTACAAATCCCAGAATTCCCTAGCATTGAGCCAGGACAGTTAAAGCAGTCTCAAACTGGATTATTTTTGCAGTGCATTTTGGACCTATGTTAAAGGACCTCCAAAGGAGGAGTGTCTAATATCTTCCAAGGCAGTCTATTCCACTGGTGCAAAGTCATCCTCATACATAATGTTTCATGATGTTTCAGACTCCCACCAACTTGCTAGATAGCTAGTGGAAGCCTGCTAGGAAACAGGGTGTGTGACTATTCAGCTTCTTGCATGCTTTGAATAGTGATGATGAGATTGGCGGTGTCTGAAATTCTGCGTCAACTCAAGGAACACTTTGGGGTCTATAAAGTAGACCTTGGGTGCTGCATATGGCTTATACATAATCTGTTGCCCAATTCCAGACCATCAACTGAAATACTTCTATAGTCAAATCTTTCTTGTATTCAACACTTGAGTACAACACTATGTTTGCAAGAATTTTTCTAAGATCAAGCCTAATTCCTCCAGGTAATCACTCCAGAAAAATAAACCAAGTGGGAAAGTATCTGCAAAGAATAAGGGTCAAATGAGATATTAAGTAGAATGCATATGCTTTGTGATTAGCATATTTTCTTTTTCACAGTGGGGTTTCTTCAGAGATACATGCTTGAACAGTCAGACTTGCTGAATTAAGTTTGAGTTTATCTTCCAGTGATCAACCACAAAACAAAACACACTAAATAAATTCAAGGCATTCTGCTGAGGACTATCATGGAGATTATCCCACTTAAAATAATGTGACTTAGCCCTGCCAGGATACAGGCACTTTATGGGATGCAATCAGGAATTATTGCACTAAAAATGCTGCTGATGCTGCCTGGTGACTGCATCCAGGTTCCCAGCCATGCTCAGCTGGCTGATTTGCAAACATGGGAAGCTCCTGTTTTTGAAAAATGGCAAGCTAAGAGTAGCTGGGATGCAGTCTCCTGGTGGCATTGGTGGCATTTTTTAGTGCAATAACCCCCAATTGCCTTCCACAAAGCGACTGTATCCCACCAGGGGTAAGTCACATTATTTTAAGTGGGATAATCTCCTATGACAAACACATGCTTTTTACCATTTGAGGGATCATCTATTTTAAATACATGCTAAACAACTTGTTTGACTCTCAAAACTATAACTGAGTCCATTGTGGCACATCAGCTCAACAACATGCTCTAATCCTTTAATGTCTAGGTCCAGCTTTTAAAACTCCCTGTACTCTTAATACGTGTTTCTTTTGTATCATTTACGAATTTAGCAAAGACTAAATATAAGGGGAAAGATGCAACAAGTATAGCTTGCAACAAAGCAATTCTTATTCTACATTAGATTATGAAGTGATAATACTAACCTGATTTGTAGCCATGTAAGCATTGGTGTGGTGCCTCCTCCAAACACCCAGACTGTGAAGAACACAATTAGTAAGGTAGTTGTAAACATCATTTGTTTAGGCTGAGATTCTGTGTCCCGTATAGCCAGTGCAAAGGCTATAGCACCACGTAAACCTTCAAAAGACAGAATGGGGAAAGATAACATATTCAAAGGTGGAGAAGAAGAGCAATGTTTCTACTACAATTTTATTTTCAGGGAATGGAGGTGGTGTCAAATGAGGAATGCTCTAGTTTTAAATTTTCTGTGCTGTACAGAACATGACTAGAGTAGACTGAAAAGACTGGACTACGTCTCATTTTCTATCAGCAGCTTGGTGCCTATTCCTTCTGCAGCTGTTGCTTGACTCTGTGCCTCCTGTTCTATACTTATTTCTCATTTCTGTGTATGAATGTGAAAGTTGGACAATGAAGAAAGCTGACCTAAAGAAAATCAACTCATTTGAAATGGGGTGCTGGAGAAGAGTTCTATGGATACCATGGACTGCTACAAAGACAAATAAATGGGTCCTAGAGCAAATCAAGCCTGGACTTTTCCTAGAAGCCAAACTGACACTGTTGTATTTTGGCCATATGATGAGAAGAAATGACTCACTTTAAAAGACAGCAATGCTTGGTAAAGTTGAGGGCAATAGGAAAAGAGGAAGAATACATTTCAGATGGATGGACTCAAGCAGAGAAGCCATGACCATGAACTTGCAAGAGCTGAGCAGGGCAGTTTTGGATAGACTGACTTGGATAGGGTGAATTTGAGGCCTCTCATTTATAGGGTTGCCATAAATCACAGTTTACTTGGCAGTTGTAAACAACAAGGTTCTATACAATTAAATCTACACCATGCATTTATTAAATTTAAAAATGCTTAGCATAGATGAAGAGCATACAAATTGACATTAAACTAATTTGTGCATCTATTCCTGAGGTATGGTACTTCCTTGTTTTTAAGATATATTTTCAAAAAGATCCTCCCACTCTGTCAAAAGAAAACCTATTAATGTAAAATAAAAGCAGGAACGCATCCTAAAAGCATCAAATCTTATTGACAGTTGTTTTAGAATCTTCCTACTGAAGGCCTTTTGAATAATGGTTTAACTCATAGTGGCAAACCTTTCCTAGGACTTAAGAGTCTGATTCTACAAATGAAAAGGTCATTTTGTTTGCAGAATCAGACTCTTAAGTCCTAGGAAAGGTTTGCCACTATGAGTTAAACCATTATTCAAAAGGCCTTCACAAAATGGCCTTTTCATTTGTCCAAAGGTTTGATCAAGTGCAAAACCTACATGTAGTGCAAACTCTGGTTCTGGAAATGAAGTAATCAGATTTGATCTCTTAAATCTGACAGATGTAGAAATGATTCAACTATACTTTTGACCTTGAAATGTAAATAGAGATGGGATGGGATGTACAAAAGGAATATCTTATTTTATAGAAGAAAAATCTGGAACTCACTATGGCCTCTTTGTATTCCAGTGATAATATTATCTCTGCCAGGTGGTTGAAAGTATTCTTGAATAAGTTGTTCATGCAACTTGAGATATTTTTTAGTTTGGACCAATTATTTAGATCCATTTTAGTATGAATTCCAAATTGAAGTTGGCACTGAAATGGGTTTGAACACCCTGACAGATTACCTGTGTCGAGGAAAGGATAGGGGAGTCTCCTGCATTTCCCATCAACCTGTAGTTGGAATCCTAGGTCCATGTTGGTGAACCTATGGCACGTGTGCCAGAGATGGCACATGGAGTGGGGAAAAAGAAGAAAAGGTGTGTGCCTGTTCCTCCTCCTCCTGGGCCTTCAGCTGCCTCTGGAGAGGCAGCTGAAGGCCTGGGAAGGTGTGGGGGGAAGAAGTCTCACCCTAGAAGTTCTGCTCCCCCTGGAAGTCCCACCTCTGGCATGGGGTACCACACAGTGCCAGAAGGCTGTTTAGTTTGGGAATTTGGTGCCTAAAAGGTTTGCCATTACTGCTCTAGATGACATAGGCATTTGCAACCCCCTGTGTCCACAAGTTCTCCCCCTCCAACTGTGTAGCCAGGAAGGAAGAGGGAAAGAGGGAGCAGTCTGTGCCCTGTTACCAGATGATGGCATTACTAGTAGAAAGATTCCAAGAAATATTTTTTTTGTGTGGATCTCAGTCTTTGATACCATTGGCTGTGACATTTTTTCTGGATTGCCTGTTTGAGGTGGGAAATGAGGACACCATGCTTGAAAATTTATGTTGTTATCAGGATGCTATTTCCAGCTAGGGTGTTAGAGACGCACTGGTCTGTCCCATTTTAGTTATTGTATATGATGTTGCAGAGTTCTGTTGTTTTCTATGATTTAATAGCTCCATGCCCCTTGTGAGAGAGGATCTTTAGGGACTGGAGTGATGTTTCATCAATGTGCAGATGACACTGAACTCTCTTTTCCATAGTTCAGGTGTATATTTGGTGGTCTGAATTGTTGAATGGAATTTGTAATGTACTGGGTGAAAGTTAATATATTAAAGCTCAATCCAAGCATAATGAAAGGTAGAGAAGTATGTCGTATGTCTCTCTGAGAGTGGGTGCTCATCCCATTCTTGATAGAGTTGCCTTTTCTGTAAAGGATCAGATTTCCGGGATACTTTTAGAACTTTTTTTTGCCTTTGAAACCCCTTGTGGCTGTTGTGAACAAAAACACATCAGACTAAACTTTTCATCAGCTCCTAGAGGCAGGAAATTACTTAGACCAGATTAAGGGGCTAAACAGATGGCATGAAAGGTACACCGTGGCTCCTATCTGGCACTTGGCCACTCTAAAAAGAGCTGGCAAATGCTGCTCCTTTTTAGAGTGGGAGGAAAGCCACCCTTGCCATGGGGGTGATGACTTTTCAGCACTCCTTTGGCATGAACGCTGCACCAAGGGAGTACCCTGATGCCGTCCGCCATCTGTTGGGGGGGGCAGCGTGAGGACGATGTGGGGGCAGAGTCAAAGTGGCTGCCGTGTGGTTGCCACGCCCCACTCCACCCCCAGGCCGCCCCTTGTGGCCAATCGGTACAGCCTCTAAGTCTGCAGTGTTATACTCACAGGACGTCCTGGGAAATCTGTTTTATTTATGTAGGTTAATGAAAACCAGAAACTCTGAAAGACTCAAGTCAGAATTGGGATCCAGGAAGTAGAAGAAGTTACTAAGGCAGTTTTAGTAAAATGAACCTAACAAACTGGTTTCCAAACTGCAATGAAAGGCTATTTTACAGAATTCCAAACTGAATATTAAGAAGTAGCCCACAAGTTTGTGACTTCACATTTGTAATCCTATCTGGAAATTAAGCTAGAGTGAAAAGCATTGTGCAAGCAGTTGCTCTTCCTTTGATGCTATGTAAATGCATTCCCCAGTGCATGTAGTTACAAGTATGCAAGTGCATGTGCGCATGCGCACGCACACACTTTCTCACTTTTGACTCAGTGGGTGGGCTGCTAATTGACTGTTATGCAATGGGTCAGCTCAAGGCTGTGGTGTCTAGTGCACAATCAGTTGCCAAACTCTGGGATCCAATGTTACTATGTTGGGGTAGCTTTATACAACATTAAAAGTATATAGGATCTTGGCGCATAACTCCTGAAATGTGACATTTCATGTTGGGATTTTATGGCCATCTGTTCTTGCAAAGTTTGATGACCAAACATGCGTGGAGGAAATGAGCTTTGGGAGTAGCACACTTGAATACAGAGCGTCTCTTCAGAGGGGCTCTGAAATCTGCATGATGTTGCATTATCTATTTATTCAGCTGCCTTGTTTTATTCCTTTATGTAAAAATACACTTTTCTCAAATGTAAATGCCATGTGGATTTATTACTGGAATGTACAGAGGACAGTATTCTATAAACAATAGCAGAGCTACTGAATGCTTAAAGGCCAGCATTATTTGAGGCATGCTTCATAGAAATCTATGGTTGTTTTTGGCTCTTTGGGGTGAAAAGAAGAAACAGTGCCAAGCTATTTCCATTTTAAATTTTAATGTTCTTCGTGTAGGGAGAATCACATTTCATTTATTCTATGCAGCTTAATTCAAACTTTACAATGTTTTAGGGAGGGAAATCTATTCTGTTTAACAAAAAGACATATATCAAATCAGATTTCATGATGCCAGCATGTCATGTTTTTGGCACTTTGCTCATGATAGGTAGAATCGTATTAATTTCCCTATTGCTCATAATCTGAAAGGGAGCACTCGTCCCAGATTTTCAGAAGAATTACCATCAAAGAGGGGTGAGTAGGAAAGACTGCAAGCCAAATGGCTGGTCTCAATGAAAGAGTCCATGGGTCTGAGTCTGCAAGACCTGAGCAGAGAAGTAGAGGATGGGGGTCTTGGAGATGTCTCATCCACAGATTCGCCATGAGTCAAAGTCAACTTAAAGGCAGCTAACAATAATAACAAAAATGCTTGTTGCTCAGTGGCAGCCCTAGGGTTGGTGTCACCCAGTGCAGTAACTCATGGTTTCACCCCTCCATTTGCCTCCTCCCATTTCCCACCACAGAGAATCTTTAATCTGCTTTATTACACTAATGTTACTTGTAAATCATAATTCTCATATACCACTGAATGTCATGCTAAGAGTTGTGACATCAACAACTAGCAAAAATTAAAATTAGACCTTCAAATTACAATATTGTACACACAACGTAAATGTTATTTACATATAGATAGTAAAGATTTGGTTGAAATGGAATGTTTTAAAAGAAAATTTAAACAGAATTATGATTTTCAAAATAAAAAAATAAAAAATTGAAATTTTGAAATTTTAATTTTAAAAAATTTCCTTTCTCTTCCCACTGAGCTTCACCTCACTTCCACCATCTCTTAAATAATTTTAAAGGGAAGCAGCTGAATATCATAGCCCATTTCTGCCCAAAGGTAAGTGTTTGAGGAGCAGTGGTGCCCCCCCTTAGGGTGTCACCTGGTGCAGTCTGCACCCCCCACACTCCCTAGTGACACCACTGTTGCTGCTTAGTTCTGACAATGAATGTCTCTGGTGTGACCTATAGTTACTGAATAAAGGTTGGTTGAGCTTTAACTACTGAAGCCTGAATATCTGAACTTGGTTAACTGCCAGACTTGGCACACACATGAGGAGAGGTATTCCCTCAAGTCTTGAGATTCTAATTCATCTAGGGCTTTAAAAGTCATCATAATCACCTTGAATTCAGACCAGAAACATATTGGCATCCAGTGCAATTCTTGTAAGACTGGTGTGATGTGCTGTCTATATGGTATTCCAGTTAGTAGTCAAGCTGCATTTTGCATTAGCTGTAGCTTCTGAGTCTTCTTCAAGGACAGCGCATTAGAGCACATTATAGTAGTCTAACCAGTTACCAGTGCATGGAATACCATGGCCAGTTATCTCTGCCTGGGAAAAGCTGTACCTGGCATATCAGTTGAAGGTGGTGCTAGAGGGTCCACTTGGGCCTCCCATAACAAGCATGGATCTAGGTGCACTCCCAAGTTCCAAGAAGGCCCACAGTTGAACACAGGAGCTTCTTGGTCATTCTTCCCTTCCTTGTTACTATTGCTATCCATTTACTTGTCCTTTCTGAACATTAAAGCAATGACATGAGTAAAAAAATAGAATAGGATTCTTCACATGCAAGTCTGTGGATCAGGCTTGGAGGTAGTGGTAATAGTAGCTAAGAGGAGAAGGCATTCAAGCCTTAACTATTAGACTCATAGCCTTTTCTCAGTTGCTCTCAGTACATGATGAAACACAACATGTGAAGTTTTGTGTCATCTGGATTTTGTTAGGATGGTTTATGACCATATGTTGGCATATGCTAAAAGCAGAGACAAAGTCCTCAATGTTAGTAGTGGCTTCTGGGTTCCACGTTAAAAGCATAACTAGGGCTGGATTAAGACCTTTGGAGTCCCTAAGCAGTTAAAAGATTTTGGTGCCCCCATATATATCTAATTCAAAATATAAACAATAATAAACTGTAAAATAAAAAAATATTTTTTGAAATGAACCAATACAGTAAGATGGAAAATGTTTATTTTGTATACTTCAAGTTTATTTATATTTGAAAAAATCTCCTACCTTTTCTAATTGCAAAATCTTTGATCAGATCAGATCAGAAAATTAATGTGATGCATCCCTTCCATTGATGCCCTAAGTATGTGCTTATTTTGATTAATGGTTAAACCAGCTCTGGAGGTAGTGAATCTTTTCTGGGCTTTCTGACTTATGACAACACTAAGGTGAACCTGTCACAGGGTTTTCTTGGCAGAATTTGGTTTTTCCCTTGCCCTTCTTTGAGGCTGAGAGATGTGAGTTGCCCAGAGTCACCTGGTGGTTTCCATGGCTGAGTGGGCATTCGAACCCTGGTCCCTACAGTCCTTGTCCAACACTCAAATCATGCTGGCTATCCATAGCTGTATTAATTTTTAAAATATGAACAGCACATATTTAGCCTTGTATATTTACATACATTTTTTTAAAAAAACCCAAGAATTTAATGTTCACAGTTTCTTTCTCATGATGGAAAATGGGAAGTTTAACATGGACTTCTGCTAATAGTCTTGCAGATAAGGAATTGGACACATTTTAAAAATATTCTCAGACAAAATCTCAAAAGCTTAGATTTCTTTTCCAGATGTCTCACAATGTTATGGATTTTTTTAATGTATGTGTCTACATGAACTAAATAGGTGCCAGACTTCTTCAAAGAGTTTTTAAACAATGGAAATAGAAATCTGCCTTGTACAAAGTTATATTAGTTGTCCATCTATGCTTTTATGGCCCACTTTGGCTGGCTGATGCTCCCTACAGTTGAAGGCACAAATGCTTCTTCTCCCTGCTACTTGAGTAACAAAAAATAACACTGGAAATGCCAGGAATGGACAGTAGAACCTTCTACATATTGAGCATATATTGTACCACTGAGCTCCAGTTCCTTGCCTGGGCACTGATCCCTTCTCCAGTAATATTGATTTGATATAAATAAGAACTTTCATCTAGCATGTTGAAGTTTGGTATTCAGAGCTGGGTTGAAATCTTTGTTACAAATTGTTGCCATTCAACAAGCCAGCATTCAAAAATGTAAAATAATGAGCAATTTTAAAAGGGACCCTTTTTAAAATTTTTGAGACAAAGGTGCCTCATAAAAGCTGGCTATTAAGCTGCAGTGTGGAATTGCTTTTAGAAGGTTATAACAAAAGTAATATTATAAACCTACAGAGACTAAATAAAATAGCAAAAAGATAATGGTGGGGGTAGAACTAGATCCACAAATCAAATATTTGTCATAGAGTGCTAATAAGTAAGCTAAGCATGAGCCAAGGGTATGGCATATTTACAAAGCACCCCCTCCTGTGGCCTTGACATACAAAAGAAATTGCTATATTTTGCCCCTGTGAAAAGGCTTTTTAACATGCCTATATTATTATTTTCTGGAAATACAGAAAGCAAATTGTAAATCCCACATAATGGGCAAGTCCTTTAAATTAAATCAGTAATTCAAGCAAGATGCTGAGAAAACTTTATAGATATTTATGAATTTTATATAAGCCCCCCGTCACTCTAGCAGGAAGGATTTAGTAACCTGAATTTGTTTCTCCAACCAATAAAATGCAGCTGCATCTAGAGAGTCCTGAGGTACCCTTTGAATAATGCACAGCCATGCCAAGAAGGCCCACTTGGGACGTGAAACAAACCTGCTGTATCCTGATGGATTTCCCAGAGCTGTCAGTGTACCCTGTGTTTAATAATAATTCAAATTAAAATCCCCCTGTAAAAGGGGATTCAGAGCCCTATTCTTATAAATATGGGTGTAATTTGCACCACTCTTCATCAAGAAAACTTGAGGAAAAAAGCTTTTGTCTTACATTCGCACTGTACCTTGTGATTCCTGCTTTTCCAGAAAGCTAAATGCTTGCAAGATTCTTAGAAACTTGGAACAAGGTTGCTGTTTTTTCTAAATATATGTATTGGGACCTATGGTAGCCACTATTACACAAACAAAAAAGTGGGAATGCATCAATCTCCCCCAAAAAAGGAACACAAAGAAGGGCACAAACATGGATTAAATTTACATGGATAGATCTATGTTTTGCAATAATTGTTACACTTTAGAGAGAAATAAAAGGCATGCCCTCATTAGGGCTGTCAGATTGAAAATTGGAGAGGGCACCAGTACTTTTAATGGTTGCATAGAAAAGGGAATTTCAGCAGGTGTTGCATGCTGTGCAACCATGTAACAACACAGTTCTCCTGTTTTGACTGTGGCAATCATAATTTTCCCATAGTAGGGTACATCATGGCTAGGTGTCATGTGTTCCTGTTCAATTTGATGTGCAGGTATCAACTATTTTTGGGTAACATTCAGGCCCTGCCCAGCATTCCTTATCCTAAAACTGGTTTTGGACTTGACAGCTGTTTAACTGAGGATGCCTTCAGACATCTAGGATAGATGGCCACCACAATGTATTCCTCTTTCCATACATTCATTCAGTGTGGATAAACAGATGAAGAGCCCTTCATTCTTCACACAGCGTCTGCATGAACTTAAATTATTATGCCTGACAATTCAAAAGGAAATCAAATCATTCTGTTTAATGTCTTAGGGCAAAAACTTTCTGATGCAAACATGGTGTAATAAATATTTATGGATTGATTCTAAAGATGTCAGAAGTAACTTATAAAGCTTTCAAAAGGATATAACTTCTTAGTACCTGTGTTTAGGATTGCAGCTTACAATCATATTCTGGAGAATAGTATTTTCATTTTCCTATACATGGGTTAATATTGATTTTCTTACCACATGGAGGCACATTTAGAAATTTAGTCAAAGTGAGACCTTCTTGTTAAAAATGGCTATCTAAATTCACCCTTAATTGCAGATTCTCATTAAGCTCTTGACAATGGGGTTTCATGCATAACCATCTCCCCCCACTCTCTCTTCCTCATTACTGCAGAAGAGAAAAAAGAAAAGTACAACATTTTGCAGTGCTTAAGCCTGCAAAGTATGTTTCTTAGCCAACTAAAGTGGCTGTTTTGTTAATTTGCTTCCCCAAATGGCTCTATGCCAAGGCTGTTTTTTTTTTGTTTTGTTTTTGTCTCTTTATCCTGTTATAATCATATTGTTTCATCACAGTCTAGAACAGAGCAATTATGGAACTAACCAAGTTCCTCTTAACCTAAAATGTTATATGTAGATTAGAGATCCTTTGTTCAGAGTGTCCCTGTACATAAATTATGAACACAGACATACATTTTAACCTTTTGTGTGTGCCTCATACATATTTGATGTTCTTTGATGTGAAAACCATTAGATTCTATTGGAAAACAAGAAAAAATGAAAGCAGCCAGGCTTCCATTGAGATAAAAATCACCACAGTTTCCAAGGGAGTAGCTGTTTTGGCCTGTTGCAATAAACAATGCCAAAGGCCTAAATCTATGGATCTTATATAGAGTAGAATCTATGGATCTTATATAAATGCTGACTTACCTGCTTTCTGTTGAGTCAGTGGTCTCCTCTAGTTGGACTTAGATGTATCCACAATGCAGAATTAAAGCAGTTTGACACCACTTTAACTGCCACGACTCTATTCCACCAAATCCTGGGATTCATAGTTTGGTGAGCTACCAGAATTTTCTGACAGAACAGGCTGAATACCTCACCAAACTACAAATCCCACGATTCTATAAGACAGAGTAATGGCACTTAAAATGGTGTTAAACTGCTTTAATTCTGCAGCATGGATACACCCTAACACTTGATACCTAGGCTAGACAAATGAATTCTATTGCATCTTAAAGACAAATATCATCGTAAAAGTATTCATAAGCCAAGTCATGGATAGGTAATTCTAACCTGCCGAGGTTTCTTCCCAAGTTCCTCCCTTGGAATCTATCAGAAAGAGGAATCCTTATAGTATGTCGAAGAGTGGCTGGAGATAACAATAGCAATTCCCTCATGCCCTTCTCCTCATATCGGTTGGAAGGGCAAGTGTGGCACTGACAAGAATCCTTTGTCTTATATTTGATTACTGACTGGTGTTATGCTTATTTTTCCACTTGGGAGGGCAGGAAGAGTACTAACTGCTTTGTTGTCCCCACATCCTTCTCAATGAGGGAATGTGGAGGATACGAGCAGAAGTCACAGAATCATAGAATTTTAGAGTTTGAAGGGGCCACAAGGACAATCTAATTCAACCCCCTGCCATGCGAGACATAATTACAGCACTGCTGAAAGATCCCTAACCAAGTAATTCCAAACAAGATGACAGCTAAGGGAAAATTCTTCCACCTAGTACCATGACCAAAGATCCATTTTTTCTGTGAATGGAGAAGCTCCTCACAAAGTAAAGCCAGCTCCCTGGCCAAAGTGCTAGCTAAATGAAGGCCAGCCCGTACTTTGTCCTGGAAGTGAATGATGTCATGGCTGATGACGCCCTACCCAGACACTATTCATTCCATGGAAATGCTGGTGGTGATGGCATCCAGATAATGTCCCTTGGCCCAGAAGGAAAATCTATTTTATCAGATAGAAATATGTCAAATGCAGAGATCCTCATAAACAACATAATGTGTTAATATGAGATTCTCTTATATAAACGGTTCCACTATTGGCTCCTGGGGTTTGCAGTTTGGGAATGATTTTTTAGATTTCTCAGTAAGAGAACTCTAGTTCCCCATCAAACTAAAAACCTCATTATTCTACAGGATGCAGCCATGGTAGTTAAAGTGGAATCATAATGCTTTAACTGTGTGGTGTGAAAGAGCTCCTGGAAGTTACATGACATGACTTCTGGTTTTGCTTGAGGTTGAAATTTGACTAATATTGAAGAATTGGGAAAGAATCTAGGAGCTTTGAGGAAGTCTTTGGGAAGCTGTAAGAAAGCACATGGGGGGGGGCACTGGCAACCTGTGAGCCACTATTTCCCCACCCTTGATTTGTAATAATGAGTCTGTGTTTTAATGATTTGTGACTGTACAATAAAGATTGATTAATTGATAGATAAATAATGAGTCAAAGACAGAGGTGGGATAGGGCACCTGTAGTATATAAGTTTTTTCAAAGCACACATGCCTACTTACAGTCAATCATTTCTCCTGCAAAACTGAACCTTAGGCATTTTAGTCTGAAGCATTTAATTTAGGCTTAAGTGTCCTGTTTAAACAAACAATCAAACAAATAATCCCAATGAATGCAGCAAACTGCTTCTTATTCCTGATGTGGTGTGGAAATAAACCACACATCATGGAAGTGTCTTATAGCTCGAATATTGTACAGCATTCCAAAGAAACCCAAAGCTTGGGATAATGCTTGCAGCCTTTGTCACCACTTAAAAAATTAGAGTACAAGACCACAACAATTACACTGAGAAAAATGCAAAACAATATTTCTAGAGGAAGTGGTATAAACCAATAACAAATTAAAATGCTTTCCTTTTCAAAGGAAAGTCTCCGCTTGATACTGAGATGGCAAGATAGGAATCAGGTTATTTTCTTTTAAGGAGAACATACAAATGAAATTTCAAAGTAAAGTGTGACATCACACAGAGGTCCATATAAACACCTCCCCACACCACCTTTCCCCTCTTTAAGATGAGAAATTATACAAATAAGACAGTGCTGTAACATGTTGAAACATGGTCCATTTATACTGCATGTTATCTTATACATACAGTGGAGAGAAGATGTCATGCTTGCATCTACACCATTTGAAGACCGTCACTGCCCAGGAACTCTTTTAACTAGGAAAAAGCATGTGTAGACTTGAGATTCTAAAATGAGAGGGATAGACTCCAAAATGAGTGAGCCTGCTCCCAGTGGGAAAGAAATGAGGCACCCAGCTTGCAACATGATTATGTTGTGTTAGTGTCATTTCCCCAGCTGAGCTGCTGCTTTCAAGTCCACTTCATAAACTTCCATAATGGGCAGGCTGTACTGTGGTAATTAAAATGATTAAAATCATTACTGCACATCATCAGAGGACAGAGGTGGCTCTTTCTCAAATGATACTAAATATCTCAGTGAATGTTGTGGATCATGGAGCAGCACTTGTCATTGCATAGTAAAATATCCTTCCCTGCCCTTTTCAGTGAAAGAAAATTGTGTTCTGTATTATGTTTCTCTTTTAAGCAAGGTGCATAGTGCAGAAGAGAGGCAGCATGGTGTAGCAGTTTGAGCACTGGACTACATCTTTGGAGATAGGGTTTAAATCCCTGCTTGGATATGGAAACCGACTAGGTGACCTTGGGCAATTCATATTCTCTCAGCCTCAGAAGAAGGCCAGAGCAAACCTGCTCTGGACAAATCTTGCAAAGAAAACCCAATAACAGGTTTGCCTTACAGTCACCCTAAGTCAGAAACAGCTTGAAGGTACATATGAACAACAATAATATGGTGACAGAAGCAATCAACTTACCTGAGAACATCATCATATGTTGAAAATTCCTGGGAATCTTTTGTTTTCTGCCCAAGTTGAGAATGAAAGAAATTGGATATATGTTACAGGCTCTTGCTATGAATATTGCTACCTGCACCATTTGGAGTAAGATGTTGAGGAACACAAAAAGGCAAACAACAGATCCAAATGTGTCCAGCAAATAATTTCAAAGAAACAGAATAATCATTCATTATATGAGACTATGGGGCAAAAACAAAAAACAACAACAACATTTTCATTGTTTATTCCAAGCTGTTGCTTTACTTGGGGTTTGCTCAATTCACTCTTGAACATCTCTCCCTGCCCATCTCCATTTTGGCTATTCTGAATTCACATTCATCTTTATCAAGGTCAAAAGCTCCCCATACTCAATATCTCTGAGGGAAAAAATCCTTGATAGAAATTGTTCAGCCACCAACAGTATTATTTCCTCAAACAATAATTTAGGAAAGATAAATGTACTTTGGAACATGATTACTGACTCATTTCTTTACAATTCATGTAGTTTCCATCTAGTGTTCTCCACTTTGGTGTCTTTCCTCCTCCCTTTCTATTATTTTTGTAGAGCTCAGAAAATTGTGCTGATGTTCTCATTATCCCTCTGCACATCTAGTGCTAAAGTTGTTTAGATAAAATAAGGACATTTTAGACCCAGAATAAGAAAAAAATGAAAAAAAAATGAAGAGATTGGAAAAGAAAAAAAATACACCTCTTAACTGTACACAGATATCCTGCTGGCAGCAGGTTTCCTTCAGACATCATCAGACTCTTCTTTATTACTCTAAAAGCATTCCCCATGCTGTGGATGAGAGCAGAGAGCAACGTATAGCAGCTTCAAGAATTATCTCTCTGGAACTTTGAGAAATGTGCAAATTGTAGTTACATTATTGCATTGTACAATTAAGAGCTAGTCTGCTGGATACATATCATGGCATGTTGTATGTGGATAGAGACTCAGATCAATCAGTACATAAATGTGTGTTTGTATATAAGATGATAGGTGATAGACATATATTGTACGTAGTGAGATAAACAAATGCTTTTCAGAAACAAATCTCAGAAATCTCAAACATATAAGAAGGAGTAGTAATGGATGATTTCAGTTTACTCTGATATCTGCTGGGAGACCAACTCTGCTAAACATAGGTTGTCCAACAAATTTGTGATTTGTCTTGCAGCTAATTTCTTATTTCAAAAGGTAGAGAAAGGAACAAGGGAATCTGCAATCCTAGACTTGATTCTAACCAATAAGGAAGAATTGGTATGTGGAATCAAAGTAGTTAGTACTTTATAGGGAAGTGACTGTGTAATGATAGAATTCACAATTGTGAGGGCAGGGAAAAGAAGAGTACACTTATCCCTCACCATCCGCGACTTGCTATCCGTGGCCTTGGTCTTTTGCAGATGGCAAGTGGCAAGGGACAAAATTGCATGTGTGCCCAAGACACACGTGCAGCCATTCTAACCAATGGAGCTCCAGTATTTGCAATATTTCTGATTTGCATTGTGGAGGGGTCCAGAACGGGTTCCCATGAATCGGAAGGGACAACTGTATAGTTAAACATGGACCTTGGAAGGCTGATTTTAACAAGTTCAGGGAAATAATGAGTGGAATCCCATGGCTAGACAGGCTAAAGGAAAAAGACACCCAGCAAGGGTGGGTGTTCTTGAAGAAGGAATAGCAAAAAACAGAAAAAATCCCATGAAAGGAGAAAAATGGGAATCTGAAAAAGCCAATGTGTCTGCACATCAAACTCAAGAATGAAGTGTAAAGAAAAAAAAGAGTATGTATAAAGAATAGAAGGAAGAATGAATCACCAAGGAAGAGTATGGATACATAACCCAAACTTGCAGGAATGATTTAAGTAAAGCTAACATTCAGAATGAGTTCAGTCTGGCTTGGCAAGCAAGGAAAAACAACCAGATTTTTCCCCCCAGATATATTTGAGCAAAAGAATGACCTGGAGACAGTGGGCTGCTGATCAGTAAGAATGGAAAAATGCTAATAGATCACAACAAAAAGGCAGAACTACTCAATACCTATTTTGCTTCAGTTTTCTCCCCCCAAAAGAACTGTGCACTTCCATGCATCAGAAGAGACCTTGGTAAGGGATCTAGATTGCAAATCAAGATTGATAGTTACTCGGGAACCACCTAGCTAACCTAAATGAGCTCAAATCTGCAGGGCCAAACAAATTGCATCCTAGAGTACTGAAGGAACTGACTTATGTATTCCTTGAACCACTTGCTATCATTTTTGAGAAATCTTGAAGAATAGGTGAGGTACTAGAGGACTAGGTAAGGGCAAACATTGTCCCTCTCTTCAAAAGAAGCAAAAAAGAAGATCCAGAAAACTGCAGGTCTGACCTCAAAGTCAGGAAAAAATATTGGAATTTATTATACAGAAGTCTGCCATTATCTTGATAACAGTGCAGTGATTAGTAGATAAACCAGCAAGGGTTTATTGAGAAAAAATCCTGCCAACTAAACATATCTTTTTTCAATCAGGTAACTAGTTTGCTAGATGGTGGGTATGCTGTGGTTGTCATTTATCTGGATTTCAGCAAAGCATTTGATAAAGCCTTCCATAATATTTTGATTAGCAAACTGATTAAATGTGGAATATTTGGGAACACTGTCAGATCCATAACTGGCTGGAAAACTGTGCTCAAAGATTCATCTATGGCTGTGTTTCAAACTGGAAGGAGTTCTTGAGTAGAGTGCCTCAAGGTTCTGTCTTAAGACCATTACTCACAGAATCATAGAATCATAGAGTTGGAAGAGACTACAAGGGCCATCCAGTCCAACCCCCTGCCATGCAGGAACTCAAAATCAAAGCATCCCACACAGATGGCCATCCAGCCTCTGTTTAAAGACCTCCAAAGTAGGAGACTCCATCACACTCCGAGGGAGTGTGTTCCACTGTCAAACAGCTCTCACTGTCAGGAAGTTCCTCCTAATGTTGAGGTGGAATCTCTTTTCCTGTAGCTTGCATCCGTTGTTCCAAGTCCTATTCTCTGGAGCAGCAGAAAACAAGATAGCACCATCCTCAATATGACATCCCTTCAAATATTTAAACAGGGCTATCATATCCCCTCTTAGTCATCTCTTCCCCAGGCTAAACATACCCAGTTCCCTAAGTCGTTCCTCATAGGGCATGGTTTCCAGACCCTTCATCATTTTAGTCGCTATCGTCTGGACATGCTTCAGTTTTTCAACATCCTTTTTGAATTGTGGTGCCCAGAACTGGACACAGTAGTCCAGGTGGGGCCTGACCAAAGCAGAATACAGTGGCTCTATTACTTCCCTTGATCTAGATACTATACTTCTACTAATGCAGCCTAAAATTGCATTGGCCTTTTTATCTGCAGCATCACACTGTTGACTCATGTTCAACTTGTGGTCTACTAGGACTCCTAGATCCTTTTCACATGTAGTCTCCTTAAGCCAGGTGTCCCCCATCTTATATCTATGCATTTCATTTTTTTTGTCCTAAGTGCAGTACCTTACATTTCTCTGTGTTGAAATTCATTTTGTTAGCTTTGGCCCAGCTTTCTCTTCAACATTTTTATCAGTGACTTAGATCAGGGGTAGGCAACCTTTTTGAGCCGGGGGCCTGGTTGCTGTCCCTCAGACAATTGGGGGGGGGGGGGGCTGAAGCACTAAAAATAAATAAATAAATAAATATTAAAATAAATAAATAAATAAATAAATAAAAACATATATGCATGCACACTCTCTCAGCCCCAGGAAAGCCATGGCAAAACATATATGCATGCACACTCTCTCAGCCCCAGGAAAGCCATGGCAAAAGATTTTGCCAAGAAAACCCCAAGAACAAGTAATAACAACAATAATCAATATCATCATGGCGGGGGGGGGGGGCAGCGGCAGGACCAGCCTGGGGCCGGTCCAAAGGCCTCGGGGGACCGCATCCGGCCCCCGGCCCTTAAGTTGCCTATCTCTGGCTTAGATTATGGGATGAAGGGAATCCTTATCAAGTTTGCAGATGACACAAAAACGGGTGGAATGGCTAACATATTGGAAGAGAGGATTTGAATTCTGTTCAAAGGGATCTAGATAAATTAGCAAATTGAGCAGAAACCAATAAAATGAAATTAAATATAGTCAAATGCAAAATTCTACATTTAGGCTACAAAAAACAAGTGGGTATAGGATGGAGGACACATGGTTCAGCAGTACTATAAGCAAAAAGGACTTTGGGATTACTGTTGATAATAAGTTGAACATGAGTGTGATACTGCAGCCAAAAATATGAATGCTATTTTAGCCTGCATTAATAGAAAATAGTCTATCTCTATTGTGATAGGGTTGGGTGAAGCAGAGTCTACAGAATAATCTTGGATTGCAATGTTCTTAATTCCTTACAATTGACTTTGCTGACTAGGGTTGATGGGAGTTGCAGTCCCATATCCAGAGGGTTGCACTGTTGCCCTGCATTAGGCAGAGTGAAGCAGTTGCCTCTAGCAGTAGATTTGAGGTTTCATGAAAGGGCAGAAAATGTTACTGAATTACATTTCTTGTTTTTGTATTGCCAGGGATGGTAAAAGATGCTTATACAATTTTATGCCCTATGGACCAAATTATACTTGGCTGGCTCTGGATACTATGGACCTTGGAGGTGTATGTTTTTCTCTGTGTGGTAATTTGCTGTTCTGCCCCTGGCAGTGAAATATCTTAGGTACTCCAGGGAAGTTATACTTTTTGTTTGTACAATTTTGTAAACTGTGTTCCACTAAACTTCATGCTTCTTCATTGATAGCTGCAGAGAGCTGTATGCTGCTTCCAAGTTCAGTAGCAACTTGCCTTCCAATAACAGTTGTTCTGAAACAAGAGGTGGAGAAGACTATTGACAACAGATGGAAATAATATGGAAAAAATATGTGAAAGTTTAAAATATTCTGATTTGTCTTTTAATTTAGATTTTCTAAACTGATTTTTCTTTTGCAAACCATTCCTATAATAGCCAATGAAATTCCTTTTAAGAATTGGCATAAAGACCTGTCAAAATATATTTGGGGAGGCAAAAAAGCAAGAGTCAGAATGAAAGTTTTGCAGAACAGCATTAATAGAGGTGGACTAGCTCTTCCAAAATTAAAATTATCCTATTACTCTTGTTGTTTTGAGTGGCTAATAGGAGATTGTTACAATTAGAAGGTGTAAATATCCGGTTCAGGTGGCATGCTTATTTATTTTATGAAAAGACCAAAGTGAATAAGGATTTTGAAGATCATTTTATAAGGAAAGCTTTAATAAAGCATGGCAAAAATTTAAATCATTGATTTACCAAAAACTCCTCATGTGGGTATCAATAAATGAAGTTTTTTCATAAAAAGCAAGAGCTTATAAAAGGAAAGTGGATAACATAATCTGAACTATTGAAAGCAGGTGAAACAACAAAAAACTGACTATAAAATCCCAGGAAAAATTGACAGATGAGGGGTACTCTATTAATGGGTTCTTATTTAGAAAACTTAGAGAAAGGTTTATCAAAGATGCCAATACATTTGGTTTTGACACAAAAAACATCAAATTTGACATTATAATAAATTCAGAGAATCCTCACAAAATTTCACAATTCTATAAATTCCTGCTAAATACTGAGATGCAGGATGAGAATATAAAATAGCTATGGTACAGTGGGCACAGGATCTACAATAAAACATCCCGTTGGAACAATGGGAGAAGACATTTAATAGGAGACTGAAATACATGGTAAGCTATGAAGTGAAAGAGAATTATTATAGAAATGCAAAACCGGAGGTATCTCACCCCCACCAATGATATAAAAAGGCCTCAATAATCACTATTGGAAATGTGGCAAAGTTCCTGGCATGTTTTTCCATCTGTGGTGGAATTGTGAATACACAAAGAAATATTGGAAGCAAATTCATGCTTGGATTCAAAAAATGTTAAATTGTAAAGAGACTATAGATCCAAAATTGTATACATTATGAATGGTAATGAATGAAAAATTAGAAAAGGATTTTAGAAAACTTTTATTTTACATGATAATAGCAGCGCATGTAGCATACATCTCAAATGGGAAAAGTAATAAATGTGTAAACTGTGAGAGTTGGCTAATAAAACTTATTAACTTAATGAAAATGGAAAAATTCACTTGTTTAATAAATGGGAAATCATGAGATCAATGCAAAAAGGTTTGGGAACCTTTGATTCAATTTTTGCAAAAAGAAGGGAAAGCAAAGTTTATAGTGTAAAATTGATGGTTGAATTTTTTTAATTTGGATCAAGGCATTTAGGCTAAGGATATATTTGGAAAGCAATAGAATGAAAAATACTGATAAGGATAATTGTTCTAATTTTATATTTTCCTACAATGTAACTCTATATAGTCATTGTTTATTGTAAATGAAAGAAAAAATGCAGATAGAAATGGCAAGTTGGTTAATTTAAAGAAACAAACTGGAATTATCCCAAAACGACAAACATGAAGTATGTAATGAAGTTCAGGAAGGTCTTTGTTGTTGTTGTTGTTGTTAGTGTTAATGCTGTTATGTTGTTTTAAAGTTTTTGTCAGGTTAAGTGTTTGTTGCAGTTCTGTTATGTGTGTGGGTTTCCCCCTCTTTCCTTTTTCCTTTTTTTCGGATTTGTGATATGTTCGTAAATGTTTTAATATTTTGCTGTGTTTTTAAATAATAATAATAATAATAATAATAATTTAAAACATTTAAAATATTTGGAAAATGTGTTTCTTGTGTACTAGGAAACCCTTGTGAGGGGAAATCTGGATTGGTTTCACAGTTCAGAAATTATTCCACCCAAAATTTTTATGTGCTTTTTTTGTGCAACAAACAGATTTTCTTTGCACAAAACAGCATTTATAATGTAATTTCTGTTTCCAGCATAAAGAAAATGTTGTTTTCTGTGCAAAAATACCATGTATAAATTTTAAACAGAATAAGTACAGTTTTCAAAATCTTTCTCAAAATGTGAAGAAAATTACTTAAATTCCTCATTGCTCTCTTTTACAAAATGAATGAAGAATAACACCATTACTATAGACTGGTGGGCATCCCAAGAAGTATCTGACTCCACTGAATGCACTTACACTGTTTGTCATGACCAGAAACCCTTCCTTCTCACTGTTCCTGAACCTGAGGATCAGCACAAGCTGAATTCCATTGTATTTTCACTCCAGTCCTTCCCTGTCAACAAGAGAAGGTCAGAAGTGCAGGGGGGAGATTTAGAATACAGGTCCTTGACTCCCTCTACCCAATGTTAAGAGTGTACATCTGAAGACAGATGAGGAGATGTGTGGGTCCTGATTTATACATAGGGATATGAATCTTCATAAGTTTTGTTC
Source organism: Phrynosoma blainvillii (assembly GCA_026167975.1). Classification (NCBI taxonomy): domain Eukaryota; kingdom Metazoa; phylum Chordata; class Lepidosauria; order Squamata; family Phrynosomatidae; genus Phrynosoma; species Phrynosoma blainvillii. The sequence continues at coordinate 45,053,403 of JANUYF010000003.1, read as the reverse complement.
TTAGAGATAAGAATGAACAATATCCCCATTTCCCCCTTTTTGATATGATAATGTTTAAAATTGCAGTTTTTGAAGACTATTCAAATGTTAGGACTTATCCTATGCAAAAATATTGCACATTTTGCACAGAAAATAATGCTATTTTCTGTGCAAATAGAAGAGAAACTGCAGAAATGTTATTTTTTTCCTGCAGAAAATGCAATTTCCAACAGAAAAAAAAATCCAAGTGCACTTTTCACACAGAGACGTCACAAAGTGCAAAGAGGCAAGCTCATTTAGAATTACCTCATGAAGGTCTTCTAACACTCAAGAAATCTTTTGGGAATTTTCTTTTCATCCCTATATATATAATTAGATAATAGTAATAACGATTGTAAGCCTTATAATACATGTTTTCAATGCCATACTTGTTACCACTTAAAAGAAAGGATACAAATGCTCCAGATATAAAGAGTGGGTTGAAGATGTGGTTTTGGAAAGTAAACAGCGCTAATCCCATGTAACAGAAAATAACATTCTCAGCCAAAAAGTTCATGAACTCGAACAACTGAAATGAGAAATAAACAAAACCCATTATCATCCAGGTTTACATTTGGTGAGTAGCCATTATGCTCACAACATGATCTACAGAGCATTTAGTATGCAGATTTTTTGAAAACATTATGTCTCACATCTCAAGGATGCAAGCAAAGATCTAAGCTAGGGTGAAGATTTAAAAAAAAACTGGTAAGAGGAGAAGGAGGTAATAGATAAGTAGAGCTTCTGTACTTTGTCACATATCAAGTGTCCTTTTTATTTTGGGATGCTATTTTATTTGTGTATGTTTATATTGTGGCAACTTCATCGCATACAAATGTAGGTTACAAATTAACCTACATTTGGAACACTACTGAAAAGCTCCAATGATGTAGAAAATGTGGGCTCTGCTTCTAGAAACCTAATTATCAGCCACTAGTAATATCTGGTTTTCTAAGTGCATATATAGCTAGCTCTCTATTCACAGATTCTTTATCCATGGATTCAACCACCCATAGATGTATTCCAAAAAGCAAATCTTGATTTTGCCATTTTATATGAGGGACACAATTTTATTAATGCACTGTATTTAATGGGACTGGAGCATCCATGGAGCATCTGAAGGATCTTGGAACCAAATCCCAGCAAATACCAAAGGCCAACTGTACAGGATAGTCAGGCAGCATGGTGTAGTGATTTGAATGCTGGATTAGGACTCTGGGAGACCAGGGCTCAATTCTCCACTAAAATTGCACCTACACTGCAGAAATAATCTGGGTTGACACCACTTTAACAGCCATGCCTCGATGTTATGGAAATCTGGGAATGGTAGAGTCTGGTGCCACCACAAACCATTCCCAGAATTTCATGGGATTGAGCCATGGAAATTAAAGTGATGCCAACCTGGATTATTTCTGCAGTGTGGATGCAGCCCTTGCCTTGAAATCCCACTGGGTGATCTTGAGCAAGTCACTCTCCCAGCCTTAGAAGACAGTGGTAAAATCTCCTCCCAAATCAATCTTGCCAAGGAAACCTTATGATAAAGTTGATATCATTTGGAATCAACCTGAAGTCATGTAACAAAGCAAACAAATACGCAGAATACAATACCACTGACTTCAGTTGGATTTACTTTAGTGTAAAGAGTTTGGCTTCCAAGTTGCCTATTACTACCATTTTCTATTATAGATTCTACATTAGCTATAAAACAAGATTAATGACATAATGCAATGAGAACATTACCATAACATGAAAAATAAAGTAACTTATCAAAATAAGCATAATAAAAAATCATTGTTAAAACATCATTATCCCATTTACAGCCTATAATATAAGCATCTAAGTAATTCTGAAGACATTTCAAGACAAAATTGGCCACTTTCCATATAATGTTCTTATAAATGCATTGCAATTTTTTATATCTGGATTTATTTCATCCGTGGCAAAGCTTGGAAATTTAGTTTTACTGTTATTCATTATAGTTTGAACAAGTAATTCATTGCTTTTATGTTACAGTGTTGAAAAAGCAATGGACAACATTTCTTGCGGCATTTCCGCCTACTTTTTATTTCTCATTACTTAAAAAAAAACTTTTAAAAACATTAGGATGACCTACAACTTGACAAGTTCTTGACAAATGTCTCTAAAAGGCCTTAAAAGGCCATGAAAATAACTTTAAAAAGCTAATAGTAAATAGTATTTATTAAACCAAGAAAGTAAGCTTATTTCAACTTGTTACATTACTTCTATCATCTTTGAGATTAAGTGAGAGAAAAAAGTTGGAACAAGGAAGAAGTTGGTACCATAAGCTTTCATAGACGTAAGCCAACAAAAGCTTATTACAACTTTCTTTGCCTCAAAGGTGCTACAAGATTGCTTCGTATTTTAATGTAATAAGTTGAAATAAGTTTACTTTCTTGGTCAAATAAATGCTATTTTCTATTAGCTTTTAAAAGTTTTTTTATGTCCTATAACATTCCTTTGCATACTGATCCAGAGTAACATGGCTATGTCACTGGATTGTTACATTATTGTGCAATGTAATTTTGTTATGCCCTCATTACTCCTAAAGGTAACTCAATACAGGCAGTTATGTTACTTGTAACTAATTTCTTTCAAGCCAGAGAGAAAACATATGCTGCCCACTTTCCAGAATATAATAATAATTAAAGTCATGCATGATATCTTCTATCATTCTCTTTCTATAGATGTAATGCCAGATATTAAAGGAATATTACATTGCACCTCTTGGTTACAAGACAGCATCTGTAGTAATCTTTAAGAGTGAAAACTTTTCTGAAGGGTCATTTTACACAAATCTGTTAGATAGAATTCAAATTTATGGTTAAATTTAATTATAGATGAAGACATAAACCACCTTGTACAGAAAGCACACATTCTGTTCTTATCAAACCATGAAGATTAATCCTGTAAAAATAATCTACAGAAAAACCATATGCACCTGTCATTTAAATTAATTTTTTCATCCAGGAAATCTGGGTGAAGGAACTCATCTGCAATATTTTGTCCACACCAATGTTTGGTAATGTGCAACAGGCTTGATTCCTTTTTAATGCTACCACTCAGTATGATTCTTAAAGTGCTGCTTTAAAATGCTTCCATTTCTAGAGGACAATGAAAGCATGGTATTTCTGAGCTATAAAATATCTGAAGGTAAAGGTTGAATCATAAGATTTTAAGAATATAAAAAACTTGTTATCAGGCAGAATTGGGGTTGTTTTGTGTTTTCTCCTCTCACTCAAACAAAAGTTTTTGTTAATTTTGTAACTCTGTTGGTCAAAGTGCTTCCATTGCTCACTGGCCAAAATGCTTTCATTACAAGCTACATTACAAGCTGTAATGATGACTAGTCTTTAATGTCACTTGTAGGGTCAGTGTCTCTTCTATCTCCTGCTTGCCCATGAACCTTAGAAGAAAGAGCAGCAGCTTCATTTTATTTATATACCGCTTCATATCGCGCTATGGGATGTCTAAGCGATTTACAACTATAAGCTCACTGCCCCCCAACAGTTGGGTACTCATTTTAACGACCTCGGAAGGATGCAGGACTAAATCTAGCCTGAGTCCTGGCTAGTATTGAACTCGCAACCTTGTGGTCTATGAGTGAGTGGCTGCAGTACAGGCATTTAACCACTGTGCCACCAGGGCTCCTAAAGAGGTAAGACACTTTAATGTGATCATGAGCCACAACTTTCACAAACACACAGAGTGGATCTTCATCTGGATAATTCATACATTTAGTTCTCAGATATATATAGTGGATCTGCAAATGGGTAATTCATATATTCATTTCTTACATACAGAAGATCCACTACTTGGTAACACCAGCCATTCCCCCCCCCCTCCCAAGTATGGGTCATAAATGAAAACATGGGTCTGGCAAAGCAGGAATGGGCATTGCCATGGCCCTGCCTATTGGGCCCTACATTTTTAATGGGTAGGTGGGTATTCAACCTGAAGTAGCCTAATGGACTTGTTGCCTGTCCATGAATAACAATATACCCTTAGGTTAGCTAAGCTAGGAAGAATAAACCAAGGCAGTGGCTGGGGAATCTCTACTTTTGGAGTTAGGGAAAACACTGCTCCCTGGTGATCCTGCCATATACCTCTTCTATATCCCTCCCTCCCTCCCTCCCTCCCTCATCTTTCCTTTCTCCTAGCACAGGATTCAATGTGGGGATACATAAAATGGATACATAAAATGCTCACAAAAATACACACAGATTAGGAAACATGGAAAGAACAACATGGACAGAATATGGTTTAAGGTGAAAATTGAAGAAACTGTTGACAACATTCTAATCCCAAGAAGAGCTGCTTCTTACTCTCTTTTCTTTCTAAACCCTTCTCTCACTATACAAAACACCAGACATCATACTATATTTAAGAGTATCTTTTTTCTCACCCCTGAGCAGTGATTTTTGTTAATTACATTGAAGAGTATCTCATATTTTCTCTTAAAATCTCAGAAAGAGATCTAAACTGAGGTCATGACAATACGAAATTGTATTTAAAGCAAATGGATTAATAGATTAAAAGACAAAAAAATAATCTATTGGCCCTCTGAGAATTTACTAGATTATTTTCTGTGGCATTAGGTAAAATGATAAATCAGTCTATACACAAGCTTAATAATACCCTTCCTAAATATTTTTTTCTTCCCATTTATCCATTGCTATGTGGGAATGAGTGTATTTAAACAGTTGTGGTATGATCATGAATACTGCAACAACACTGGCAAAGTGATCATAAGGTAGTTTCTTATCAAATTATTATTCTGTCCCTTGACAAATAGGAAAGATTTGAGTGACACATTTTGATATATGCTGGCATACTCAAGTTGTGTAGCCTTGTAAATGATATTGACTGGATATTGTAAGAGACTGATAAATATGAGGGTTATTCATAACAACAATTGTATATTGTCACTGTTAACTGATGAGTATAAAATTAATGAAATTTGAACAATGCTGCTTAATTGGAACACAGCTATGAAAAGTGTTTCATGTAGTTAAGAGTATTGATAAATCAATAATTAAGGAACTCCTCAGCCTGACTTTTAAATTAAACTGCAAATGAATACAAAACTTATCCATTACTGTTGGTTTTGCAAACTTTTTTTTCTTACATGTTAATGACCTTACTTATTTTCACTATTTCAGTTAAAGATTTAAAAATCACACCCCAAAACAGGTCCTGTTTTTTAGCTACAGTAAAAAATCTTTGATACTTTGGGTAAAAATGCCAAAAATAATGAATGCTGGCAGGACAGTAGTATTACATTCTTCATTCTTAGGTTAAGCAGCTTAGAGTAAAGAAATCGTGCATATAAGAAGATAAGCTCCTGGTTTATTTTTGCTTCATATGGGGCAACAATTTTAAAGTTTGAGCTTGTTTGGGGACAGTCACCTGCTATAGCAGGGGTAGGCAACCTCTCCCCTTTAAGGGCTGAGGGACTTCAGCTCCCAGAATCCCAGGAGCCATTGGCCAACATGGGACTATTGGCCAACATGGCTGAGGCTTCTGGGAGCTGAAGTCCCTCGGCCCTTAAAGAGGAAAGGTTGCCTACCCCTGTGCTATAACATCCCATGTTTCCAGTTTCTGGGAGGAACTCCTGAGGAAGAAAATTTTGGAAAGAAAAAAAATAAGAAAACAATAGAATAGTTGTATTGTTGGTTGCTGTTATTTTGTGCCATGCTATATACAACTTTATGGACTTTCATAAGGGAAAAACAGATGTTAAAGGCAGGATTTTCTAGAGATTAGATTAGGAGACCCTAGATCTTTTCAGACCAATGCCATGTAGTGAGCCAATGTGCTAAAGGGCAGAAGGTAAAACAGACCTAGCTGTTTCTTAGGTACTATACGATTTTGGATTTTGGATTGTCTCATTGTCTAGAAATAAGTAAAGCTCTGTTGTTGAATACAAAAATCATAATCAACCAGGCTATCATATTTCCAATTCGTATGTATGGCTGTGAAAGCTAAACAGTGAAGAAAGCTGGCAGGAGGAAAATCAATTAATCTGAAACATGCTTTGGAAAAGAGTTCTAAGGATACCATGGGTCTTTGAGCAAATCAAGCCTGAACTCTTACTAGAAGCATGGGTCCAAAACACACTGCAGAAATAATCCACTTTGAGACCGCTTTAACTGCCCTGGCTCAATGCTAGGGAATCCTGGGAATTGTAGTTTATAGTGGCTCCAAATCTGTCTGACAAAGAAGACTAAATGTCTCACAAAACTACAATTCCCAGAATTCCCTAGCATTGAGCCAGGACAGTTAAAGCAGTCTCAAACTGGATTATTTCTGCAGTGTGTTTTGGACCAAAGATGACAATGGGCCTCTGCAGACAGGCCCAAAGGGCTGGCCTGGGGTAAAGTTGGGGCTGGGCAGCCCAGAGCCACCCGTCTGCAGAGGCCCAATATTACAGCAATCATACTTTGGATATAGAGATGACATGACATTGGAAAAGATGATAGTCTTTAGCAAAGTGGAAAAGAGGGAGACATTACTGCAGGTGTATTAATTTCATCAAGTAAGCCATAGGCCTGAGTTTGGAAGACATGTGCTCTTGGAAGTCTCTCATTCATAGGATTGCCATAAACTAAAATGAATTTGATGGCAATAAATAACAACAAAACACCAGCTTCACCTAGCTAGGCACATATATACTAAATGTGCTCAATTGAGTTTATTTTTAAAAATAGATTTATCCAGCGTCAATGTCTTGGACCCAAATGCAGAACAAGACAAAATTTGTGGCTGGATATTCATACACCCTGAGTTCTTGACACCTTCTTTGACAGAAGGAAAATGTGTCTGATATCTGAAACGTGTGTAAAGAAAACTTTACACATCTGAAACGTGTGTAAAGAAAACTGTGTACAACTATGCAAACATGCTTTGATCAATGGATACATAAAATGCAGACCAAATATACACAGATTAGGAAATGTGGAAAGAACAATAGGTGGAAATTGGAGAACCTGCTGATCTGTTCATTACAGTTCTTCATCACCCTTTCATTGGTTCACCCAGTGTCAGAAACTACTAAAACTAGAACTGTCAACTCTTGCCTTGCTACAGAGCTACCCTCTGGGTTAATCTACCTGATCTGTGTAGCACACAGCATTTTTATTCTAGAGCAGATGAGGGTCATCAGGTTCTGTGCTTGCACTGTTACCCAACGATATCTGCTAGGCCCTCACAAACAGGAAGAGGCATGAAGTAGTTCCTGTTTGATCAGACATTTCGCTGAGTAGTTGCATTCCTGTCTCTGGTTTATTCTTTCTGGATGGTGGCTTGGTCAACTCCTGTTTCCTGGCTTCCTCGACTGCCTACAGTTCAGGTAGGGCTGCAAAGGCTGTGCTTTCTGCTTGGGTAATGATAGTCCTTTCTCTACTCGTACTCTACTTAGGGTCTGTACAGACAGCCCCAAAGGAGTGGCTTGCTCCCCCCTTGCTCGCCGGATTGGGGCTACAGCAACCTCATACTGCAGCTCCGATACTGAATTTTTCTGCCTCCCCCTCCCCGAAAGAAGCAGCAAGATGCCACTCCTTTGGGGAGTGGGAAAAAGCTGCCCTTGCCACCATGGCAGCATTTTTCCTGCATATCTTCAGTGTGGATCTGCCCGCTGTGTGGTCAGCCAGGTGGCTTCCCGGCACCTTGGGGGTGGAGTTGGGGCATGTGACATGCAGCCCCCACGCCCCCACTTCACCCTGATGCTGCCATTTCTTGCCAATCTGTATAGACTTTAAGTGGCTCTCAGCTCTGGAAGTTACCCTGATTCATAGGGAACAGGCGGAGCAGTGATGCATCACAGGCATATTCCAGGGAGAAGACATCTTCTTAAAAGAGATTTGCTCATACTCCTCAGGGACATAGGAACAAGACAGGGAAATCCTGCCTCGTGATTCAGTTCTTACTTTATGCCACACTTCAGTAATGATATAAAGTCAGGGAAGCTAGATATAGGCTTGGATACCCTCAACACCATTTACACCTTAGTTGACTGGTGCAGGGAAGTTTCTAATGTGTCCTTTCTGTTCACCACTCAATGTGGACAAATTAGCTTTAAGGTGTATTGATCTAGAAGTGTAGACTAAGAGGTAGCACATCACTCAGCATGTCCAGCTGGTTCTCTGTGACCAATATACTTGTGGCAAATAAGTGGTGTGAATGCTTCAATATAGTTCAAGCTTGCAGCAGCTGAGTATTCCCCCACAAATAGTCCAGATGTGGTTAGTAGTGATGCACTTCTGTACAATTTTTGGTGAAAGCTTCTTACAAACTATTTGCTGCGTGCAAACTGAGTATATACTTTTTTGTGTGGGTTTTTCAGGCTGTGTGGCCATGTTCTAGAAGAGTTTCTTTCTGATGTTTCACCAGCATCTGTGGCTGGCATCTGTGGCTGGCATCTTTTTTTTTTTCTCTGAAGATGCCAGCCACAGATGCTGGTGAAACGTCAGAAAGAAACTCTTCTAGAACATGGCCACACAGCCCGAAAAACCCACAAAAAACTATGGATGCCGGCCATGAAAGCCTACGACTTCACATGAGTATATACTGATGGATATCAGGGCTGTCACTAGGTGGTGCGAGGGTTTGGACTGCACCGGGTGACCCTTTAAGAGGGGTGACACCACTGCTCCTGATTGCTTAGTGGGAGAGATGGTGTGAGTGGAGTGAAGCTCAAAGGGAGGAGAGAGAAGCCTCCATTTTTACAGAAAGATTTTAAAATTTAAAATGTTAAATTTTTAATCTAAATGTATTTTTTAAAGTAAACTGCTGCATTCTTTTAAAATTTTCTTTAAAAACAGCACATTGTACCAATTTTTTTTTTACTTTAATCACATGAAACTATGTACATGTCAATACATTTAGGCTGTGTGTTTGATATTGTAATTTAAAGGTATAATTTTAATTTTGCTTGTTGTTTATATCACAACTATTGCCATTACATTCAGTGATATATGGGAATTACGATTTATGAGTAAGATTAGTACAAAAAACATTACTAAGGATTCTGTATGGTGTGGTATGGGAGGAGATCAATTGGTAGTGGGGGTGACACCATGAGGTATCTCAGCAGGTGACAACAACCCCAGTGACACCTGTGAGGGAAATATACTCTTCAGCTTTGCACTCAGTAATGTGAATTACTCCTTCCCTGAGTCACGTTTAAATCCAATAAAATTCATGCAGGGATGCAAAACATACTTATCTGACACCTGGAAATTAAGAAAAACTGCTTTCAGCAAAAAAGAAGGCATAATTTAAAGAAGATTTCAGTGTTATTATGCCTAACAGTTGACAATAGTAGCTGTGTATGCTGTATGACTTAATTGCTCTCCCTATATTCACTGGAAAGAAATAACATTGATGGCCTCAAAATCACTCAAAATTCATACATTTACCTTTTATTTTTGCACTGATGTTAGGATTAATACAACAGGTTGCTGCTCATGTTTTAAAAGTGAAGAAAAATTAATAATCTTGTTCCTTTCCCAGTACCTCCATATAGCATTGTCTATTGACTTGCCATCATAGCACTAATCTCTGGCAATCAATTCCTTTTCTAAGGAGACAGACAACAACTTATTCACCTGCAATTTGTTGAGAGGAAAATCTCTACTCTGCAAAATAAATTCTTGCTGCAAGTTCAAAAATGATTTTTGTTGCTTGCCAAATTTGGGGTGTCTGATGGGATATTTATTTAGATGTTCTTAGAATATTAAATCAAAATATTGAAGCATATTTGTTAGAGGTAACAACCTTAGCATGGTTACCATTTGGAGCATGTCCAAATGGGGGGCCTTTACAGATTGCCAGAAATAATGCAACTTGAGTCCATTTTAACTGTCCTGGCTCAGTGCTAGGGAATAATGGGAATTGTAGTGTTTTTTCGGAGACATTGAGCTTTCTCTGTCAGAGAGCTCTGGTGTCACAATAGACTACAGTTCCTATGATTCCCTAGCACTGAGCCAGGGCAGTTAAAGTGGACTCAAGTTGCATTATTTCTGGCAGTTTGTAAAGGTCCTCAGTCTGCATGTCTCTCTGGGACCATAGGCATAGCATGTATTCATGTCATGTTCTGTTTGTTGGTCTTTGCCACACCTTCTTTCTTCCTGGATCAGTTAGGCTGATTTGTTTGTTGTCCATCTTGTGGTCAGCAAATCTCTCTCTCTCTGTCTCCCTCCATGTTTGAAGCTTCTCACCATGAGACATTATTACACCTTTAGTATTTATAAGTCTGAGACATCAGCTCTGGCTATAGTGAAACAAGCCTGGATTACATCCTGTTAGGATTACTGTAACAAACTTTATGTAGGGCTGCATTTGGAAACATCGGCAGTCCCCAAATTTTGTGGCCAGCTTGCTGACTGGGGCAAATTTTAGGGATCATATAATCCCCTTGCTTGAAATAACTCCACTGGCTGCCAATTTGTTTTTGGGCAGAATTCAAAGTGCTGGTAATTAGCTTTAAAGCTCTATATGGCTTGAGTGCAGACTATTTGAAAAACCATCTCCTCCTTTATGAGGCTGCCTGTGCACTATGATCTGCTGGAGAAGGCTTTTTCTTGGTCCCAATACCATCTTGGGCATTTCTGATGAGAACATGAGACAGAGGCCCGAAGTAGACAGATGGCAAAGAGGGGCCTCTGGCTGCTCCAGTCACAATCAGGCCATGATCAGCCCGGCACTGCAATGACCACATGGCCCACTCTCAAAGTAGGCCATGACCAGGAGCAGATTAAATCTGCTCCTTTTTCGTGGCCTCAGAGCAGCTTCCATCCACTTTGGGGGCATGCATCATCTGAGTGCTATGCCCCTGAAGTGGCTGGAAGCCACCACTTTTGGCCCTTCTGTTTCGGGCCAGAGTCTTCTTGGTGGCTGCTCTCAAGTTATGGAACTGCCTTCCCTGGGACATTCAGAAGTCCCTCTTCCTGCTGTCTTTCTGCCAGCAGGTAAGTATCTCTTTTTTTTTTTTAAGGAAATGTTTCATTGTGTTTTAACATTTCTTTCAAGATTTTTAAAATTATATTGTGATTTTAAACATTATACACCAACTTGTATCCAGGAGAAAGGTGGAGTATAAATTAAAAATAAATAAGTAAACAAACAAAACCTACTTCATATGTTTTTACAAAGAAGACTGAGCCTTCTTTATTTTTCTTCTAGACACACACACATTCACACACACACTCAGTATAGTTCTCTCTCTCTCTCTCTGTGTATAGTGGTGGTGGGACTGGTTGTTGCTCACCTTCTAGTTGAAAATGCTAATAACTCTGATTGTGAGATGTATTACTGTCTCTGACATTCCACAACAGTATTGGACACCACAGCCTTTAGATTCAGGAAAATAAAACTATTTCTTAAGAATCTAAGCATGATTTTGATCTCCTGATGGCTGTGTGTCATGGCTATACAATCTTCCCCCCATGAAATCCTGCATTTTAAAGTGTATATAATATATTTACATTGTTCACTTATGGAACTGCAGGCAAACTCCCATCTGTTAATGTTAATGTTTGTTTTTTGAATATTATCATTCACATGAAGTTAAAAATTGCCTGCCCCTTCTCTCACAGGTCTTGGATGAGCTGCTATAATGTCATGGACTATTGAAAAATGTAAATACTCAGGACCGACAAGGTAAAAGGAGCTGTCAAACAATGCCAATCTATGAAGTAACTGAATGATCAATATGGGCAGGGGGGAAAAATCACATAGGACCTGAAAACATTTGCACTGCTTCCCATCATTTAGAGAGAATTATGCAATTATTGATGTGAGCATATATTTTGTAATCAGAAGGTCCTCCATTTGAGCTAAGGCATTCTAAAAGAATTCTAATTGGACTAGTGTGAAGTAACATTAGTTATTCTCATTATTGCAACACAAACTTGACACACATGCACACACAAAGACACCCATTTTAAGTTTTTGAAGGCTATTCACAGTTCAGGACTTATCCTATATATTATTTGCATGTGGGATTTTCCCAGAAAACAGCATATTCTGCTTAGGAAACAGTATTTTTTGTCACAAAATAAAATATCAGAAAATATTGTTTCATGCACAGAAATTGCTGTAGCTGAGGACTTATTCTGCACAAAATGCACACTGTGAACAGAAAACAGCCTTATATGTGCAAGAAATAGCACTTTATGCATAGAAAATAATATTTTTGCACAGAAATGCCATTTTCTGTATGCATATAAAACCCCCAAAACAAAAACCCTATAACAACAGCCATGTGTGAATCCTGAAGATAAGAAGTCCCAAACTTCATTCCAGGATTCCCCTTTTCAGCATTTTCTGACACTTCAGAAACATATTCTTCAAATATTTTTGGAATATTTTCATATATTCCTTGATCCCTAGTCTAAAGTCTACAAACCACTACTCCCCCCAAAAAGTCAGAAGGACCACACTGAAAATTGTAAAGTTCTATTTTAACAAAAATGTTATCTCAGTATTCAGTAGTTCTGAGTAAACTGTGAATGCATGAATGATGTCAGTTCCAGGAACATGAGGCTATTGTGTAAATAATCTTGATGTACTTGTTTACAGTGTACTTGTTTGCTTTTCTGTAGAGAAAAATAGTGATACTGTTTTTCCTCTTGTGGTAGAGAAACAACATAGGTTTGCAAAGGCTAATGTATCAATGTGGAACCAAACCTTCTCTATGATTTTCCATGTCATCTAAATAAATTATTTCTGGACCCCATCACTGACTTATGCTTGACATGTGACTCTTCAAGATCCAGGAAGTGTTTTTATTATAGCATGTTCCCAATTTTAAAAAGTAGAAGTTTATATAGAGATAGTGAATCTCACTTTGGAAAAAAAAAACACTCATGGAATAGAAAGGTTAAAAATAATTTATGGACCATGCAGTGACTGAGGGTCTTGATTCTGATTACTGATTCCAATTTGCAAGATCTCCTGACACAGCACTTAATTTAATTTATTTAATTCATTTAATTCATGATTTTATCAGTTAATGATATTGATGAAATGAGAGGTATTTAGTGTTGGTTATGTACGGATAAAACTAGATTTCAAAAATCCTCAGGGAGCAAATATCTAAACAATGTAAATCCTCTTTCAAAGTTCTCCTAAGCCATTATAGACAAGTCAGTGCTGTTCACAACCACTTAGAAACAAATGGTAACAGTAACACAACATGCTATCAAGAAAGACTCTTTCTGCATTTACTACAAAGATGCAGGTAGAACAATAAAGCATTCACCACTGAAATGAATGGATGTTGTGGATAGCTAAATGATTTTATTTACTCTTTATTATCACAAAATATTGTACTCCCTCTTGTGATCTGGAAAAGATGCCTAGAAAGTAATACTACAATTCAATTACTCATTGATATGTCAACGCTGGAAGGTGATTGTGCTATATATATATATATATATATATATATATATATATATATATATATTAAATGGCAAAGCATATTAGTTTCCAAAAACCTTAAAATTTGATCTGTTTCTGAAAATGATGACGCAGGACTAGTTGCCAGCCTCCGTCCACCTTGCTGGTTGTAGAAAAAATGCACCAAATGTTTAATGGGGAGGAGAATGCACATTAAAACAAGCCTTGCTTCATTTAAGTTGCTGCTGTAAAGGTGGAATTTAGGAGTGAAGATCTTACTTCAAAACAGTTGGACGGTTATGTGTCATCCATCTTTATGGAGCTTGAGTCACATGTTGAGCCATGTTTATTGTTTTGGGGCTTGCATGTAAGTTTATCTTTATGTTTGTATTGCTAGATAGTGTTTTGGGCAGGTTGGAATCCATAGTCATGCAGACTAGCACCTGATGGAAACTTCATAGGAAATTGGTTACTACCAGGATACATGTTGTGCTTCTAGTGCTTTTGTTTTACTTTCATATAGTGTTTTTGTATTGTGCTACTACTGTATAGTATTCTAGTTATTCTATGTCCTTCTGTTGTACTTCCATATAGTATTGTATTGTGTATTGAGTTACTACTGTATAATATTCTAGTTATTCTATCAGTGTATTGTACAAACTAGTCCAAAATACCCTGAGGGCACCAGATCCTGTCTGATTTTGGAAACTAAGCAGCACCAACCTTGGTTAGTACTGGGATACTAGAATAGAATACCAAATGATGTAGGCTATATTTCCCAGGAAGGTAATGGCAAACCACCTCTGAGTATTTCTTGCTTAAGAAAACCATATGAAATTCATGGAGTTGCCTTGGGTCAACTGGTAATTTAAAAACAAATACATACATTGTACTGGCTGTCCTATTTGAATATGTATACTGTTTTATGGACAATTAAAATGTATACATTTTATAATGTGCCTGCTGGTTAGTAGTCTGTGGCTGTGGCAGGCATTTATCTTTCTCGTTATTGTTGAGTCTATGCTAGTTGAGAACCAAATTAGATTCTAGCCAAAATGAGCTCTTATGTCATCCCAGCAGGCTTTATTAAAGTTGGAGCTTACAATGTTATGTTTCCAGATTTTGGTATGTTTTCATGATGCTGCACTACTGCACTGTGTGCTTATTTTATTTCATTGCTTGGATTGTTATCTATAAGCTGTTGGGAGTTTGATTTTTCTGTCATTTAAAGTCATAGTATAAATTAATATGTAAATAAATTAATAGAAATAAAGTATCTATTCCTTTTCTATTGGATTTCTGTTCTCTGCCACCTTCTTCTTTGATGCTATTACTACCTCCATTAAGAGTTGATTCTCAAGGAAGAAACAAACGCTATAGATTCTCAAAAGTGCTAAAGTTTATTAGAGCCCAGTGTGCTTCAGAAATACAATTTCCTTTTTCAAGGCCAAAATGAACAATTATATCTGCTGGCTCTAGAGTATTGCTGATGATACTTCTTTCATGAAGAAAGAAATCATATTTCTGAAATGCATTGCATTTCCATAAAGTCAGGAAGTTTTGAAAATCTATTTCACTTTCCTTTGTTGCATAAACTTCCTTCTTTCTTTATTTTCAATTCATTCACAAGTTCAGTATGAAGGAGAAATGTATATGTCATGCAAGATAGTGGTGGGGAGGGTCATCATTCCACCACTGCTCCTAGACTCTGGAATGCCTTGCCAGAAGAGATCCATCAGATATCCAAAGCAAAGCAAAGCAAAGCAAAGCAAAGCAAAACAAAGCAAAGCAGCTTCATTTATATACTACTCCATACCATGCTATGGGGTGTCTAAGCGGTTTACAACTGTAAGCTCATTGCCCCCTAACAGTTGGGTACTCATTTTAGCAACCTCGGAAGGATGCAAGCCTGAGTCTAGTTTGAGCCATGGCTAGTATTGAACTCGCAACCTTGTGGTCTATGAGTGAGTGGCTGCAGTACAGGCATTTAACCACTGTGCCACCAGGGCTCCTTTAAATAAGCCATCAAGACGGATTTCTTCCAGCAGGTTTATCCAGAATAAAGCTCACTCGAGAGCTAATCCTCCCCCAGTAGTTGCTTCTCTTTGGCTTCCTTTCTGTTAATATGGCCTTGCCCGCTGGGCTTGACTAGCCTCTGATGTACTTGGAAATTGTTTCCTTGTCTATTGTTATTGGTGTTTTAAATTAGATTTTAATTGATGCTGATTTAATGTATTTTTAAGAGGGATATATGTCTGTTACAATGTGTGGGTTATTATTTTAATGTAAGCCGCCTTGATAGCCTTGGCTAAAGGCGGGGTAAAAATAAAATTTTATTATTATTATATTATTATCATGAACTAATCAGGTGTGGGCAGATGTCAGGGGTTAGGGGACAGCAGCTTGGAGGGACACACTGTTCTGTTCTTGTTAACTGCCAAAGAGGTTCAGAAGTCCAGAGTCTGTGAGCCATGATCGTTTGGAAGCCAAGACTCAGTAACTGTTGTCAGAAGCAAGAGATATATATGGTGTCAAGTGGTATTGCGTGAAGAAAGCCTTAAATCAGAGTCAGGATACTTTGAGAGTATCTACAGCCAAGGGTGAGGATCTGCATCTTCCTGGATCCTGTTGCATTACACAGCTATATGAATATCCTTTGTAACCTGTGTTTTTAAATATGACTCTGTACTGCATTTGAAGGAGTATGTTCATATCCATGAAAGCTCGTGCTAAAATAAAAACAAGTTAGTTTTATGTAAAGGTGCTGCAACATTCTTTCCCCCCATTCTTCCTCCTTCCTTCATCCTTCTTATAGAGAAATCATTAACAGTCCAGAGGTCAGAAATCCACCAGAAGCACCTTTACAGGCTGACTGTTTGAAAAGGAAGACTGAAGTTGTTTTCATTCAGATAGCTTGAATTTGTAACTGAATTTTACACACAGCATAACAGAAGGAAGCCTTGGCTGGCTATCAGGCATCAGCTGCGACTACTCCATAGAACTCTCAAGGAGTGTGTGTGACAACCCTTACTGCCCTTGAAATTGTTCATAATCCCAAATAGCCCTGAAAGTCTCCTAGTGGGCAAGAAGGAAATTTTACTATGTTTTGGGGTTTTTCAGCAGGAGTTCAACTTCAGGAGCCCTGGTGGCACAGTGGTTAAATGCCTGCTGCAGCCACTCACTCATAGACCACAAGGTTGCGAGTTCAATATTAGCCAGGGCTCAGGCTAGACTCAGGCCTGCATCCTTCCGAGGTCGCTAAAATGAGTACCCAACTGTTGGGGGGCAATGAGCTTACAGTTGTAAACCACTTAGACATCCCATAGCGCAATATGAAGCGGTATATAAATGAAGCTGCTTTTTGCTTTTCTTCTGGTTGGAAAAAAAGCTCCCTTCTGGTTGTAACATGCTACATATCCTTTAGGCATTTGGGGGCAAAACAAATTTTAAACTCCATTTTTTAGGTTCTGGGGGATCCTGAGGGTCACAGAATGACCTTGGGGGCCATATGTAGACTGTGGACCACACTCCCCCCCCCCCCTGGACAAAATAAGATTTAATCAATGTGTGGAACAATAGTCACTGAAGAACTCAATCATGCAACAAACTTTTTCCTGGAGTCTCACAGATGTTTCAGAAAGACTGACTTACGGAGGTATATAAATCAAGAGATATATGAATCTTGGAATATATGAGGGAATACAAGAGACTTTTGCTTATTCAATTTGGCATAGGACGTTATCACATGTGGCCCACAAAGCGATAATAAAGTGAAATAAGAATAAATCCAGTAATAAACCGGACGAAACCCCACAATACGCAAATGGTTATCACACGCAATTACCTTCATTGCACTTTTAAGGAAAGCGCTCCTGGGAACCGTATTTGCCATTCACACACAAGTGAGAAAATCCCGCACATGTGCTAGAAATGCTCTTCTAGCACATGCGCAATACAGCCGTGGCTGTCACTTGCCGCGGCTGTTATCCCTTCCCAAGCCGGGTCTCTGAGGAGGTCCTCCTTGGAGCGAGGCCCCGTGCAGGGTCCGCGCTCCGAGGAGTCCTTCCCGGAGAGCCGGCTCTCTGAGGACATCCTCCTTGGAGTGCAGGCCCCACGCAGGGTCCGCGCTCCGAGGAGGTCCTCCCCAGAAAGCCGGCTCTCTGAGGATGTCCTCCTTGGAGCACAAGCCCCGCGCAGGGTCCACGCTCCGAGGAGGTCCTCCCTGGAGAGCCGGCTCTCTGAGGACGTCCTCCTTGGAGCGCAGGCCCCATGCAGGGTCTGCGCTCCGAGGAGGTCCTCGGAAAGCCAGCTCTCTGAGGAGGTCCTCCTTGGAGCGCAGGCAGGGAAATGCTCCCCAATACGTATTGAGTTTTCATACCTACGGTAAAAGAGAAATGATTCCCGTTGCGCAATTACAATTCCTAAAGAAACCGAAATTCAAAAGATCTCGGTTCTTTCTGCATTCTGTCGGGGTTCTGTCGGGGTTCTGTACGACGTTGTGTGGACACACGGAAAAATAATACGTATTAGGTTGGGATTTCGTTTGGATTCTGTCTGCATTGAGCCCCGTGTGATAAGGTCCATAGAAAAGGACATGGATGGAAAGTGAAACCTCACATTGCTTTGGGGTCTAATTCAACTGTGACTATAAGAATGAACTGGAATGGTGTTTTGACTTTTGAGTCTGGTAAAATTACATATTACTCTAAGAGTCCTATTTAGGTGTTCATCCACACAATTCAAATCTTGTGGGAGGAGAGTAGGCCCTCCATCCTCATTATACTGGAAGGAAAAAGATCTGAAACAAAGAACTTCCTCTACGGGATTATCCACCTATGCAGCTCAACACAACAATTATTCTAATCATGGGGATGGGTAATGAATACATGAATAGGGCTAATGATTATAGCAGCTTAACTAATTTAAAACTACTGTTCTTTGGAAAGCTCCATCCCAATTCACCAGAAAATCTCATCAGCAAGCCAGGCTGAAACAAAGTTACAGAAGTATTTCCCCAGTGGATTGCATCCAAAATTTAGCCATTCTAAAGAAAGGGAAATTTTGCTTTCTTCCACTGGTCTGGAAGTCTTATCCTCCCCATCATGCTATCACACATCTTCTTCATTTCAATTCCCTGCAATCCTTTATGCAAGATGAATGAAAATCCAATAAAATCAGGTCAGTTATATAAATGTTTATATTCGTTCAGATTACATTTGTTAAATAACGATAAGAGCCCAATTAAACAGCATAGTTCTATTCAGGCACATTAACTGCAACAGTATGAACAGTATTTGTCACTGCTGCAGTGAATGAGGTATTCAAAGGGAAGCACGGAGAAGGAAAATAAGTTCTTTTATGTACCTATTATCTCTTAAAAAAGAACAAATGGAAGGAATTGTTAGTGTGGTGGTAGATTTTCATTCCCATAGCATCTAAACTCTGGATTTTTTTCCCCATGGTCAAAACATAGTAGAAGCTTTTCTACTCAAACTCTCCCCTTTCCTCCTTTGCAGAATCTGGTTTACTTTAATTATAGCAGCCAGACTGGCAACCCAGAGAGTCTGTCTGCCTTTAAATATGGTTGATCAAACATTGGGGGGCAACGCAGCATTTAGTAGCCACAATTCTAAGGGGAGAGGTGGGTTACACATCTTCTGGAAGTAGATATGAGGTGACAGATCAAGGCAGGGGTCAAATCTATCAGTATTATGCAGGTATATGGCTGCTAAGTAGAAAACAGACATTGGGGGATCATGCAGGATGATCCTAATCAGTCATTATAGGGTTGACAGGTAAATTTCCTATCTTGGCTGCTCTTTGTGGTTCCTTTGCATAAGGATGTACCACCAACATACTTAAATGTGGCTAGTGGAAGTGAATTTATGGTGAGTACATGGCCTACTTTACAAAAGGCAAAAATTTTATTTAAAGATGTCTCCTATTTAAATGACTATCTGAACCAAGTGTGATTTAAGGATCCATTAACATGGAATGGAAGAGTCAGGAAGTTGCCCTTCATCAGTTGACACCTGAACAGCAGACTGACTGGGTTCACTGTGTCCCTAGAATAGTCTTCCCTGTAATTACTTCTAAATTTATTTCTGTATCTATTCTCATTGCACTAGAATGTGCACATTTTGTAGACATCAGTGCCTCATCTTGTCTTCCTCTGATCTTCTTCTTCCCTCCTTCCTTCCTTCCTTCCTTCCTTCCTTCCTTCCTTCCTTATGCAGTACCTCTTCTTTGGCAATATGAAAAAGCATTTCATAAGGTTTGATTAGCATAATATTTTGATTATTTTGATTAAAAAACTGATTAAACATGGGATTATGTCCTGGGACCATTACTATTTTACATTCTTAATAATGACTTGGATGATGAGGTGGAAGGAATCTTTGACTCTGCTTATCATGGATGCCAATGATACAAAACTGGAAGGGGTGGTACAAAAATGATACAAAACTGGAAGGGGTGGTTAACACATTGGAAGATAGTAGCACCTAAGAGTCTAACTAAAGAAAGAAGTTGGCCACATGAGCTTTTGTAGATTCAAGTCTACTTCTTCAGATGCATTATGAGGAATGCATCTACTTCCTCAGATGCATTATGAGACTTAAGTCTATGAAAGCTCATGTGGCCAACTTCTTTCTTTAGTTAGTCTCAAAGGTGCTACAAGATCTCTTGACATATTGATTCCACTGACTAACACAGCTATATCTTTGAATTCTACCACATTGGAAGACAGTAATTGGCATGAGCTTTTGCTCATGCTGCCAACTTCATTTTTAAATCAGTTTCAAAGGTGGTACAATATGTCTCTACATACTGATTCTACAGACTAACATGGCTATACCTTTGAACTCTACCACACTGGAAGATAGGAACAGAATTCAAAAGGACCTAGATAAATTAGAAAACTGGGCAGAAATTAATAAAATGAAATTCAGCAGAGACAAATGCAAAATTCTACATTTTGGCCATAAAACCCAAATGCACTGGTCTATGATGGAGGATACTTGGTTTGGTAATACTACATGTGAAAAGGATCTTGGGATTACTGTTGATCTTAAGTTGAGCATGGCATGAGGGATGATGTGATTGTGCTCTTAAAATACCTCAAGGGATGTCATAGAGAGGAAGGTACTGGTTTGTTCTCTGCTGCCCTAGAGAGTAGAACTAGGTCTAAGCAGAACTAGATCTAGGTCTTGTTTTAAATTATAGGAGGCTAGATTAAGATTTAATATTAAAAGGAACTTCTTGAAGGATGTGGAGAAACTGGAGCATGTCCAAAGGAGGGCAACTAAAATGGTAAAGGGTCTGGAAACCAAGCCTTATGAGGAATGACTTAGGGAGCTGGGGATGTTTAGCCTGGAGAAGTGAAGGTTGAGAGGTGATATGATAGCCTTGTTTAAATATTTAAAGGGATGTCATATTGAGGAGGGAACAAGCTTGTTTTCTGCTGCTCCAGAGAACAGGACCCGGAACAATGGGTGCAAGCTTCAGGAAAAGAGATCCCACCTCAACATTAGGACAGTGGAACATTAAGACAACTTGCTGACAGTAAAAGCTGTTAGACAGTGGAACACACTCCCTCGGAGGGTGGTTGAGTCTCCTTCCTTGGAGGTCTTTAAGCAGAGGCTGGATGGCCATCTGTCGGAGATGCTTTAATTGGGAGTTCCTGCATGGCAGGGGGGTTGAACTGGATGGCCCTTGTGGTCTCTTCCAACTCTATGATTCTATGATTCTATGATTCTAAGTAATAACAGTTTGGCAATGGAACCAATTGCATAGGTAGTGAGGTCTCTTCCTCTTGATATCTTCAAAAAGAGGCTGGACAGCTACCTGCTGAAAATGCTTTAGCTGGAGATCCTACACTGAATGGACATGATGGTCTATGGGTTTCCTTCCAACTCTATTATTCTAATACATATGTATAACACTCACTGGGCCAGTCTATACTGAGCCTCCATGCACTGATAGACACCTCACTTGTGAAGTTGTATGCATATATGAGGGGGTATTGTAAAGTAATAATTATCCCCTGGAAGTTATTATGGTATATTGATGAAATTGTGTCAGTGTCATCATTGGTCCCTAAGTGCATGATGTTCTTTGTATCCTTTAGTTTTGTTACAGGTTGTGTTAGAAGTGACTAAAGTGTTGGATGGAGAAGATTGAAGCTCACACCATGATAAAGTTCCTGCATTTTAAGGGTAATAGTGTGTGGCAAATTCATGATGAGATTATGGTAGTTTATGGAAACAATTGCCTGTCTTATGACACTATTGTGAGGTGGAAAAGGAATTTTAAAACTAGTCACATGTCCCTCACAGACGAGCCAAGACCTGGAAGACCATCACTGATGGACAATGCGGCTACAGTGCAGAAAGTGGACTGTTTAATCCTGGAAGACAGATGAGCAACCATCCAAATGATCAAGAATGAAACTGGTCTCAGTTATGGTGGTGTGTGGAAAATTATTCATGATGAACTACACATGTCTAAGGTGTCTGCACACTGGGTTCCACGTTTGCTAACCCCTTTCCAGAAACAAACACGATGTGACCTTTCAAGAAAGATGTTAATGCTATTGGAACAGGATGAAGAGGATTTTTTGGTGGTCTGGTGACCATGGATGAATCTTGGATCTATCAGTATGATCCAGAGACCAAAACCATGAGCATGGAATGGAAGCATGCCGATTCCCCTTCCCCCCAAAAGGCAAAGGTGCAAAAGTCAGCAGGGAAGGTCATGCTCTCATTTTTTGGGGACTTTATGGAGTCATTCTCACAGATTACCATGCAAAGGGACAAACCATCACTGGCACATACTACAGCAATCTTCTGGACAAGTTGCGAGATGCTCTGAAAAAGAAATGCCACAGTATGCTCTCCAGAGGATTTCGTCTCCTAGCTGACAATGCACCAGCTCACTAATCTCAAGTTGCAGTTAACAAGGGCACGTGGTTTTGAGATCTTGCAGCATCCACTTTATTCTCCTGACCTTGCACCAAGTGACTTTTTCTTGTTCCCAGAAATGAAAAATCCGTTGTGGGGTCACTGACAAATGACATAATTCATGAGGTGGAAGAGTGGTTTAGGGCGCAATCTGCAGACTTCTACTATAATTGTATTCAAAGGTTCAAGAAACGCTGGGGAAAATGTGTGAATCTGGATGGTGACTACATAGATAAAAATTAACAAATACAATAAAAAACTTTCTGTCAAAACTTTTTAAGGAGATAAAAATCCCAGAGTGGGAGGATATGCAAACAAGGATATTGTCTGCTATTGTCTGCTGGGAAAGCCCCTGACCCTGGTTGGTTCCCCATTTGCATTTGCTGAGTGCTGATCCTCCCACCCTGAAGCCATGCCATTAACAACAGAACAATACCTATTCAACACAGAACAATACACAGTTTACATGGGAATCACTCCTCCCTATCCAGGGTCTCACAGTATATATAGACCCCCTCTCTTCCATTCCAGTATTCTCTGAAGATGCCAGCCACAGATGCTGGTGAAACGTCAAAAAGAAACTCTTCTAGAACATGGCCACACAGCCCGAAAAACCCACAAAAAACTATGGATGCTGGCCATGAAAACCTACGACTTCACATTGGACATCCAGCAGGAGTGTTCAGCTTGCACTGAGACAGTGCAACCTTTTCAACCTTCCAACCAAGCTTATGCACTATAAAAGCAGTGTGTGAGTATTACTGGTGGATTAAAGCAGGTACCAAAGCAAGTAGTATACGTGTCGGAACCTGAAACCATCAGGTCATTGCTATGGGACCAAAAATGTCATTTGGCTCATACTTTTAAAATTCCATTTAACCCATCTCATCAACTGCAGGCATCTGCCAGCCAGCTATAGTAGAGTGTGAACCATCACCTTAACAATCTGAAGAATGCTATAAATATTTAAGTAATTTTTGAATGTTTAAACAGATTGACAACATTTTAAAGAGGCCATTTAGAAATTGGCTTGCATATGACATTATGTTTCTTCAGATTACTATCATCCAAAATGATTTCTTTTCAGCAAGAAAAGCCAATGCAGATGAAGCAAGCACAAGCATTAATGTGCAGAAAACACAATTTCTGAACCGGGTCAGTAGATAACAACAGGTGCACATCAATTTTTCTGATTTCTGCACTGAAATCAAGTGAAGATATAAGGCTTAACTCTTACAGCTCCAAAACACTATTATGAATCATTTATTTAAAAAGACAGAGCAGTTCTGAAAAATGTGAATTATGGTTGAAGAGTTGCTTGATGAGTGGATTTAATATTCACATTAAATCATTCTCAGAAACCATGGACAAGACATAGAGAATAGCAGACTATTTTGTGGGATGAGAGCAGTAATCTGATATCCATTCTCACTGAATGATTTCTTCTAGATGGATGGGTTCTGGTTTACATGAGGAGCTTCCCTAGTCAATGTGCAGGAATGGGAAAAATAGGCAGATCTAATTTCTCCACACTCAGTTGTTGTTTTTTTAAAAAAACCTCAAGTTGTTTCCTTCGTCAATATGAAGAAATTTGCAAATTTTGGTAAATTCTTCAAAAATGAATAGAAATTCCATTTGCATCTACAAAATCCAGTAGGTAACGTACTGTCAGCATGGAGACACCCATGTTGTACCTGCTTGTTGGCTTCTAAAGTTGAGGAGCCTCTCAGGGAAAATAATAGTAATAATAATAATAATAATAATAATAAATTCTTTATTTATAGCCCGTCCAATCACAAGGAATACAGATGGGTTACAGCAATAAAAATACATAGAATACAACAAAATTCAAAAATTAGTCCCTTTCCACCCCCACCAAATGCTAAAATTACAATTAAACAAACATAATTTAAAAACAAAAATACAAAAAGTTTAAAAAGGAAGATAATTGGTGGACAGAGCGACATACATCACCTTGTGCGGGAAGAGGAGTTAAGTTGGGAAGGCCTGCCAGAGGAAATCTATCTTAAGAGCCTTTTTAAAGGTTGTAAGAGTTGAGATGTGACAGATCTCCTCTGGTAGGTCATTCCACAACTTTGGAGCAGCAGTGGAAAAGGCCCTCTGGCTAACCAATGTTAGCCTAGATTTTTTTGGCTATAGTAAGTTCTTCCCTGAGGACTTTAGTGTGCGGGATGGACAATACAGGAGAAGGCGATTCTTTAAGTATTCTGGTCCCAAGCCATGTAGGGTTTTAAAGGTAATAACCAACACCTTGTACCTTGCCCGGAAACTAATTGGCAGCTAGTGAAGGGACTTCAGGACCAATATTATATGGTCATTATGGGAAGTATCCGTAATCAACCTGGCTGCCATATTTTGTACATGCTGAAGTTTCCGAACTTGGCGCAAGGGTAGTCTCATGTAGAGCTCATTAGAGAAGTC
Source organism: Phrynosoma blainvillii (assembly GCA_026167975.1). Lineage (NCBI taxonomy): Eukaryota > Metazoa > Chordata > Lepidosauria > Squamata > Phrynosomatidae > Phrynosoma > Phrynosoma blainvillii. The sequence goes on along the minus strand of JANUYF010000003.1, from coordinate 45,028,564 downwards.
TAATCAAGAGGTTACCATGTACTACTGTTTCAAGGTCTCCCTGCTCCAGGAAGGGGCTCAGCTGGCATATCAGCCAAAGTTGATAACAGGAGCTCCTGACTGTCGCATCCAGCTGAGCTGTCAAGTGAAGCAACGAGTCACGGAGCACCCCCAAGCTGCAGACAGAGTCCTTCAAGGGAAGTGTGACCCCCCCATCCAGAACTGGGAGACATAACTCCATTCCCGGGTTTGGGTTTCCTACGACAAGTACCTCCGTCTTACCTGGATTCAGCTTGAATCCATTTCCCCTCATCCAGTCCATTACGGCCCCAAGACAAGCATTCAGAGGAGAGATGCCATCCTAAGTCACTGCATCAGTCCGAGACACAGAGAAATATATTTGGGTGTTATCAGCGTACTGATAACACCCCGCCCCATGCCTCTGGATGATCTCGCAGAGTGGCTTCATGTAAATGTTGAATAGCATTGGGGACAGAATTGCACCTTGAGGGACACCCAATTTGAGCTCCCTCTTGGCCGAACAACTGTCCCCAAGTGACACCATCTGGAACCTACCCAAGAGGTTTGACTGGAACGACTGCAAAGTGGTGCCGCCGATACCCAAATCTCTCAGGCGTTCCAGAAGGAAATCATGGTCTATGATATTGAAGGCTGCTAAGAGGTCCAAGAGCACCAACAAGGTCACGCTTCCCCTGTCAATGCCCTGAAGGAGATCATCGACTAAGGCAACCATGGCAGTCTCAGCTCTGTATCCCGTCCTGAATCTGGTTTGAAATGAATTCAGAAAATCAGTTTCCTCCAAGACAACTTGTAGTTGATTGACGACTGCCCTTTCGATCACCTTACTCAAAAATGACAGCAAAACAGGTCTATAATTATTTCTGTCCAGGGGGTCCAGGGAGGGCTTTTTTAAGAGTGGTCTAACCACTGCCTCCTTAAGACAAGAGGGCAGGGACCCCTCCCTGAAGGATGCATTAATTATGTTTTTCAGCAACAACTTGATAGTATCACATCCCTGGACTGCCAGCCAAGGGTCGAGAGATGTTCTCATTACTTACCGACTCAAAATTATCTAGGCTAACAGTAATGGTGGAGGCACTGGATACCCCTCTAATTACTACTGATTTAGAGTTGGCATCCAGGTCAGCTCTTATCTGAGAGATTTTATCTGTGAAATGATCATTAAAAGCATCACAGCAAGCTGTTGTTGGTTCTAATAGAAGGTTCTAGGTGGGAGGCAATTGAGTTAAATTCCTCACCACCCTGAACAGCTCAGCTGGACGGGATTTCACAGATGTGTAAGATGCAGAATAGAAAGATTTCTGAGTTGCATCTATCGCCACTTGATAGGACCTAAGAAAAGTCCAATGAAGTGTCTTATCAGATAAGAGTTGAGATTTCAGCCAACAGCGTTCTAGTAGTTTTCCAACCCATTTCATTTGTTTAAGATCTTCGATAAACCATGGATTACGATTTTTTTGCGGGTTGGAAAGGATGCTTGGGAGCGTTAGTGTCTACAGTAAAGTTGTTATTCCACATATTAACCAGAGCTTCAACAGAATCGTCAGCATTGCCAACCATAGAACCCCCTAATGGGTTCCATCAGCCTTTCAGGGTGGACCATTCTAATTGGTCCTCCACCCCCAGAGGGAGGGATGGTGGCCTTCAGTCCAACCTTAACCAGGAAATGATCTGTCCATGGTAATGCGGAGATGCTAATTAACTCTGCCCACAGATAAGCCTGATCTGTGCAGAAGACCACATTGTGGGCATGACCTGCACAATATGCAGGCTCAGAGACTATCTGGAAGAGGCCCATGTTTGTCATGGAAACCATGAACTCCTGAGCCATGCCAGTAAGATTAGTCAAACCAACCTCGAGGGGGATGTTGAAGTCACCAAGAACTAATAGCCTAGGGGACTCTAACAGCAGCTCCAAAACTAGTTGTGTCAGCTCAGCTAGGGAGTCTGTTAAGTTATGGGGTGGACGGTAAACCAACAGAATCTTCTTGGTCTTCAAGCTAAGGTAAATGCACTCAATGTGGTCTAATACACCGATAGGTATCCTGGTTAAGGCAAGGTTGTTTTTATGGACCATGGCTACACTCCTCGCTCACTTTCCCTTACCTGCTCATTGACAGAGTACCCGGCTGGAAGGGCCTGAGTCTAGGTAACAGCGCTATCTGCTTCTAGCCAGGTCTCTGTGATACATGCTAGGTCAGCACTGTGATCTATCAATAAGTCATAGATAATGCGTGACTTATTCTTCACTGACCTGGCATTACATAAGAGCAGAGAAAGGTTCAGCGGCTGGTTAGGCATGTTCACCAGATGTTTTAGGGTAGCAGGGTGAATGGAAGGCGAGATGGATATCAAGCATCCATTACGTCTTCCTCTGTAACGACCTTTCACCCTGGTAATGCCATATCTTCCATTGCCCCGCACAACTTGAATTGCTGCTCCAATGAAAACATCTAACTTCTTTCCAGAACCGTTGATTGATGGCCGTATGTCCTGATAAAACTCAAGACCCTCCATCCACCAATACCTTATAGTCCCCTTAAATGGCCGAAGGCCAATCTACCAAGACTCCTTAAATAGTAGCCAAAATATAGGTCAAAGTTGGTGAGAAAAGGCCCAGACAGCCTCACAGTTTGGCTTGGAGCTGGATGATGCTATAGAGGACACAGGCGAAATAAAGCCTCAGGCCTTAGCCCCACCCTCTGTCTAAGTCACTTGCTGGTAATCCTTTATTAGTTAAGAATTGAGAGCTTTGGTCCTAGATAAATGAATCTGTCAGCTTTGCTTTCTTTCATGTTTATTTTTTAACTTTTCATGTTCTTTCTCTTCTCAGTATGAAGAAATTTGCAAATATTGGTTATGTGACTGCAAATTTCCTTGCCACTGCATTTGCTGTGTTTATGATGATTCCAGACACTACTCATGTCCACAATTTGTGGGGTCATTCAAAACCAGTCTTTGGGACTGTGCAGTTTACTGGGCAGGGCTCTTTGTAGTTTGAAGAGACCGGCTTGGTTTAAAAGCCACTTGGCTTCAGGTTAGATTTTACTCTGTGCTGGAAAGTGAGGGCTAATGAGGACACATGCCAGCTGTAACATTTTTGTTTCCCATAAATCAGCCCAGAGGCCTCAGAGAAAAAATAGAGCATCTAGCATTAAAGGGCTGTCAAAAGCTCAGAATAAGATTGCCTCTGCCTTCTGTTAGCCATAATGTCAACCTGAGGTGCTTTCAGGCTATTTGTCTGTTGCCTGCTGAATTCTGATCCAGAGAAAGAAGTTGTTTCTACTAAAGGCAAAGTAGTGGAAGGATTTGTAACACAAACCTAGACTACACAAATCTAATGCTGGTGTGTTTTTTGCTTGGAAAGGTGTTCACTGATTGAACAAGGACAATGTACCTGTTCAGGCATTAGTTTGTTGTTGTTGTTGTGTGCCTTCAACTCATTTCCAACTTATGGTGACCCTAAGACAAACATATTCTGGGGGTGGTGGTGGTGGTCTGGGGCTGAGAATGTGTGACTCACCCAGTGAAAATCTTGAATTGTCAAGAATTCAATTAGGCTGGAAATGAAAGGGCCATATCTTCTCTCTGCCACCCTTCTCTCTCTGTCCCTCCCTCCCTCCATCTCTCTCAGTGTCACTTTCTTCTCTCCTTTCTATTTTTCTGTATCACTACCCACCTCACCCATCAGGCTGCTGGGGGGAGGTAGAGATCACTTTTGCTAGAGGCCTGGACTGATCATTTGAAAAAGATTTTTGAAATTAGGTCAAGGGCTGCCTTAGGAATACTCCTCGGTGATGACTGAATTGCATTTACCTGTTTCAAATATAACTGATACTTGGCACAAATTGCTTCATCCTTATTTCCTGAAAACATGTAGTGCAGATTTGTTAAGAATATTGCTGTGTTTTACTGATTCATATATCAAATTAGCATAATATGGCTATTTGAGGATGTTATTAATACAAAGATCTCAACAAGAATTCTTAATTCCAAGGGATCATAAGTGTCCAATTTGGCTAGGTAGTGGAAGCAGTCTTGGCAATAGCCCACTTTTTCTGCTGATTTTTTTCCTAGACTGAAAATGTTTTCCATTTTGTTGAAAGTCAAGAGGCAGTAGGACTCTAAGTACCAATAAATCCTGACATCTTGGTGATCTTTCCATTTGGGAAGTGCAGATTAATTATCTATAAAGGGCTCACCATATCTACTACTGCAAGAGAGGGTAGTAGACCATGACCAGAAAGATGTTATTAAGAAGAATGAGGTTCTTTGTCACAGTAAAACACAACTAGTTGGCTGTCCAGCTAAATGTCATACAGCTCTGTAGAATGCCAGATTTAAAAGGATGGCTGTTCAAATGTGGTCAGAAATGATCATTGCTTCATAAGTAGCATCATTGCAACTTGACTCTGCTTATCAGGATCCAAGTCCATAGCTGGCTTTGAACTGCTGTGACCTGGAAAATTTCATCTAGGGTGAGCCACCACAGATTCAAAGAAAGGCTCAGTTACACCTTTCAAAGACACTTTCTTTGACTGAGTGGTTGAAGTAGGTCAGATGGTTGCTTCTGTCCTCTTTAAAGACTTTCATCTTGGGTTTGCATACTAGTTTGAGCAATATAGATATTTACCGTATTAGTCTACAGATTAGACTAAGAGCAGCCTTCTTTCTCTGCCTTTGCAGGCTCCTTGCCCTCCATTGTGTGGGAGCTGAATTGTACAATGATAATAATTGTATGGAAACATTTAATTTGGTATACATGTTACTCCCTTGTTCTCTCACTTCCAGGTATACCAGATCATAACTCAGGTCATAGTGACCATTTCTGAAGTTCTCTCCTATAAGCAGTGAAGAGAAGACTGTCAGGGTTCATATATAGATCTCAGGGTGCATTTCCTTGCTAAGTCAGGTCAGCTTGTTCTGAACCGACCAGAGTGCTACTTCATTATTACGCTATTGCAAGGTATAGACCCAGGTCAGCACTCTAATTGAAACTACTGCAATATATTTAGCAATTTGTGCTATTATCTTTCTGGAATTTTCAATGACAGTCTCAAAGGAAGGGCAACTTGACCCTCTTTTATGATGGTGATGTACATGGACATACTACACTGTAGTTTTTATTCATATGTATTCAAAAGAAAGCCCTGTTAATTTCAGTGGAGCTTACTGTCAGGTAAATGAGTATAGGTTTGCATCATCAGAGATCTTAAGAGAAGGCAGACATGAATCAAGATCCCCTTTCATTCACCAGGCATTTCTCAGAAAAATGATTGTCATTACATAGTTCTTGTGATAAAATGCCATTGCGCTTGTAACCACCCTTCTAAAAGCTAGGTTCACATAAGAACAGCATGGAATCTAAAGATCATAATACTGTTATTTTGATGCATGTTTCACAGTCTCAGATTGTCATATTGAATTGGATATTTTGTGGAAACAAAATTAATTAAAAATTCCTTCTGCATCTTTTGTGGTTTTTCAATTAAATTTTCTTAATTAAAATAAATGACACCATAAGCTTTCCAATTTGCATATTCACAATCAGCCCTCAGTCTATAGCTCTGAGAACACTATGATTGAAAAGGTAAGACAAATACTATATAAAACAACAAATCCAGAACACATTGTGGGTTAGGTAAAAATATATATCCTGATTATATATACAATGGTCTCAATCCACCATTCCCTCAGTATAGTGTAAACATCTGCACATGGACCTATGCTATGCTAAGCCATATACTACCCCGACTTACTTTATAGCCACAAAGCTGTCCCTCATGGCAATTATGTGCTTTCTAGTGAGAAAGCAAGATCAGAGAAGCACCTGGCTCCATTGCCATAGCCAGATACACAATGATGACCCAGGTGTTAATATCCATGGAGGTCCTCCAATTGTCTCAGTACTGATATCATCATTGTGCATCTGGCTATGAAGAAATAGTCAGAAGCTTCTCCATTCTTGCTTGGTACAAAGCAGGGACCTTGTTCTTGTTTTGAGGTTCTACCAAGAGAGCACAGCTATCATATAGTCTTGACTAAAGAATGATACACTCCTATCTGGGTTGATTGTACTGATCCACCAAACACACAACTGTGCAGGGAGGTGGGATGCACATGGAGTGATGTGGAAGGAAAGGGACACCTGCCTAGCCACTCAGATCAGCAATATGAGTCCATTGGGAGACAGATGCTGTCGTCAGATCACCCTCACATCCAGAGGACATGATGTTCATGTGATATGGCTTCAGGGGCTTTATTGCAAATTGTGAGTGAGTGAGTGAGTACTGGGCAGGGAGGAAGGGAATACCAATTCCTGCAGCACCTAGAAAAACACATCTACATGTGTAAGAGACATATATGCATACAGATGTCCCCTTACTGTATTCTGGCCAATATGTAATCTTTATTATCATCTAAACTAGGTGCATTTCTGTGAACATCTATACCTCTCCAACTACAAGTGTATTTATATTGTCCATCTTGTGTTATTATATTTTTATTATCGATACTTTCCCTGCTGTGAGCTGCCCCAAGTGGTGTGTACACAATATAAGGCTGGGATATATAGTTTTCTGAAATAAATAAACAAATGTGAGCTATTGGATGTGATTGCCAATTGCAAACAAAATGAGACTCTTGCCATATGTATGTTAGGTTTGAGGCACATGTTCTGCTATGTATGGAAGTACTTTCATGCCAAAATATCTCCATGATTGTCAGAAGCATTCCAAAGCTTAGCTGACCAAGGACTGAATCTGAAATGCCTGGGGATCTTGGTGATTGCCCCACTCCCCATATACCATCTGAAAATTAGAAGAAAGAGGAGGCAATGTTCCAACTAGGTCATGAAGGATTCCAAGCACTGGTGTACCACAAACTGTGAAGTGTGGCTGCCCATTACAATAGTCCCCATTAATACACCTCCAAGGAAAAATCCCAAAGTGCAGTTATAGACATGGTTCCATGGCAACAAACCAGTTTTAGCCATTTTCGTCTTAACCAGGAGCATGTAATTGGTAAACTAATGGTTCTTAATCACCCATTAAAGACCAAACCTATCCAAAATACTTTGCATTACAAAAATGATGACTCATAACTTTATATTGCTGCTGGGAAAATTAATCCCCTTCTAGCTGCTGTGAGAGCTTCAGACAAATCCCAAGGGAATAGGAAAGCCTTTAAGAGATGGTAGAGGATATAATTGTCCCTGTTCATCAAAATGTCCCAGCATTTTGTCCATGTGCTTTCTGGCTCTGCTATACCACTGATCCTAATTTCTGAAATTTCTCCTTTCAGCCAATGACATCCCTTCCAAACACCAGCTAAGAAGTGGGCAGAATATACAAACAATTTATAAGAGGGGTTGAGTACATGCAGTTCATGGGCTGCTTGCGGCCCTTGGAACCCACTTTTGCAGTCTCTGAAGCCCACTGCTAGTCTCCTGAAGGCCCCAACCCCCTGATTTCTTAATAATTAATCACAGATTTCAAGTAATTTTTGCTTGCAAATGAACAGAAGCTTCACCCCCATGTGAAAAAGAATGACAGCACTTCCAGCTACCATTTGTGGGAGGGGCTCTGAAGAAATTCTGAAGTATTTTTTTTTAAACTTTACAATTATAATGACAACATTCCAACAGCTCATTTTCACAACCAAATTAAAATATCACCGTACAAGTACACAATACAAATCACAAAATCATTCTTCTTTAACAATCCTACCTAAACCTTAAAAATCCACTTTCTCTCCTTTCTCCCTTCCTCTTCTAAACCTTTCTTTATCTTCCTTCTCTTTACTCTCTTCCCTTTCCCTTCCTCTTACTTCATCTCCCCCCTATCACCTTCCCCTCTCTCTAACCTTCCACTCCTTCTACTTCTCTACTTTCTCATAGCTACTTCTACATACTCTTACCCTCTTCTACATTCTCACATCCTCATTCTCCTTATTTATCATTCAAATGCTTCCATTCTTCCCCTCCTTTATCTCTCTTTCTTACCATTAAATCAAAATAGACCTCCTACCTACTTATGCTAGGTGATAACCTCAAATTTCCTTGACCTTCTTATCTACAATCAGCTAATGAGAAGCTTCCTCGCCTTTTCTCTCAAAGAGAAAGAAAAAAACCTTAACTATTATGATTTTTTGTTCCATCTGTGCTAATACTTGTCTTCTTTCTATATATTTACCCAAATAAGAAATTCTGAAGTATTTTGACTGTGTGTGTGCCATATGTATGGGGGAACCTGGGGGACAAATTGGCCCCTTATCTCTGTATAGTTGCCCACTTCTGATCTCTAAGGACCCCAAAGACCAGAATCTACAGTGGACTAGAGATTCCCACATTCTGCTCATGCCATCAGTTTTTCGGGGGATGAAAACAGTGGAAATATTATATTGTTACTTGCCTGCACATTGCATTAACTCATTTATGAAATGAGTTATGAAAATTCACACTTCTCTGAATGTACTCATGGATTTAAACTTCTGCAATCTTATAACAGATGTAGTCGGAGGACATTCCAGTGCTTGTGTAATGTTGCCAGTTTATTGCACAATATAGTATATTTAATAGTGACAACATTTTTAAAAAAATCTAAGTAGCTGGAAGACTTCCCAACTGTGTTTCCTGAGGCAACAACATATGTACTGCTAATGAGGGATGTGAGGATCCCATCAACCATTTCATGCCATACTATTCCTTTTCCATAAGACTGCTTCACCCCATGCTCTACATAACTCCACCTTTTAATTAAACATGGACAGTTTCTAAAATTAATTCTGCCTTTTCTTCATGCAACAACTTTCAGTTCCATCTGTTCATTTGCATCCTCCCCATCTTGCTATCCAAATTATCAATGATGAACACACAAGTAATTAAACAAATTGGTGAAACACAGTTCAGTTCAAACAGAGATCTCGCTGCACTGTTCAAAGGTTTTGGCCAAAGGAGGCAACATGAAGGTGCCCACAACACAAGACAGCCAGTTTTCTTTCACCAACTGGCCTGAACAAAAAGCAGACTTGTACACAGACAGACCACCTTCCTCTTCATCCACTTGTTTTATGTATTTGATTTTAGATGTAAGCTGCCTTGATGGTCATGGCTAAAGGCGGGTTGTTAATAATAATAATAATAATAATAATAATAATAATAATGTGTTCATCCTGCCTTCAGTTACATATCAGTTAATCAAACACTGATGGTAATGGTGTGAGAATTTTTACCTGAGTGTACATGCTGCTCCCAGTTTGTTCTCCCTTCCATGTATTCTGGATGGCAACACTTTTATGAAGTTATACTTGCCTGTCATGAGATAGTGGTGCTAGAGTCATAGCACTATGGTCCATGACTGGCTATATAAAATACTTGGTGGTGAAGCCATCAGGATCAGACATGGGGGTAAGATGTCCAGAGCCGCCGCCCCCCCCATACCATGGGCAGGACAATCCCAAACACATTTAAGAGCAGTTATCACATTTCTGAAGTAAGTAAAATAATAAACATGATCAGTTAAAGGGCCTCTAAAGAACCAGCATGGTGTAGTGCAGGGGCCGGCAACCTACAGTCCCCGGGCCGGTTCTGGCCCAGGTCGCCGGACTTACCGGCCCAGGCGGACCCCTGCCGCCGCCGCTGCCACCGCCACGCGTTTTGGGCTCCGTGTGGCCGCGTGCGCCGCAGCTGCCATTTTGATTTCAAAAATGGCGGCCGTGATGCGTTTGCGCATGCACAGTACTCCTGCGCATGCGCAAACACATCACCGCCACCATTTTTGAAATCAAAATGGCGGCCGCGACATGCACGGTGGCGGCGGTGGCCGTGTGCGCTGCGGCGGCAGCAGCAGTGGCGGCGGCGGCAGCATGCGTGGGGGGGTCGTGCACGGCGGTGGGGGGTGCACACATGCGCGTGCCGCCATTCCCCCCCTCGGCCCGGCGGAGACCAGGACTTCGGGGGACCGGCCCAGGTCTCAAAAAGGTTGCCTACCCCTGGTGTAGTGGTTTAAGCATTGGACTCTGGAGATCATGGTTCACTTCTGTCCTTGGCCATGGAAACCCACTGGGTGACCTTGGGAGAGTCACACACTCTCAGGCCCAGAAAAACCCATGACATTGTGGTCACCATAAGTTGTAAATGACCTGAAGACACACCACCACCACAACGTTCTGAAGAGCCCCAAAATAATAAAATTTACTCTAAAATTACCTGCTACACTACTATCAAGAGCCAGCATGGTGTACTGATTTGAGCACTGGCCTGTGACTCTGGAGACGAGGTTCAAATTTCCACTCAACCACAGAAACTTACTGGATGATTTTAGGTAAGTCACACTCTTTAAGCCTCAGAGGAAGGCAAAGCCAACCCCACTCTGAATAAATCTTGCCAGGAGGATCATGTGATATGTTCCCCTTAGGTTTGCCTTAGGCTGCACCTACACTGCAGAATTAACTGCAATAGCAATAGCAATTACATTTCTTACTTATCAGTCCATTTAAGCACTCCCTAAGCAGTTTACAATGTGTAAGCTAATTGCCTCCGACAAGCTGGGTACTCATTTTAGTGACCTATGGAACGATGCGAAGCTGCATTGATCCTGAAGCCCTGCAGGATCGGACTCAGAACCTTGTGGGTATGAGAGGCTGCAGTACTGGCATTTAACCACTTTGCTACCAGAGCTCCTGCCATGGGTCAATGCTATTCTGGGTTTTGTAGTTTTATGAGATATTTAGCCTTCTCTGTCAAAGAGCTCTGGTGCCACCAAAACTACAAATCCTAGAATTCCATAGGATGGAGCCGTACCAGTTAAAGCAGTATTAAACTGCATTAATTCTGCAGTATGGCAGTAGTCTAAGGGCTGATACAGATGGTCCAAAAGGGATGGCAGAGCCACCCTTGGGAGTGGCGGATCGGGGCCACAGCAACTGCATGCTGCGACCTGATCCTCCTTTTTGCTGCTATTTTTGGCGGCAGCAAAAGGCCACCCTTTCAGCTGTGGTGACAGCTTTTTTGTTCCCTTTTGGCACAGCATGTGCACACGCTGCGCCAAGAGGGCATCCTGACTTCGCACACTGTGTGAACGGGTGCGCGGCATCAGGATGGAGTCAGGGTAGAGTCGGGGCAGCTGGTGTGAGGCTGCCCCGCCCCAACTCCACCCTCAGGCTGCCCCTTTAGGCCAGTCTGCATTGGCTCTAAGTTTAGAAATGACTTGAAGGCACACAACAGCAGCACTATTATCACCTGCCAACAACGTAGGATAAAAAAAACACCACAATTATGCTCTGAGAAATCAAAGTGACTTTAATCTTTGTTTGTTTTTTTTAAGTAGAACTCTGTTCCAATGGAGGAAATTTTAAAAAAATGTGATAGTGGTATGCCTCAGTGGCACTAGAGGAAAAGGGATATCAGTTGTTTAAATGTGAAAAGAGGTCAGCTACTCTGATGGAGATGCATAAACTCTTGAACAAACCAAACCAAACCTAGAGAAGGAACCCAGCCCTACTCAGTGAAAATTACCACAAAATATTTCCAGCTTTGTATATTTCATCATCCCAACTGACATTTGATTGTGACCCCTAAGGAGAAACAGATCTCTTTCAAGTTTTGCTGAGCAAAAGGATTGTTAACATTTTCCTGGCAAAGTCAGCACCAGTAAGCTTCTCTCTTAATGAAGATACAAGGTTTGCTCTTTGCATCCATGAAATCCCTTCCAGCAATACTGCCAGGATTGCTATATGCTCATTATGCCAGCAGAAGGTACAAAGTAAGCAAGGGGTTTGGGAAGAGTGGGAGGGAGATTTCATATATTACCTGTTTAGTTCTCATTTTGGAGTCTGCTGACAGATTGTTGTATGTATAATGGGCCTGTGTGACTCCGCAAAAAAGGACTGCCACTATTCCTGAAATATAAAGGAGAGAAAAAACATCAGCTGCTTCCATTTTCTCCCATGCTGTGTGTTCAAAGGAATGATGTGTGAAGGAGATTGCTAGCCTGAAAGCTAATTAAATTAAATTAAATGCTTTTATTTAAGGTGCAAGAAATGTGCTATAATCATGTCCTTCGAATAAACTAGAATTTACCCTTGATCAAAATAGTGGGAGATTAGGAATCGTTCTTGCCTCAGTGTACTACTATTTACTCAGTAGCTGTACATATAACTTTGTTGTTTAAAGTAAATTTTAAGTGATATGTAATGTGATAACAAGGTGGTGCAATTTAGTAATTCAACTGGGTTTACGTCCAGGTAAGTGTGCATAGAACTGGAGCTTCATTGATTTCCTGTAACACAAACATCTCTTGGTGACAATCACTTGGTAAATTAGAACTCTTCCTAAATACCATAAGCCTTTAGCTTATTGCTACAAAGGGAGGGTTTGCTTCCTTATAACTGCCTTCCTAAATTTCAATATAAGGATGATAGTCTAGGACTGTCTCTTGAATCTGCTGAAAATTAGCCAAAAGACTAAGGAGATTATCACACAAGTTCTCTAAAGTGTTTCAGTCATGTTTTTGATGCAAACAGAAGCATACTAGTACTGAAGTAATTCCTACTGCACCTTTGCTTCAGTACCAGTATGGTGGTACATGTTCTTTCCACACTGCCCCACTTCTACTTCCTCTCCATTATTGTCCTACCTAGAGCTTACAGATCTGCTGGTGGGGGCTGGGAGAGAGGAGACAGGTGATCAGGCAGTGGGAGTGGTGGTAAAACACATGGGAAGAGAGGAGATGGGGTGGGAGGGGTGGGAGTGACAGATCAGGGAATGGGGTGTGGGGATAGCGAGGCAGGGGAAAAGGAAAAGACTGAGGTCTCATGATGGGCCAATCCTGGAACTGCAACCAGAGACATTATCGCACAAGAGGGACTACCAGGATGGCAGTGCAATTGGAACTTAATAATAATAATAATAATAATAATAATAATAATATCCCGCCCCTCTGCCACACAATCATGGGTTTTCCTTGTTAATTAATTAATTAAAAGGTGTGTCATAGTTGTGGGTGGAACACAGAGCAGCTACACCTCAACCATGACATTGTGTGCTAATGTTTGGCCATAGATGCTACCATCGTGCTTTAGTTCCACATTTTACCCTTGTGTGATACTTCTTTATACTTTGTATAAAGAACATAAGTTTTCAGAATTATTACAATGGTATTATCGGCTCATTTTATTTATTTATTTATTTATTTATTTATTCTGTTTATTTATTTCCTACCTTCCTCCCAACACCTCCTCCCAACTCAAGGTGACTAACCAATCTAAAACAGTCCAGGTTAAAAAAGTAGAAAACGTTAAAAATACAAAGTTCAAAAAACAATTAAACAATTCAAACAATTAAAAACATTACATTCTTAAAATTAAAATTTTTAAAACTCTTTAAAACAAAACCAGCATCCATGTCATGTGAAGGCCTGACAGCATAAAAATATCTTTACCTGCCACCGAAGGACAGCAGGGATGGAGCCATCCTGGCTTCTGTAGGGAGGGAGTTCCAGAGCTACCTTCCACATGGCTTGGAGGTATGGGATTTAGATGCTACATGGCCCCAAGATGCCCGGAAGCTGCCCTGGCTAACCAGATGTGGGCCGCTTCAAGATGCTTGGGGGGTGAGGCATTTACATGTTATACACCTCTGGAGAGGCTTGAAGCTGCCCTGGGATTATGGCCAGGCTGCCTAAGGCAGCTTTTTATCAGCCCAAATAGGAGTGGATCTTTTCTGCTCCAATTTGTCTGGCTTCAGGATGGATTGGGGTCATGGCAAGTGGTTACTGTGGTGCCAAGGTGAGCAGCACTGGGGCAGCCCCAATCTTCTCTTTTTGGGCCGTCTCTTCTGGCCCTTAGTGAGAGCTTTTGTACAAAATCATTTTTCAGTGATTTTTAATTTTTTTGCATTTCAGGAAATTTGGGATGAAAATTTCACAAAGGATGAAATCAGCAAAAAAAAAAAAAATTGTACAAAACATGCTTTTGTGCAAAAGCAAAAAACTGGGGCAAAATGATGGCCGTGTTGATTTTAGGGGTTAATGTTGCTGCTAATGGGGCAAAAAAGCAGTAATCATTGTGCTCTTCTGTGAGTCTGAACAATCTCATAGCAGTTGGTAATTTTTTCTGCTGGATGTTTCAAACATTCTGATACTCTTCCACATCAAGGGTCAGAAAATCTGTGAGGCAGCCGGGGGGGGGGGGAGGCGATGGAAGAGTGAGTGCGCGCGCGAGAGAGAGAGAGGCAAGCGGCGTCAGAGGCTTTAAAACCTCCCCACGCACCTTCCACCACCCGAGGTGGCCAGAGAGGGAGGAGGAGGCGACGGGAGAGCAAGCGAGCGAGAAAGAGAAGGAAAGCCTTGATAATTTAAAAATTATTACTCAAGAAGATTTGGCAACTCCACTCCAAAATGAGAACTTTATAACAAAAGAACAGAGTAATGAACCAGAGATAAATTCCCCTGTGCTGATAGAACTTAGAAAAATATGTGCAGACATTAAATCGAAATATTAACTAATATTAAGGAAGAAATAAAATGTCTAAGAGAAGATATAAAGTTAGATTTCCAGAAAGAGTTAAACATACTTAAAGAATCTCTCCTTAAAACATCTGGAGAAATTAAAATGTTGGAAAAGAATATAATAGAGATAAAAGAAAAATCTGAGGAAACTGAGAAAAGAGTAGAAAAAATAGAAGGAAAACAGTTGCAAGATGAAAATTATAAGATCAATTTGGAAAGGTGTATGCAAAGAAAAGCTTTAAAATTAAGGGGTGTAGAAGAGCTAGTTAATGAAAACTTAGTAACAAGAATTATTCCGGCCTTAGCTCATTTTGCTGAATGGTCAGGTGAGCAACTAGACCTTGAAATTGATAATATCTATCTTGTGGATTCATGGATTGCGAGAAACAAGAAATTACCACGTGATATCATGATCCATTTTGTAAGAGAAAGAGTGAGAGATCTGTTTTTGGAAATGAATTTCACAAAAAAATTGAAATAGAGGGGAAAGAAATTAAAAATTTCAAAGCAATCCCAGCCCAAATTTTGAGGAAAAGAAAAGACTATAATCTACTCACAGAATTTCTTAGACATAACAATGTTAGATATAAATGGGAAAAAATGGAAGGGGTTTCGTTTACTTATAGCAGGGGTAGGCAACCTTTCCCCTTTAAGGGCCGAGGGACTTCAGCTCCCAGAATCCCAGGAGCTATTGGCCAACATGGGACTATTGGCTAACATGGCTGAGGCTTCTGGGAGCTGAAGTCCCTCGGCCCTTAAAGGGGAAAGGTTGCCTACCCCTGACTTATAGGAAAGAGAGATTTATTATAAATACAGAAGAGAAAATGAAAGTTTTTTTTTTAGCCCAAAACAATTCAAAGGAAGACATAGATGAGATAGAGGGAAAAGGAAAAAGAATGAAAGGAAAAGAGGAAGAGGGCAATAAAACAAAGATGGAAACTAGGAAAACTAGAGAATCTAAAAGAGAAAATATAGAGGAAATGAAAATCAGTTCAGAGGAGATAGATAAACAATGCACTGAAGAAGAGAGTGAGATAGAATCAGACCAAGATTCTGATTCAAATCTAGAAGAAAAAAAAGACAAAAAGGAAATCAACACAATTAGGCAACAAAAAAGGAAAGAAGAAAACAAAGAAAGAATAAACGCTAAAAGAAATAGACAGGAAACACCCAATAAGATACAAAGAAATAAATAATGACAATAAAAATTATACCCTGGAACATTAATGGATTAAACTCTAAATTTAAACATAAGAAAGTTTTCCATTATCTATCCAAACAAAAAGCAGATTATATATGTTTGCAAGAAACTCATATCAAAGAAAAAGATCTGCAAGTTTTAAAGATAAAAAAATAGGTGAAATGTTTGCATCATGTGATAAAACAAAAAAAGGGGTGGTCAGCTACACTAAAATAAAAGGAGTGGCCACAGAAATTTTAAAAGGTGAAGAAGGGAGATAGATTGTGATAGAACTACCTCATAATGAAAGGAAAATCCTACTAGTAAACTTATATGCACCACTAGAAAATAAAGAGAAATTTTTCAAAAAAAATTGTATCAGGATTTGGTTAATTTAGAATATGAAAACATCATAATATCAGGTGACTGGAATGGAGTTTGGGACCCATCAAGAGATAGATCAAATCCAAGCAGCATAAAAAGCAATCAAGGTAAATTGCCCTAAACAGCATTTACCTTGATGGAGAATTTAAATCTAATTGACTTATGGAGATTTTGTCATAATAATACTAAGGATTACACATTTTATTTAAATAGATTTAAAACATGGTCAAGGATTGATTTAGTTAGTGTATCAAAACAATTAAGCAAGGATATAATTAGTATAGAAATTATCCCAAGGACTTTATTGGACCATTGTGCATTAAGCTTAGAAATCAAAACATCATGTAGAGAACGCAAATGGAAAATGAAAGATTATATCCTTTCAAATGAAACAATTGTAGATAGAATTAGGAACCAACTAAAAATGTATTTTAAGGGAAATACAAATAGAGAGACACCTGTGCATGTTATTTGGGACGCAGGTAAAGCGGTAGTTAGGGGATACTTTATTCAACAAGAAATAAGAGGGAAAAAAATAAGGCAACAGAAAGAAAAAGAGGTAATGGGAAAAATAGAAGAAAATGAAAAACAATTTAAAAAATCACCCAAGAATATAGAATTATCTCAAAAAATAAGAGAATTAAGGAATCAATTGGATCAAATTTTTTTTACAACAAATAGCAACTAATTTAAAATTCGCAAAGCAAAGATATTTTGAAAACACAAATAAAAATGGTAGGTGGCTCTCTTATAGGATAAAAAACAAAAAGAAAGAAAATTGATTACAAAACTAAAAGAGGATGGGAAAGAATATACTCAACATAGTAAAATTAAACAAATAACAACTGAATATTTTAGGAAGCTATTTAAGGAGGAAACTATATTAGAAAGCCAAGAAAATGCAATCCAAGAATATATAAGGAAAGAACAAATCCCTAAATTTTTGGAAAAACAGAAAAAAGAATTAAATACACCTATAACTAGAGAAGAAATAATAAAAGCAATAAGGAACTTAAAAGAGAATAAGGCCCCCGGGCCAAATGGCCTAACTGCGAAATATTTTAAGATATTTCCGGAAGAACTTATAACTCTGTTATATAATATTATAAAAGATATTGAGAAAGGTCTGTACCCACAAACTTGGTGTGAAACCACTGTAATTTTGATCCCCAAGGAAGACAGAGATATAACACTTATCGAAAACTATAGACCAATATCATTATTGAATATTGATTATAAGATATTCGCATCCATATTAGCAGATAGAATGAAAAGTGTTTTATCTCAATGGATAAACGAGGTTCAAGCTGGTTTTTTACCAGGTCGGCAAATAAAAAACAATACGAGAATAATATTAGATATCATGGAATATTATGAACGACACAAAAACAAAAAAATGGGTTTAATTTTCCTTGATTTTGAGAAAGCATTTGATAACGTCAAATGGTTCTATATGAAAGAAATCCTTAAGGTTAGTGATATAGGAGAAAAAATGTTAAAATGGATAGAAGCAATTTATAATGATCAGCAGGCACAGATAGAGGTAAATGGGGAGAGAACAGAAAAATGTATGATAAACAAAGGAACAAATCAAGGCTGTCTGATCTCCCCACTTATATTTTTAATGACAACTGAAGTACTGTTGAGGAAAATAAGGAAAGAAAAACTAATAAAAGGTCTTCAGGTGGGAAATCAGCAGTACAAAACAAGAGCCTTTGCAGATGATGTGGTGATTATATTAGATGACCCAAAGCAAAGTATAGAGAAATTATGGTCAATTAGAAATTAGAAGAAGCCAGTGAACTTTCAGGCCTCAAGATAAATAAGCAGAAAAGTGGTATTTTAACAAAAAAAAATTCACTGATATAGATCAAAAAGAAATAAGAGCAATAACAGATATAAAAATAATTAATAAAATAAAATATTTAGGAATAATCATGTCAAACAGCAATTCGGATCTTTTCACAAATAATTATATTAAAATCTGGAACCAAATTAAAGAAAGAATGAAGAGTTGGAGTACATTACAATTATCTATGTTGGGCCGCATTTCGGTGATACAATCATATATACTCCCTAAAATGCTTTATCTTTTTCAAAATATCCCCATACCTATTTCAAAATCGGTATTCAAGACCTGGACAAAAGATCTGAAGGACTTCACTTGGTTAGGGAAAAAACCCAGAATTAAAACAAAAGTATTACAGGATAAAAAAATAAAAGGATGCCTAGGCCTCCCAAATCTACAAATCTACTATAATGCTGCAATACTTATATGGGTTAAAGTATGGATAACCCTTAAGGATAAAAAATTACTCACATTGGAAGGTGACAATCTAGAAAAAGGATGGCACTGGTATTTATGTTATGCAGGGAAATCAGCAGATAAGAAATTTAAGAAACATGTAGTAAGGGACGCATTAATAAAAATTTGGTATAAATATAAACAATATTGGTATACTAAAATTCCAAGATGGGTTTCCCCTCAAGAAACTTTCTTTAAAACAGAAGCATTTTACAAAGAAAAATGGCTTACTTACAAAGATATACTATCGGAAAAGGAGAATGTGATTACTATGAGAGCATATATGGATATACAAAAAGGCGTTAAATTGCATTAGTTTGAATACTTTCAGATTAGAGAAAGATTTAGAAAAGATACACAAATAATGGGAACAGAATCTGAGAAAAAAGATCTAGAAAAAGTTATAGAGAAAGGAGAAAAACGTATGATAACAAGACTGTACAAAATGTTAATAGATATTGAATTAGAGACAATTAAAGAATGTACAATAAAAAGGATGCAGGACTTTAAGGAGAATATCGATCTAAATATCTGGGAAAAGACATGGTCAAAAAATGTGAAATTTACAAAGAGTGCACATCTGGTGGAAAATTTTTATAAAATGTTATATAGATGGCATATACACCCCCCCCCAAAATAGCCAAAATGAATAACAAAGAAGAAGGTAAATGTTGGAAATGCCAGCAAAAAGACACGGACTTATTCCATATGTGGTGGACATGCATAGTGGCAGTAAAAATTTTTGGGGGAAATTCACAAAACAATACAAAATTTATTTGCTATTCAGCTGGATCTGAACCCTAAGTTATATTTATTAAATATAACTGAAGACTGCAAAGGTAAACTGAACAAGGAGGAAATCGGGGTAGTCTTATATATGATAACTGCGGCCCGTATAATTTTTGCCAGACACTGGAAAAAAGAGAAAGAACACATAATAGAAGAATGGAAAGAGAAATTAAAAGACATGATGAATATGGATAAATTGACAATGATGGTAAATAGCAAACAAGAGAGTCAATATATTAAGAAATGGGGAAAACTAGAAAGGCTGTGGAAGTAAAAATATGGAAGGAATGATGTATTTAAATTTATAAAGATTTAAAGAAATATGTATGTGCTTAAGGCATGGAAAATATGTTTAGATTACGCAAATTTAGTTATGTAGATAATTAGAAATAAGAAACCTTTCCATTCGGCCTTGCTATTAAAAGATCCAATATATTATTTGAGGAATGAGTAGACTTGTAATGATTTTATGAAACTAAACCTATCTGGATTTATGTATGTTATAAGGGAATGTATGTACATTATATTACAAAAAAGCAAAAAAAGAAAGATTTAAAAAAAGAAAAGAAAATCTGTGACTATTCTTTACATTCTCTACATATCCAGGCAGAAGTCCCCTTGCGTCTGGCCCTCTCAAACCTCGTGCTTTGGCTCTCCTAAATGTCCCCCAAGTACCATCATAATAATGCTATAGAGAGACATGGATATCTTTTAAAGTGAGTCATTTTACTCAACAGCAATTGTGAAAATGACCTTAGGACTACGTGAATGTCAATTAGGATTGTTATTGTTAGAGATTTTGTAGTTTTGGTTGTGCAAATATGCTAGTAGGTGAGTAGTATCCAAATCACACAACTAATTTGTTTCTTCCATCCATGCGGAGTTGGATGCAGTGCTTTTAAGAGAAGATTTCTGAAGCCATCTTGATATGGAAAACATGACATTCATATAGCAGATGATCAGAAACCAACTCTATACTAGCAATAACTAATGAATGGTACTATGCACATAATGTTGTGGATGTAATTAACTGATACTTTCTAGGCCCATGACTATCAAGTCTAACAAGAAATATATCTCAGCCTATGGAGTCCATTTATGATCTTTTATGTAAGCTGGATCATGCTACCCCAATTTCATTTTAAAAACTTTAATTCTTTTGCAGCTAGTTAAAAGTTGGTTTTCAAGACAAATTGACAGTACACTGACCTCTCTTCAATGTGTGTGAATTATAAACTGAACTGTGCATTATTTTTATGAGGAAACTTATTACTGGAAATATTCAATTTCCTCTTGACATCATTCAGCTTTCATTCCAAACCACCACTGCCTACATGGCATACGTCAAAGAAAAATTATTCACCAGTTCCTTTCTCATTAAATTCTAGTGAAGCCTTCAGCATCTGGAGCTAAAAATAACAATCCCTTCACTGGGAACAATTTCCCACTAAACGAAATGTTCATTTGCAAGGAAATGTAAAAAAAAGTTTAAATGTAAAAAGGTATTGAATTGATTGCTGCAATATGTAAAATTCTGTTTTTATTGTTGCAGCTATTAAAAGAATTAGTACCTGAAATTAATTAGTTCAAGCACTACCTGTCTCCCCCACCCCTGTTTTCAGTACAGTAAGCTGAATTGGCCATCGTAAACAGCAGTGGCAGTAATGGAAACCCCATTGTTGACTACAGTGAGATAAGATATATCAGGGACCGCCTCCTCCCGTACAATCCTCCCCGCGCTCTCCGGTCCTCTGGGAGGAACTTACTGCAGCCTTTAAAATCTAGGCTTGCAGCGACCTCCCAGAGGGCGTTCTCTGCTGTCGCCCCCAAACTCTGGAACGACCTGCCGGATGAGATCCGTCAGTTGACATCATTAGACAGCTTTAAAAAAGCTGTCAAGACGGATCTCTTCTGGCAGGCCTTTCCAGATTAACCATCCCGGCCCAGGCTTCCTGATCCCCTCATTCCTCCCGTGGCCCCATCTTTAGTGATGGTTGAGGATCTCCAGAGGGACATCAGGGTTTTTAGGTGGTTTTAATTATGGTTTTATGTTCTTATATTGTGCTTTTAATTTGTTATATTGTTTAATACTTTCTTAAGGGGGGGGAGGGATTATAATGTTTAATGTTATATTTTAATCTTGTCATATTTTATTGTTGTCAACCGCCCGGATTGGTTCGCCACAGGGCGGTATACAAATAAATATTATTATTATTATTATTATTATTATTATTATTAGATTCACAATTGGCTATCTATGGGAGAACATTTTAAAAAACAAACTTTTTTGGTGTACAGTGAAAATTGTCTCTTAGCAAGTTATTACCCTGTCAAAGTATAGATGGGGGGGGGGGGAATCTGAACTGAATCTGCATGAACCAAATCCATTTTCAGGTAGCAAAAATTAGCAGTCAATAAATTTACAAAGAACAAAAAACCTAAAACAACTTCCCAATCAAACCCTAAGGTAGGGATCTATCTAGCTATCATTTGTTCTACATTACATCATTTGTTCTACATGAATATTTACTTCCTGGCTCTAGAGTAAGGGAAAAGTGGATCAGCAGAACATCTGAGATATTCTCCTATGCTGCAGCTATACATTAATTTATGATAATTTAGGGTGTTTTTTCTTTTTAAAAAATGCCTTTACATGGCTCTTTTACTATTAGCTAGCAGGGAGTTCTTTATCTATAGTGTGATTCTCCAGATAAATTCTGCCAAGCCATTCCTTCTCCACACTATGTTTGGAATTTGAGGAAGGAGAAGCTTCTCCTAATTCAGGGAAGTTCCTGCTTCCCATTTCTGTCTTTTCTCCTCACCCTTCTGCTATTCAGAAGAGTCTCTGGACCTTCTTGCAAAGCCTTTCAGGGGGTGACATTTGGGAGGAGCATTGTCAAAGTCCGTTAAAAAAGGTAAAGGTATTCCCTGTTGACAAGGTTGTCAAGTCATGTCTGACCATAGGGGGCGGTGCTCATCTCAGTTACTAAGCTTTACTCTGATTGCTTTGCAGGGGCGGGATATAAATGAATTTATTATTATTATTAAGCCGAAGAGCCAGCATTGTCAGAGACTATTCTGTGATCATGTGGCCAGCATGATTGCACAGAACTATTGCTGCATGATTATTTCTGCTCATGTTGCTTAGGATCCAATTCATTTTCCCCCCAGCAGGGATTAGCCATTTACTCAAAATACAGTCTACTAGATTAACTCAAAAAGGGGCAGTGATAATATCCTTGTGAATTTTAACAAGTAAAATAATCAGGGTCATTCAGAACATTTGCCAAAGTGAGACAACTACTAGAAGAACGAGAAGCTATAGCACAGTGGTTGCAGCTTCCCAGCCCTTCCTCCTAAAATTCCTGGGTGTTAACACTTTGTTGGAAGACAAAGTTGTGTGTGCCACACAAGCTGTCTTGCAGACTCCTAATCTAGCCTGCTGCTTTTAAATGTGGTGGATGTTCCCACCATCAGTGGTGAAGTAAGTATCAACTGCCAGTCTAGTGATCCTCTATGTATGAAGTGAGAAGAAGGTGCCCTCTTTTACTTTACCTCACACATAAAAATTGTCTTGGGCAGTCCAATTCTAACTCACCCTGATTCTTTGGAATTGCTGGTGCCTTTTCACCATGCAGACCTTGAGGCTTTTCCACTTGAGAGATGTACTGACTTTGAGGTTTAACCAATTTGTGACTTATGCTGCATCTGCACTGCATAAATAATGCAGTTTGACACTGTTTTAATTGCCATGGAGCATGCTATGGAATCTTGCGGTTTGTAGTTTTTTATGGCACCAGAGCTCTCTGGCAGAGGAGGCTAAATATCCCAGGATTCTGTAGCATTGAGTCATGGTATTTAAATGTTGTCTGTGATGCTCTTTCTTATTGTTTACCTCACTTAAGTCACTTTTGTTGTGCCTTCCAATCTATTTCTGAAACTATTTCACTCTTGTATAAGTGTCAGAGGTGTACTTTAACTATGCTGTAAAATGCTTTGACTGTTAGCAGCATGGATATGCAATCAAGCTGTAGACAAGCTTTTACTAAAACAATAACAGAACTTTATTTAGAAGATGTTTCAAACAACAGATATTTAGTTATAGGTGAATAAGACATTTGTTACTTCATGTATTTGTGTTACTTGTTTCACTTGAGAGTTTTACTTTCTTAGTTTCGACTTTGTTGCAATGACAGTTTCCTGTACACCACTTTACTCAGAGAACAAGAGTTACCGTTATCCAGGACCCTCACACAGTCCTTCTTCTGGATTACTTTCCTTGAACCTAATTAATAAACCTGCCACTATGGCTATCTATATCTCTCAGGATATCTCTTCACTATTACTCCCTCACTTGGAGTTCTTCAAAGGTATTAAGTCCCTCACCTCTGGACTTTAACCTTCAGTTTCTATCTAGAAACATCACACCACCTGTCTCTCTCTGGAACCCTCACTGTAACTGTCCCTCTCAGCTCTAAACTCAACCCTGATTCCAACAGTCACTAACCGACTATTTTTCATCTCCAGCTTTCGATTTGATTGGCTGCCACCAGCCTGCTTTCTGTTGGCTGTTGCTAGGGCTGGTGAAGTTCTGCCTTCTCTCTACAGTGTCAAACTGCTTTATTTCTGCAGTGCAGATGAGGTCTGCACTGTCTGATTCAAAGTAATGAGATTATCTACAGCTAGCTTATTATTTTAAACTGGAACTTTAGGTCAAGCATGATAAGCATGAATCTGGTTAATGTCTATCTGAACACTGTGTGTGCTATCCTAAATGCCATGATGGAATAAAAATGGGTCATTAAAATTACTGGAAAAACATCCATAGAAATATATGTAAAATATTACAGATAAACATTCCATTAAGACCAGAACTATTCCTGTTAAATATGTTAGAGGTGATAGACTAGAAACTAAACCAGGATCAAAAAAGTGTGATTCTATATATGGTAACTGCAGCACAAGTGATATATGCAAGACACTGGAAACTGGAGGATATACCAACTTTACAGGAATGGGAGATTAAACTATATGAACTTGCAAATATGGACAGTTTATCAATGTATATTGCTGGGAAAACGAATCAGCAATATGAGAAGAAATGGGGAGAAATTTATAAATATTGTCATAAGGACTTGATTCAGGACTCGGAAGAGATATAAGATCAGATAATACTATTGTTAGAAAGAGTATAGAAGGGACTGTTTATATCCCTTCCTTCGATATATGAAGGAATGTTGATTATATAGGAAGGGGGAGGAATGGTTTGGAAAACAATATTTCAGTGTATTATGATATATGAAACTGGTATACTATAGTTTTGCAGAGAATGTATAATAGAGCAAGTTAAATATAAAAAAATGAATGTAATTAATGTTTAATACTAACTTGTTACATTGATTCCAGTAGGATCTAGACATGTAATAAATTTAGTTGTACTTTGGGGCAAATACTGTCAGTATGTATGTTTCCCTCTCTGTTAAAGAATAATGGATAAAACATAATTTTGCTTCTGGCTACAGAATGCATACAGTCAACAGGAAACAACAATTGTTGAGGGTCAGGCAATTGCACATTTTTATATGAGTGAGTTATATTGAAAATGGTTGATTAAACTATTCCTTTAACATGAAGGAAAATATAGAAGGGTTTTAGATTGATTTCTGGTGGGTAACAATAATCCTCTTAAAATAAACCTGAATTAGTGCTTCTGGGCAGCTTGTGGCAAATCAAAAACCAGGATGACAGTATCTCCAAGGAGCATTTTAATTGGAATGTCCCACACAACTAGATGTCAGGGTGTTGCTTTGAGGCTTTTGTCAATTGCATTGCACCAATGCAAACTGCAAAACTTGACAGTACTCACAGGCTTTCATTGGAGAGCTCCTGTTTTTGTCAGGCTGACAGGAAGCATCAGAAAACTGGCTGAGTTAAACATTTAGGGCACTCATCCAGGGACGTGACACTTTGCAATGACATCGGAGCAGAGATTGCAACCTGTTCTAAATCCAACTCAGATTATTTTTTAGTTCTATTTGCCAGGTTATTGTCATTCCAGGAGGACTGCTGCAATTGAACAGATACCAAATCCACACACTATGATAGCTGTAAAGGGCTTGATTTTTTTAGTTTTGTTCCATACTCTCCATAAGGTGCTGAGTTATAAACACCATTATTTTCCCTCCAAGAAGCAATCTGGAGAAGAAAGGTAGAAATATAGAATTCTGTGAAATAATACAGAAACTAAGGCTGACCTAAAAGTTCTCAAGATAACTTTCTTTTAGTTTGAAATGTTATGATACTTATGTGTTATTTTACCAAGTTACCCTTAATTCAGTTGGTCTACCCTGTTCAAGACTAACAATAGGATGTAGCCCCCTTCTCTCTTTCTCAGTTTCTCCCCAAAATATGTTAGAGGAAGGATAAAAAGACTTATTTTTACTTTTCACTGACATCAATACAAAGAAAGGCTCTAAAATTGACATATAAATAGTCTGTGAGCACAGTGAAAAGAATGTTGTGATTACTAAAAGCCAGCATGGATTTTTCAAAAAGAAATACACCAGACTTACCTTACCTTTTTCT
Organism: Phrynosoma blainvillii; assembly: GCA_026167975.1. Taxonomy (NCBI): domain Eukaryota; kingdom Metazoa; phylum Chordata; class Lepidosauria; order Squamata; family Phrynosomatidae; genus Phrynosoma; species Phrynosoma blainvillii. Next base: position 45,002,793 of record JANUYF010000003.1, on the reverse strand, counting down.
CTCTAGACATCTAGGCATCTCTAGCTCAGATGGACACACCTAAACAAGTGGACTTCAGGGACAAGCCTAGGGTCCTGTGGGCCCTTTCTATGGGCCTTTACAGACTGCCAGAAATAATCCATCTTGAGACCACTTTATCTGTCCTTGCCCAATGCTAGGGAATCATGGGAACTATAGTTTTTTTCTGAGACACTGAGCCTTCTCTGTCAGAGAGCTCTGGTGCCACAATAAACAATAGTTCTCATGATTACCTAGCACTGAGCCAGGGCAGTTAAAGTGGACTCAAGCTGCATTATTTCTGGCAGTCTGTAAAGGCCCTATAAGTGCTATGTATTAATATATGAATGGAGATATGCTTCCCATTATATGGGTGGACTTCCATAGTGCACTGCATCTACACAACAGAGATTTAACAGAGATTGTACATGTCAAAATGCAATAGCTGGTAAAAAAACACATATACCCCTGCATAGGCTTTTGAAGAATCCTAGAATCCTAGAATCATAGAGTTGGAAGAGACCACAAGGGCCATCCAGTCCAACCCCCTGCCATTCAGGAACTCACAATCAAATCATCCCTGACATAACAACAACAACAACAACAACAACAGCAACAATAATAATAAATTATTTATAGCCCACCCAATAAAAGTGCATGACATATGGCCATCCAGTCTCTGTTTAAAGATCCCCAAAGGATGAGAAGAACAGAATGGGAGATCCTAATTCCCACTAATAATATTCACTCAATGCACTATGCAGATTCTCCTTTACAGCTGTAACAGTAATCAGGTGGTATGGTGACAACTGAGACATCAAATGACAGAGTTTATGACTCACATGGTAAGCTGCATGTAAGAACTGTTGCCTACTTGGTTTGGTATATTTCAGTCAGGCCAGAGAATCTCTCTCAAAATGAAGGCTGCTGATAATTAAAGATATACTGAAAAATATAATTGGGATGAACTTCACCAAGCAGTTTATACATGCATTCTAGATAATCACTGGCCAGATTCTAATCTTCTGAGCTTATCACATTCTTAAATAACTCACCTTACCTGATCCAGCTTAAAATTAAATTCGGGTGACATCCAGACTCGATTGCAAGGCTTTTACTGCCAAAATTGCTGCCCAGGACCATCCTGGGGCCATCCCCACACCTGGAGCAGCTCCAGCAGCCGTTTTCTCATGCTGGAAAACTACCAGCTTTGAAAAGAGCTGCTCTGAGAGGCTCTAGGAGCAGGGATGGCCCTGGGCTGAATTCGGGTGGTGATTTTGGTGGCAAAACCCTTGTGATAGGGTCCGGACGCTGTCCGAATTTAATTTTAAGCCAGATCAGGTAAGGCAAGTTATTTAAGAATGCAATAAGCTCCTTCCTTTTTAAAGTAAGGGCCTAGGTGAGTCAAGACAGCAGAGCTCTAGGTTTTCTTCAATGAAATGTATTATCTGGATCCATTCCAGTCTGGATTCAGACCTGATTATGGGACAGAAACAGCCCTGGTTATCTTGATTCATGACCTCTGCTGGAAACTGGGTAGAGGGAGTGTGTCCATGCTGGTTCTGTTGGACCTTCTCATGGCAGCTGATGCCATTGATCATGGTATGGGAGTTGTTTTGCAGTGGCTCCAGCCCTTTTTGACTGAATAGTCCCAGAAGGTGATGTTGGGGGAACTGATATTCAGCCTCTTGGCCATTAGCTGCTAGGATCCCACAAGTGTAGTCCTACATCTTATGCTTTTTAACATCAATATGAAGCCACTGGGGGAGGTTATCTGGAGTATAGAGCCAAGTATCACCCAATGTACATTGCCTTGGGGATCCTGGTATTCTGAGAGTCATTGCATTAATAAATTGAATGAATGAAAAGTAAATTGGGATTCGCTATTTTAACTGGCCAGATGACAGAATTAATAGAACTCATATAATGCTAGTAATAATTGATGGTACAAATGGTAGTACTCTCTTGCCACTGGAGCAGTGTGAACAGTTCCAAAACTACAACTTTTTGCTGTTAAAAATAACTGTGTGAATGAGAAAAGACAGTTCAAGTGACAAGCTCAGAAAATCTAGATTTATTTTACTAGTCATTTCCTCATGGGGACAGAACAATTTCCTTTCATATGAGTTCAGCAGTTCCTCAATTTATAAGCCAGAAATTCATTTCTTTCTAATGTTGTTGGTTTTTGTTTTTTGTTTGCAAAAAAATAACAGAACCAGATATGGACTATGCTTACCACTCAGATCTTGTCTTCTAAAGACAGTTCACTATATCGGCTATATACCGTAAGTGTAAAATCCATCTGTGCACAGTACCACCCTAAAAAATTGTGCTATGATTTCAGATAGTTAAAAGAACAGGATGAAACATTTTCCAAGTTGACTGAAGAGAGAGACTATGATATGTCACTTGGGGTGTGAAAAGATGACGTGTCAATTAGATTCTCATTGGTTATACAGTATGTTCCAGTCATCTGAAAATGGGTTTTATTTTTTCAGTGGCTGTGCTTCAAGCAATGAAATTATTGTTGGTGGCATCTCTATTTTAACTGTAGCAAAAGCATTGTTTTCAAGCATTTTAGAAGTAGAAAATAGACTGGAGAATTCTATCCAAATGTCAGACTAGTTTTCTTCAAGAAAATATTGGCTCCACTTCTGGTAGCCTAACTTGACACCAAATCAGCAGAAGCACATCTTATAGTATCTAACATGAGTCAGGCTTTGGTTTCTCCTGACATATTTCTTTTTATGTCAGTTACATGCAGCGCAAACATTTTATAAATTAGAAGACTTGATGGAAGAAGGCTATGTTGTTAATTGGTTTTTCTATGGACAGTTCAGGGAGAGAGTCCTTGAAGATAAAAATACACAAGGATTTGATATAAATAGCTCTGAATTTGATAAAATAAGCTTCTCGGAAAAGCCACACAAAATAGCCCGATTGTACAAATTTTTGTTAAATTTAAAAATGCGAGAAGACTACATAAAAACCTCTATGATTAGATGGGCACAAGACTTACAACAACATATCCCTCTGGAACAATGGGAGAAGAATTGGAATAAGAGACTGAAATATACAGTCAGTTATAAGATAAAAGAAAATTACTATAAAATGCAGTACCGCTGGTACCTTACACCAAATAAACTGGCAAAAATTTATAAGGGTTTTGACAATTGTTGTTGGAAATGTGAAAAAGCACCTGGTACCTTTTTCCACTTGTGGTGGAATTGTGAGTATGCAAGAAAATTTTGGAAACAGATTCATTGTGGGATCCAAAATATCTTAGGTTGTAAAGTCTTGATGGATCCTAAATGTTATTTACTGGGTATGATATCTAATTATAAGCTTGAAAAAGAGCATGGAAAACTTTTATTTTATATGATAATAGCTGCAAGGGTAGTTTACGCATCTAACTGGAAGACCAATAAAATAAATGGTGAAAAATGGTTTATAAAACTCTTGGACTATTTAGAGATGGATAAAGTTACCTGTTTAGTAAATGGTCATTCATGGTATAAATGTAAGAAGATATGGGATCTTTTTATTGAATTTTTACAGAAAGAAAGGAAAGTTAAGTTTATAGTATAAAAAAGATTGTAGATATAATTGCAAACTTATATAATTGTCAGCTATGAAAATAAAAAATATAAGGAAACCACTGACCGAGGAAGCATGTAACAATGTATTTATCTTAATATATGGCTATATATGCATATATATATATATATATATATATATATATATATATATATATGCATACACACACACACACACACACACACACACACATATGTATGTAGGCATATATAGGACTTGGGGAGAAAGTAATACTGGAAAGTGGATTTATCTATTTAAAGACTATATATAGATTTACATGAAACTTTGAAATTGTATATAGATATAATGAAGCGATACATAGGTCAAATTAAAAATATGAAACTGAATTATCCCTAAACTTTGAAAATGAAGGAAATATTGAAGCTCAGGAAGGTCTTAGTTATTTATATCGTTTATATTGTCATATTGTTTATACTGTTATGTATGATGGTGAATGTGTATATACATTGGGGTGTCATATATTTTGTTATTTTATAATTGTGATTTTTGTTAGTTTTTTGTTACTGTTTTTGTTTTGTTAATCTTATTAATTGTATGATTTTATTCTAATAAAGATATAATTAAAAACATTTTATAAATGTATATAAATTTTTATAAATTTATAAAAATGAATGTAAAGAGTTTAGATATCTGCTATAGAGCTCCCCTTGCCCATCCATGTGAAATTCTTACCCAGTTTATTTGATCTGATCTGAATGAGTTAAAAATGTCTTGCTTAGATATCTCTTTATGTGAAACCACCTGTATTGGAGAATTTGCTAGGATGTGATTTCATAAATGTATGAACAATTAGTTCCTGAAGTAGTACAGTCAACATAAGTGACATTAATACAGTAAATGCATCTTTCAAGGTACCTCTGTATGAAAATAATCTCTCACTGACTTTTCATGTCTAAAACATTCTTTCTGTTTACTTTCTGGATATGGCACCATATAGAGACAACAGGGCGGTATATGCAGGCTTGCAGAAAGACACTGGGAAATGGAGCAGGGGATCACATGTGGCTCATGGGTCCCTCTTTGCCCATGCTTATTTGAGAGAGAAAGCACAGACATAAAATCCTTGGTGGCTGGAAGTGGCTGGCTTTTGGAGTGGCTGCTAACTTGAAAAGTAGAACTTCACACTGCAGTGTCTCCCTCAAAGCATAAATGCTCACATTACATCACAATATTGAGGCACTATGGTGGCTAGAATTTTGAATGGACCTTTCTTCAATTATGACAACACCTTAGAAAACTAATGTTTCCAAGCTCTGATACTCTTTCTCCCTCCCTCCCTCTCTATCTTTTTTATAGTAGCATCCACTAGGAAGGGACACAATGCCCCCAATGTTAATGAACCAGGGTCAGAGAACCTTTGTATCCACGAGGAGTTGGTAAGGCTGGGATACAAGCACAGCATTGCAGATGCTTGTGTGTACAAGAAAGGAGAGGTCACACTGGTAATTTATGTTGATGACCTGTGTGTGGCTGCTCAGACTGAGCAGGAAGTGAAGCCTGTGCAGGAGGAGTTGGCAAAGAAGTTTGTTTTGAAGGACCTAGGGAACCTCAAGGTCTACTTTGGAATTGAGGTGGAGAGGCTGGCACGATCATGCTGAGCCAGATGAAAAAGATAGAGAGGCTGGTGGAGAAGTGTGGCTTGGAGAATGCCAAGGTAGTGAAGAACCAAATAACCCCACAATTTACAAGCAGTGAGTCTGACAAGGTCTTTGAGCACCCAGATCTGTACAGGTCTGTGATAGGCAGTCTGCTTTTTGTAGCCAACAACACCAGGCCAGACATTTCCTTTGCTGTGGGTGTCTTAAGCAGGAGAGTCAGCAGTCCAAAGGTGGAGGACTGGACAACAATAAAGAGGTTGCTAAGGTATCTAAAAGGGAGGATGGAAAGGAAGCTGGAGTGCTTTGTGGACAGCTGGAGTGCTTTGTGGACAGCTCCTTTGCCTCAGAACTGCGTGATAGGAAGTCTGTGACCAGCTTACTCATTAAGTTTGCAGACAGTCCTGTGGTCTGGAGGAGTAGAAAGCAGAGCTGCATGGCATTAAGCACCTCAGAGGCTGAGTTTGCTGCACTTTCTGAGATGGCAGGAGAAGTGCAGTGGGTGAGGCAGCTGCTGGAGGACTTAGGTGAGGAGTGTACAGGCCCAATTGTTGTACACGAGGACTCACAGGCTTGCATTGCCATGTCTGAGGCTGAAAACCTCAGGAATAGAACAAAATGCATAGGAGTGCGGTACCAGAATGTGAGGGAGTTAGTCCAGAATAGTGTTCTGTGTCTGTCCTACATCTGTTCAGAGGACAATGTAGCAGACATCCTCACAAAGTCCCTTCAGGTAGAGAGACATGAGAAGCTGTCAGTACAGTTGGGCATGGCACCGTGAGTGTGTCCTGAGTGGATGGAAGATCTGGCATAAGGATATGTGCATCGGAAGATCTGGGCCAGAGTGTGGAAGCATTGGAAAAGAAGAAAGTGCCTGGAGTGATGGACAAGTTTCCCAGGGTGTTCATATCAAAAGGTGCTGCTGTTGAAACCAGAATGCTGTTCTGTGTCTGGTAAGCATGGGTCAGGAAGACAGTGTGGCAGACAGGGATACCAGGGCACTGGGCACCGGTGGGTGGACATCGGAAGGTGTCAGGCCAGTGGGATATGGCACAGAGAAACAGGTCCATAGGAACACACTCCATGAAAACAAGCCAAGCGTAGTACACACATTGTACATGTTGGAGGGGATTATTGGGATGGAGTTCCAAGGTAAAATGTACAATGTGGGATGACATAGAAGTGACCAGGCAACAAAGGGTCACATGCAGCCATGATGAAAACCTGGTGCTGTAAAGCATAGCAGAAAGGCTGCAAAACTGCAAAGTCATTAGGTTGAGTGACAGGTGTCAAAAGGAAGAGGCAGGGCCAGAAGGCCACATGGAGCCTTGGTTATATAAGAGAATTGCCTCAGGACACTGTGTGGTGAAGTAGTTGGTGGATCATGGTTGATGTACATTTGCATTAGAGGAACCAAGATTAAAAGCCTCATCTGAGAGACGCCTGTCTGAAGTGTCTCTGTACTCTATCTGGAAGGGGAGAGGTGCTTCTCTGGCACACAAGCTGCTGCCTGCATCCCAGAAGGTGGTGATTATGGTGCCACACGTTAACATGGAACATCATGCACTGCGTAGCCACACTGTGGGCGTTTTCACACGGGGCTTAAGGCAGACACTATCCTACCTCCGTCCGGCCCCAGTCCGGCTCCTTTGCAAAGTTTTCACATGACATCGCAGCAAGCCCCGCCCCATCCAGTGCCATCCCCGGCGCTAGTCTGCGTCAGTCCGGGTCCTTGCTCCGAGTGTTCACACTTACGTCGCAACAAGCCCCGCCCCGCCCCACCCCACCCCATCCAGCGCCATCCCCGGCGCTGGGCGGCATCAGCCCCGGTCTTTGCAATTCCTTTTTCAAAAAGGAATTAAGTTGCCGCTGCCAGAGCCATTCCGGAATAATGCTGCTTTCACAGGTCTGAAGCTGCAGGATCCATTCTGGAATGGCTCCAGGCGGCTTTGAGACCCCAAGTGTGAAAACGTCCTAACACTGTGTCTGTATACAACAGAGGTGGCAGCCTTTGCCCAGATGGAGGCAACAGAGAGTGGAGTGATGCTATTACTAAAGCCGATACATGCTTGAAAATGGTGGGTTAGAATGCCTTGAGATCTATAATCTTCTGCAAGTTCTAGATCTTTAGTAAATAGCTGTTTAAAAAAGACCATTTTTAAAGCATTTTTCTGTGTGTAGGATAGGTTCAGTGCAGGTTTTCATTATTTAAAGGGATGGGTGTGAGCATTTGTTTCTGTCAGCAGCAACTAAGCTGTCAATGGAACATGTAGGGATAGATTATGAAGATTTAAACAGTGCAGCATCAGACAGAAGACCAAATTTATGATGTATATCTTTTGTACTGTAAAAGACTGGGACTAACTGCACTTCATACTAAAATATACTCATGCATCTACATGGTAAGAGAGAAGCCTTTGTGATGGCTTTTGCCAGGGCTTCTTGTTAGCATCTTCCTTTCCAGTGGCAAAGTTACCCAAATCCTATTTCTCCTTGTCTGATATGGGAAAGAGCCTTTGCACAGGTGGTACAAAAGGAGACACATCTACTACTCCACTGTCATATTGGTTCCTTTCCCAATGTAAGATGTTGAAAGACCTCATACTATATTTCTTTAGTGCAGGGCTGGGCAATAGTAGTATGGCTGGGGGCTACATTCATGGCATCTATCTATCTATCTATCTATCTATCTATCTATCTATCTATCTAATCTATCTATCTATCCATCCTCTCCATGCAACAATTATCTTTCCAAGAAGGAGGTGTGGCACCATTTAGAGGGACCAACAAGAATTTGTTGAAGGGGGTTGAGCAAAGACACCATACAGCATGGATTGAAGTAAGGAGGTATGGATGGGGGTGTGTGAGCATGTTTGGAGGTGACCAACAAGATTTCTGTTCAAGTGGGTTAAACAAATAGGATTTAAAGCAGGGATTCAAGCAAGAGGGGATGGAAGGAGGGGTGGAAGTATTTGGAGGGACTGACAAGATTTGCTTCTGGGAACTGAGGGAAGACAAACAGTGAGGAAGTTAAGCAGGAACTACAACGAATGGGTGGAAAGGTGTAGGAGCATCTTGGTTGCCATGACAAACAGAGGATTTTTTATGCCAAGGTATTGCAAGTGATGCTAGCTAATTAAAGTAGCAAGGCTCTTTCATCTTTTGTAGGGGCCTCTAGAGGCCTGGGGGTACACTTTTGGGTTTGGTAGGCTGCCTGTAGCCCATAGGTTGCACTTTGTCCACCCTTGCTTTAGGACTCTTGGAATTTCCTTAGGCTCCTTTTCACCACACATAGTGCTATGATCCCACTTTTACTGTTATGGCTGCAACCTATGGAATTCTACGATTTGACATTTGGAGAGCCACTAGAGTTCTCTGTCTAAGAACTCTAAATGCCCCTTCTTAAATCACAGAATTCCACAGGATGTTGTCATGGCAGTTAAAGATGAATCATAGCACTAAAATGGGGTATTATGAATAGAGCCCTGGTGTCCACACAAAAGCAATGTCCTAGTTAAATATTAGACTATAACAAACATTTGTCCAGAAAGGTGTACTTTGAGAGTAGGCAAAAGATTTGTCCCAAACCCACTGTGATTCCATCCAACTATATGATCCCAACCAATCAGGTATCTTGTAGTGGGTATGATGATCTCACAATGCCATGGATCCAATCTAATTTGTTCACATGCTTACTGATAGCAAATCACTGATAGAAAATAATTCAGTCGAAAAATGGCTCTGAATTTGCTCTTAGTGACAGTGTCATGGAACCAAATCTGATTGGCTGATAACCACTGTGTTTGAGTGGGGCCTTTACTGCTTTCCATTCCCGTTCCCCTACCCCCCCCCCCCCCAGTTATCAAAGGCTACATATTTTGTGTTGCTGTATGCCTTCAAGTCATTTCAGACTTATAGCAACCCTACGGTTGCTATTTAACTAGGACATTGCTTTTGTGTGGATGCCAGATCTCCTTTCATAATACCCCATTATAGTGCTGCGATTCTACTTTAACTGCCATGAGAACATCCTATCATAGGGTTTTCTTGGCAAGTTTCTTTAGAGGAGGTTTGCCATTGCCATCCTCTGAAGTTGAAAAAGTGTGACTTGCTCAAGGTCACCCCAGTGGGTTTACATGGCTGAGCAAGGATTTGAACCCTGGTCTTCAGAGTCATAGTCCCATGCTCAAATCATTACGCCACACTTGGGAAAAGCCTGCCTTAGTATTGACATATCTGCATTACAGTAGTCCTCTCCTTTCTTCTGTCTAACTGGAATGAGTAATATCATCCTTCTTGGATACAGGAAAAGTTGCACACCTTTTGTCCTACAATCCTGAGAAAAAAACAACAGCTGCTTCCTTGGTGATCTGACAACACATTAAATCATACTGATTGATATAGTGACATGTAGCACCAGAAATATATTTTTGGGAAGGCAGTTTGTTGATCAGCTGCTGAATCTTTACCATTGCCAAAGGTTATCTGAACAGCTTCCAGTGTAAAGATGGGGAAAAAAGAACAAAGAACATAGACAGTTACCAGAACTACACAAGGGGAAAAATTCATTTTTGTTTCTGCTTTGTGCTTGAAGATGGATATTTCTACCACCCACACACTTTTTGCAATGGAAATAGAGACAATTAACTACGTGGGAAGCTTTTGGAAACCTCATTCTTAACATAAATGTCCTACTTCTCAGCTCCAGAGTATAAAATGTTTTCTTGACTCATTGTAATGAAAAGTTCCAGTCATTCAAAAAGGAATGTGCCATTTCAGATATTTCTGTTTCTGATTTTGTTCTGATCTCGGGACCAGAGTGGAGATGTGATGCCCTGGAAACTTTAGTCAGCAACTGACTGTTTTCACAGGTCCCAATAAGCCCAGGTTCTGGGGAAAACCTAATTCATTTTTTTAAAAGCCAAAACAGAAGGAATATAATATTTTTTTTAAAAAAAAATCTGCTTTCTAGTGGAAAGAGATAAAGGAGGAAGCCATTCTAGCCTTCCTAGGGAGGGAGTCCCAAAGTCTGGGAGCAGCTACTGTGAAGGCTTTCTACATTTTCCTACATTTTTCCTCACAAAGCCTCTCCAAAAGATCTTAGAGCTTTATACTGTATTCACAGTTTTATGCTGCAAATCTACTGCAAGGGCCTTTTGAAATCAAGGTTTCAACAAATTGTCTGATAACATTACCACAACTTTGTCTCATGTATGTAGAGCTTTAAAATGTGGAAAACTAAATAATTTTCTTCAATATCTATTATAAATGGCTGCCCATGTAGACAGAAAAAAATCATAAATTAATGAATTTTTTAGTGTGGTAAAAGCTTTCTACGAACAATTAATGTGGCTGACATATGACGAAATATCTTCCTCCTCAACTAGAACTCAGCCTAGACAGGATAGAGCTGTGGTTACATATATGTAGTTCTAAGTGGCCTAGCTAGAGCTGCAGAAATAATCCAGTTTGACACTACTTTAACTGCCATGGTTGAATACTATGGAATTCTGGGAACTGTAATTTTGTGAGACATTTAGCCTTCTCTGTCAGAAAGTTCTCATGCCACAACAAACTACAGTTCCCAGAATTCCATTGCACTGAGCCATGGCAGTTAAAATTGTGTGAAACTGGATTATTATTTCTGCAGTGCGGATGCAGCCTAAGTGGTGTTTAATCTATTCTGAAGGGGATTATACTCCTCCATCAGAGGCTGTCCATTTCAGTGGGCTCATAGGATAGTTTTTTTGCCTCTGTGACTCCAGGGGTCAAATTTGTTTTGCCAAAAACAAAAACCCAGAAGTGTCTATTGCTCATTTTATTCTGTTTTATTTTGTTGCTGTTGTGATTATTATTGATATTTTTATGGTATGCTTTTTATTTCATTTCATTTCCCCAGTGACATTTTCTGTTATACAATTCACACAAAATGAAATGTAGAGTATAAGCTAAGTCAGACACATGAAGACATGTGAACAATGTTTCCATGTTGCAGCCACCTGCCATTTACACTTGTGTTTTTAACAAATAAAAATTGAATTAAAATTGTCTGAACAAATATGCATTTGTAAACATATTTGCAAACAAATAGGGTTGTAATCTACTCAAAAGAAATGTTTCAACTCATGTTCAGATGTGTTTTCTGGCTTTTGGTGTTTGGATATTGGCAATATCCTTGATTCTGCATCCATAAACACTGTGGTGGACATGAGACATTTTTATAGCCAGCAATACATTGGAATGGTCATTAGGATTAGAAAATATGCCAGATGAAGGCACTCAATGGAAGTATTTGTTTGTGCTTGAATTAGGGCTAAAGAATTCTAAATAGTGTTCATACATTCGTTTTTACTTCATTCAATTTCCTCCTTAATAAGATTTTATTCCAAAATATTTTGTGCCTACAGTATTTTCTTCTGTATATGTACCTGTAAGACCAGCAGCTTCAGCAGACAAGAAGGCACTCCATGACAAAAGGAAAAATAGACCAGTTTCCAACATGGGGAATTCACACAGCTTGGTAAACTTTGTCAAGTGCTAAAAATAAAAGTTAAGGAAAAGGAAGAGCAACCATTTACAAATTTCAAGAGAAATACTGAAACAATATTTTCTACATATAAAGATAATTCACAAATCACTCTCCCCCTTAATTGGACATAATGGTCCCATCCACAATTTCATAGAAATGAAACAAAATTTAAGAAATGTGATTTAAATGTTTACCTCCTTATTTACCAAGACATAATAAAACAATTGAAACATTTGCCCCACTACAAAATTCATTTTGGCTAGTGGCTTCCAACAATGGGTCCTCAGAGGTTCTTGAGCTGCAACTTTTACTATCCCTGTTCATTGATAATTTTGGCTGGAGCTGATCTGATTTCTAGTTTCACAACAGCTGGAGGTCCACCGAGGGAGACCCTGTATTCTAGACCAATTCATTTGACCATTTTTCTGGTGGAGAAAAGCATAGAACCAATATATATCCTTCTATTGGTTCCATGCTTTTTCTCCACCTGAAAAATGGTCAAATGAATTGATCTAGAATTGGTCATGGTATTTTCCCACATGGCCTAGAATGTGGATTCTACATCTGCTGATGTTATCAGATGTCAGATGGAAACATTTTGCAGTGTTTCCTCCCTTGCTAAAATGATGACAAACCCCAGCTACTGTACCATCATAAGCCAGTTGCTCATCCCAAGAGGACAAAAATTTTAAGAATTCCTTTCCCCTCCCTCCCCCTGAATACTGCTGAGGTGCTGAGATGTGGCAAAAATCCCTCCACTACTTCATGAGATGATGGTAACCATATTAACAAATGATTACATGCACATTATGGATAAATTATTACATAGGGCCAAAACAGATGGCCATAAAGGGGTGGCATGATGCCACTCCTTTGATTGTTGAATCGGGGTCATGGCAACCACAAGCCATGGCCCTGATCCAGTGTTTTTCCAGTGCAAAAAGAAGTGGCAAAATGCTACTCCTTTTTGCGCTGGAAAAAAGCCACCCTTTTCTGTGCTCCTGTGCCATGTGGCATCTAAATGCCACTCCACTGGAGTGGCCGCCATCTGATTAGGAAGGCAGCATGATGCTGACTGATGTTGGGGCATGTGTCATCCAAACACCACACCCCCACACTACCCCCAAGCTGGTGTATGCTGCTGGTCTGCTTCGCCCCTTAGTTAAAAGGTCACCTGTATTTTCTTTAAGGGAGGGGAATATTTCAGAATTGGAAACAATTTGCAGTGATGAATAAGTTCCACTCCTGACAAGTTTATGTTTCTAGTGATTTATAGATTCTGCAGCAAAGGCTGTTTTGTTTGTTTGTTTGTTTTAAAAATAGTTGCTGTTGTATTTAGAATATGAAATTTAATGAACAGTATTTCTGGTTATGCTAAGAACTATTCCTGCTTACAGGCAGCTGAACAAATCTCTGTGATCATGCGATCAAATTTAGCTTTAATTTTCCAGCATTACTTCAGTTCAGATGGTGTCTAATTCTATTTCTGTTTCTCTTTGCAATGTTTTCAGGTCACAGAGATGCAGCTGTGACAAAGTCAAATGGCAAATAAGATGATCAAGTCAAAATTAGCTCAAGGATTATATTATTTCAAGCTAAGGAGAAGGTCATTGCTACTTTATAGAACTTATTTAGTATTAATTTAAGGAAGAGAAAATGGGAAAGTGGTCCGCTTTTACTACAAGAGACAGCAGGACTGGGTTCCAAATGAGGAAAAGGAACTGTGGGTAAGCAAATGGGTGCAATAGTGCCATTGAGTGAAAGGAAGAACATGAGGGAGTGCATGGTGTTAGAAGAAGCCATAGGTAAAACACAAGCCCTCCAATGATGATGGAAGCAACTGGAAATAGACATCCAGAAGTAATTAGCCCACGTTGCCCCCAATTGCCCAGAAGAGGGGGGGCATTTCCACCTCCTTGACCCAGTTGAGCAGTTGTCCCAGTACTTTATCATCTTTTCCCCCTCTGAAAGCAGTTTCAGAACAGTTCCCATCTAGCCTGGATTGGCCACTATGGGACATGTGAAATGAAAGGGGGTAGCTTTTAGATGCACCTGAAAAAGTAAAGTTGGACAGGTAACTGTGGGGGTGTACTAGTTATGGGGAGCAATGTTGCCTCTCCACAAATTGCTGAAGGACCTTGAGAGAATGAGTGAACTTACAGGCCCTGAAAATTAAATTTCACTGGGGCATGAACCTGCTTTTGGAGGCCATGTGACTGAGCTGACCCTTCCCCGGGGCAGAAAGTGAAAATGGAATCGGTGACAAAAAGTGCATGATTGAAAGAGGGGCAGAAAAGTGCTCCATCTGCTTTTGGCTTTGTCCTTCTCTTTACTTTGCCATATCCATTGTTAATGTGAGAGATAACACCAAGGGATAATGGCTATGAAAAGTCTTGATGTTTGGCTTCAGAAAGAAAAAATTGTGATGGGTATTATTCATGCTTCTCTTTAACATTGCAGCTTGGGGATGGGATGCCAGTTTTAAATCAGTTTAAATCACTGATAAGCTGAGATCCTCTTTTGACACCAGTAATTGTAATGCTGCACCAACGTACATGAGAGCTCAGTCCAGAACAATATCACTCTGGAAGGTTGGTAGCAGGGTGATAGGCATAGTGGGACTTCTCCCAGTGATCCTGTGGCCCATTAGGGGCTGTTTTGTGGAAAGAAGTGCTGTCCAGCCAGAAATAAACTGATGTACAAGGAGGTACAGGATGTCTCCTTGTGCAACAGCTTAAAAAGGACTTGCTTCAGTAAGACCTACTTACAGAAGCATAAACTTCCAAGAGGAGTTAATTACAATCTTTTCCCAAGCAGGTGCTGGAATACATCCCCAACTAGGTTGCTGAGCCTTATCTTTCAAATTAGGCACTTCCTGTCATATTTGTCCTCTTCTGCAGCGTGGATCCAGTTCAGTGTCCTTTGGTACATTAGGTAACTCTGAACCTCCATTCTACTATAATATTTACAAAGTGAAAAGAGAAGCAAACATTGCTTTTCCCCTTTACCATTCTGCTAGCAACACATCCACTTTTGGGGTCCTTCAGAACAGTGAGTAAGAGACTGCTCTGCCCCAGTACAAATACTGGTAGAACCTGAAACCATTTTTCTTGGTTTGCAAAAATACAGTACTAAGAATGTTGTGAGCTTTGGATTTGCTTGGGCAGGTTCAGATTTTAGGGAGCTTTGCTGATTGCTTCTGCAGCCCTATTACTTTTGCTTGGCTTGTTCATTTTAAAATTAAAAAATGTAATTGTCCAGACTTGTCAAGTTTTAGTATTCTCTCTTCCAGAGAAAACTTATTCAGTGGAGGAGAATGTAGAAGGGAAAATGTGAGGGAATATCAGACTTTTGCAAAGGCCGGTTGAATTTCATAGCATCATGCTCTGTATAGGTTTCATAAAAAATTGCACAAAGATATGATATCTATAGTGAGTATATGCATAGATATCTATATTTTAAAAACACCTGCTTCCATTATATCCAAGGGAGCTTACAACTTGGAACAAAATCAAGCTATTAAACAGTGATCACAATTGTTCCTAAAATACATGATAATGATTTTAAAAACAGCTCAAATAGGAACAAGTATCACATATTAAAAAGAAAACATCATGGTATAAAAATATTTTTGTTTGCCTACTGAAAGACTAGAGTTAGAGTTATACATTCTGGGAATCTTTGGAAAGACTATGAAAAATGCTGTTGAACTGCAAAAGCTACCAATGGTAGTAGAAAATGAATATGCCATGTGATAGCGGTGGTGAAGTTTTTTCTCCCCTCTCTTGGTATTGTTTTTCTTTTAATAAACTGTCCTTTTAAAAAACAAGTTCTGATATGCTTCAATATATAATATATGCCAGTGTATACACTACAATGTGCAGTTACACAACTGAATCTGCAAGAGACTACAAGATGGTAAAAGATCTGGAAAACAAACTCTGAGTTTTCAAAATAGACTTGTTAGTCTTTTGCAGCATAAAAGACATCCCCCCCCCTGATGTGTCGGGAGGGGCCTTCTGTTGCAACGGCCCCATAAAAAGGCACCGACGCGTGATTGGCTGAGCAGACCAGAAGGCCCGCCCTTGCCAGCCTGCTTAGCCAATCAAATGGAGGTCTTGCTCCTGGGTCTCGCAAGACTTAAAATCTTGCGAGATTTCAGGCGAGATTTCACGGGGCTATTTAACCTCAAGCTGCCATGTGTCGGCAGCCATTTTGGATTTGCAGACGAGCAACCCATCCCTCCCACCCTTAATTAATTGGTAAACATGTTATTTACTCTCAAGCTTCGGCCGGTCACCTACTGGGGCCGGGAGGGAATTTTCCCAGAGGAACAATTTGGGTTTTTTGCCCTCCCTGAGAATAATAACATTACCAATTACAAGTAAAGTTTTACTAATATGCTGGTTAACAGTTAGTAGGGGTGGAGTAATAATGAATTGTTGAATTGTTTGTGGTAAAAAATTATAGTTTTGTAATGTATAACTTTAGTCACAACTGGAGGTTCAGGGTTTATTGTTATTGGGTTTGATAAATTTGGTTGGTGGGCATGGACCCCCCCCCTTTCGGGAAATAATTAGGTTAATTAGAAAATACTAATTGGGTTAATTAAAAAATTCCTAAATTCGGTATATGTCATTAGGTTAATCAAATTTGTATGACGTCATTTTAACTTTCGATGATGTCATAATGTTATGATGTCATAAGAATTCTTATGATGTCATATCCGGTTGGGGGAGGGATTATTCACTGTTGTGTAATACTGCATAAATTAATGGACTTGACGCATGCAGTGTTAGAAGCAATTAATCCATAGCGCTTGCGCTTACCTACATGTACGCATGCGTCAAGAATGAATTCGTGTTTAAGAAAACTGTTATTTAAATGTTTAATTGTTTGATATCAAGACCCTGTACAAAATAAAAGTTGTGGCCAATGATTTACCCAAAATAATCGCGTTCAGTGTCCTTTGTGCCGGTGCAAAAGAAGGGAGAGGGAGAAGAAAAACAAAGGTATGTGGCAGCATCTTTAAGACTAACAGATTTTTTTATTTTAGCATGGGTTTTCATTGATATAAAACCACTTCTTCAGATGCAGGGAAGCTCTGTAAGGAACAGCTTAGGGAGCTGGGTATGTTTAGCTTGGGAAAGACTAAGGGCCTTTGCAGACTGCCAGAAATAGTGCACTTTTTCCCCAGTGAAAAGTCAATGGGGGGCGGAAAACAATTTTTAGTGGAAAATGCATAGTATTTCAAAGCTCCCTTTTAACACATACCAGGCTTCTAATATAATTTTCAGCTTCAGTTTGTAGCTTTATCATATTTTTTTAGAAAGTCACAAGTTTAGTTGTTTATTTATAAATATGAAAAAAAAAGTTTGCCCATTTTTTCACCTAAGGAAGACATACACTGGCAAGTTAGTAAAAAATAAAACATAAATATGAGTGGATGGGAGAGAAACCCTGAGAAAAGTACTGAATAATATTGTTTATTCAATTTTGTTTGGCAATCAGATACAATGCTGTTTATTTTATTTATTTATTTTACCAAAAACTGAGAAAAATATGGAAAATTTCTTTGGTTTTAAATGGTCTACAGGTCTGGCAATGTACTATAAAATTAACAAGGAATAGTAACTTGATGGCTCATACAAAAGTGACCCTATAACTCTTCAAAGTTCTTGTCATAGAAGCTTATCGCACTCTTAAATAATACAACTTACCTGATCTGGTTTAAAATTTAAAGTGGATGGCATCCTGGTATTATCAATAATAATAATAATAATAATAATAATAATAAATTTTATTTTTATACCGCCCTTTGGTGAACCAATCCGGGTGGTTTACAGCATTAAGAACATACAATATAAACAATATATTTCCCTCCCCCTTAAAAAGTTATTAAACTATATATCAATTAAAATCACAATGAGAGATTAAAAACAGAAAATAATACCAACAATTTAAAACCCCTGTAACTACAGTTATAAAAGGGGAGCTATGGAGACGCTGCTGAGGAGGAGGGGGGGAAAGCCCGAGGCCGGGATATTTTAGTCTGGGAAGGCCTGCCTGAAGAGATCCATCTTGACAGCCTTTTTGAAGCTGTCCAAAGATGTTAGTTGATGGATCTGGTCCGGCAGGCCGTTCCAGAGTCTAGGGGTGAAAACAGAAAAAGTCCTCTGGGATTTAGCCACTGAAATCACCACCCGGGTTCATCCCAGGTCCTTCCCTGCTCCTAGGGCTGCTCCAGTGGTGATTTTCTGAAGGTGGAAAATTCTTGGCTTTGAAAACAGGAGTGCTGAGTGCCCTTGGGATGGACCCAAGCAACAATTTCAGTGGCTAAATCTTTCTGATAATATCAGGATGCCATCATTTTTAAATTATAAACTGGATCAGATAAGTTGTATTATTTAAGAGAGTGATAAGCTTCATAATTTTAGATATATAGTTTTAAATACCCTGTAAAAAAAAAACTTGAGGAAATCTTTCACTTTGAGACAAATCCACAATATATATACTCACCAACCACATCGGCAACAATTTTCTAGAAGACATTGGCTGGCATCCTGATGAGCAGTTACAGGTGCATTACTCAGACTGATGCATTTGTTGCTGCTTGGTATTCGTACCCCTGCAGACCCACTAAATCCGCCCCCCCTTCAATTTACCACAAGACACACTGCACTGCAGAAATAATCCAGGTTGACACCACTTTAACTGACCATGGCTCAATGCTATGGGAACTGTAGTTTGTTATGGCATCAACAAACGTGGTGACACAGAGGTTAAGAACTCTGACTGTTGACTGCAAGATTGGCAAGTTGGCAGTTCGAGGCCTGAGTGCTGCATGATGGGGTGAGCTCCCATCACTAGTCCCAGCTTCTGCCAACCTAGCAGTTCGAACACATGCAAATACAAGTAGATAAATAGGTACCACTTTGGTGGGAAGGTAAACAGCATTCTGTGCAGTCATGTTGGCCATGTGACTCACAGAGTAATCTTTGACAATGCTGGCTCTTTGGCTCAGTAATGGAGATGAGTCTCCAGGACCATATGAATTGCATCCAAGGGTATTAAAAGAACTGGCAAATGTAATATCGGAACCATTGGCAATAATCTTTCAGAATTCCTGGAAAACAGGAGAGGTCCCAGCGGACTGGAGGAGGGCAAATGTTGTCCCCATCTTCAAAAAGGGGAAAAAAGAGGATCCCAACAATTATCGTCCAGTTAGTCTGACATCAATACCCGGAAAGATTCTAGAGCAGATCATTAAACAGAGAGTCTGTGAACATCTGGAAGATAATTTCAGAATCACAAAAAGTCAACATGGGTTTCAGAGAAACAGGTCATGCCAGACAAATCTGATCTCTTTTTTTTGATAAAATTACCAGCTTGGTAGATGAAGGGAATGCTGTGGATATAGTATATCTTGATTTCAGTAAGGCCTTT
Source organism: Phrynosoma blainvillii (assembly GCA_026167975.1). Lineage (NCBI taxonomy): Eukaryota > Metazoa > Chordata > Lepidosauria > Squamata > Phrynosomatidae > Phrynosoma > Phrynosoma blainvillii. The sequence continues at coordinate 44,983,608 of JANUYF010000003.1, read as the reverse complement.
GACAAGGTTCCCCATGACATTCTTGCAAGCAAGTTGGTAAAATGTGGGCTAGACAAAGTAACTGTTACATGGATTTGTAATTGGTTGACTGGTCGAACCCAAAGGGTGCTCAACAATGGCTCCTTTTCAACTTGGAAAAAAGTGACCAGTGGGGTGCCACAGGGCTCTGTCCTGGGCCCAGTGCTATTCAATATCTTTATTAATGACTTGGATGATGGTATTGGGGGCATAGTTATCAAATTTGCAGACGACACCAAATTAGGAGGAGTAGCTAATACCCCGGAGGACAGGATCAAAATTCAAAATGACTTGAACAGACTAGAAAGTTGGGCCAAAGCTAACAAAATGAAATTCAACACAGAGAAATGTAAGGTACTGCACTTAGGGCGGAAAAACGAAAAGTACAGATATATGATGGGGGACACCTGGCTGAATGAGACTATGTGTGAAAGGGATCTAGGAATCCAGGTGGACCAGGCCAATGCAATTTTAGGCTGCATCAGTAGAAGTATAGTGTCTAGATCAAGAGAAGTAATAGTGCCACTCTATTCTGCTTTGGTCAGGCCTCACCTGGAATACTGTGTCCAGTTCTGGGCACCACAATTCAAAAAGGATGTGGAGAAACTGGAGTGTGTCCAAAGGAGGGCAACTAAAATGGTGAAGGGTCTGGAAACCAAGCCCTATGAGGAACGACTTAGGGAGCTGGGGATGTTTAGCCTGGAGAAGAGAAGGCTGAGAGGTGATATGATAACCATGTTTAAATATTTGGAGGGATGTCATATCAAGGAGGGAACAAGCTTGTTTCCTGCTGCTCCAGAGACTAGGACCCAAAACAATGGATGCAAGCTGCAAGAAAAGAGATTCCACCTCAACATTAGGAGGAACTTCCTGACAGTGAGGGCTGTTCGACAGTGGAACACACTCCCTCGGAGAGTAGTGGAGTCTCCTTCCTTGGAGGTCTTTAAGCAGAGGCTGGATGGCCATCTGTCGGGGATGCTTTGATTGGGAGTTCCTGCATGGCAGGGGGGTGGACTGGATGGCCCTTGTGGTCTCTTCCAACTCTATGATTCTATGATTCTATGAGCACCACCACTTATAGTCGGGCATGACTTGACAACCTTTACCTTGTGGCACCAAAACTTTTTAACAAAGAAGACTAAATGTCTCACAGAACTAAAATTCCCAGAATTCCATAGTATTGAGCCATGTAATTAAAGTGGCATCAGCCTGGATTATTTCTGCAGTGTGGATGCAGCCTGAGAGATAGATGTCTGTTCCACTTCTGTTTGAGGTGTGGCAGGATGACTTTTCATCCCCCTTCTGCCAGTGATATCTAGTACAACGCTCCTCATAATACCAGAGATTGCTGGCAGGAAATCACTAGCAGAAAAGACCTCCACTGCTCAGCATGGCTGCTGGCTATTAAAGGAGGTTAGTGAGGGGGTCAACTTAGGAGATGATTTGGAGTTACTCATTCATAAATATGTCTGATGTATGATTTTGGCACTTGTCTTTGTGGGGTGTGTGATCGAAGTAGGAGGCTAAAGGCCAACTATAAAAAGTTATTTCCCCTGGATGTTTTATGCAGTGAACTCTTTGCCATTCTTTCCAGCAGTGGTGATATTAGCATATTTGTAGTATGTTAATTTTAGGTGCATGAACAGAGAAAAGCCAAAATTGGTTATGTTTCAAATTATGATGGTCAGGATATCACTAAAATCTTAATCAAAAAGTCTTGTTTCAAGTGAAGCAGAAAATAGTTGTACAGCAGTATTCTGTTCTACAACATTGGATCTTCCAAACTGGCTGCATTTTAAGTGTTTGATAACAAAGGATATTAAAGCAGCGACAACTGCATAGGCAGAACCCATAGCAAATGATCCAGCAAAGATCCCTAGAAAATTCCCCACAGACTGAAAGAAGGAGGCAGCATCAAAAGTATTGGGATTCTCCTTGGGACTGTAGATTGATATCGAACTGAAAAAAAGATAAGAGAGAGAGAGAGAGAGAGAGAAATAATGAATTCAATCACATAGCACAGAGGCTGCAATCAAGAGCTTAAGAATGTACTTTAGTGAGGACTCACAATTGCTCCTCAGGGCTCCCAGCAGATTGGAAAGTCATGGGGAAGATGAAATAAGGGTTTATGTTTTAAAGCACTACTGTGGGCTACTGTCATTTCCTGCATGTCAGTAAACACTTTTCTTGCTCTCCAAGCGTCATAAAATGTATTATTTTCAAGCCAACTACACATTAAAACATGGGAGGTATGTAAGAAATTTATGGGCAAGATAGAAAACTTTGAATTATTTATTGGCCATATGTCTTCAAAACTGTTATACATTCATAAATATTTCTGATAAAAAGGCCATTTTTATAGCTTGCTCACAAATGGGCAGTACAAATCATGGTATGCACAAAATCTGCAGTAGTGATCTTGTCATAAACCATTATAGTTGTTCCATTCACTAGCTTTGCCCTTCATAAACAGAATTGTGAGCATGTCAACTGCCTCACAATATGAAGCCCTAGGGAAACACAAACCAAACATTTCCTTGCGGTAAAGAAAACTGATGCTTCTGCCAGAGGTCCTCTTTTTTTATCCAAGTCTTTGGTGCCTGACATCAAGATTATAATCTTATGGGAAATTAATGCTGTACCAAAGTAGGAAGATGATCTACTTAAAACATTTTTGAGGGCATCAAAATTCCTGTTCACCAGTAGACATTCAATACTCAGAATGCTAATAATATTGCCAAGTTGGTATGCTCTTCTTTTTGTTATAACATTAAATGTAAGAGATATGCAGTAGCCTCAAGCATCCCAAATACTAGTTAAGAACTGTTTCAGATTTCTATGGCCCTTTTAGTTCTAGCACTTTAAGTCTTTGTCACTGACTATCACAGAGTATTTGGTACAGGATTCTCAAAAGCAGTTTTTATTGCTAGAACATGCTTGGTGTCTCAAACATTAAAATTTTAGATTTATTGAGAACTGATATTAATATTTTATGCTTATGAATCTTAAGAACTTTTCAGCCTGACAAACTAATGAGCAACTAGCCATGACAGATGCAGCATTATTTTAAAGAAGCTTGCAATCTTTTATATACAGAAGTGAGCCATATTGCATTCAGTGGCCTTCCTCTCAGGTGGTTGTGCATAGAAGTAAAGCCTTAAAGGATTTGTAACTCAGAGTGATTAAAACTTATCATTGGCATATGGTTGCTTCTGCTTCTTCATCTGTCATGAATGATCACAGTTCACTAATAAAATTTGAAGTTTATATGGGTGGAGTAGTCCATGAAAATATCTCCCATTATATTATTTACAGGAAATTAATATTTTGCTACAGTGGGGACAGTGGGGTATGACCCATTTGATAAGGAATATTAGGTACTGGGGGAATGTGAGAACGAATCACAGGAATCACCAACCACAATGATAGGTCAACATGCAAACTGGGCCTAATATGTTAGATATTATGTTTAAATCTTCCTAAAAGTTCTATTTTACTTTACCCCATATACTCATAACAGCTTACAGAAGGTTTTCTGAGTATTAATGGAATAATTCTAAATCTGTCTTCAAAATGACTTCTTAAGGGTTTGTGTTGCAGATATTGCCACTGTCTTTTTGACTTACACAATGAGTGCACATTGAAACCAGTCAGCACACATATGGCAGTCCATATAGCAGCAGTCTTCACAGATGCTAAATTACCTGGAATCCACTTACCAAATAGATGGGTAATTGCACAGGGAGCTTCCAAACTGCTGTGAGCAGCTGCCAGGAATATGTGATGTTGGCAAAAAATAAAATAAAAGACTTACTCCACACTATCCAGTTCATTCATGTGGTATGCAAATTTCAAATGTTACAGTCCCTGTGTAAATTGTCACTACAGAGAATTTTTTCCCAATAGCCTCTATTTGGATGCTGTAAGATTTGAATCAATGCATGAGCATGCTCACATGTGTTCAACTGCTTGCAGATGACCTAAGGTAGAGTTTAAGGACCAAATGTTTCCATTGCCATGCAAAGAGGAAAATGTTATATGGTCTTCTAAGATTCTTTCCACTATTCTGTTTAGCAATGTGGTATAAGCAGCATCACGCTTGCTATCTCTCCTGTTTTGTCCTGTTGGAAGGCCAAAATCATATGCTACAAGGAACTTATCCTATAGATCATTCCCATATGAGTGTTGACCATCACAGGAACTAAAACAATGTTACCATCATAACACATTGTAATATGGGTTGATGCAGCCAAACAAGAAGAAAATCAGTGGAAGAAAACAATGAATACTAGTCAGGATGGCAATATATCCCCCAAGTATCAGAGGCAATATATTACTTTTGGGGGGGGGGGATAAAATGGAGAGTGCAGTTGCACTCATATACACAAGGGAACTGATTCGTCCTTCAAAGAAAACAAGATACTGGACTAGATTGGCCTTCAGTCTGATCTAGCACATCTTTTCTTATGTTTTTGTACTAGGATAAATATTTAGATCCAAATATCTTTCTAGAAGGCCTTTTCTGCTGTGGAACTACAGGTCCGGAATACTGTCTATACAGAGTCTAGATTGGCTCCAAATTTACTATGGTGGCAAGTAAAAGGATGGCTGTTTGCTAAAGCTTGTGGGGCCTTCTTGTTTTTATACAAATCTACACATGTGAATCAGGAGCCAGTATAGTGGTGTAGTGGTTTGAGTGTTAGACTATGGCTCTGGAGACCAGGAATCAAATCCTGGCTCAGCCATGGAAACCCACTGGATGACCTTGGGCAAGTCACACTCTTTCAGTTTCAGAGGGTGGCAATGACAGGCCCCCTCTGAAGAAACTTGACAAGGAAACCCCTGGGATTGGTTCACCTTCAGGTTGCCTATAAATTGGAAACAACTTGAAGGCACACAAAAACAAAAACAACAACAACAACAACAACAACACATGTGAATGGCTTTAAATAACTATAAATTATTTTAATCACTTTCATTTTTAATCTTTAATGTATAGCAGAAGAGGCAATTCTTAATTCTTTAATGTATAGTGGAAGAAGCAATATGTGGGTGAATGGACCCACAAAGCACCCAGTGCTGGGGGATGAATATTTCCTTGGCCCCATGCAAGGGCTGAAATATCTACTCCCAGTGGCTGGTTAGAGACCTTCTCTCCATTACATTTTGCATCTTATGGCTTTGGAGGGAAAGAAAGGCAGTCAGCATCTGCTGGACTCAGTACATCCCCTTGCCACTGCCATTCCCTTTTCCTTGTGTGTTGTGTCTTTTTAGATTGTAAGCATGAGGGCAGGGAACTGTCAAGCAACAATTTGTAGGCCATTCTGAGAACCATTTTGGCTGAATGGCAGGGTATAAATGCTCAAAATAAATAAATAAATACTCCCTCTGCTGCAAATCAAATTGTCAAACAGAGGCAGTAAACACCTTTTGTTACCACTTCTAGTTTCTCTAACTATTCAGTGAGATGGCCTCACCTCACCTTCCCAAATGGAAAGATGGCTTTTCCAGCATTCTTCACTGGGAAAACTGTAAGAAAAACTAAATAACAAACTGTTAAAGTAGATAGCAAATTGTGCTATAATCTTTTGTTGAAAAGTGAGGGATTTTTTTGAGACCCAGCAGAACAACTTTCTATGTCTATGTAATTGTTTTTATACAGTGTAATTTTCCTTGATGCTGCTACAAAGCAAGAAACACTTAAATTAATGGAAATCAAAAGAAAGTCACAACTCATTCATCTAAAGTACCTTGTGCATTTCTGAGTGCTTAAGACCTGTAGTGGATCTTATATAATGCAGGCGTAAGAAAGATCTGAGCACTGAAAATAGCTGTGCTTGTTTAAAAAATAAAGAAAAAAATATTTGAAGCCAAATTGAACAAATAACCCCCAAGTGATAGGATGGCTGGCAAAGGCCTGTTTCACTAAAATTGTGGTTGGTCCAGTTTACAGGGAGGCTATTGCTCAGCATGAAAGCATATTCTTTGCATTCATGATAAGAAAAATGCACATAAGGATCGATGTGCATTGGTTCCATTGTGCATTAGGAGATTATCGTATTTTTAAATAAAGTGACTTACCTCTCCCATTTTGAAGTCTATTCCGGGATACAGCCAGGTTCTATCATATGCAATTTGCTGCCAAAATTGCATATGATAGAACCTGGCTGAAAACTGAATTCAAAGTGCAAAGATAATTTATACCCAATGAACTCAGCAGGAGGGACAGGAGGAATGGAATCTTGCTTTTCCCAGTAGACTCGGGCAAAAGGAAACTGCTGCAGCCTCTAATAGCTTGGATATTTTTCATTAATAACTTTTGCTCTTTCACCCTTAATCTGATGTTGCTTGGCCATATATGTCTAGTTTTAATCTGTAAAATGTTGGAGGTTGTGGACTCCATATTTCTTGAAAGTATGTAGAGGGGGGGGGGCGAATGGCAATTTAACAAGAAGAATTTATTTAGTGGGGGAAAGGATTATATCCTATGTGAGATAACTGTCTGTACAAAACATAAAAGGACAAAGGAGGAGGCAAGTGAGTCCAATAAATTGATTATCCACAGCAATTAGAATCTCCTAGATGTCTCATTGGCTACATGAATTCTAGTCTCAAATATAGCTGTAGGTCTCTGTCTGTGCAGATTAGCGCATCGGCTTTTACTCTTGCTCTAGGCACGGGATGTAAATGCACAGTAGCTCCATTCCAGGCAGTACTCATCCTGTACCTGACCCAGGCTTCTCCCAGACCTTTTTAAACAATAGGATTTTCCTGTTCTTTAAAAGGTCCAGGAGAAGCCCAGGTTGGGTACGGGATGAATACTGACCAGGGATGGAGCTGTGTGATAGAATCTGTCCCTGTGCATTTACATCCCGCGGCTAGTATAGGAATAGAAGCTGGTGTGCTGATCTCCATTGTCTCTTCCTGCTGTTGCATAAATGGTATGTAAATGTAGGAAGGTATTATTCTCTTTTCCAAGAAGAACCTCACAATCTTGCTCATGCAGTTAAAGCACATGTGAGAGTGCCACAGTTCTGTGTTCCTTACCACAACTCTCTGAAACTACCTTACCTGTGTGCAGACATACCCAATGTGGCTCTTTTATGCAATGGAATGTTTTCATTATAGCATGATTTCTCTTTATGTCAAAGGAGTCCCACATGCCTATGTTTGCTTCATGAGGATACCCAAATGTACAACCAGAAGGAGGTGTAGTAAATGTATGTGTAAATTACAATGTGTATAAAAATTATCATTTTAATTTATTTTTCACTTTCTTGTATAGGGAGAATTTGTTAATTAAGAACATATAAATACAGGAATTTGTTGTTAGCTGCCCTCGAGTCAGTTCTGATTCATGGCAACTCTGTGGATGAGACATCTCCAAGAATTCCTATCTTCCACTGCCTTGCCCAGATCCTTCAAGCCCTTTCCCATAACCCTCCTAATTGAGTCTATCCATCTGGTCTGTGGTCTTCTTCTTTTTCTTCTACACTCTACCTTTCCTAGCATTGTTGTTTTTTCTAGTGATCCATGTCTTCTCATTATGTGGCCAAAGTATGATAGTCTCAACTTGATCATCTTTGCTTCCAAGGCAAGCCCTGGTCTGATCTGTTCAAGAACCCACTTGTTTGTCTTCTTGGCTGTCCGTGGTATCCTAAGTACTCTTCTCCAGCACCACATTTCAAATGAGTTGATTTTCTTTTTGTCTGCTTCCTTCACTGTCCAGCTCTTGCATCTGTACATGGTAATTGGGAATACAATGGCCTAAACGATTCTGACTTTAGTGATCAGTTGTATGTGTTTGCTCTTCAGTATCTTTTCTAGTTTGTTCATAGCTGCCTGTCCCATTCCTAGTCTTCTTATTTCTTGACTGCAGTCTCCATCTGGTCAATGTTTGATCCTAGATATGGGAATTCTTTAACTATTTCATTTTCCTCATTGTCTAGATTGAATTTGTATATTTCTTCTGTGGTCATTATTTTTGTTTTCTTTATGTTCAGCACCAGGCCCGCCTTTGGTGGTGCAGTGGTTGAATCCCTGTGCTGCAGCCACTCACTCACAAACCACAAGGTTGTGAGTTCAATACCATCCAGGGCTCAGGCTCGACTCAGGCTTGCATCCTTCCGAGGTTACTAAAATGACTACCCAGCTTGTTGGGGGCAATTAGCTTACAGTTGTAAACTGCTTAGAGATGGCATAGCGCAGTATGAAGTGGTATATAAATGAAGCTGCCATTGCTATTGCTTTGCACTTTCGTCTTTGACCTTTCTTATTAACTGTTCTAATTCCTGAATGTCTTCTGCTAATATGATGGTGTCATCTGCATATCTTAGATTGTTAATGTTGCTTCCTCTTATCTTAATTCCTCCTTTTTCTGATTCTAATTCTGCTTTTCTTATAATTTTTTTCAGCATATTAGTTAAACAAGTAGAGTGATAGGATGCAGCTTTGCCTGACCCCTTTGCCTATTGGGAACCACTCTGTTTCCCCGAATTCTGTTCTGACAGTGGCCTCTTGCTCTTGGTACAGATTCCTCATCAGGACTATCAGATGTAATGACAACCCCATGTCTTTGAATGCATTCCATAACTTTTCGTGATCTATACAATCAAATGCATTGCTGTAGTCTATGAAACACATGTTAATTCTTTTTTGGAATTCTTTGGTGTGCTCCATTAGCCATTGTATGTTTGCAATGTGGTCCCTAGTGCCCCTTCCTTTTCTGAATCCTTCTTGCACCTCTGGAATTTCTCTCTCCATGTATGGTTGGAGTCTATGCTGCAGAATTTTGAGAATTATTTTGCTTGTATGTGAGATTAGTGCTATTGTCCTATAGTTGCTGCAGTCTTTGGCATCTCCTCTCTTGTGGATTGGTATGTTTATCAAGCATCTCCAGTCTGTTGGTTACCACTTTGTTTGCCATATTTGTTGGCATATTTCAGTTAGCACTAAAGTTGAATCTGCCTGTAGGCAATGTAGCAGTTCAATTGGGATATCATCTGTTCCTGGAATACATCAGTTAATAATACAGGAATACATCAGTTAATAATGCCTCTTATTAGAAAGAGGGCAGTTTTCAAGTGGTCTCTAGAAGGTTCAAAATGTTTGTTCATTTACACAAGATTTACCTGACCTAGTTGTTTCATTTCTCATTTGCATATTGTTGCTTTTGAATAAAAAGTGTGTTGAAACATATTGAACTGCTTTTATTTTTTTATTTTTTTGTGGTGTAAGAATCTTCTTTCTATTTTATTTCTGTCTCTGGTACCAAATTTTCTGTTAAAATAGTAATGGCCAGGAATACATTGACTTTGTTAACTGAGACATACCTGCACAATAATAAAGAAAGAGGTCCACAAACTTCCTGTCAATGTGTGGGAGAGTACATATGAAGTCCCTAACGCCTTTCCTGCATGGCTCTTCTTCATTCAGCTTTTCTGTAGTTTTCATCATTCTGCTTACAGCTACTAGATTTCTTGACTGTGAGAGAATGCTAAATGCTAATTTCTCTGGGGGGGGGGGGGGGGACCAACTTTATAATGAGCCTCAAATATTTTTTTTTTTATTAAATCCATGCAGTGGGGAAAAGAAGTGCTTTACTGCCTGTGTAACTTTGAAAAGGAAACTACATCTCTGCTTCTGAACAGAAACAAACCTACTTTATCAGTTGATGGTAATTAAACAACAAGAGATGACAACAGACCCCCAGCAGGCAGATTATGGCACCTTGAGTGCATTGTGAAGCATGGTGCCAAAAGCTATGTGTCAGCAGCCACCCAAGAATAGCAATAATCCCCTCTGAAATTCACTGCCTCAAATCCCTTGTACCATAATGAAATGGAAACGATAAAGATAAGGCTAAAAGGATCTACTACAGCATTTGCTACGCTTAGGGATGCTGCATACACTTTGCTCCAGTAAGCTGTGCATCATTATCAGCAACAATAAGACTGGAGAATAGCACATTCATGTTACTAATTCATAAAACTGTTAGGAGGACCAGCACAGGGATAGGCAACCTTTCCCCTTTAAGGGCCGAGGGACTTCAGCTCCCAGAATCCCAGGAGCTATTGGCCAACATGGGACTATTGGCCAACATGGCTGAGGCTTCTGGGAGCTGAAGTCCCTCGGCCCTTAAAGGGGAACGGTTGCCTACCCCTGAGCTAGAAATCTGAGCAGGTCCTTAATTCCAGGACTGCAGCATTCAACTAGAGTCCAGAAAGGTTAGCATTATTGGAATTTTATGAGTTGTGCCTGAGCTGATTTGTTCATGTTGCATATTATGTTATTTATAAGCAGATGCATGTGGCATTCAAAATGTGCCAGCCATTATCCAACACAAAGCTAATCAGAAGGGAAGAAATTATTTATAAAGGTTGGGATCCTGTTGGGCAGTTTATGAATACATAACCTGTGTTATGCTTTTGTAACTGCTATGCATTCACAATCCCTATGTAGCCCCTATTTTGGGGGCTACTTAGGGACCATGAAAATCCACCAAACCCTACTTACCAGTCAGAAGCCAGTGGGATTGATAGTCCTTCCCCTACTGATCAGGAAGCATCTGCCTGACATTCCCACCCCTCTTGTGTGAATGGTATCCCAAACAAGGGGGATTTGCAATAGGCGTCCTTTTTCTGACTGTTGCACTAGAGATTGCTCATGGGAGGGAGTAGGAACACCAGATAGCCACTTCTCAATTGGCAGGAGAATGGGCCCTTATCAAACCCAGTGGCTGTTTACCATTAAGTGGGGTTGGGGGGGGGGGGGAGATCTGAATGTAATCCACAATATAACACTATAATAAATAATGGTCATACAGGATTATGTGATATATGTATATGCCTCTGAACTGGCCAGTCTCTCTCTCTCTCTGTCTGAGGTTACAGAGTTAATCCTCCCTTGTCCTTACAGTCAGTAAAATAACAGAAACAGTAAAAGTGATTCCAGAATGAAAATGTTAAAATATTAAGATACTAAACAACAACAACAACAAAACAGCTGTAAAGCTGGTAACAACACATTAAACAATAGACTAATGACTTCTGGAACAGGAAGTCCTTAGCTGGCATCTCAAAGAATATAATGATGACACTTGGAGAGTCATTCTAGAGAGAATATTTTACAGACTATGCACATTTCACAAAGAAAGCTCTCTTGGATAAAAGAGCCTTCATGGATGATCTCTATATCAGAGCCCACAAAGCCTATCTTTTTACTAGATAAGGATTTATTTCAAAGATATAGCCATGTTAGTCTGTAGAATCAGTATGTAGAGAGATCTTGTAGCACCTTTGAGACTAACTGAAAGAAAGAAGTTGGCAGCCTGAGCTTTTGTAGACTTCAGCCTACTTCCTCAGATGTTTTTGGTGAGTGGAAGCCAGGCACAGACATATATATGCCCTTGGTGTGTGAGAATATCAATTCAAATGCAAAATCCTTTGTGTATGGAAATGAAGTAGCAAGTCCAGTTTTAACAATGGTGGTATGTGGACAAAGACATAGCCTTTGGGTATAGAAATGAGGTGGTAAGATCAGTTTGGCCTTGGAAACTAGCCTGCAGATGGGGAGAACAGATGAGTATAGGATGCCCCTATGACAAACTGACAAGATCTCTCTACATAGGGATTTATTTATTTAGCTATTGCATTTTACATCACCTTTCTCCCAGTGTGGGATCCAAGGCAGCTTACAAACAATAATAGGTGACCCTCAGATGTTGGACAATATTATTATTATTATTATTATTATTATTATTATTATTATTATTATTATTATTATTTTATGTTCTTATATCCCACCTTTCTCTGAATATAGGGACTCAAGGCAGCAAACAAGTATAAAACAATACAATTTTAAAATAGTACTCTCTCTCTCTCTCTCTCTCTCTCTCTATATATATATATATATATATAATTATAAAAAACCAATTACACAAAATAGAGTTAAAACAGTTATAAATTAAAATATAACATGTTAAAATATAAACCATTAAAATTTATATTGTACAACATTAAAAACCGAGTCCTTATCAGTTTGCAAAGGCCTACTGGCGCAAGAATGTCTTTATCTGATGCTGGAAGAACAGCAGGGATGGCGCCATCCTGGCCTCCCTAGGGAGGGAGTTCCAAAGCTTGGAAGAAGCCACAGAGAAGGCCCTCTCTCTTGTTCCCACCAAACACACCTGAGAGGTAGTGGGACAGAGAGAAGGGCCTCTCTAGATGATCTCAATACTCTGGGGGGCTCATACAGGGAGATACGGTCCTTCAAATAGCTTGAACCCAAGCCGTATAGGGCTTTATAGGTCAAAACCAGCACTTTGAATTGTGCCCAGAAATGGACTGACAGCCAATGGAGCTGTTGCAACAAGAGAGTTGCATGCATCCTGTAGCCAGCTCCAGTTAACTCTTGCAGCTCTTTGAACCAGCTGAAGTTTCTGAGTACTTTTCTAAGAGCGCATTACAGTAATCCAGACAGGAGGTAATCAAGGTATGTACCACCCTGGCCAGAGCTGACATCTCCAGGAACAAGTGCAGCTAGTGCACAAGTTTTAGTTGTTCAAAAGCATTCCTGGTCACCGCTGATACCTGGGCTTCCAGGCTCAGTGCTGAATCCAGAAGTACCCCCAAACTACAAACCTGAGTTTTCAGGGTGGGGTGGGGTGTAACCCTATCTAACACAGGCTGAATCCCTATTCCCAGATCTGGTTTTCAACTGACCAGGAGCACCTCTGTCTTGTCTGGATTTGTTTGCCCTCATTACACTACAGCATCCAGTTCCCTGTGTAGGTCATCCACCAAGGCGACCAAAGTGGTTTCTGTCCCATAGTTAGGTCTGAAACCAGACTGACATGGCTCTAGATCAGGGGTAGGCAACCTTTCCCCTTTAAGGGCTGAGGGACTTCAGCTCCCAGAATCCCAGGAGCTATTGGCCAACATGGGACTATTGGCCAACATGGCTGAGGCTTCTGGGAGCTGAAGTCCCTCGGCCCTTAAAGGGGAAAGGTTGCCTACCCCTGCTCTAGATAATCTGTCTCATCCAGGAACTCCTGGAGTTTAGAGGCCACCACACACTACAACACATTGCCCCAAAATGAAAGGTTGGTGACTGGCCTGTAATTATCTAGTACAGTAGGATCCAATCTATTACGGTGGCCAGACACTGGTTTAGGACAGAAATAGCTTCTTTGGAATTGTGTGGAAAGGAGTGATAGAGCTGGGTGTTATCAATGTACAGGTAACACCTTACTCCAAAACTCTGGACAACCTCTCTCGGCAGTTTCATGTAGATGTTAAAAAGCACAGGGGACAGGACTGAACCCTGAGGGACCCCACAGGCCAATGGCCAAGGAGTTAAACAGGAATCCCCCAGCACAACCTTCTGAAAACACCTCTCCAAGAAAGAATGGAGCCACTGTAGAACAATGGCTCCAAGCTCCATCCCAGAGAGGCATCTCAGAAGGATACCATGGTCGATAGTATTGAAAGCTGCTGAGAGGTCCAGTAGAACCAACAGGGATACACTCCCCCTGTCCAGTTCCCTGTGTAGGTCAGCCACCAAGGCGACCAAAGCAGTTTCTGTCCCATAGCCAGGTCTGAAACCAGACTGACATGGATCTAGGTAATCCATCTCATCCAGGAACCCCTGGAGTTGAGAGGCCACCACACACTCCAGTACCTTGCCCAAAAATGGAAGGTTGGTGATTAGCCTGTAATTATCTAGTACAGTAGGATCCAGAGAAGTTTTTTTCAAAAGAGGTCTTGCCATAGCCTCCTTTAGGTGTGTTGGGACTCTGTCTTCTGTAAAGAGGCATTAATCACTTCCCTTGCCCACTCCACCAGTCCTCCTTTGACCTGTTTAATTAACCAAGAAGGGCAAGGGTCTAGTTATACATGTGGTGGCTCTCATCTGTCCAAGGATGCTGTCCACATCATCAGGCTGCACAAATTGAAAAGTACCCATCAGTACTGGACAAGCAGGAGCCAAGGTTACATCTACAAGGTTACAAGGTTACTTATGTCTATGTCAGAGTGAATCTGAGTGATTTTATCAGCAAAATGGTGGGCAAATTCCTCACAATGAGTTGTTGAGTGGCTTAAATTCTCCTCAGGACCATATAATAATATATCCCTGACCACTCAAAACAATTCAGCTGAATGATTTTGTGCAGCCCCAATTTACTCAAAAAGTCTTTTTTTTTTTTTTTTTTTTTGCTTCCTCTATTGCACCACCATATGTGTTCAGGTAGATTTTAGCCTGCTTTTGGTTGGATTCACTCTGAATTTTCCACCACTGTCGCTCTAGTCTCCATCTTGTTCACTTCATTGCCGCCAGCTCCTTAAGAGAACCAAAGGGCTGGTTTAGCTCCACTCTGTGAGACGGAATGTTTAGAAGCGATCATGTCAACTACCCTGGTCATTTTTCCATTCCAGAGATCAACCAGGGCTTCAACAGGACCACCTGCCAAGGCAGCAGGAAACTCCCCAAGAGCCATCAAGAATCCATCTGGATCCATAAGCCTCCTGGGGCAGACCATCCTAATGGGTCCCCCACCCCTGCAGAGGTTCTGAGTTCCAGCAAGTCTAAACCTGACCAGGAAATGATTGGTCCATGACAAGGGAACAGTAGAAAGTGCCTCAATTCCCAGATCACCATCATCCCTCCATACAGAATACAAGGTCTAGAGTGTGCCCAGTGGCATGAATGGGGCTAGATACCACTTGGGACAGTCCCATGGTTGTTATGGTGGCCATGAAGTCCTGAGCCACTCCTGACAGGGTAGCCTCGGTATGGATATTTAAGTCTCCCAGCAATATACGCTGAGGAGATTCCAACACCACCCCCAAGACCACCCTGGCTAGCTCAGGGAGACTGTTGAGCAGCAGGGTGAGCAGTACACCAACAGAATCTCTAATCTGGTCTAGTTCCCACCTTTAAATAAACACACTCAAACCCTACAATCTGAGGGATAGGACGCCTGGTCAGGGAGATAGTATCCCTGTAGACCATTGCAACTCCACCTCCCCACCTCCCAGGTCTTGCCTGCTGCTGCACAGAGAATCCTGGTGGGCAAAACTGAGAGAGATTAACCCTCCCCCCCATCTCATCCAACCAGGTCTCTGTAATACAGGCCAGGTCAGCTTGTTCATACAAGATCAGGTCCTGAATGGCAGCTGTTTTACCATTCACTGACCTGGCATTCAGCAGCATTTTCAACCTGGGAGGGTTGCTGCCTTGGCTATCCAGATTATTTGGGATGGGAGACAGTTCAGAAGGGGAGGTGTTCCTCCTTGGCTATACAGCCAAGAACTGACTGGGTATCTGGGTCCTGGTTCTGTCAGGAGCAGTCTCACAGAGTCCACCAGGTGAGGTTAGGTGAGGTGAGCAATAGCTGCAGCAGCAGCTGCAGCAGCAGCTGCAGCAGCAGCAGCAGCAGCAGCAGCAGCAGTAGTTAGCAGGCAACCTCTTCCTGGGGTGTGGAGTGGCAGTTTTTCCCTTCCCCTGTGCTAGCTCCCCTTAGTTCCACAAGCACCCAGTTTATATCCCTTTTCAGAAGGGCAGGTGTCGCTCCTTGGCTATACAGCCAAGAACTGACTGGGT
This sequence comes from Phrynosoma blainvillii, assembly GCA_026167975.1. Taxonomy (NCBI): domain Eukaryota; kingdom Metazoa; phylum Chordata; class Lepidosauria; order Squamata; family Phrynosomatidae; genus Phrynosoma; species Phrynosoma blainvillii. Next base: position 44,967,987 of record JANUYF010000003.1, on the reverse strand, counting down.
GCCTGGGTCCTAGTTCTGTCAGGGAGCATCCTCACAGAGCCCACCAGGTCAGGTCAGGTCAAGTCAGGTCAAGTCAGGTCAGGTGAGACGAGGCGAGGCCAGCAATATCAGTAGTAGCAGCAGTAGAAACAGTGCAGCAACAGCAAACAGGCAGGTAGTAGTAGCAACCTCTTCCTAGGGTGTGGGGTGGCAGTTCTTCCCTTCCCCTGTGCTATCACTTATTATCCCCAGCCATTGGTTACACTGCTTAAGGCTGGTGTGAGTTGCTGTCCAACAGTATCTGTTTTAACTTCATACCTTCTAACATCTTATAGATTAAACATGGGATATGCGTGGCCAAGCAACATCAGTGTGGTCAAGATGGGAAAGTTAATAATGGGAAAGAACAGACAATCTAGGACAGGCTGCAGCAGTTTGTTTTTGCCTAAGTGTCCTGAAAAGGCAAGATTCTGACCTTTCCTCTCCACTTCCTCATGCTGAGCTCCTTGAGTGCAAACTATTTTTTCAATTTGAACTCAGTTTGCGGCAATGAATAAAAAGTGGGAAGCTGGAGGAAGAGAGAGAGACCCTGTCTGCATGGGCCAAATAAAATGTGCTTCCCCATCCTCTCATTGGGGAATCCAGATAATGCACAGCCCAAACCCCAGTTTTGGTGCTAACAGTCTGGACAATGTCTGGCCTGTTCAGCACCAAACCTGGGGTATAATATCCTTGTAATGAATAAAAAAAACAACTCACCAGTAGTTCCAGATTTTCCTGGAAGATCCATTCCAGTCCTCGGCAGCTGTTTGCACACATGTCCACTTTGCCACACAGTTCAGCCACTATGGTGGTGAGTTACGGACTCTAAGGTGAGAATGAGGTGCCTAGCTAAACTGAGGCTGGATGCTAACTCCAGAAGTGAGTGACTTTCCATGGCACAGTGGGACACATATGAGAACAGCTGCCTGACATCAAAATGGAGGGCCCCAGGTGATGTGGGAAAGGTTGAGGCAGCTCCCAGGCAGAATACTCTGGGCTGCCTCTGGGATATTCTGGTCAGTGCTGACACCATCTGAAATTGGGACATTTTAAAAGCAGCTGAAAAAAAGGACAACAGAACATTGATTCTGACTGTCCCTAACAAATTGCAACAATTTATTTTATTTGGAGTATTTATACCATGCTCTTCAGCCACAAAGGCTCTCAGAGTGGCTTACAAATGGTTAATTAGATAGTTCCCTCTAGTTCCCTCCTAATTACAATCAAACACAACAGCCAATTCCTTTGTACAGGTCCCTGGTGATCTCTGTACTCCTCAGTCTCTCTGTGCATGTTGTTTGATAAGGACTCCCTCAAAGTCCTGTTTTTATAGTTCAGCCAGGTAAGGCAGCTATGCCAGGTAGAGGTCAGTGCCTGCTGAGGGCTCCAGTCCTGCAAAGAACAAGACTTCTGAGGGAAGCAGAATGTCCAAGGCAGTAGCAAATACAGCAGCCTCTTCCTTCCTACAACACCCTGATCTTCTCTGTGGTCCTCAGTCCCTCCCCTGATGGCTCTTTTATCTCTCAGAGGCCACAGCAGTGGCAGTTGGAATGAAGGGAGGATGCCTCACCAGCCGCTGGGACTAGGCAAAGATGTATCTTTTCTCCCTCGGAGGCCACATAACTGGTAGTTGCAATGGAAGAAGGATACCTCAGCAGCTTCTGGGCAGTTGAAGGGTATATAGTTCCCCAGCTCTGCTCTAGGGCAGGGGTAGGCAACTTTTCCCTAAGGGCCGAGGGACTTCAGCTCCCAGAAGCCTCAGCCATGTTGGCCAATAGTCCCATGTTGGCCAAGAGCTCCTGGGATTCTGGGAGCTGAAGTCCCTCGGCCCTTAAAGGGGAAAGGTTGCCTACCCCTGCTCTAGGGAGTCCTCCCTGGTGTCAGGTCTTCACATTGTGCTTTGCAAGGGGCAGGTTGCTTGGGAGGTGAAAACAGACCACTTGACAAGGAAGCTGTATGGCAAGTAATGGTGTCAAAGGCATTACAAGCCAGATCTGAATGTGGAAAGTTCTGAGCTAAATACAAATACTGTAAAAACTCTATGAGCCTTTCATTCAGGCTGTTGTCCTGGGATTTCATGTTCATACAAGTAAGTATTTGCATTAATGAATGCTTGAGAGGATAGTGCACTCAGGAGAGAAATGAGTTCTGCTGTGAAGCTACTGCTATTAACTATCCCCTGTGAGACTGAATATCAGTCATTAGGGAAGAGTAGTATGGGAGAGCTATTGCCTTCCTATCCTTGTAATTTTCACAGAAAAAGAAAAAGGACTAGGTAGGCCTTTCATCAGAGGTAGCTCTCAAGTTAGTAGTGAGTTAGAAGTCTAACAAAGGTTCTACTGGATTCTTTTATGCCTGTTTATGTTCAAAAGTTACTACTTGAATTATATGAATATGAATGTGTTATGCTTATACTTATTTTGCTTCTTTGTGCTCTTTATGCCATCTTTATGCACCTTTGTTAGTGTGAGAGTTTAATGGAACCAGGGCTCAGAGGAACAGGACAGTGGAACTTTTGATTGGTAGGAAGAGTGAATCCATCTTCCATCCTCTTGGGTACTCCTGTTTTCTCTGAAGTTATTTACACTCTTCACATTAGTTGGGAAAGATATGGATTTTCTCAACAATGTATTATTGAGAGCTATCTCTGTTTTAGTGTAATACTGTCTATTTGGTGGGTAGGAGAATGATTTTGGTCTTGAACAGGCCATTAAAATCCATTGCATTTTCTTTAAAAGACCCACTCCTAATATAAATATTAACTATTAAAAATGGTTTGTTGATATGGATCAACATAGCTACCTTGGTTGTGCAGCTATGAGGGCAATCAAGAGGAGCATCTACATTTCAAAATTTACCACTACACCACTAATTTTGGAAGTCATCAACATCTTCTTTGCACTGCTACAGTATTCCTTCTGAAGTTCTCTCTTTCATATTGCTGCCAGTGGCCATAGCAAATCAATTTGAATTTGTCTCACTGTTAACTGTGATTTCTCATGGTTCTGAATGTTGTTAGGTTTTTTTTCCAGAGTCCATATAAACAGTGAAGTGTAATTTTTCATACTCTCTTCATGTGATATTAATCCATCCATCCCTCCAGTTAAATAATTTGTCAAATAATTTGTTGAGCAGACACAACAAAGGCTTGCTTATAATTCCCAGTGCTCTGTGCAGCATGCTTTATTGTTCTGTTATTTGCAAAGAGAAGAACAGTGTTTTATATTGGTATAAAATATAAATCATAAATCTCCCCAATTATGATTCTTGCCACTTTCCCACTATTTGGTTTGTTTTATTCATCTGATCTTGTTTATTTTATGTTTTTAACTACTGTTTTAATCTAATATGTTTTAATCCTATGTCTGATTTAATACTGCTTTAAGGGGGGGGGAGGGTATTGGGATGTATTATATAATTTGTAATTTTAACTTTTGTTAGCCACCTCAATTGCGCTCAGAGGGGCGGGGTAAAAATAAAATTTATTATTATTATTATTATTATTATTATTATAGGTAGATCAGAAATCTTTTCTTGGTAGAGAAGTGTAAAAAAAGGCAGGAGCATAAATCCTTTTAACAGACAATTCAACCTATCCTTAACCTTATTCACTGACAGTGTGGCACAATATAGTTTTTTGTCCTTGAGAAACAACCCCATAATTGAGATTTATGGTTGCAATGAAGCCTACACATATTTTAATTTGATACCGTGCCCCATAAGAGGTACTTCAGTACCAAGCAAACCCAACTGATAAAGAGACAGCATGCCAGGTCCCTGCCAGGTCCAAATTTATGCGGGACAAGGGATAAGGGCAAGTGGCAATGTTGGCCAGATCTCATGCTTGCATGATCTAAGGGAGCTCATTATCCAGTAATGGCCAGTACAATGTAGGGACTTAGAGGGATAGAAATGAACGTCATCCATTGTGTCCTAAAAATATGCACTGAGGTGACCTGTATAATTAGAAATATGTTCACATCTCAGCTATTATTCAAGGATTCTTGCCATCAAATCCTAAAAAGAAAAAAGAGCCTCACAAATACAACCATTGAGAAACACTGAAGGGGACATGAATCTTGATAGATCCATGATCAGATCTCCTATGCATTTTTTTAAAAAACCCAACAATTTTAAAGCAGTGGTTGGATGTGTGTGTATATATGATTTTAATAAGGATCAAGAAGAAAGGATTTAACAAATTCGCATCAGAGCAAGCAGTGTGTGCATGTGATTTTAATTTGAACATGAGAGGCTTCCTATCCTTGACTGCTACAATCCTGGTTAGAATAATCTCCATGTCCATTATTTTCATTTTATTTAAGAAAACCTACAGAAGTGATAATGACAAGTTGCATGCTCTGTTTAGTTTGTCCCTGAGACTGGAAGAAAACAGGAAGGAGTCTCAACCAGGAGTAATTCACAGATTAACTAGTAGAATGTGCACAGTGTGCTGGCTGACCTAGGACTTTATCACATGGGGAAAATTGGAGGTTTAAAGAGCCATTATCCTATGAAAATTGTGTGAATGGGAGAAAGTTTTCTCATGACATTGCAATTAAAGAGCCATTATCCCAGGAATAACCAGGCAATAAACAGCAACAAATCATTCATGGGGAGGGTGTGTCAGACTTGAATTGAGAGACAGAGGCTAAGATCAAAACTGTACTTCTCATTCATTACATCTGAGTAGCCTGGGGACAAGTCATACTTTCCATATCAGAAAAAAATGGCCTACAATACTTCTTCTGGCATACCCCTAGCATCCCAAGAACCTGAGTGTGGTCAAGCATTTCAGTACACGTAGATGTGCTTTCTTTATTTCACCTTTCTTGCTGCTTCTATTACAGTCATAGAGAGCAACATGGGTTTAGCTTTAGGCACACAGAAAGAAAAGACTAAGGGGTCAAACAGTGCATGAACTGGTGAAGAATGAGCAGATGATGGAGACACATAAGGACAATCATGTGAGAAAGGATGACATTTCAGATCTCTTTATGATGGAGGTGGGTGGAACATTTCTGAAGGAGGTAGAAATATTTACAGCAAACTGAAGGTTCAGCTTGAATGCACACTGCAAAAAAATGAGATAACTTAGGAACCTTTCTGTCTTTCTCTCTACTCATTATTGCTATAGAATTTTATCACAACAGCACAAGCGGTCCCCCTTTATTTTTGAATTCAGGGACTTATGACAGGTACGGATTCCTGGAACTCTTTATAGCTGTACTAAGTGAGCAAACAGAGTTAGCCAGAGAAAGATGTTCCTGAGGAATGGATTCATGAGATTTGAAATGGAGATGGCATGTCCTGCCAGGACACAGGAGTTCATGAAGCAGGCACTGACTTCTTTAGTTGTTCCTTTCAGATAGCCTTTTTTTTTTCAGAGAGAAAAAGGTGATACACAAAGGAAAATGGAAGACAAATGACTACATTTACATCCCTGCTGTTGTCGAGGAACCCTACCTCAGCCCAGACAATGCTCTATGGCTAGTACACCATTGCACAATTCCTACCCACAGAGAGGTTCCCCTTGAAATTATCCCTTGCAGTCTTGAATCCTATTTTACTACTACAGGCTATAAAGTAATGCTGATTCATGCTTACACAACCAACAGCTTGTCAGTCACACTTGTGCTTTGGCTACATTCTTCTCAGAATTGGCAGTTGAGGCATACTCGCAAGGTCATCATGGATGAGTTGATGTTCAAGTGTACACTGCGTATGAATTAGCTCATTTGTCATGGTCTTAGAGAAGGAGCCTGGTCATCCTTTATATAGTTCCTCAATACTCTTCAAGGAGACTGAAAAGACTGATCAAGGAGAGGATTCAGCATTGAGCTTTAGGAAGAGGAAAGACTATTGCATGCATCATGCTAGCCTACTCAAAATCAGAATGGTCTTTCAACATATCCCACTGCATGAGGTGGGGCTCTGGATAAGCAAGTGACCTTCCAACATAAATGGCAACCTTATATGTTGCCCTGGTGGCACAGTGGTTAAAATGCTGCTAATGTAGCCACGCACTCACAAGCCACAAGGTAGTGAGTCCAATCCCAGCCAGGGGCTCCAGGATTGACTCAGCCTGGCATCCTTCCAAGATCACTAAAATGAGTACCCAGGTTGTTGGGGGCAATTCGCTTACACAGTTGTAAACCACTTAAGGAGTACATGCATGCACTGATAAGTGGTATAGAAATGTACTTGCTATTGCTATTGTTATATGTGAGAAAGTATAGGATAAATTCACGGTGTGTGTAATCACTTAACAAGCTAATAATCTACACTGTTTTGATAGGTTACAAAACAACACTTGCAGCGCTTGGAAAAAGTTTATCTTTTGGGGGCTTTGCTTTTGTTGTGTGCCTTCACATCATTTTCTACTGATGGCAACTCTAAAGTGAATATACAATTCCTAGAATCCCCAGCCAACATGTGGGATGACAGAAGGATTCAGGTAGCTCTAATTAAAAAAACCAAAAACAAACAAACAAAAACAAAAAAAACAAAAACAAAACCAAAACCCAGCCTTTACAAATCTCTGTGCTAACCTAATCAGAAACTTCATTAGATTACCAAATAAGGACTAGCTCTATGTCTCAGGGAGTCTTAGGCAAAATCTTCACTGATGCAGTGGAAGCTGGCAGCTCCCATGTCAGTGTGGTGGTGAATCCATTCTGGATTTTACTCCAAATTTTAAAAGAGTTGTCCAAGATGCCATTGCCCATTCCTTTTAGATTAGTGTGTACCCCTCCAATGAGCTTCATGTTGGGGAATAGGTGTATGACAGACATTTTATTTTACTACAAAACCACAGAGAGTTGCATGTGGGAATGTGAATTATGTGGGACTTAATAGAAGCTCTCAGAGATCTACTTATTACATCAGTATACTTGGAGAAAACAAGTTAAAGAGTGTGCAAGAGGAAAAAGAAAGAAAAAGAAAGAAAGAAAGAGGATCTAGAGGAGGTGCTTGCAGTAGGCCATGCCAGGGTGCTGTAATCTTGGCAGCTACCTGATGATGCCAGTTGTTTAGGCCTTTCCCAAGCACAATAATAAGAAATATTAGTTTTCCCAGTATATATTTTGTGCTGCATTCTAAGTTAAATGTTGTAAAACTTTGTATACACTTAGATGATTACTGCATGTGCTATTAAACTGTGATTTTACTGGGAAGCAAGCAGCTTTGGTGATACAGATCACATGATGTCACCTTCTACCCATAGCTGCCCTGTTGTCCCCTTTCATTCATCTGAAAGAAAAAAAAAACCAACCAGGTGTGAAAAGTCAATCCCTGGGTATTTGTGAGACTGCCAGTCATGTGGAGTCAGTGTCTCCTCCTACCCCCTTTCCCCTTTTCCTCGCTATTATTTTTCTCCAGTTTTTTGTGCAATTTTGGAGCTCTGTAGCCTCAACTGAATTGGGAAAAAAATGAAGCTTAAATCATAGCTGCAGAGCTCCAGAATTGCAGGAAAAGGTTGATTTTTTAAAAAAATAAAGAAGCCTAAAGGCATGCTGGGTAGGACATAAAGGAATGAGGAGGGTTAAGGCAGAAGGCAGGAAGTAAGCACAATGGGTGGCGCAACCTCGGTCATGCAAATGAGAGAGGTGCAGTGATGGCTGCATGGAAAGCAGTATGTTCCCGTTTTATTTTTACAAGCATGACTGCAGTGAGAAAGGGACTGGTGTAATAATGTCCTCAGAATCAGAATCAGAGAAAAAGAGAACAGGCTGTAAAAGTCAAGGTTAAATGTTTGAAACTGACATACCAATGAAGACTAAGACAGGATTTTGGCAGGTGGGCATTTGGATCTGGGGACTGAGTGGCAGACAACTCAATATTCTATCACTGTCTGGTGTTTTCAAACATTCTGAAAGCGTTAATACTTTCTCCTTTCAGACAAACATGAAACTGAACTTTTGCCTGGAAAGGAAGTGAAATTTGGGTCTTGTACCTCCATTGCATCTGAGAGTTATTAGCTTCCATCTCGATCTATAATACCCTTTCAAGTCAAGCTGTGGCTGAAAGCAATCAGAGGATGGCTGCAGCTCAAGGGCATTGCCACAGGGCATTGCCTGAAATTATGGCTATCATGGAGTACATATCCATTTAAGTGATGCTTCTAAATCATGCTCTTCCAAACACTCAACATACAGACTTTGAAGCAAGAACAGATTCCATCTTGTCTTTGAGATTGTGCAGACATTGTACTTTCTTGCTTCCTTGATACTACTCCTCTGCTCTCTCCTGTTTCTTACATCTCTTCCCTTCCTGTACATTTACTATTAGATGTATCTACATGTTTTGAACAATTGTGGACCAGTTCTCTGCTACAATCAGGTATAAGCATTAGTAGCTGGACCTGAACTGTATGGTATTTTTAAAAAAAACTTTATTTCAGGAGGAATGTTCAATGAAATTGAAACAAATGAGCTAAGCTAGCTATAACTTGCTAAATACATTAAAGGAATAGCAACTTGATAAATAGGCTAGGTAAGATATCTACCTAGAAAAGAAGGATACTTGGCTGTAAGCCAGATATTTCCTCCTGTTTTACAAGTCCCCCTAGCAGAAGGAGATGAAAGTAACGGCTGTGAGTTCTTCTGTACATTCTTTACCTTCTGTCATCGATAGAAAGTTGAGCTTCTGATGAGCAACAGAGGGCCAGCTAGGACTCCCTTGTCAGTTGTGTGGCCAACCCACTCTACTCTCAGCCTGAAATCTAAAGGTGTTGGATCCTATCACCAAAATAAGTTCAGAGCATCAGATATCATTTTTTAAAAAATCTAAAATGCAGAGTGGATTCATTGTGCCACTAATAGCAGGTGGGCAGAAATAATGAAGCGAAGGACTGAAGAAGAAGTAGACAGGCCAGGCCAGGGCTATCTTGCTCTGCACTGGATTAGGGTATAAAGACACAGAGTAGATTTCTGTGCTACAACCTGGCAGTCCTAGCTGATATGAACAATTGTTTCAGTGTGTGTGTGTGTGTGCGTGCGTGCACGCCTTCAAGTCGTCTGTTGACTAATGGCAATCCCATTAATTTCCTAGGTTGTTCTTTTTTTTAGATAAGGAAAACTCACAGGTGGTTTTGCCAGTGCCACCCTCTGAAATATAGCTCACAATAGCTTAAGAACCCCATTGTTATAATTAACTGCTCGAAGCAAAACTGTACAAGACTAATGACATTCATATGATTGACTCAACACATAGTAGATTGGCATGTGATAAGGAAAAACTGGAACAAAAACAACCCCTACTAGCAGCATTTGGTTGTGTGAATGAGGTCTCCTTTAGACATACATGAAAGCTACATCAATAAAAGGAATCACACTGGAGTTACAAGCATTACTCACTCATAATTAAGTCTGGGAACATGTATGCTCCCAGTGCTCTGTGATCATGTGTTCTCCCATCCTTTGTAGAAGATGTTTACAAAAAATATTATTTTTGCTGTCAATTTTATTTTATGCCTACAATATTTCAACAGAAGGAAGGCAAAAACCCAAGATTGATTTGCAAAGACATTTCCATGCTGTACAGCCTATATTCAGTGAGTGGACAAAGGTAATGCAGCGAGACCTGAGAGAAAAGGTGTGAAGGGTAACAGATAAGGGCAGCAACACAATGTAGGGGACCTGCTTTACAGCTCTTACTATGTTCAGTCCTTGGCAGCTCTGGGTAGACCTATGAAAGGTCTCTATCTTGAAGTCTGGAAATGCACTGCCAGTCAGTTTTGGGCCACACACAGCCCCCAAAACTGTATTAATAACCCACTAACTTCTCAGCCCCACTTCCCAAAACAGTAGACAAAGGTCTATAATATTGAGATAGATGGTCCAGTGGGCACAGGGCAACTTTCTATATTTCATTTCCTTGAGAGAATGGATACTATAGATGTGAGATGTACAGAGCTAGGTTGCTCCTTTATCACAATACAGAATACGTTATGAATTTTCCACTTGCCCAGAGAAGGAATGACAGCTGGATAATTACCTACCCAGAGCATTTTACTTTGCTTCATCATAGGACCTTGATTTTTCAAGGCCTCCCCCTCCTTTTTTTTTTTTTTTGGCTTGTCCAGTTCTGGCCTCATTTTTGGAACAAACTTATATTTTTATGGCAGTATCATGAGACTCACAGCCTCTTGGAGAATAACTGCAGCAAAGTTGGGGCTTCTGGTGTTATCACAGCCCACAGGGATATGCAATCACACCTCTTCACATTTATAAGGATAATGGCACTATACTGCTGCATGCAGCTTTAACCTATAATAGAAATTCCACTGCAAAGTAGTATGTATTTCCAGAAAGGGAAATGTTTCTAGGAATTTAATCCAGTTCATTCATGCTGCTCAGTTCCATTGTGTTTGGAATATATTCTTCATGCAAATTTTTCCAAATAGACTATGGCAAAGTAATGTATTTTTCCCAATACCATCACCCTACATTTCTTTAGCATTCACTCGAAAACTATCTATAGCACAAAGTAATTTACTAAAGCAGGCTTGAATGGCAATCTTATCCCAGGAAGAATGTTTAGAATTTAGCAAGTGATGAATGAAGCATTTAAATGTAAGCTTTCTTTTGAGGGCTCTGCAGTCTTAAGAGAAGTCAAGAGAGAACCCCACTCTCTTTTCCTCTGCCTGAAATGTTATATGCCAGACACAGCTAGATCTTTCTATGGAACTTTCCCTTAGGGAAAACTGGGGCTCCTGGCTATGTAAAAGAAAAGGGAAATATGCCTCCCTGGGGTGAAAGATATCTGTCAACTAACCTATACCCCTGGCTCCTCCAAAGTGATTTGCCATCAAAGATTCAAAATATAGGTTTAAAACCCAGGAGGGGAGAGGGAATGAAAGACTTAAAACATTGCCCTTTGCTTTTGAAAAATCTTTAGCAATTTGATGCCTTCTTGATGGCTTTCCACTGCAATTTGAAGACTTTCTTTACTAAGAAGATCTCTAAGTTTTAGTGATTGATATCTGTTTGTTCTTAATGAATGCTATACATCTATATATTTCAATCTGCAGGCCTTCTGCCACTTATTTCCTCTTGAAAGTGGCATTTTTGTATTTGTATCCTTATATTCTTAAGGAGATTTTAAACAAAAAGTGAGGTATATTTTTTAAATACAATAACCTGACATATATTTCCTTTCAATCAGAGTTCAAAAATCACTTAAAAGGAAACAACATAGCCTGCAATCATCATAAATCACATGGAGCCTCATTCAGTTTTCTTTTTGACATACATAGTATGGATCTTTCCAAGACAGATTCCACAACCTAGAAATAATGGATACCCTATTGTGGACTATGCAGTCATACTCAGGATAAACCTGCAAGTTTACAACTCATTAAAAACTGTTACTGTGAAAGTAGACACTATTGCGAAGGGAATTCTGCCTGCTGGAAAGAGCTGGAGGAGAATAATAGTTCCCACTGTCTTAATATTAGTGACTTGCTTTCAAGAACAACCCTTTTCTGATCTGGATCCAGTTCCCTGTTGGTTTCTCTGTCGTGTTTCTTGGACAAACAGAAGAACTGTCAGGGAAAGGGCTAACAAAAGTAAAAATAGCATATGGGGAAGGGATTAAAGCAATACCTTTTACACTGTGTCTCTGCTGATAATGACACACAATCACTCACACATTTGCCAGCAAGTGCAAGATGTAGTTTCCCAGGATTGTTAGTGAACATATAGTTCTGCCATGAAGGAGAAAGATTACTTATCATAACTGTTTTTAATGGAAATTAAGCCATTCCATGTATTTCTCTGCATTTCTTTCTCACACACATGAACACACACACACACATATGGGATCAAAAGCATAAAACACAAATAGAAAGTGTGGAGTTCTGCTATAACAGCCAACTTAACTTAGTACATAGGGCTCTTAATCCATCCTCTCTATTGAATCATCCATGTTTAATTTTAAAGCATATTTGTACTTGAAACACATACACACACACAGCTATTACATTCGGAATGACTGCTATTGTCCATGTCATGTATTATTCTGATACCCACTCTGCCTTCATAAATGTAAGTTCCACTGCTACTGTTCTATAATAAATGGTTGCAGTTGTTGCCATGGCAATTCAATTTTTTTGACACGTCAAAGTGAAGACATGAAAAGCAGCTGCTATCACAAGGGTACTAAATAAATCCAGATGTAGAAGGGGTTCTTATTTCTAGTAGTAATGAGGTGACAAATGCCTCATCTGGCATCTGTATATTAATGGTAGAATTGAGGACAGGGATCTTGTGATAGATATCCAGACTCAAACTGCAAGTCAAAAATCAGAATGGGGTAGATGTTTTTCAAGCTGTTGCACCTTATATGCCTATAATGTGATGTATAGCATCCCCATCATGTTCTTCTAATGCAGGGGTAGGCAACCTTTCCCCTTTAAGGGCCGAGGGACTTCAGTTCCCAGAATCCCAGGAGCTATTGGCCAACATGGGACTATTGGCCAACATGGCTGAGGCTTCTGGGAGCTGAAGTCCCTCGGCCCTTAAAGGGGAAAGGTTGCCTACCCCTGTTCTAATGCTTCAAGTTACCAAGTAGATTTCATTGCTTATACTTAATATGATTTTGTACCAATAACCTGAAGCCAGGACTATAGGATGGTAGGGCAAAAGGTTTGGTGTGTGTGTGTGTGTGTGTGTGTGTGTGTGTAAGAGGGAGGTGAGCTGGAGTGGGCCAGGGAGAGAGAGATCATTTTATTCTCTGTGATATACCAATTTTCAAATGTGAAAAAAATGGGCTGTAGAAGTCTATATTCATTCTCAGTACAAGAAATTTTATTGCAAAAGTGATGGAAGAATGGGATTTTCCTGCCTTGAGGACAGTGTCTTCCATTATATCAAAGATGAACAAAGTTTAAAACTAGCAATTTGAATGTGAAAGTTTAAAACCAATACATTTAGATGAGAGTCTAGCTCAGGGGTAGGCAACCTTTCCCCTTTAAGGGCCGAGGGACTTCAGCTCCCAGAAGCCTCAGCCATGTTGGCTAATAGTCCCATGTTGGCCAATAGCTCCTGGGATTCTGGGAGCTGAAGTCCCTCGGCCCTTAAAGGGGAAAGGTTGCCTATCCCTGGTCTAGCTGGTTAGTTCCAACTAGAGTTGATGCACTGAATCACATGTTGAATGGTGAGTCAACATGTAGATAATCCCAATGATTTAATAGATCTGCTCTGATCAGAGTACCAATAGGAGTTAGGCTTTTTTTGAGGCATGTTTTTCTCCCACAGGCTAGAGACCAACTCTGGAGAGAAGGCAGGTTAGAGCCAGCCCTGGTGACAACCAATCAGGACTGAGCTGGTGACAGCCAATAGAATGTTGGGGTGTAAGGGGAAAATTCCATTAGGAACAGTTGGAAGTCAGTTAGGGTTTGAATTCCAGACAGTGAGGGTCTGGTGGAGAAGGTTCCAGAGTGGAACAGGGTTAAGGTCCAGAAGAGAGGGGCCTAATGCCCATACTAAACTACAAGTGAGGGAGTTAATAAAGAGAATATCCTGAGGGGTATTGATAGCCTTAGAGACTGTTTAAGAAATAGTGGTAAAGGTACCCAAAGAAGGGCTCAGAGTGTCTTGTGGGGTTAATTGAAAGTGTTCCAAGGAAAGGAGTGTTTTAGAGTATTATTATTTGTAATTGTAACCAATTATAAAAAGTGCAGCAAGACCAAGTGAGACATTGTTACTTGTATTGTAAATAAAGTTTTGTTGTTACTTTATGAAACACTTGTCTACAGTGTGAATGCTACTAAACCTTACATAAGATAGGTTATACCAAAGAGTTTTAGAAGAGAGGGTTGATGAAGGAGGGGCTCTTTGCATAAGGTGGTGGCAGCTGTGGGATGAAAAGGGTCCATGGTGTGGACACAAATGAAAGAAAAGAAAAAAGTGTGTGTGACACCAGCCTGCTCAGAATTTAGGGAAACTTAATAAGTAACCATGTGTATGATGAGCTGCAGTGGCATCTGGCAGCTTCCACAACAGTGGAATGGCAAATCTGCCCCAAGTTTGAAAACAAACCTTAAATAACCTATTCAGGATTTTGAACTCAGTTCAGGGGTAGCTTCAAGCACCTTAGATAGTTTCTTTAGAGTGCAGATTAAAACCTGGAGCAGATTCAGTCCTCATTGTCATGAGCGCCACCGGCTGCCACAGTGATGCGGTTGCATATTATCTTCTATCTATCCTATACAAAGACCAGAGGATACATGGGGTTGGCGAAATAATACCTGCCATTGAACAATGAAGTACAGAAGCCATGCAAAAGCAGGATCTAAGATTATTTGTGTAATCTCTAAGGAGGATGCATCAGAGTTGGCCACAGCTTCACAGATTAATGTGTGCTCTTTCACAGAACTATTTCATTAACAGCTTATACCTGATGTCTCTTCTCCTTCTACATCTCAACCAGGGAGGCAAATCTTCATACGTTTTGTTCTTACAAGAAAGAATGAGCATTTTTACAATTTTTCTCCTTGCTGCAAGGAAATTGCCAAAAAAAAAAAATGCAATTTGGGAGTAATTCGGCGCAATTTTAAAAACAATTTTATCATTCATTTATTTATTTAAAAATGCATGTGCTTATTTTCTGCACAGAAAATCAGACCTGGCAGGGTCATTCTTCTTTCAAGCTACTCAGCTGTGGCAACCTCACTCAACCCCAGCTGTGCCCCCAAATGGCAACTCTGAGCCTGTTGTGCTACCCAATACATAAAAGGGGCAGCAGGGCCTTAAAATACCTTTGGCTCTGCCCTCTCATGTGCTACAGCTTGGTGCCTAGAAGCCAAGCCAATTAGCCTGATCCTGGAGGCTATCAAATTGTGCCTTCCCTGTAACATCTGTTCAGGCATGTATTACAAGCAGCCCTGGCTGGCTTTGGTCTTTTTCAGTACTGGGGCTGAATAGGATGCTGGGACAAAGTAAAAGTAAATAGTGATAATATCGTACCACTTCAAATTGTTTTAGGATCTAATTTCATCTGTCTGTGATTAATGAAACCATGGATTTTCTTCAGTTCAGTCAGCTTCATCAATTTCATAGTGTTTTTTTTTGAGTTATATATTAAAGCATTATTTGGACTTTAATTCTCCTTATACTATTAGAAATCAAAGGTCTTACTATGTGTCATTTGAAAAAAAGCAAGTTTGTCAGGTTTGCAGGGAGAGTTCTTCATTTAACTGTTTGCCTTTCAGCAGTACAACATTAATCATCACCACATAGATAATATACTTGTAGGGTTTGGCTTTTTCTTTTAAACTTATGATTTCTGCAATGCACAAAAGCAAATCCTTAATAGAATGCCTACTTCTATTCAATAATACTCTTCCCTGAGCTATCTGGCTTTATATCTAGAAAGAAACATCAGAAAACCAGAAATATTGGTGATAAAAATCAGAACTGGTAGGGTCATTCATTCAGTTTGTACCCAAAGGAATAAAAATGCTTTTACTTTGCCTACATTCTGGATTCTCACCTGCTCAGGAATGTGCAAAAATATACAGTCAGTTCTCCATATCCACAAATTCTGCATCCATGAATTCAAACATCCATGGTTTGAAAATATTCCAAAAAATAAAATGAAATAGACATTCCCAAAATCCAAACTTGATTTTATCACAATATATAAAGGACACCATTTTACTATGCCATTGTATATGATGGGACTTCAGCATTCACAGATTTTGGTATCCATAGTGGTCCTGGAACCAAACCCCAGTGTACCAAGGGCCCACTTACTAAACCACCTGAATGAGTATTCAGGAAAAAAAAAACTATGAAAACACAACAGTATAAATCTTCACATTCGGATTCTTGAAAAGCCACCAACACACACACACATATTTACACACAAACTAGAAGAAAATACTGTAACAAAAATGATTAAAGCTGTCAGTGAAGATGGACAGTCAGGGAACAAGGGCCCTCCATGGACTTTTCCTTGAATTCTCTTTCTTCAGTTGATCATGATCAAGAGGACAGTGCAGAGGGCTCTAGCTCCTTTTAAGCCAGTATGAACATGCTTGGATTTTTAAAGTGAAAATGCTGAATGTACTGTATTAAGTTTATCATTCCTCATTTCCATCCCAATCCAGGCACAGTCTGGGAATGGGCTGGAACAAGTGAGAATGGGTTATACTCCTCAGGAAAATGCTGCCAGTGCTGCCGGGAGTCCCCAAACCATTCTCCAGCCATTCCATGGCCACCAATTTTGAAGAATGGAAAGCTACCATTCTTCAAAATTGGCTGGCATAGCATAGATGGGGAATGGCTTGGGGACTCCCAGCAGCATCAGTGGTGTTTTCCTGTTCTCACCCATTCTGTCCCATTCCCAGCCCTTTCCAAGATTGGGATGGAAATGAGGAGCGATAAACGTATATGATAATGACTTGAGGGGGATACAGGCAGCCCAAAAGGGACGGCTTAGAGCTGCCCCTTTTAGGCTGGATCAGGGCCATGGATCAGATGCCCAGCTCCAATCCAGCCATCTTCTGCCCCAAAAAGGAGCGGATAAGATCCGTTCCTTTTTGGGGTAGAAAAAAGCCACCCCTTCTCCCAAAGAGCTGGCTTTTCCCTGGAAGAGCCAGCTCTGGAGATAGTGGCATCTAAGCGCTATGCTCCCATGTGGGAGAGAAGCCGGCTGGCATGTGATCGCTGGTCTGGTTTCTCTCCCACTTGGGGGCATGGTGCATCTAAATGCCATGTCCCCAAGCCATCCCCAAGGTTTCTTTAAGAAGACAAAAGTTTCTTTGCAGGGTCAGATCATAATATTTTGTTTCCTGCGGTGGAAGAGCAAGTGGAACCCACTCAAAGTAAAATACAAGCCTGTCCTGTTAGGATTGGGTCCCAAGGGAAAATGTACATTGTGGGATAGTGCAGCAGCCATTTGGCCACAGCTGAGTAATGCAGCCTCATGCTGATGAAACAGGACATGACATCAGGGTAGTCACCTGGTGCTGGAAAGCACAGAGACTGCTGCAAAAGTGCTGTGTCACTCAGGTGAGTGACAGGTGTCCAGCAGGAAGAGGCAGGGCCAGAGAGCCATGTGGAGCACAGGCTATAAAAGGCACAAGCCTCTGAACACACATGTTGGTTGTGGATTGTTGATGGTGGATTGCGTATTGCTGTTGGAGTTGCATTGGTGTATGCTGTACATATGTGTATATAGAGCAACAAAGATTAAAGCCTCATTCGTGAGACGTCTGGCTGTAGAGACTTTGTGTTCTATCTGGAAGGGGAGAGGAGTTTCTCCAGCTGACAAGCAGCCTGCTTCATCGGAGAAGTCTGGATCCTGGTACTTCACATTACGTGGTCTCCACGTGCTGCGTTACCACGCCTAACATGTCCAAACTTTAAGATTCTAAGGGGAAGGTTTTGTCTTGGTCTCACCACCTTTACAGGCACATTTGGTGAGGACACAGGAGAGAGACCTCTGCCCCCAAGCTGTGGAACTCCCTCCCATGTGAGTTTGGCTGGCTCCCTTCATTTCTCTTTCTGCCCATAGGCAAAAATTAGAGATTCCTTTGGCTCTTAATTCATGGTGCAGAAGGGTTTTTTAATATGATGTACTGTGCTTTTATCTTTTTAATTAGGTTTGAATTAAACAGTGTTTCAAACTGTTTTAACTTACTGTTTTTAATAGAATTGTTTATTTAATTGTTTTTCCTTTTTGGATAATAGTTCATTTTAATTTATTAGAAGGTGCTTTGAGTCCTGTGCTGGGAGACAGGTGAGATATAAAATAAATAAATAAATAAATAAATAAATAATTGGAAATGGAAATGGAAATGGATCCTAAAGCTATACATGTGCTTCATTTTTAATTTTAATTTTAATTATGCGGCATGTGGGCACATGATCCACTTTAGGTTTGAAATAGCATGATCCACTTTACACATGAAACTGACTGAATTCAGCCAGTACAAAGAAAAGTGTCCCTTTACTTTGGAAGAATTCACCAAAACTCTTGGATTGAATAATTAGACTGGAAATAACTTGAGCTTTACAAAATTATATTATAGTAGAAGATCAAACTGTCAGATTTCATCTTCTCTGCTTCACACAGATATTTTGGCAGAAACACTCCACTTTACTGGAATTTCTTTGTGTGAGAATCTTTGGTGGTGGTGGATTGTAGACCTTGGGGAACAGACACAGATGATTTGGAATATAAGGGAAGAAAGATGAGCAGAATCAAAGCTATGGAAATGTATTGATGGTAAACACAAGAAGTGTATCCTGCATCTGGGAGAGGGTAGGCTGCCAGTTTAGAGATTTAAGGAAGATTTTCACCAGGACTAACCATACCATTAGGAAAAACAGAGAGGTATGGAGGTGCTGGAGTACAGAGGTGTGTCAGTTACATAGATTGCCTTGAACCCCTGTACCTATTGTATTCCACTGCAATGGTTTGCATTTTCCTACTCCCAGTGTTGCAATGAAAAATTAATTGACCAGTATCATCATCATTTGTATGCAGGATGGTGTGTCTGTATAGAATCTTGTATTTCAGCATGGATTGACTCTAGTTGTTGCATGTTCAGAACAATGAATGATTTTGCCGAATGTTGAGGTTAGCAACTTTTGTGTGGCTGTACTCACTGGTAGTTACATTGCATCTTACTCTCTAAGAGTTTAGGCACACCATATTTATAGGAACTTCCTGTTTGTCTGTTTGTTCACACCCACTCTCTTCCTGCATCACATAACCTTCTATTGCCCTCAGGGGTCTTCCCTGCCTGACCTCTGTGAAGCATGTGTGATAAGTGCTTTCTCTGGGACTGATGCTCCAAATTTTTTTTTTTAAATTTTTAAATTTATTTATTATAGGCATAACAATACATAACAATACATACATATATACACACAATCATTCAAACATAAGAAAACATTAATCATAACTTCTTATCTATACATTATCTATATTCCCTAAAGATTAAAAAGGGTAGGATGAAAATGAAAATTTATATATAAAGGCAAAGACAAAAACAGTCTATCTTCTATATTTATGGTTCTTTCAACTTAAGAATCTTATATTTCTTTAGTTTCCTCGCCCCTTTCCTATAACTCTACGTTCAATCCCTCAACATTTCTTCTCCACCTTATCTTATACTTCCATCTTCCTCTTTCCACTAACATTTCCTTCCTTACTCTTTCTCTTCCCATTTTCTTCTTTATTCCTTTCCTATCCTTTAATTTAGTTCTTCGAACCCTTATCCATCCTTTACCTATGATGCTCCAATTCTTCTGATACCATGTAGCACTCATCCTTTCCTGGCCTTCCTCAAGAAGATAAATCTGTGCTGATGATGCACAAGTAATCATGAATAAAATTACTTTATATATCTTATAAAGAAGATTGAGTTTGATTTCTTCCTCTGCTAGATATTGTGTGTGGGGTGGGGTGAGGTGGAGTGGACTCTTGAGCTGTTCGACTTTTGTCTAGCACATTATATGCTTTGCTTGAGAGATCTACTACAATCTCTCATATTTCTCAATTAGGGTGCTGGATATATACATGCAGCCAGACTGGAATGACTTTCCTTAGTAGCTATAAAATCCATCCTGGGGTAATATCTTTATTGGGCCAACCAAAAGGTTAAAATATATCACACTAGAATTTGAAGCTTCACTGGCTTCTTCACTCAGCATAAATGGTAAGAAACTGATGGTATTCCCATAAGATGAATTTTGTAACTTGTTTTTTGTTTGTTGCATGTCCAACACAACTGCCACTATAGTGTTTCCTTCCTTAGCAGAGTGAAATTTGTATATGTGAAACACATTAAACCATAAGTGGCCAACATTTAGAGATCTGGCAGCCAACTTTACAAAACTGCAGAACCCATGAGTGAGCATGCCTCACTACTGTTGTAGGCCCCAAATTCATTCTGCTAAATACAAGTAACAAACTGGTAAAGATATTTTACAACAAACATGAAATGCTTGTTTTAAAGGTTTTTCACTTTGACTCAGACATGTTCTATTTTTCTAGTTTCTTTTTCTTTGGGCCAGGCATACCTAGTATGTAAGCAGAACGTATAGCTTTTCTTCAGGCTAAGCATATCTTTGTCTTCCCACACCTGACTTACTTGTCCAGATCCCTTAATATACTTATAGCTCTACTATGAATCCTTTAAAGTTTGTTGGTATTCCCCTGGAATTCTTGTTTCAAGGCTAAGCAAAAGTACTCCAAAATCTTATGGGAGATGAGTACTTCTTGAAACTTTGAGATGAAACTTTAATTTAAAAAGCTGCGGACATATGAAAATTCACAGGTAGAAAATCAGTGTTGTACTAGTGCTGGTTCCATGTGGCACTATGGCTCCCTAGCTGGTATGGATAGTAAACCCCATAGTAGGGGCAGGCAAAGTGCACCATAGACACTGCATGCAGCTCCCATGACTGTGGCCCACAGGGGGCAATTTCTAGTTCTTTTCTATTATTTTAAAATGCTCCAAAATGCTCTCTAAGGTACCACTAGACATCAGAAAATTTTGTAAAATGTTTCAATTCCCTCACCATAATGACTTCTAGCAAGAAGGCAGCATTTCCACCATGTTTGGAGGCTTAAGTGGGTCAATTTAGGCCCAGAGGAGGCCTCTTTTGAAACAAGAAGTGACATCACTCACATTCTGTTGTTTATAAAAGGACTCTCTTGGGCCTAAAATGGCTCAAGAAAGCTGGAAAAAAAAACATAGTGAAATATATCATGATGTCACCTGAGGGGCATTTTTGTCAGAGCAGGTGGGTGTGGCCCTCCAAGATCTCCTGGACCTAATGTGCCCCTTGGCCTTCCACAGTTTCTCAGCCCTCGTCTATAGCCTAGGATTGCTATATCATCTGGTTGGCTAGTTTTCAATCAGGTTCTAGGCATGCTAACTAGCATGTGTTTGAACCTGTCACTGGTTTGGATTCCAGACTTCCATTTTTTAAAAAAAAAAATGTTTCAAGACTTGTAGGAGCTAAAATGCTGGGCAAAATGTGTAGTCACCATTCTGTCCATCTGTTTTGTGAGAAATGAACCTGACAACAACTTTCAATGTGTTCAGCCAACGAATGACTTGTCATATATGACTGACTTCTTTTTAAGAGTTATTATTGTGTCCATGACCTGTCCTCTCTCAATTCCAATTTCCTGTCCCATAGGTCAGTGTTAACAAGTTTAATTATGGTTTTATGTTCTTATATTGTGCTTTTAATTTGTTATATTGTTTAATACTTTCTTAAGGGGGGGAGGGATTATAATGTTTAATGTTATATTTTAATCCTGTCATATTTTATTGTTGTCAACCGCCCGGATTGGTTCGCCACAGGGCGGTATACAAATAAATATTATTATTATTATTATTATTAAGTTTGAAGGGAAGCCTAATTATTATTGTTTTACTTGTATTACACTGGGAATGAACATGCCCACCTGTAATAATAGTTTCTGCCATTATCCTGGGCAACACAGCTGAAGGGTGTGGGGTCACTTCCACGTAACCAAAGAGTTAATGATATGATAGGGTAGGTTACATTTATTGGGGCAGCATGAAGATCAAGAAAGACAGTTACTCAAAGGGGATTACAGCTCATGAGAGGTATGAAAGATTCCAGATGCCTCTAGGTCAGAGGAGCCCTGGTGGTGCAGTGGTTAAATGCCTGTACTGCAGCCACTCACTCATAAACCACAAGATTGCGAGTTCAATACTAGCCAGGGCTCAGGTTTGACTCAGGCCTGCATCCTTCCGAGGTCGCTAAAATGAGTACCCAGCTGTTGGGGGGCAATGAGCTTATAGTTGTAAACCACTTAGACACTGCATAGCACAGTATGAAGCGATATATAAATGAATCTGCTTTGCTTTGTTTTTTATAAAAACACAGTGCCATGAGGCCTGAGGCAGACTTTTGGGAATGATGGAGGGGTAAGATAGATGCTGCTTGGTAAGCTTGGTTGTAAGCTGGAAAAGGAGGTCCACCCTCCCAACTTCGTATGAGAATCTATAGATCCATAATGCCATCTGTATTGTGAATAGAATAGGAATGTTTAGCTAGTTCTGTTAGGTCTTATGCTTTCCTTCTTACAACAGTTGAAAATGATTTAAGACAGGCTTCAAGTACAAGATCATCTTTGCTAAGATTGCTTGTTTATAGCTTTCCTTAAAATATCTCTTCCTTTCTACTCTCTCTCTCTCTCCTTTATGTGAACATATATGTGTGTATACATTTCCCATCTTCTGTGGAAAGGGAGGGGAAGTCTCTACAGATTGCAAAGGGGCACATTAAACCCCTTACTGTTTTCTCAGTACATCACTGGCTGTAAACATAAATGGGTGGGGACAGGGGGTACAATTTGAGTATTCCCATCTCTTACTCAAGAGCAGGAGATGTAGAATGACCAAAACACCACCACACATGGTTGAGCTCCCCTTATTAATCCATACAACAATGCTGTAAGATAGATTTGCTGAGAAGAAGTGATGACCCAAGGTCACATGGTAAATTCTGTGTTCAGTCAGGGATCTGAATTTGAATCTCCCTGTTCCAAGCCCAGCATTTTAAATGTTACTCAATACGGGTTTTCTCAGATCAATGGCTGCTATAAAATTCTTGGCAAGGTCAAAAACATAATGGTAGAAAAACTGGAGAATTAATGTGGTGGATTTGCATAATTAGAATGCAAATTAGAAAAAATATATGCAGAATTAGAATTCACACAATATTCAGATTAGATGCCCAAATTTGAAGTACCAAGACATGGTAACCTTATTATAGTTATATCTTTTGCTCACCCACTATTGGTTCTGTTGGAGGCACTTAAGAAGAGAGGTGACAACTTTCTACAGCCTAACATATAGCCCTGCTTTGGAAGGATTCATAGTGATAATTTTCTTGTTACATTGCTTAATGCTGATATCTACATGTAGTTTGAACAATTTCCTGTTATTTTTAGCAGATATATTTGTGGCACTTTGCAATTGCTGTGATGAGGTAAATATGCTAAAGGCCTAATATGAACACAGAAAACACAGTGCTGTCATAGTTCCTAATAATAATAATAATAATAACATTTATTTATATCCCGCCCAATGGTAATCCATTCCGGGCGGCTTACAAATTTAAAACATACAGTCCACGATAAAATATATAATACAACATGCCCCCCTCCCCCCCTTAAAACAGTATTAAATCAAAACAATTTAAAACAGCAATTCAGATTAAAAGTAACCATCCGAATCTCAAGATAAGTCCAGGAAGCCTGGCTCGACAATCCTCTCCATCAATCGATGGGGCCACATGAGGATCGTCTCTTTTAGGCAGCTGTTAATCCTATAAGCAAGTCAAATAACTATTAACTAACCATTCAGTCTTTCAATAGGGATGAAGAAGAAATTTGATCACTTCACATTTTCCTTTTAACGAACCAAAGTTTATAATTACTAAACTAATTCAAAACTGAAATACAGTTATCCTTTAGGATTCACACTTCACTCAGTTTTGTGATGTTGTGCTCTAGTCTTGTGCCATCAGGTTTTTATTCAAACTGACATGGGTTGGGCTATAAATGCTATGTAATTCAGAGACCCACTCAAAAATGGAAAAGCTATCCAAAACAGTGCAATGCATATAATAGGAACATGGAACATGAAAAGCATGAACCAAGGGAAGCTGGATATAGTAAAAATGGAAATGAAACACATGAACATAGCAGTACTGGGAGTAAGCGAGCTAAAATGTACAGGAATGGGCCACTTTGACTCAGACAACTACAGTGTTCTACTCAGAGAATGAGAATACACAAAAATGGGATGGCACTTGTACTAAGGAGAGATATGGGATATAATGCCAAATCCCAGTAAAGGGATATAATGCCAAATCAGACTGAATCATCCCAATAAGGCTCCATGGAAAATCTATGAATATTACCATAATTCAAGCATATATGGACAACACAAAAACCGAATAGATTATATAATCAGAAGCAAAAGATGGAGAAGCACCATTTTGGTGGCCAAGACTAGACCAGGCACTGACTGTGGCACAGACCACAAATTACTTATTTCAAAAATAAAAGTAAAAGTTAAGAAAAGAACAAAACTAATCATCATACCAAAATTTGATCTAAACAATATTTCAACAGAATTTATTGTCAATATAAGGAACACATTTGCACTACTAAGCATAATAGACCGGGAACCAGAAAAACTGGTCAGAAGCCAGGGCCATAATAAAAGAAGAATGCAGACAGACACTTACAGTAGTCTAAAAGAAAGAAAAGAAACCATGGATGCAAAAGAGGAAGAAATAGTGAGATTTTATGAAGGAGTCCAGGAAGAAATTGACAACACACCAACACAGGACGTTAAGCTAATCATAGGTGTCTAGAATGCCAAGGTTTATGCAAATAATAATAATAATAATAATAAGTTTTATTTATAACCCACCCCTCTGCTCGGCAATCGGGGCGGCGTACATCAATTTAAAAATACAATAGGTAAAACAATTCCTGCCCCCCCACCTCCCACCCACCCACCCACCCCTTAAAACAAAATTAAACCATTAACAAGTTAAAAATAAAGCCGAGATAAAATACAAACAATTAAATCTATCCAGCCAGGTAGCTAGTTGGATAGTGATGTTTGAGGATCACCTGCTAAAAAGATTCCAACTGAGAACAGTTTCAGCATTAAGTCTTCACCGAGCCGGGCAGTTATTCCAGGAAGGCCTGCCGAAAGAGATCCATCTTTACTGCCTTTTTAAAGGCAGTAAGAGTAGTAATAAGACGGATCTCGTCCGGCAGGCCATTCCAAAGCCTGGGAGCGGTCGCGGAGAAGGCCCTCTGGGAGGTCTGTGAAAGCCTGGTCTTTATCGGCTGCAACAGGTTCCTCCCAGAGGACCGCAGGGCGCGGGGGGGATTGTACGGGCAGAGGCGGTCCCTAAGATAAGATGGACCCAAGCCATGTAGGGCTTTAAAGGTTAAAACCAACACCTTGTACTGCGCCCGGAAACTAATTGGCAGCCAGTGGAGGGATTTTAGCACAGGTGTTATATGCTCCCTCCTCGATGTTCCAGTAATCAACCTGGCTGCCATATTTTGGACTAATTGCAGTTTCCGAGTTAAGCACAAGGGTAGCCCCATGTAGAGTGCGTTACAGAAATCTAGACGTGAGGTTACCAGAGCATGTACCACGGTTTCCAGGTCCCTTCTATCCAGATAAGGGCGCAGTTGGCATATCAGCCGAGGCTGATAGCAGGCGCTCCTGACCACCGCATTCACCTGACTAGTCATGTGAAGCGATGAATCTAGGAGCACCCCCAGACTGCGAACACAGTCCTTGGAGGAGAGTGTGACTCCATCCAGGACTGGAGACTGTATTCCCAAATCAGGTTTCGGGCCCGTCACCGTCAGTACCTCTGTTTTGTCTGGATTCAGTTTCAGTCTATTTTTCCTCATCCAATCCATTACCGCTCTGAGACAGGCGTTAAGAGGAGAGACGCCATCTGAAGTCTGAACTGATGATCTGGTCATGGAGAGATATATCTGGGTGTCATCAGCGTACTGATGGCACCGAGCTCCATGCCTCCGAATGATCTCCCCCAGCGGCTTCATATAGATATTAAACAGCATCGGGGACAGGATGGCACCCTGAGGGACACCACAATTAAGCTCAATTTTGGATGAGCAACTGTCCCCGAGCCTCACCCTCTGGGATCTGCCCGAGAGGAAGGAACGGAACCACTGCAATGCAGTGCCTCCAATTCCCAACTCTCTCAGGCGATCTAAGAGGATGGCATGATCAATAGTATCAAAGGCCGCTGAGAGATCCAAGAGCACTAACAGGGTCACGCTACCCCTGTCAATACTCAAGCGGAGGTCATCAGTCAGAGCAACCATGGCAGTCTCCACTCCATAACCTGTCCTGAAGCCGGTTTGAAATGGATCAAGATAATCAGTATCATCCAAGATCTCTTGGAGTTGGGAAACAACAGCCCTCTCGATCACTTTGCTTAAAAAAGGAAGCAAAGAGACTGGTCTGTAATTATTTCTATCCAGGGGGTCCAGGGAAGGCTTCTTCAGGAGTGGCTTAACGGCCGCTTCCTTCAGACAAGATGGTACCATACCTTCCCTGAAGGATGCATTGATTGTATCCCGAAGGAAAACTCTCAATGCGTCCCCCCCCCGGACGACCAGCCAAGATGGACAGGGATCGAGAGGGCAAGTCGTCTTCCTTATCTTACCAAGAAGCTTGTCCACGTCATCAGTACTCACAGACTGAAAATGATCCAGTAAATTTCCATCAACAGAGTTGCTGGAAACCTCGTCTACTGTTTCTGACAAAACAATGGCATCCAAGTCGGCTCTTATCTGAGAGATTTTATCTGCAAAGTAGGTATTAAATGCGTCACAGCAGGCTATTGTAGGGTTAAGCAGGGGACCTGATGCCGGAGGAACTCCCCCACCACCCTAAACAGCTCTGTCGGACGGGACTCTGCAGACGCAATGCGTGCAGAACAGAAGGATTTCCGCGCTGCACGCAAAGCCTCCCTGTAGGAGTCAAGATGCTTCCTAAGGCGAGTTCTGTCAGATGGGAGACGAGACTTCCGCCATTCGCACTCTAGTCGTTGTCCAGCTCGCTTCATCCTCCTAAGCTCCTCGGTATACCAGGGCTTACGATTCGAAGCGGGCTGGAAAGGACGCTTGGGAGCGATTGTGTCAATAGCCTTGGTCAGATCGATGTTCCAAGTATTCACCAGGGCTTCGACAGAATCACTGGCGTTACCAACCATTAAACCCTCCAAGGCCTTCTGGAAACCAATTGGTTCCATGTGCCTTCGAGGGCGGACCATTCTCAAGGGTCCACCACCCCCGGGGGGGACTATAGTGGCCTTTAGCTCAATCTTGACCAGAAAGTGATCCGTCCATGACAAGGCGGAGGCTGTTGTGACCTCCGCCCACGGATACTCCTGATCAGTACTAAAGACCCCATCGAGTGTATGGCCAGCACAATGTGTGGGCCCGTCCACCAATTGGGATAGGCCCATGCTTGTCATGGTTTCCATGAACTCCCGAGCTGCGCCTGTTAGACTGGACAAGCCGGTCTCAAGAGGAATGTTGAAGTCGCCCAGAACCAAAAGTCTGGGCGACTCCAGCAATAGCTCTGAGACCAGCGAGGTCAGCTCGGTTAGGGAGTCTGTTAAGCAACGGGGTGGTCGGTATACCAACAGAATCCCCAAACTATCCCTGGTGTTCAGGCTAAGGTACATACACTCGATGTGGGATGTTTTCCTGATAGGCTTCCTGGTCAAGGATAAGGTGTTTCTGTGAACCAAGGCCACTCCGCCTCCCCGCCCACTTTCCCTCACCTGCTCATTAACTACATACCCAGCTGGGAGAGCTTGAGCCCAGGTCGCAGAGCTTGCATCTCCCAGCCAGGTCTCTGTCATGCCCTGCCTGGAGGACGACTCAGAGGACTCAGGGGATGAGCTGGAGCCCCTGGGACCTGAACCTGTAAGGGAGGAGCCAGGCCCACTGGGACTTGAACCTACAGTGGTACAGCCAGAGGCTAGCCCTAGCTCTGCTGGAGCAGAGGCTGTGGGTCCTCCAGAGGTTCAGCAGTCAGGTTTGCCTGATGCTATAGACAGGGAGGAGGATCTGGGCAGTGTGCCTACCTTTAAGGAGCGTCGAGCAGAAAGAGAGGGCTTGCGAAGATCACGGAGGCTTCAGCAGAAGCGTGTTAGTAATCAGACACAGCTGAAGGTCGGCTCCTTGCCTTCTTAAGAACCTGGAGCATGAGTGGTGCTTTGCCAGTGGATATCTGACTCTTCTATGGGAAAGACTTCGTCTCTGGCTCCGTGTCTCCTCGATCACCTTGACTATCCGGAAACCTTGACCTTGGACTGTTTATCGATCTGCCTCTCTGATACCTCAAACCTCGGACTGTCTGACAATTCTCTTGGTAAACCCTTTGGTAAAGTTACTGTGTAGCAACACGGACTCGCTGGGCTGGGGATTGTGTTTGTGTGAAGCCAGCTGTCTTATCAGCCCTTTGGCTGCTTTCCCGGACAGAATATCCACTGGCCTTGTAATTAGGCTGATAACAGCATCATGGCAAGTGAACAAGCCATGGCCGAGTTGATGCAGATGAATTTGCAGCTTTCTGCTCAGGTGCAACAACTGACTCAGACTGTGGCTGCTCTTCAGGGCCAAGGTAACGCCTCTGCTCCTGAACGCAGAAGGAAATGTTTTGCTTCCCTTCCTGATAAATTTCAGGGAGACGCTACAATGCTGGACAGTTTTCTTGCTAATTGCAAATTACACTTTAAGCTCCGGAGGGAAGATTTTCCTGATGATTCCCACAAGGTGGCATTTATAATTAGTTTGCTTTCTGGGCCTGCCAGCAAATGGGCTACCCCTTACTTGAACCAGGACAGCCCCCTCCTCAATAGTCTGCAAGACTTTATTGCAGAAATGCAAGCCACCTGGGGGAATCCTGTAAAAGCTGAGTCTGCAGAACGTCAGATCCAAGCTCTTCGCCAAGGGACAGGAACTGTAGCTGAGTACTCCACAAACTTCCGCTTGCTTGCCCAAGACTTGACGTGGAATGATAGTGCTTTGCAGGCTCAGTTTCGGGCAGGGCTCTCGGACGCAGTGCTAGATGAATTGGCACGCTCTGAGCCCCCTGATTCTCTGGGCTCATTGATTGCACAAGCTACCAGACTGGACTGCCGCCTCTCTGCTCGTAGACAAGCTCGTCAGAGGGCCCTTCCACCACCGCCGCGTCCTGCTCGTCCAGCTCCTGCAGCTTCACCTGTGGCTGTTCCCTCTCAGCTGACGGAGGAACACATGCAGCTGGGAGGAGCGCGACCACGGCTCACTGCTACAGAGAAAGAGCGCAGGAGGAGGGAGGGCCTTTGCCTATACTGTGGTCTCCCTGGACATTTTGCTCGGGACTGCCCTGCTAAGGTACGCCGGCCCACCTTGCAGGGAAACGGACCCTCCCAGGTGTAGACCGGGTTCACCACCTGGGATTGTCCCTTGAACCCACTTCATCTACGTCGGTTCCCAGGAAGGACCCTTTGCTCGTGGCGGCCAACCTGAGGCTCCCCTCCATGGAGCTCCTTCCTGTGGGAGCCATGATCGACTCAGGAGCTTCCAGCTGTTTTATGGATCTGAGTTTTGCCCAACGTCATCACATTCCGCTGGAGGCTCTGGCTGAGCCCCGGCCGGTGGAGACTATCGATGGACGGCTCCTCCGGTCTGGTCCTGTGACGCACCAGACTCCCGTGCTCCACCTGGAAATCCAGGGCCATGTGGAGCAGATCCGGTTTTTGCTGGCCGCTGTCCCGCACTTCCCTTTGGTTTTGGGCATGTCGTGGCTCTCTCAGCACGACCCCCATATTTCATGGTCTCGGAGGGAACTTTTGTTTGGCTCGGAGTATTGTCAGGAGTACTGCTGGCCGGACCGGATCTCGGCGGGCGTGGCTGCGGAGGCCCAGGAGGGGTCAGCGGTGTTGCCTGCGAAATACCAGGACTATGCCGATGTTTTTGATAAGAAGGAGGTGGATCGGCTCCCTCCACATCGGCCCTATGACTGCACCATCGACCTGGTGCCGGGGGCCCCTATTCCAGCGGGGCGACTCTACTCCCTCTCGGAGCCGGAGCTGGCGGCTCTGAGGGACTTTCTGGAGAAGAATCTTCAGAGAGGGTTCATCCGTCCCTCCAAGTCTCCGGCTGGGGCCCCTGTACTGTTCGTGCGCAAGAAATGCGGAGAGTTGCGTCTCTGCAATGACTACCGGGCCCTCAACAAGATCACCATTAGGAACCGATACCCTCTGCCTTTGATTCCAGAGCTACTGGAGCGGTTGCGCCATGCCAAGGTGTTTACCAAGTTGGACCTCCGTGGGGCATATAATTTGGTGCGGATCCGGGCTGGAGACGAATGGAAAACAGCTTTTCAGACCCGGTATGGGCATTACGAGTACACCGTGATGCCCTTTGGACTATGTAATGCTCCGGCTGTTTTTCAACATTTTGTGAACGATGTTTTCCGGGACTATTTGGACCATTTTGTTATAATTTACTTGGATGACTTTTTGATTTACTCCCCGAACCAGGCCGCCCATGATGCCCACGTCCGTGCTGTTCTCCAGAGGCTTCGGGAGCACAGGCTTTACGCGAAATTGGAGAAGTGCGCTTTTGACCTCCGCGAGGTGGACTTCCTGGGCTACCATGTCTCAGCTCAAGGTGTAGCCATGGACATGTCCAAGGTGGAGTCAGTGCTATCGTGGCAACCTCCTCGCAACAGGAAGGATGTCCAGAGGTTCCTAGGGTTTGCGAACTTCTATCGGAAGTTCATCAAGGACTACGCCACCCTAGTGAGCCCTATCTCCCAACTGTTGCGAGGGAAGTCTCGGTTCGAGTGGACTGCTGCTGCGCAGAAGTCTTTCGAGGTACTGAAGGTGAGGTTTACATCAGCCCCAATCTTGCAACACCCTGACCCACGCACGCCCTTTGTCCTGGAAGCAGATGCGTCGGATGTGGCCATAGGGGCTGTGTTGCTCCAGCCCACGGGGCCCAAGGCGCATCTGTTGCCGTGTGCCTTTTACTCCCGACAGCTCACCACCCCGGAGCTTAACTACACCATCTGGGAGAAAGAGCTGCTAGCAATCAAGGCAGCCTTTGAGACCTGGCGGCATTTGCTGGAGGGAGCAGCTCACCCAGTCCGGGTGCACACAGATCATCGGAACTTGGAGCACCTACAAACGGTAAGGAAGCTCTCTCAGAGGCAGCAGCGATGGTCATCCTTCTTTGCCCGCTTCAACTTCCAGCTTCACTATGTGCCTCGAGCCCGGAACCGACAGGCCGACGCTCTCTCCCGGAAGCCTGAGTATGACACGGACCCAGAGGGGGGGACTCTGTCCACCATTCTGCGTCCGGAGAACTTTGCCGCTGCTCTGAGGGAGGATACCCTGCTGGACCAGATTCGGACACTCCAGGGCCGGGACCCATTTGTGGCACGGCATTCGGCGGAGGGGGACGCCTCTCCCTTCGCAATGCAGGATGGCCTGCTTTACCATCGGGATCGACTTTATGTGCCAGCGGGTCCTTGTCGGGAGACAGTCTTGAGGCTTTGTCATGACTCAAAATCGGCGGGACACTTTGGCTTTTGTAAAACCCTGCACCTCCTCACCCGGGAGTTTTGGTGGCCTCGGGTCCGGGCAGAGGTGGCTCAGTATGTGGCGACTTGCCCGGTGTGTCACCGGGCTAAGGACCATAAGGGACGACCTGCAGGATTGTTGTTGCCTTTGCCAACACCAGCAGGGCCTTGGCAACTGGTATCGATGGACTTTATCACGGACTTGCCCCCCTCTGCTGGTTGCACGACCATTTGGGTGGTGGTGGACCTTTTTTCGAAGATGGCCCACTTCGTACCCTGCGTTGGCCTCCCCACGGCGAAGGAGACGGCCCGGATGTTCCTTCAGCATGTCTTCCGGCTCCATGGCCTTCCCCAGGGTGTGATTTCTGACCGCGGTGCCCAGTTTACCGCCCGCTTCTGGACCAGCTTGCTCCGCCTCCTGGACATCGCGCCTCATCTGTCCTCGGCACATCACCCTGAGTCGGATGGGCAGACGGAGAGGACCAACGGGACCCTGGAGCAG
Organism: Phrynosoma blainvillii; assembly: GCA_026167975.1. Lineage (NCBI taxonomy): Eukaryota > Metazoa > Chordata > Lepidosauria > Squamata > Phrynosomatidae > Phrynosoma > Phrynosoma blainvillii. The sequence goes on along the minus strand of JANUYF010000003.1, from coordinate 44,936,302 downwards.
TATCTCCGCTGCTATGCCAGCTATCAGCAGGACAACTGGGTTGACTTGCTTCCGCTGGCCGAGTTTGCCTACAATAACTCGGTTCATGCTTCAACCCAGCAGACCCCCTTCTTTGCTACTGGGGGCTTTCATCCTCGGGGATTCCCTGCCGTGGCTCCTGTCTCCACGGTCCCAGCAGCGGATCAGTGGCTCCAGGAACTCCAAGCAGCACAGTCCCTGTTGAAAGAACAGCTTGAGGTAGCCAAGGCGGCGTATAAACGGGGAGCGGATCGGCGGCGTCAAGAAGGTCCAGCGTTGCAGGTGGGGGATCCTGTTTGGCTCTCTACAAGACACCTTCCTCTGCAGCGGCCGGGTCGCAAGTTGGATGCTCGGTTCGTGGGGCCATACAAAATTGTGGCTCAAATTAATCCTGTGGCTTTTCGGCTCCAACTTCCCCGGTCATGGCGGATTCACCCAGTCTTTCATCGCTCCTTGCTACTACCAGCCTCGGGGGTTTGGCCGGATGCGGGTTCAACTCCTCCGCCCAATCCAGTCCTGGTGGATGGAGAAGAGGAGTTCGAGGTGGCTCAAATTTTGGACTCCCGTCGATATCGGGGTCGCCTCCAGTATCTTATTGACTGGGTTGGTTATGGGCCGGAGAAGCGCTCCTGGGAAGATGCCGTAGATGTTCATGCCCCCCGTCTGGTTCAAGCCTTCCATCGTCGCTTCCCTGACCGGCCTCGTCCTCCTCAGGAGGAGAGGGAGATTGATGGGAGGGGGAGTAATGTCATGCCCTGCCTGGAGGACGACTCAGAGGACTCAGGGGATGAGCTGGAGCCCCTGGGACCTGAACCTGTAAGGGAGGAGCCAGGCCCACTGGGACTTGAACCTACAGTGGTACAGCCAGAGGCTAGCCCTAGCTCTGCTGGAGCAGAGGCTGTGGGTCCTCCAGAGGTTCAGCAGTCAGGTTTGCCTGATGCTATAGACAGGGAGGAGGATCTGGGCAGTGTGCCTACCTTTAAGGAGCGTCGAGCAGAAAGAGAGGGCTTGCGAAGATCACGGAGGCTTCAGCAGAAGCGTGTTAGTAATCAGACACAGCTGAAGGTCGGCTCCTTGCCTTCTTAAGAACCTGGAGCATGAGTGGTGCTTTGCCAGTGGATATCTGACTCTTCTATGGGAAAGACTTCGTCTCTGGCTCCGTGTCTCCTCGATCACCTTGACTATCCGGAAACCTTGACCTTGGACTGTTTATCGATCTGCCTCTCTGATACCTCAAACCTCGGACTGTCTGACAATTCTCTTGGTAAACCCTTTGGTAAAGTTACTGTGTAGCAACACGGACTCGCTGGGCTGGGGATTGTGTTTGTGTGAAGCCAGCTGTCTTATCAGCCCTTTGGCTGCTTTCCCGGACAGTCTCGGTAAAACATGCCAGGTCGGCCGCCTCATCCACTATGAGGTCATGAATTATATGGGTCTTGTTTTTAACCGACCTGGCATTGCACAAGAGCAGGGTAAGGGTCTGTGGAACGGTTGGTACGCTCTCCAAGTTATCCCGGGAAACAGAATGAACTGAAGAAGGGACAGGTATTAGGCATCTGTCCCTTCTTCTTTTGCAACATTTGTTCACTCTGTTACCGCCATATCTGCCCTGCCCCCGCACAACCTTAATACCCGCTCCCAGATTATGCCCGGCTCCAAGGCATGGTGTCAGAGATTGGTGATCCAGCTAATAAAAGGAGGGGTCGAGAGAGACTGGTCCCAAGAACTTATTCCAGTTCTGCCTCCTCCACGGCCCCAAAATGCTGTCGGTGCTGCTACAAGTGTGCTGGGGGAGAGATGGAAGGCTCCTCCCTGGCGACGCAGCTGCGGCCGGATCAAGGGCTGTGCAGGTGGAGACAATGAAGCACAGACCTCTCCAGTCCAAGGACGGTCCCTCCGCCGCTGTGCTGCCCAGGGACAAGGTGGTATCTGAGGGTTTTTTAGCCCTCTGGTGTCCCAGGGTTCCACCGCTGGTGCAGTTTCTCTGAGGGCTGTGCAGGTGGAGACAATGAAGCACAGACCTCTCCAGTCCAAGGACGGTCCCTCCGCCGCTGTGCTGCCCAGGGACAAGGTGGTATCTGAGGGTTTTTAAGCCCTCTGGTGTCCCAGGGTTCCACTGCTGGCGCAGTTTCTCTGAGGGCTGTGCAGGTGGAGACAATAAAGCACAGACCTTTATGCAAAGAGGAATCAAAAATAGTAGGCAGATTCGGATTAGGCAAAAGAAATGAAGCAGGTGAGTGTTTGATAGATTGCTGTGAAGCCAATAATCTATTAGGTTTTTCTGGGCCTTTTGGGGCTGTGAGGCTGTGTTCTAGAAGAATGTATTCCTGAAGTTTCGCCTGTATCTGTGGCTGGCATCTTCAGAGAATGGTGGAACAGAGGTGTGTAGGGTATATATACCATGTGACCCTTGGTTGAGAGGATTAGCATGTAAATCTGTGTATTCTTCTGTTGAATCAAGACCTCAGGGTGGGAGGATATGTGAGGAGGATTAGTATCTATTCAATTAATGGTCCATTGTCTGGTGGGAAATCCCTGACCCTGGATGAAGTTCATTTGCATGACAAGGACATCCAAAAATGGCAATGTTCCTTCATTTTCTTTTTCCACTGTGAATTGGATGTTCGCATGGATGTTGTTCAGATGGTTCAAAAACACATCAAATCTTCTTCTCCCTGGCTCCAAACGGTGAAAGTGGCATCCACATAGACACTAAGTGTTGTCCACATAGACACTAATCCTTCTCGCATATCTTCCCACCCTAAGGCCTTGCCTCAACAGAAAAATACACAGAATTACATGCTAATCCTCTCAACCAAGGGTCACACTGAATATATACCCTACACACCTCCATGCCACCATTCTCCGAAGATGCCAGCCACAAATGCAGGTGAAACGTCAGGAATACATTCTTCTAGAACACAGCCCAAAACCCCCACAAAAACCTATATATGCTAGCCGTGAAAGCCTTCGACTTCACATTCAACATCTATTCATTGCAAACGCCTTTTTCATACAAAGCGAAGGCTATACACAAGGACATTACCAGACAGACAACACAAAAACCAAATAGACTATATAATCCAGTCATCATACCAAAATTTGATCTAAACAATATTTCAATGTGGTCTTTTGTGGGGGGGTTTGGACTATGTGGCCATGTTCTAGAAGATTTTATTCTGACGTTTCACCAGCATCTGTGGCTGGCATCTTCAGAGAATGCTTGCTGGCATGGAAGTGTTGTTGTTGAATGGCAAGACCTCAGCGTGGAAGGATATGCAAGGAGGCATTATATCTATTTAATTAGTGATCCATTGTCTGCTGGGAAAAAAAACCTGGCCCTGGGTAGTTTTCATTTGCACATGCTGGGTCTTTTTTGGTGTTTTTCAGGACTGGAAGCCAGACTTTGGGCCTTTTCAGACTGCTAGAAATAGAGCAAACTGAGTCCACTAACTGCCCTGGCTCAGTGCTAGGGAATCATGGGAATTGTATTTTTTTTTTCTGAGACATTGAGCCTTCTCTGTCAGAGAGCTCTGGTGCCACAATAAACTACAGTTCCCATGATTCCCTAGCACTGAGTCAGGGCAGTTAAAGTGGACTCAAGTTGCACTATTTCTGGCAGTCTGCAAAGGCCCTTTGTTTACTTTAAGGGTTTCTTATTTGCTGTTGAAATTGTCTAGGTGTGTGTGAATTTCAATGGCTTCCCTGTGCATTCTGATCCAATAGTTGTTGGCATGTTCCAAAATTTCATTGTTTTCAAATAGCATTTTATGCCATGGATGGTTTATAAAGTGTTCTGCTACTGCTGATTTTTCTGGCTGACCCAGTCTGCAGCCTCTCTCATGTTACTTGATCCATATTTGAACACTGCGTTTGGTGGTCCCTATGTAGACTTGTCCACAGCTGCATGGTATGCGGTAGACTCCTGTGTCTGTGAGAGGGTCTCTCCTGAGCGCAGCATTTGCTGGATTTTCTTGGTAGGTTTGTATATTATTTGGAGGTTGTGTTTCCTCACCACCTTCCCTATTCTGTCTGGGACTCCTTTGATGCTGTTAGCTTTTAGTGAAGTAGTGTGCTTGTAGATCCAGCAGAACCAGGGAACAAAAATCCAAGCTTCTAAAAGTTGAGCTTTTATTGTTATTGTTGAAAAAAATAATAACAACAAGCAAAGTAAAATACAGTCCACTATAGGATCACATCTTGCTGATGTGGCTAAACAAAAATAAAATTACAGATCCATGTTTCCAGAACTTAAGGCTACATTGTAAAGCAATATAAACATATTATAGATCCATTGAGAGAAGTAAAGAGAAGAAGAGAGCGATCCAAAGGAAGCAAATAATAATATCAATGCCAAACACAGAGTTTCTCAGTCCAGCCCCTCTCCACCTTTTTGGGTGTTACCCTTCAGGTTGATTGTATGTTCTGCATGTGATGTTTGTTAACCCAGCCTCTTGTTGTTCATCATCCACCACATGATCTACTTTCCCATACTAGCTTTTATTATTGATATTATTATGTAAACAAGGCTGCTTTCCCAGCTAGGACCTTCTATTGTTATGTCTCTCTCTGGCCATCTGGACTGAGTTGTTTGTGCTTGCCTAGAAGCTGTTCTCAAGTGGAAAATTACAGACACACACATCTCTACATTTCACCTTTGACTGCATAGCCCATCTATATTCTGACAGATGCATGGTAGAAATACCTTCCCTTTAGGGTAGTTGTTTGTCTTCACTCCTATGGGTTTTTCTGGGTCTGGCAGCCCTTCTGATGTCTGAGCTGAAGTAACCATTAGCCTGCAAAACCCAGTCTAGGTGCTTCAATTCATCTTCCATGAAGTGGGGTTCACAGATCCTTTTTGCCCAGTCTACTAGTGTTTTTATTGTGCTTCTATTTTGTCCTGGGTGATGGTTGGAGTTCTTGTGTAGGTATCTGTCCGTGTGTGTAGGTTTTCTGTATACTGTGTGGCCCAAACATTGGTTTGGTTTGTGGATGACCAAGATATCCAAGAATGGCAATGTTCCTTCCTTTTCTTTTTCCATGGTGAATTGAATGTTTGGATGGATGTTGTTCAGATGGTTCAAAAACACAGTCAGATCTTCCTCTCCATGGCTCCAAATGATGAAAGTGTTGCCCACATAACGGAACCATGTTGTGGGCTTTTTTTGGTGCTGTTTCCAGGGCTTGCTTTTCAAAGTGTTTCATGGAAAAGTTTGCTATCACAGGGTTCAGAGGGCTTCCCATGCTACCTCATCTCTCTTCCCATAGAATCCACTGTCCCACTGGAAGTAGCTTGTGGTGAGGCAATGTTCGAACAGGACTACAATGTCTTTTGGAAAAAATTGTTGGATGAGTGCCATTGTGTCCATTATGGAGACTTTGGTGAACAAGGAGACCACATCAAAGCTGATTAGTATGTCTCCAGGTTTGAGTTCGAGGTTGTTGGTTTTATCTATGAAGTGAGTTTCATCCTTGATCTAATGGGGGGTTTCAGTTCAGACTCAAAAATCATCATCCTCCCAGCAGATAAAGGCAATGCCACAGTAATCGTGGAAACAGAACAATACAAACAAAAAATCAAGGAACTCCTGGATCCTGCATTATACAAAAAAATGAAACAAAATCCGACCAACAAAATCAGCAGGAAAATGAACATCTTGATCAGGAACTCCTCAATTCAGCCAACCACACACCAAAGTTTATGCAAATCTGAGGCTCTCCCACCAAGATTGTATGGACTCCCCAAGATCCACAAGGATTCCATTCCACTCCAACCCATAGTGAGTGCCATTGGTTCATTCACATACAACTTGGCCAAGTTGCTGGCCACACAATTACAAACCCATATAGGGCAAACCCAAGAAGTGAGGTGGAAACTGCAATAAGAGAAATAGTGAAAAACAAATCACCAGGAACAGATAATATTCCAATTGAATTGCTTCAATCCACACTAACAGAATCAACAACAGTGCTTACCAACATATGTCAACAAATATGGAAAACAAAAAAATGGCCAACAGATTGGAAATATTCAATATACATCCCCACCCACAAAAAAGGAGATACAAAAGACTGCAGCAACTATAGGATGATAGCTCTAATCTCTCATGCAAGCAAAATCATGCTCAAAATTCTACAACATAGGCTCCAACCATACATGGAGAGAGAAATCCCAGAGGTACAAGCAGGATTCAGGAAAGGAAGACGCACTTGGGACCACATTGCAAACATATGGTGGCTAATAGAGCACACCAAGGAATTCCAAAAGAAAATCAGCATGTGCTTTATAGACTATAGTAAAGCCTTTGACTGCATAGATCATGAAAGACTATGGGACACACTTAAAGACATGGGAGTGCCAACACATCTGATAGTCCTGATGAGGAATCTTTACTCAAGACAGGAGGCTACTGTAAGGACAGAACACAGATAAAGAGAATGGTTCTTGATTGGCAAAGCGGTCAGACAAGGCTGCATCCTCTCATCCTATCTGTTCAACTTGTATGCAGAACATATACGAAAAGCAGGATTGGACACAGAAGAAGGAGGAGTGAAAATAGGAGGAAGGAATATCAACAATCTAAGACAGGGGTAGGCAACCGTTCCCCTTTAAGGTCCGAGGGCCTTCAGCTTCCTGAAGCCTCAGCCATGTTGGCCAATAGTCCCTTGTTGGCCAATAGCTCCTGGGATTCTGGGAGCTGAAGTCCCTTGGCCCTTAAAGGGGAAAGGTTGCCTACCCCTGATCTAAGATATGCAGACAATAACACACTACTAGCTGAAAACATCATAGACTTGGAACAACTACTAAGGAAGATCAAGGAGGAAAGAGCAAATACAGGGTTATTGTTGAACATAAAGAAAACAAAAATAATGACCACAGAGAATTTATACAAATTCAACCTAGACAATGAGGAAATAGAAATAGTAAAAGAATTCTCATACCTGGGATTAAATATTGATCAGAGTGGGTACTGAAGTCATAAGAAGAGTAAGAATGGGAAGGGCAGCTATGAGAGAACTAGAAAATATCCTAAAATGTAAAGACATACAACTGATCACAAATGTTAGAATCATACAAGCCATTGTATACCCTGTTACTATGAACAGATATGAGAGCTGGACAGTTAAGAAAGTGGATAGGAAGAAAATTAATTCATTTGAGATATGGTGCTGGAGAAGAGTGCTGAGGTTGCCATGGACAGCTAAAAAGTCAAACAAATGGGTCCTAGAACAGATCAAACCAGAAATCTCCCTGAAAGCCAAGTTGACTAGACTGAGGCTATTGTACTTTGGCAATATCATGAGAAGGCACAACTCACTGGGGAAAAAAAAAACAATAATGCTAGGAAACGTGGAGGGAAATAGAAAGAGAGGAATGCTGCATGCTAGATGGATGGACTATGTTAAGGAGGTCACAGGAATGAATTTGCAGGACTTGAGCAGAGCAGTGGAGGATAGGGAGTCTTGGAGATGCCTCATCTATAGGGTCGTCATGGGTCGAGATCGACTTGAGGGTGGATAACAATAACAACAACAACAACAACAACAATTCAGATTTTAAGGTTTGTATAGACTTTTAAATACATTTTAAATTTTAATGCATAATTGTTTTAACTTTTAAAATTGTTTAATTGTTTTTTAATTTTGTATTTATGTATTTTAATGGTTTTGTGTTGTTTATAAATTGTATTGTTTTAAACTTGCTGTTTGCCACCTTGAGTCTCTATATTGGGAGAAAGGTGGAATATAAGATAATAATAATAATAATAATAATAATAATAATAATAGATGCATGCAAAAGTTTGCAGGTTAAGGGAGGAGATTGTACAAAAAGGTATGTGTTAGTGAAAATAACATTCAGAAATGCCTTCTATTAGGGAAGACTAACTGGGAAAAAAAACACTAAACATGCATACATTAGTCAAAATGTGTGCAAAAGTCTCTAGGAATTTTCATGAGCATTTTTGAAAAAAACAATCCAAAACACCACTATGGATAAGGGATGTTCTGAAATATGTAATGAGTTGTATCCATTTGTTGTGCTTCTGTTGACAGATAATTCTTTGAGCCAAGAGAAGGCTCCATCAATCACTGCTGAATCAAGAGAGCTTTCCACCAGCAGAGAGAGACCAACTGGATACAACCCATCATGTGTTTCCTAGTAATGTTTAGAATCATTTGATATTTCTGCATTACTTTGTTGAACACTACAATGATCTCTAGCAGGTATTGTGTGGGGCTGGCTATTAAGGAACATTGACTGACAGAAGTAATAATAAGATACATAAATTAAATTCCAGTAACTGAGACGCCTAATATTCAGGAGAACTTGAAAAGTACAATATATTTTATTCTGTATATTCAACTTCTTGTGATTGTAAAAGTTATTTCAGCTTCTAACCAAGTTGAAAGTCCCCATCTGAATCTATATGACTAGAGAAGAACTGGCTGCAATCGTCACCTACAAACTGTCAGATGAGTTCTAGTTTTGGAATATTTATGACTGGCACTTGAAGGGCATGAAGCAGAAAGAATACATTCTGATTTTAAAGCCTCAGCTGGAGATTTGCTGTTAGCTGCTATATAAAGATATCCTTGCCTTTTAAATAGGCACATTTGATATAAGGGTTCTTGAGAGAGTCAGTGAAGAACTCTACAAGGTCCTTCAACATGGTAACTTTTCTTATTTTATCAGTAGTTTAGAAGCAGCATGCAGAAAGGGAGACTACATCTTTGCAAAACTGGCTATTTCATAGAAATGAGAATCAAAGCCTAAAGCATGTAGCTATATTCTGAAGGAGAAATTCAGTCTTGAACACCGCATCTACAATACTGCAACCACTTCAAAGGCACACCAGAGTTCGAACCTGGCAGCAGATCATAATAATGTAGAGTACTATTCACATCCTACTGGGATTCAATGGCAAAGTTCCTAATGATTTTAGTGATCCTAGTTTGAACTTTTAATTAACTGCTGTACTTCAAAGCTGTTTGACAAATTTGAACAACTTAATGAGTACATTTAATGAATATTTAAAATTTTGCAGAACTTACATTCCCATTAAAACCACTGTGGTTATTTTGCTTTAGCCACTTCAGATGCTTTATATCATGGATTTAGTGAATTAACACCTTGCAATAAAGAGTGTGAAGAACAATTTATTTACTGAATGAAATATGTATGATCTTGGATGGCACTACCTGATTCCTTCCTACACTTTGGGAAAAAATGTAGTTGCAAAACCTTGATATTCCAAGGTGTGGATACTCTGGATTGTTTTAAAAATGATACATGTCTAAATCATACTGACTAAAGACTGATTTTCACAAATAGATGCATTTTGGCCACTGGGTGAGGGCCTACAGTGGTGTACTAGTAAATTGTGATGTTCTGGAATGCATTGTGATAGCTTCCATTACCATGTTCTGAAGAAGAAATTATAGACATCTCACAGAGTCCAAAAATATATTCATTTGTGATCCATGAATGCACTTACAACAAAGAGCAGCAGAACTCAATTAACTGAGTATATACAGAATTAATACCCAATGAACTAGCATCACTTAACAATCAAAGAACAGCTTCTCAGCAAAAGGACCCAAGGCACCGTAAAGGCTAAAATTTTGGGGCACAACAATAATCCGCTCGTGACTGCAAAGGTTTGGGTTGTAAAACACACTGATCAACATAAATCCAGTCTTTTAGGGCTGGAACAGACAGGTAGGAAAAAGCAGCTCAATCCGGCTTTTTCCAAACGTGAGTCGAAACCCCACTGTCCACATGCCCACTTCCAAGGCAGGCCAAATACGCAGGGCTGAACCGCATGGTTTTAGCCCTGGAGTGCAGCTTTGATCCAGTTTCCAGTCATTTTTGAGACTTGCATCATCTAAACATCCTGCCTTCAAAGTGGATTGAAAACACTTTCTCTATTTCACCCCTCTGGTTTTACTTATCAATGCAAACAATCCTGCAAAGAAATGCTGCCATTTAAACTGCTTACGTGAAAGAAAGAAAAGAAGCATCATGCACTGCTTGATTATTTTTGTCATTCTCAGATTTTCTCTCTTCTAATCTGTAATAAGTGTTAATAAAATCAAAGACCCTTACTGTAATCACAAAGAGATTTCCACCAATTGGGGAGGTAAATACAGTAATTGTTATTGGTTGTCAAGTACAGTTTTAAAAAAAATAAAATGCTGTCACTTTCAAGAGTTAAAGATAACTCGAACATTGCAGTGGCCTTTGTTTAATGAATGAACAATGCAGTGGCCTTTGTTTAATGTTTTCCTTATCTGTTGGGAATTTTTCTCCCAAAATTCTAACTGATTATTTATCTTACATAAACTGTCACTTGTCAGGATTCTGCAGGCATGTCCTTATGTGGGTTTGCAGAGAGATTTAGCAGTTATATTTGGCTCAGATCCAATGAACTAGTTCTGCATATTTAAATGACTAATTGGATAAAGTGCATGGCAAATTATTTTTTTTAAAAAACCATGAGAGTTGTTAAAACAGTTTGGCCTAAATCCACTAAATCTAGTTGTTAGTGCCTGGTAAAGTGTGGCCATTGATTCAGTGGAACCTACATAAGTGTCTACTCCAGTTTAATTTTCAGTTAGAAACTCAACTTTGCCACATAAAAAAACAAAACAAAACAAAAAACTGCACCCAAGTCTTTGCTTTTTGTCTTTTAGTTTATCACAGGGGTCTGGAAAAGTCTGGAAACCATGACCTATGAGAAGCAGGTTAGGGAGCTGGATATGTTTAACCTGAGGAAGAGAAGATTAAGGGATGACATAATATCCATGTTTAAATATTTGAAAATATGTCATGTTGAGGATAGAGCAAGATTGTTTTCTGCTGCTCCAGAGACAAGGAAGGAACTCCTTCTCTTTAAAAGCCACAGGATCCGGTAGTTTGCCACTCTAAACAGAACCATCAAAATGCTGCTCCATTTTAGAGTGGCAAAAGGGCATCTTTGCCTCCGCAGCAGCAGCTTTTTACTGATTCTTTGGCACAGTGCTCCTAAATGCTGTGCCAAAGATGCAGCATGATGCTGCCTACCCTCTGGTCAGGTGAGTGGCATGATGCCGGCATCAGGGTGGCACTTGGGTGTGCAGCCTGTGGTCACCATGCCCCCACTCTGCCCCGATGCTGGCTCAAAGTGCCAGTCTGTACAGCCCGTTTGTTACTCACTGGTGGGGCAACCTCTCTAGCAACTGAGTCCTCCAGTGCAAGGATAGCAACCAATCTGAGTGGTTTTGGGTCCCTTTTTCCATCTATGAGTGTATCTTTAGCTTAAGTTGTAAATGGAAGAGAAATTCCCATCTATGCCTTCTTCAGATTTGTACTGGATCTTTAGAGTCCTTCTCTGTAGTTTGGCTGGTTAAATATCTTGGAAAACAGATGCTGACTTTCCCTTTTCAAAAGTCTGTATATAGATCCCCCTTCTTATCCTGATTGTAAAATTTACTTATATATATCTTTCCTTTTTTCAGGAGATGGGAGTAGGAGAACTATCATCCATATCAGTCAGCTATAGCTTAAGGGTCTAGTCAGGCACCCTATTAAAAACTCAGACATATTTCAGCTTTTTGCCTGCTTCTCAATACTTTTCACATACAGGTACAATCTGTGAAAACTTATTTCTCAAATGCTTTCCCCTTTTGTCAATGCTAAGTAACAGTCAGTTTAAAATCTGCATTTTCCATTGAGGCTACATAATTTATTTTGGCAGTCACTTCCTCTAAATGTTGTTTGCGTGAAGTTGAGGCAGCCACCCATTCTATTCCCATTTCTTTCTCACAGATAAAAAAGGATTTATCTTCTCCAAGATAGCAGCCACATTTTCTGGAGCAAAAGAATGTGTGTTCTCTTTTGAAGTTTGGTGCATACATCTTCTAGGCAGAAGTCATCAACATGTTCTAGACAGTACCCTAAAATTTATCATTAAGCCTTCTGGGTTTAAAAAGAGATTTCATTCTTTCACATTGAATAAAACAAGTCTTTGTGGATTTTTAAGAGAAAGGACAGGAAGTGGAATTTAGAAGTAAACTTAGACTAGGAAATCATTTTTGGTGGGGTTTATTCTCTCAGAGGCTGCATTCTGGCAGTGGGTGAGGTTGAATCAGAACTGGATGTGTCCAGATTCAAAAGTGTGAAGAGCCCTGTACATTTTTGTCTCATTTTCTCCACACACTGGACTTCCTAGAGAAGAATAGCATGTTCTTGCTAGAGAGCTGAAGCTCTGACTGTCTGTAGAATAGGTACTGTGTGTTCACAACTAGGATACTTCTAGCTAATAAGAACAGCAACTAGCTAATAGCTGAGCATTCTGGCACTTGTAATCCAAGAAAATATATTTTCCAAGTTGAAAGATGGCAGCTTGAAATTAAGCCAAGGGCTTCACTGACCATCATATTAGCACTGACACCTCCTCCTTACACAAATTACTTCAGTTTTGCAGCAGCAGGAATGGTAGTACTAGCAGTTACTGTAATCTGGAGGCACCATGAGCATTTTCTGACCTCCATTCTAGGTGACTTCTGTATGTCTTTAGTAGGATTCCTTAACAGATCTCAGGGTCTTGCTCTTCTCTTGTCCTCAAGATGAGGAACAGTAATCTCAGGATGATGGCACCATCTTGAAAAGTGTATGTATATGTGTATTCTCCTTGGCTAGTTTTTTTTTTAATGAATGGAATACTTTGAGTAACAATGGTTGATGCTTAAGGTATCATGCTTAATGGTATCACCAGGGGTAATAGGTTTTGGGTCTGAAATCACAGGACTTGAAATGGCACCAATAATGGCAAATTCAGTCTAAAATCCAGCTTCTGTTAGAAACTGACCTTTTTTCTTAAGTTTCCTAGGGAAACCAAAGAAGCACCTATTTAATGTAAAGAAGCACTGATCGCATTCTTGATAATGACACAAGGTCATATATGTGTATATGCATTAATGTGTGGAAAAGATTTCCTGAGTACTTTCATCTCGGCTAAATGTTGAGTGTAGGTGTACTTTTAATCTTTGAAATGTATTAACTGAAATGTATAGAAAAATTCTCTGTTAAAGCTAGAGGAATATTTTTATTGCAGTCTTCTGATTCTTCAGCATCTTAGCATTTTTCAAAATGTAGCTGACATAAAATTATGGCCACGATGAAATCAGTAAAGGTTTTAGGCAGTATCTGTCAAATGACACTGATCTATTGCTTTTGCCTCAGAAAAAGAATGCAGCAAATTCAGGTGAAGAGAGGGCTCTAGATTGTAATGGATGTCTCTTTTCAGGTAGCACTTTTTAAAACACGGACAGATAATAATATACTAAGACAGAACTTGGACAAGATGCTATTTGGGGGCTATATTTTCTAGAACCCCCCAGCTAGTTTAGGCAGATTCTGGGCTGGCTTGGGGATACTGAGATCTGTAGTCCTTTTTTTAAAAAGAAGCTGGATACCAAAGTGCTCTTGGGTAGTAATAATGGCAACTAAGGGCCTCTACAGATGGGCCCTTTGGGCTGTCCTGGAGACAGGGATGGGAAGGGGCAGCTGCACGCTGGCCACCTCAACCCCTCCCCAAAGATGTCCTGATGCCACGCACCGTTACGCACAGTGTGTGGTGTCAGGACATCCTTCCGGCACAGCCTTTTGACGCGCTGCGCTGGAAGGGGCGCTAAAGAGCCCTGGACCACCCTGGGAAGCAGAGGATTGAGGCCGAGGCTACCGGACGCCTCGGCTCCGATCCTCCCTTTGGCTGCCTTGGAAAGGAGTGGCAGAGCTGGCAAAAAGGGTGCCCTAAGAGCCAGCGCATGGCTCTTCAATTTATATCCATTTATAATGAAGGATTTGGTCACAAGACAACATCAGAGAGCTATTAGTTTAGATATACCCTATAAGCATTTAATAAGCACATAACTCTTGAGTAATAATCTCCATTTGTACAGGGTATGATGATTCAGATGTGCTGAAAAACCACAAACCTTTGCTCTCCACAAAAGAGACAAACATTTGCACTTACTATGTGAGAACGATAGCCACAGCATCATTTAGGACACTTTCACCAAAAAGGAGAGTGTAGAGATCTGTATCAGCATGAAGTTCATGGAAAATAGCAAGGACGGTCACTAGAAAGGAAATCATCATCATCATCATCATCATCATCATCATCATCATCATCTCATGCACAGATATCTTTGACTATAAGAGCTGACACTATTTAAGGAAAAAAAGCCATTTAAATTTTTTGTTTGTCACAATGATAATTGTTATGCATCAATGAATAATGTACAGTACAGTGTTATGTACAATTTTCCCTGTTTATGATGAGTATTCTAACAATTTGCATCTCTAACAATCAGCTCTACTCCATCTGTGCCCTTCATGTGTTACAACTCCCATCATCCCTATGCAGCAGGGCCATATCTGGAAGGCACCATCCATTCAGATGAGGTGAGGAGTCTGCTTTGAATGAGCTGGGGAAGACTGAATGATTTTTTTTGGACACTATTATACATTCATTTTATCATGACCTTCTTTCCTCCCAACATATACCAACACCCATCCTGAAAATGATCAGTCCTTTTGTGGCCAGTTTTGGAAAGGAAGAAAAGTAGGGACATCTTTCATCAAGACATTTGAATGTACAAGCAGTGTATGTTCTGCTACAATGACTGAAAATATGCAAGAACATCATAATGCTCAGGGCTAGACCAAGCCACCAAAGAGTGTTGCCGCTGTTTCTTATTCTCCTCAATTCACTGTCTGAGACAGGTGGCTCAGTGGATGTTATAGTAAGGGCTGGTTTTCCTTCTTAAGGAGCCCTGATTCTCACTACCTAAACTCAAAAGAACATCTACTTGGTTTGTTGGATGTTCTTTTTATTCTGATCCCTTACTCCATAATGTGATTGAGTGTGGCAATAATAAATTATAAATGTCCAGTATTGAAAGCAACTACAGTTGGCCCTCCACATTTGTGGATTTGACTATTTGACTTTTTGACTTTTGTGGATTTGATTACTTGCGGTTTTGATCAGTGTGTTCTCTCTAGGAACTCTGCCAGAAGTTGTGCTGGAGAACCTAGATGTTCCTAGAGAAAACACTTTGCTAGGTATTTGTAAGTCCTCCAGCATGATTCTGTTATCAACTTCTGTCAGATATTGACCATAGAGTTGTGCTGGAGGACCCAGAGATTCCTAGAGAGGTGTTCTCTCAGGTGAAAGAATCACATTTTTTATTTGTGGTTTTTCCAGATTCACAGGGGTCCTTCACCCCTTAACACCAACGAATGTGGAGGGACCACTGTAGTTTGAAACAATTAATGGTTAAAAATTAGTTGCTTTTTCTAATAACACAGGTATAACTATGTCAAATTATGACTGCAGTTTAGCATCACTGCTTTTGTGGTGTAACTTTAACTTTTAAAGTTACTTATATAGTTAACAAGGTTCTATTTCCCCTATATAGTAGAGGAGGAACAGCATGCCATTCAAGTGCTGACTAGTGCTCTACCTGATGGTCTGCTGTGTTCTGTTGTAGGTGTTGAGATGCTGAAGCAGGTACAAGGAGAATATGTGTTTTTACCAAAGAGCAGTGGCTTGTAGAATTCAAATTTTATTTAAAAGCTAACTAAAATCAACTAATTTAATTACTTTTGTGGAATAAAGTAATAGCTTTTAAAAACTGTGACCATAATGGTAACTAAGGGATACTTCCAGATGAGGCTTTTACTATGCTTCTACAGCAATTCATCCATGGAAGTTTATGGAAAGTCCAGACATTATCTTTTTCAATTTGTAGCCTTGCCAAGTTTCTTTCTTCCATCTTTTGTTTTCTTACCAAAGAAAAACATTTTTTTTAAAAAACAAAGATAGGCTAGATGTACAGTCCCTCTTAACTGTGGGTGGTAGGAACACTCTGCAAATACCCTAAATTCATTTAGGGGCTCAGGAATATAACTATAATTGATTATTTTTAAAATAAATATTCCAAACTCTATATGAATGTATTTGAAATTGTATTGTCACTATACATTGAAACACTTTCCATCTTTTACTCATTCTTGTCCTAATCAATTTTCAAGGGATTTTTCAGCATCTTCTAATGTTATATCTTCTATAAGAATTTGGATAATTTGTTCCTCATCACCACACTGCTATCACCAAGCTGTGGCATCCAAAATGATTTTAGGGCAAAACTATACAGGACATTAATTGCTTTGATATAAAACTTATTTTAATGCAAATAGTATCAGCTGGAGTGGTTAATAATTACTGGGATTACAAAATGGACAGAAATTTTACCCTCTCCTTCCCCTAATGTAACCCTTAGGAAAATCACATAATGTCTAGCATGGTTTTTTGTTAAATTGCACAGGATTCCCCCCGCTCCAGGAAAGTTATTTGTTCTAGTAGTTTAGCTTCTACAAAGTGTACCTTACATCAAAATAGAATTACTCACTCTCTTTCTGCTATTATGTTATGAAAAGCATGCTGCTGTATTCTTTTGAAGATTTTTAAAGAAGGATTTTCATATTGGCATTCTTTCATATAAAGGTGAATACTTATTTTTCTGCCAGGAATTCCTTGTAAATATTTCTAATGATCTGCAAGAGTAGAAAATTACATAGCATTTCGCTGCATTCACTTAATTGCTGCTCACTCTGGTGCAAAATTGTGCAATCAACTATATCAATATAGAAAAGGAATCCCAGGATTTAGAACTGCCTCCAGGGTGCCAGGTTAACATGTGACAGTTCATGAGAAGCTGCCTGTCCTTGTGCTGGAACTATTGGTGTTTGCATACATCAGTCATTATTTTGCATGGCTAATTCCTTCTCAAGCAGGAGGAATTTTAGAAGTGTCTTATTGACCTCATCAGCCTAATTCCAGTGTTCATAATTCACATATTATAAACCATATTAATAGAGAACCTTGCGGTATATAGCTTAGAAATACATTTCCCAAGGATCTGAATAAGGTCAGGGGGTAATGTTCTGTGTTTATTGAAGAAAATGAATTACTGTAATCATGTTTTAGGTGATGAAGAGGACCAATTTATAGCTGCTGCCCAGTCCCTTTTGCTTACCAGGAACAGGTAATTAAACTTGGTTAGCATTAGGACAAATTACCACTTTAGACACATCACACTCCATCCTAATTTGTTAGTTAGCTGCAAAATTGGGTCTCCAAGTGCAGCATGTTATCTGTTGCAGCTTGACTATGGAATTCTGGTTCAATACAAATGCTGGTGACATATCTGGTTTATTAACAAAGTTCTCTGTGGCTCCCAGGCAGGGCTACTAATACAGGCCTGTACCAGGGTTTCTCTCAGCTAAGGAAAGAAAAGGGGATCTAGATTGCATTTAATGGGATAGCAGGTGATGCCTCAGTACAACAGATGCAGTGCTTTATGTTTTACTCCATAGAAGTAAATATTGTTGTATGACTTCAAGTCATTTCCGACTTATGGCAACCATAAGGAGAACTTATCACAGGATTTTCTTGGCAAAACTTGTTCAAATAGGGTCTGTCTTTGCCTTCCTTTGAAGTTGAGAGAGTGTGACTTGCCCAAGATAATCCTGTGTGTTTCCATAGCTGAGTGGTGTAATCCTGATCTCCAGAATGGTAATCTAACAAAGTACTACACCATGCCAACTGTCTTTGAAGTAAGTAGCAAATATTTATCTAAATGGGGCAAGGTAAGGTGTCTAGGAACACCATACAGTTAGCACTGCAAAGTCCATCATCAAGACAGGAACATCCTCCACCTTGTGCCCCCAGGGAGCTGATATACAGAGGAATACTGCCTCTGCTACATGAGGTGCAATGTAACTACTCTCACTAGTAACAATGGATGGCTCCCTCCTCCATTAATTTATTCAATACACTTTTAATTCAACCCAAGTTGACATCTGGTGGTGATTAATTCCATCATTTAACTACATGCTGTGTAAACAAGTGCTTCTTTATATTTGTCCTGAATCTCCCACTATTTAGCTTTAGTGGATGGCCCTGGGTTCAAAAATTAGGAAATAATAAGAGTAGTTTCTCCATATATTTTTCCCATGTTAGGTAAGATAGATTTATACTCTTTCACATTGCCCTTTGGGAAGATTTGATAGGTTGTAGTCTTATGTCATAGTCCTCTAGTTTTGATTTGTGACTTGTGGGATAACAGTTTTCATTTGAAAAGAACAGAGAAGACTGTAAGCCTGGGGATAAGAAAATCGATCAGCTTTGTTTGATCCCATATTCATTTTAAAATAAAACAAAACACAAGTTCAGTCTGCCCCAAAGATGAAGCATGCACGTTTGCGTAAATACCAAAAAAAAAAAAAAAAAAAACTCCCAAAGAAATCCAAACCACTGAAATGAAATTCACCCTCATATGACAACTAGGTGCAGCTGGTTCCAGAATGGAGGGGACAGTGTTGTACTTGGTTGCTATATAAGTGCTAAAGATGAGGGGGAGGGAAAGGTGGTAACTTTCATCACTAACACGTTTGAATATATAGAGATTTAAAAGAAGACTTTAAAGAGTTGAGAACTCAGTGCCCTAGGTCTGGATACATCTATCTGCCAATTTTAGTTTCTCCCACATTCTAATTTTTAAAATTTCAAGTTTTTTCTACTTCAAACATGGCTATACTTACACATTTTGAAATTTCCTATCAGAAATGAATAGAAATGAAATACACCATTATCTCTATATAATGAGGGTGTAAATGGGAATAATGAGGGAATTCCAGAAGTTGTTGGACAGCAAATGCTACTGGTGTTAGCCAGCATAGGTAATAGTGAAGAATGCTGGGAGCTGCAGTCCAACAATATGTGGAGCCTCATCTTTCCCAGCCTGCTATATAGTAACAATAAAATTATAGAATTGTAATTGTGCGTACAGACATAGCTCCAGAATCTATATATAAGGTTCAGATCTATACACCAAAAAATGGAAACATAAAAATATATAGAGGCCTGAAACAGTCAGGCATTAAGTTCCCTATCTCTCAGCACCACCTTCAATATTAATGTGACTGCCTAACAATAAAAAGTTTAAATTATTATGCTTGGTTATTTCATTTTGTTTCATATCATGTACTGACACATATTAACAGATACTGAGTCGGGCATAATCAGCTTCTACCCAAATCTAATAAACTGTCTTGTTTAAAAAAATGACAGGCTCAAAAATAGTATGTACGGTATATTTTGCAATGCCAATCAATCTTACTGCAAAAAGTAGCAGTAACTCATGTTTGTTTGTCTTCCTGGCACTGTCTGTTGAAAAGGGAATCCAGAAAATGTAGCCTGAAAATAATGAGAGCAATATATACATATATGTGAACTATAAAGAGAAGATGAGATCAAAACAAAGATAAATTATAATACTCTTCTCTCAGGCTTATGATTTAATGCTCTTCATCTCTTACTCTGCCAGTGCCGTTATGCTACAACAGGAGATATGCCATTAGTGCTGGACTTATTTCACTGTAGATGTAAAGCAGTTAACTGGATGTTCTCCTTCAGTCCATTGTAGAGGTGATTTCTGTATGGGCCTCTGTACCATCCTGAGTGAGACTAATGTTTCCATTGTGCTTTGGTAAAAATTTACAAAATAATAATAATAATAATAATAATCACAATTTTCTCTGGATTTGTGATGAAACAAATGCAAAATTTAAAAAGCAAAGAATATGGGGGAATAGAAGTTCTTGGATTCATCCATCCATGTTTGGGACTGTGAGTGCTTCACTCACAAAAATTTCTGTGTAGGCAACCATATTGTGGCAGAATCAAGGTTGCCCACTCCAGCAAGACTCATCCTTAAGATATACACGGCAGGCAGGTATGTACAAATTGACCCCTCTGGGTAGGGAATAATTATATCTGTTGAATTTGGCTAGTTAAAATGTAAGAAGGTTTGTTTCAATTGATTTTTGAAGAATTTACCAAGATTCACCATTTTCTTCACATTTGGGATAGAAAGAACTTGTGATTTCAAAAATCCAAGTGCAGGAGAAAGGAAAATTTGTGATTTTTCCATTATTAACCCATAAAAAGTAGAAATTACAACCTGTTCCATTTTATCTCTTGTTTCTTATGAAATTTGTCAGCCTATTGTTTCCTATTCAATAAGGAGGAGGAGGAGGAGGACCTCAAATGTAATGATATTGACCATTACTGCAGTTAATGGGGCATACAATGGGATTGATTTGTATACCTATAATTTAAGCAAAATAAACCAGCATTACTAAAACAACTGGTGTATTCTCTTTGAGAGTCTGATTATAACTAGGTTAAAAATATTATGTCATAGCCAACAGGCCTGCTTTCAATGACAAGTGGGAAGGAAACAAGATAGGATGCATCCCAACTAAACCAACCATGGCTTTTTGTAGGTTTTTCAGGCTATGTGGCTATGTTCTAGAAGAGTTTGTTCCTGATGTTTCACCAGCATCTGTGGCTGACATCTTCAGAGAATGGAATGGAAGTGAGTGGGGTATATATATACCCCTTAACCCTTAAAGTGTGTGTGTGTATTTACCCTTAAAGTGAACAAAGTTTGGCTGCCAGTCCTGAAAAACACCAAAATCAAGACCCAGCATGTGCAAGTGAAGACCACCCAGGGTCAGGGGATTTCCTAGCAGACAATGGATCACTAATCAAATAGACACCCTGAGGCCTTGCCATTCAACCACAGACCAACACAGATTAACATGTAAATCACTTCATCTCAACCAAGGATCACACAGTATATATATATATATATACTGTTTCTGCTGTGGTGTATATATATATATACACCACACTCAATTCCATGCCATCATTCTCTGAAGATGCCAGACACAGATGTTGGTGAAACGTCAGGACTAAACTCTTCTAGAAAACGGTCACATAACCCAAAAAACCCACAAAAAAACATGGATGCTGGCCGTGAAAGACTTCATATTAAATTAACTATATTGAAAAGCCCTTGTGCTAAAAATAACAGTTCCAGTTGTAATTATAGATTCCTGGCACTGCTAATCAGCCATCCTACTCAAGGCTTAGCTCCAGAAAGAAAACATCAATAAAGCTTTTTAATTACCAATCTCTTCCCTCCTATTCTCGATACACTTTTAAATATTTTCCAGCTGTTTTGTGTGACTTAGAAAAGAAAATGAAACATGGGACAGCTCACACCAGCTATACAGACGTAACCATAGAAACTGTAAATAGAAAAGAGCATTTTGATTATCAGCCTAAATGAAGGCAAGAGAATTCATAAAGCTCTGAAACAGTTCTGCTTCAGCAAACCTTTACTGAGGCAAATGTTTCCTTGTACTCTAAATGCCACTGGGGGAGGGGGGAGGTACAAGAATGCAAAGTATTTTCTGATTAGAATGTCAGTACCATAAGAACACCGATATTAAATGGTGAAGTGGATTAAATGGTGAAGTCCTCATTCCAGGACTGTATGAGACTGCAGGTGAGAGAACTGAGCGTGGATGTGCCCTGTAATTTTTCACAGAGCAAAATTAGCATGTAAGGGAAATGAAGAGGCTGGAAGGCTTTTCTCGGATGCAAAGCTTTTCCAAGTAATGTTTGACCTTTTGGAATATATAGTTATGACATCAACAACCCACTTTTTGAAATAGTACAGTCCAAAAAGGTGCTATGGAACATTTTGGATCATGTTTAGCATTAAGAATATATAGGGAAGTGAAGAAAACTAACATTTCTGGGTTTTTCTTCTTCATTTTCCACTGTGGAATGAGAAGAATTTTGCCAGCTTTCCTTCATACCAAAATCGGTGAGCTCCAGGTGATAGTTCACATTCACAGATTTTGTTATGGGGAAGAAATAAAAACGTTAATATTTTGCATTTCACAGCAGAAACAGAAAAACCTGTCTATCCTGCACATTAGCTTTCCTTGATTCTCTGTCACAAAGAACAAGCTATGAGGGCATCTTATCATCAGGTCTTGATGCTTTGATTCAACAGCATGCCAAAACTAAGATGAGTTTAAAGTTCCCATATCTCTCTGGATTTAGGAGTTCCAAATTATCTCATTTCCAAAGTGTAATAAATCAGTTAGGAATCTCCCATTGTTCAATTTCTTTTGCTTCTTAATTTTGTACAAAGCATTGAGAATGTAGTTTCACAGATTTTACCTCTTCTGTACTATCAGTGCACATGTGCTCATTGGTAAAATGTTGGAAAAAGAAAAGCATACTCAATTGAATAAAGATTTTATTGTGAGGTGTTTTCAAAATCTCCAAGAAACTTTCAGAACATCTATTACACACTACAAAGAAAGAAGAATCTTGAAATAATTATATGTATGATCAAAATGCAAAAAAGAGTGTCCACATCAGTATATGTATATAGGATGTGGAGAGAAATGCTTTTTAAAAATGTAACTTAAACTGCTAGTCCATATGGAATATTGCAGAGTTGGTGTGGATGGTGTCCCACAAAGAATATGAACTGGCATTGGTTACCAGGTAAGTCTGAAGGGTATAGGTATCTTAGCATAGTTTTAACCTGAGAGGCAAAGGCATACTAATATGGAAATTCCATGGCCCAGTTTCTTTTATTGTGGCCAGGGAAAGAAGTAGGAGTGACTTCAGAATCTGTGGCTATCAAAATGGGAGTGGCATGGTTTTCTTTTTCTGTTTATCCTCCTTGTTGGCCAGTCTGATCTGTGGGCATAGCAGTAGAATGAAAGGACTCTAGATTCTGTAGAATTATAGAACTGGAAAAATCCCAAAGGGCCATTTTATCATGTGTAATTTAAAAGTTTCTTAGTATAAATTCATGAATAACAATGATGATAACAAAGCAGTTTCAGGAATGATTTAAGAAATGTACAAAGAGAACATTGTTATAAAAGGCATACTGGATCAGAGAGCACTTTGTAATAATCACACATTATCAAAGAACAATTAGTCCACCACAAAACATTTGCACTCAAAATTGAACCTGTACCAACACTTATTATAGAGCTGTACTCAGGAGTTTCCAGATGATTATGTCTCTCAGTAATAAATAGTAAGAGATGGAATTTCTAATCTGATTCAATTAACTTTACAATGTGACCATTGACTGAAACCCCAAAACATGTGTACATTTTCCTGATAGCTTATAACAATATTTAAGCAACTACAAATGAGAGATAGATAACTAAGGGCCAATACAGATGGCTCGTTTGGGGGGGCTCTCAGCTGCCCCTGGGAGCGGTGGATTGGGGCCGCAGCAACCACATGCCGTGGCCCTGATCCTCCTTTTTGCCACCCTAAAAAGAGTGCTCTTTTGCGCCCTTTTGTGCATGCTGCACCATGATGGCATCCTGACGCTGTGCACCATGTGAATGGGTTCGCGGCATCAGGACAGCATTGGGGTGGAGTTGGGGGGGCTGGCATGCAGCTTCCCCTCCCCAACTCCACCCCCAGTCTGGCTCTTTGTGCCGGTCTGCATCAGCCCTAAAATTCCTAGTGCAAGCAATTGACTTTTACTCTGAATAATTTCAAACAAGTCTTGGAAAATAACAACATTTCTAATGTAAAAGTATAGTCTTACTATAATTTTAAGCACAATGATGAGTCACTCCAATAGAAATCAGTGTAGTGTACGTCCAACCAGATAGTTAATATCATGTTGGAAAATTCTGCTGCCATTAGTGTGTTATATCATCATTAGATCCAGAGTGCTGAAGTGATTTGAATCTCAAACTAGGACTCTGGGAGAACAGAGTTTGACTCTCCACTCATCCACAGAAACCTACTGGGTGTCCTTCAATAAGTCAGTCTCAGAAGAGGGCAATGGTGAACCTCAAATGAATACATCTCAACAAGAAAACCTCATGACAGTTTCAGCTTGGGGTTGCCCTATTTGGAATTGACATGAAAGCAACAAACACACCATAGTGATGCCATCTCCCCCCCCCCCCCCCGCCCAGTATATCCATAGACTAATGAGTCCAGCTTATTGAATCATTTGTTGTTGTTAACTGCCTTCGTGTCAATCTTGACCCATGGTGACCGTATGGATGAGATACCTCCAGGCACCTCTGTCTTCTACTGCTCTGCTCAGCTCCTGCAAACTCATATTCACGGTCTCTTTAATAAAATCCATCTATCTAGTATATGGCCTTCCTCTCTACTTCCCTCCACCTTACCTAACATCATTGTCTTTTCCAATGATTCATGCCTTCTCATGATGTGTCCAAAGTATGATAGTCTAAGTCTTGTCATCTTGGGTTCTAGGGATATTTCTGGCTTGATCTGTCTAGGACTCATTTGTTTGTCCTTTTGGCTGTCCATGTAATCCTCAGCACTCTATTTTATGTGTGCTGCTGCTTCTGATGGGGTTTGTCTTTCTAAGAGTATTTACTGCTTGCTTGGTCATTTTTACTGCCCTTAGCTGCTCTTGCAAGTGTGTTTTTCTTAGTTTCTCTCTGTCTCTTTGTTAGTGCTCTTGTCTTGCCTGTGTGACACTTTTGATGTCTCCTCATAGGGTTTTCTAGGTGGGGAGTTACACAAGGAGGAATACCTACACCTCCCTGTGTGCAGAGCTAACAAGAGTTAGCTATGATGCCACTGCAGGTGGAGGGAGGTAGAAAGAGAGGAAGGCCACATACTAGATAGATGAATTTTATTAAAGAGACCATGAATATGAGGTTGCAGGAGCTGAGCAGAGCAGTCGAAGACAGAGGGGCCTGGAAAGCAGGGGGAGGCTGAGATGATCTGCGCCAGGATTGAGATGGGCTCATGGGGATGGCTTTTTCCTTCCTCTTCCTTCCAGGTGTTACTCCTCCCTTCTCTTTGGAAGGTGTGTGTGTGGGGGGCTTAGATGGCCTGTGCTGGGGCTGAGATGGACTCTCATGACTGGGAGTATTTTCCTGACTCTCTTGCTGCTTAGTGAGGCTCCTAGCTGGCTGACTGTTAGGCAACTGGGGTGGCATACAACAGATTAAAACAATACAAGAATAAAACACATCAATCAACTCAATTCCCTAACCCGCCCACCCCTTAAATTAATTAAACTTAGTAAATTAAACTAATACGGTATTAAAATAACAGAATAAAACCAAGACATCATGTAATTAAAACCATAAAACAGGCATAAAAACAGGCAGTGGTGGCTAGGGGAACTGATAGACAAGTCCAGATTATCTTTGGGGCCGGGAGATTATTCTGGGAAGGCCTGCCGGAAGAGATCCATCTTTACTGCTTTTTTAAAGCAGTCAAGAGTGGTAATAAGATGGATCTCATCTGGCAGGCCTTTACATAATCTTGGAGCAGTGACAGAGAAGGTCCTCTGGGAGGTCTGTGACAGCCTAGTTGTCATAGGCTGTAGCAGATTCCTCCCAGAGGACCAAAGTGTGCGGGGGGGGGGGATCGTACGGGAAGAGGCGGTCCCGATGAGTTGGACCCAAGCCATGTAGGGCTTTAAAGGTCAAAAACAACGCCTTGTACTGTGCCCAGAAACTAACTGGCAGCCAGTGGAGAGATTTCAGCACTGGTGTAATGTGCTGTCTCCCAGATGTACCAGTGAGTAACCTGGCTGCCATATTTTGAACCAATTGAAGTTTCCAGATTAAGCACAAGGGTAGCCCCATGTAGAGTGCGTTACAGAAATCCAAATTTGAGGTTACCAAAGTGTGTACCACAGTTTTAAGGTCCCTAATCTCCAAGTAGGCAGGCAGGAGCTCCATGCAGGCCAAATGGGCTGGCTTCCTCCTCCAAGGGAGGTCTTTCCCTATAACTCTGGTATTGAAGTCCCTCCACTGACTGCCTATTAGTTTCTGGGCCCAGTATAAGGTGTTGGTTATTACCTTTAAAGGTAATGGTTATTTACCTTTAAAGCCCTAAATGGCTTGGGTCCAACCTATCTTCAGGACCACCTCCTCCCATATAATCCTCCCTGCGCACTCCGGTCCTCTGGGAGGAACTTGCTCCAGCCATTAAAACCTAGGCTGTTGTCAACCTCCCAGAGGGCATTCTCGGTAATCGCCCCCAGATTATGGAACTGCCTGCCAGACGAGATCCGTCAGATTACAATGCTAAATAGCTTTAAAAAGGCTATTAAGACGGATCTCTTCTGGCAGGCCTTTCCAGAATAGATTTCCCTGTCTCTTATCCCACCCTCTCACAATTTGGATGTTCCCCTGCTCCGTGTGTTTTATTTTATTATTATATTGTTAATTGTAATTAATTTTATTCTATGTTTTTTAACTAGATGTTTTAATAGTTCCTTGGTTTAATACTTTTTTAAGAGGTGGGTGGGTTTTGGGGTCTTTGTGGCATCATATTGTTTGTAATTTTAAATTGTTGTTAGCCACCCTGATTGTTCTCAGAGGGGCAGGATATAAATTATTATTATTATTATTATTCCCATGGCCCTGTGCTCTCCTGTCCCCTCAAGGGCTGGCCGGGGACAGTGCTGGCACCAGTCTCTTCCTGTTGCTTCCTGGCCTG
This sequence comes from Phrynosoma blainvillii, assembly GCA_026167975.1. Taxonomy (NCBI): domain Eukaryota; kingdom Metazoa; phylum Chordata; class Lepidosauria; order Squamata; family Phrynosomatidae; genus Phrynosoma; species Phrynosoma blainvillii. Next base: position 44,909,822 of record JANUYF010000003.1, on the reverse strand, counting down.
CTTCTGGCTCCTCTGCTCTGGCTCCTCTTCCTTATTGAATCATATAACTCTTTAAACTTTCAGTAATTGGTAGAAATGGTATGGGAAAATTGTTAAAGGGGGTGGTCCTTTTTCATGATAGCAGTGCTAGAGATTGTGCAGCCTTCTGGTTGTTATTGGACTGCAAGTGCAGTTCCCTTTGCTATCTTGACTGTAGTCCTAGACAATATGACAAATGGTGACTTGTGGTCCAATAATGTAAAGAGGGCTACATTCCTAGCCCTGCACTGTAGTGAGCTAGAAACCATCAAGTATTGGTCTAATAATGTAGAGGGCCACATTCCTAGTCCTGCATTGTAGTGAGCTAGAAACCATCAAGTATATCTAGCAATCCTGAAACATTAAATAAATAAAGGAATTGCCCTTCAAATTATCTTTAGTATGCAAAACAGTTTACAATGCAAAATCTGAGTAGCTTATCCAAGGCTATATGAGGGGGTTGTTCTGATAACAATTTGATAAGATGTTGTTAATATTCAACTGCAAAGGATTCTTCTGATTTTGAAGATTTGTTTACACAATGACTTTCTTCCACAAGCCATATGTGTTTTGTGATATGGACTCCAGTGAGTTGTCTTCCTGTAATTATATATATATATATATATATATATATATATATATATAATATGTCAGACTGGTATTGTGGTTAGAGTGTTGGACAAGGCCATGGGAGGTTCAGGTTCAAGTCTGCACTGAACCATGAAACTCACTGTACGGCCTTGAGCTGATAGCCCTCTCTGAGTCTGATCTACCTTACAGGGGTTTTGTGAGCATAAAGTGAGACAGTGAAGAACCTTGAATCTTACTAGAAGAAAGGTGGCAGATAAATGTAACTTAACTAAGAAGTCATATTAAAAATAATATAAGGGCAGTATCAAACATCACAGAATACTTTGAGCAACACAATGAAAAGAAACTGGCAGGGTTTTTTTTGTTTGTTTTTTTGACGTGGAAAAAGCCTTCAATAAGATAAGCTAGCATTATATGTTTGAAGTACTCAGGAAAATGAATATGGGGGAGATATTTGAAAATTGGATAAGAAATATATATAAAGACCACAAAGCTCAAATTCTGCCGAATGAAGAGAAAATGGAAAATATAAGAATCAAGAAAGGGACATGACAGGGCCGCCCTTTGTCTCCTCTTTTGTTTGTTATTATGATTGAGATCCTTAACAACAGAATTAGAGAAGAACCAGATATTCAAGGTGTTAAATTAAAATTGATTATAGAATTAAAACTTTTGCAGATTATATCATTTGTTTCCTAGAAGATCCATTAAAGAGTATAGATATACTTGTAAATACTATGCATGAATTTGGAAAAACTTCAGGATGCAAAAACAAGAAAAAACATCGAAAATAACCAAAAATATGTCCCAGAAAGAAGATGACAACTTGAAAGAAAAACCGAAATTCACGATAGCTAAGAAGATAAAATATCTTGCCATATATTTAACAAAAGGAAACAATGATCTCTGAAAATAATTATGCAAAAGTATGGAAGGAGATTAAAAAAAAAAGAGCTGGATAAATGGACCAAATTGAGGATCTCCTTCTCAGAAAGAATTATGAATCCTTCCATGATTTATGTATCTATTTCAAAATCTACTGATAAGCACCAATGAGGGATGTTTCATAATTTCACAAAAAGAACTAGCAAAAATTTTATGGGAAGGGGGAAAAAGCAAGGATCAAATGGAAACTTCTGACTGAATCTTAAGAAAAAGGAGGACAGGCTTTACCAGACCTTAAGTTATATTACCAAGTGTGCTGTCTAACATGGATTGACGAATTGATAAGTTTAAAGAATGAAAGGATATTGAACAGCGAAGGCAGTAATAAAAGGTTTGGATGGTATGCTTACATATGGTATAATAAGCTAAAGGATAACAATGATTTCAAACATCATTATACAAGAAATGCACTCCTCTAGGTCTGGTTAAAAGTTAAAAAAAATTTTCTACAGAGGTATCCCCTTATGGGTTTCACCACAGGAAGCATTCTTTGATAGGTGTAGAAATAAAATATTTTGATCAGATATAAAGACATATTAAGAAAAGACAAGGACAAAGATTTCCAAATGATATCTAAAGAACAGTTAGGTAGAGAAGGAAAAAAACAACAATTGGTTCCTATATAAACAACTAACAGATTTAAAATTGATAGGAAGCTGGAAAAAATTACAGGACAAAATGAGATAGACAAGATTCTTGAAGACGAAGGACAGCAACACATAACAAAGTATTATAAAATATTAAAAGAAAGAGAATTAGAACAGGACATGCTTAAACAGGTAATGATAAAGTGGTCACTGGATATTGGCAGGCAAATCGATTTGGAAACCTGGGAAAAAACATAAACAAGTTCACTTTATGCCAGGACTTGAAATATTTTTTTTTAAAGATGATATATAGATGGCATTTATCTACATCCAGACTGAAAGCAATGTATAATACTGGTAATGATATATGTTGGAAATGTCAGAAACCCCATGGTGGAAGTGTCAGAAGGTGAAAGAATATTGAAATAGGATAAGCAAACTTATAACAGAAATACTACATATACCACAAAAAGGGGATTTTTTTTATTAAAAAGGTCATATTTAATAGGAAATAATAGGTAAATAAGATATAGACGAATAATACTATACATGATATCATCAGCAAGAATTCTGTATACAAAATATTGGAAAAGAAATATATTACCCATAGATGAAGAATAGTTGACAAAATTTAGAGAAGTAATGGGCATGGATATTTTAACATCTATGTTTCAGGAAAAATCTCAAAAAGACATAGAAAAAGAATGGTTACCAATGAAAAAATATTGGATTGACGAATGGGCAGATATAAAACAATTTATAAATTTATAAAAAATAAAATAAAAGATACACTAAGTTCAAATATATCGATCAGGTAAAAACAGAACAAAGATATTTTGGGTTACAAGAATAATTCAAGGTATAGGAGCAATCAATTGCAATTCTAATTTTGATAATCATAATCTTGACAATAATAGTTTATTGAGATATTTTGATTTAACATTCACTTAATATATAAAAAATACAAGATATATGATGATAATAGTTGTATGTATTGTAATGTTATAGGTTAGATTTGTTAGAGATATAAAATAAGATAAGAGACATAAAGGAACAAACGAAAGAAAGAATAATTTACTCAGGGATTCTGGGTGTTCATTTAGGAAATTAATAATTTCAATCAATAAAGTATAAAATTGTAATGGATTTATAAGCATAGATGCTACAAAGATTATTTTGATAAGAGAAAAACAAGAAAGAAGCAAGTTGTGAGACAATTGAGGAAGTGTAAATTTTTGTAATAGTATTATGTTGTAATACTATTGTTGTCTTATTGTCTAGTTTTGTAGGAATGAATGTTACAATGTATGATGATATGTATGATGATATGTATTTTAAATTTTTGAAATTTAAAAAAATATTAAAAAATAAAACATAAATGTAACTTAAATAATTAACTAATACATACATATGTAAATGAGGAACTCACACTATGGTCCCCCCCCCATAGAAATCTATAGGGAAAAGATAGAAGACTTTTAATTTATATATTTATTGAATTGACATCCCACCTTTCTCCCAAAATGGGAAGCAAGGGAAAGAGATCTGTTATGGACTCCCTCCATAATATCTTGTACTTTCATATCAGCAAGTGGATGGGATAGAATTCTATGCTGCAGGTAGGAATGGTTGAGGAATCTGACCTAAGCAAACTCTTATGTGCAGTGACCTGATCTGTACCTCACAGAGTGACATAAAGCTCAGAACATCTTTGTCCAACACATTTTTGCAGTTCTCCATTGTTGCAAAACAGTTCTTGGGAAATGAACCATAACAAAACATTAATTTAGGTCTACTTTTGAAAGAAAATGCACATTCAGAATTTATATACAGCTATCCCTTGCTATCCACAGGGGATCCATTCTGGACCCACCCACCCCAATATTAAAAACGTGGGACCTTAAGTCCTATTCTTTTCAATGGGTGCACTTGCTCACTTGCACTGCCGTGTGCATGCACACCCACAGAAAAAGCCAGGGCTTACTGTCCACAGAAGTTCAAACTACAGATGGCAAGCCTGCTGTTGGAGTGGGTGCACTATATGTATATATAAAGTATTTTATAAAATATATAAAATAAGTATTTTGAGACATGGAGTCTCTCTCTCTCTCTCTCTCTCTCTCTCTCTCTCTATATATATATATATATACATATAAAAAATAAGTATTTTATAAAATATATAAAATAAGTATTTCAAGACATGTTTTTAAAATCATAGATGGATGCAGAAACAGACAGAATCAGAATTATTGGCAAAAATCGGGGGGGGGGGGGGAATATAAACCAGAAATAGATTTCCCCTCATTTCCAAATCTAGCAGCACCCATGATCAGTCTAAAAGGAAATGTCAACATACTATTGATTTAACGGGGACTTAGCTGCAACCTCTACAACACTGTATTCCTGATCCAGCACCAGCAATCCACTGATATGATTCCACTGCAGTGCTGAGAACAGACAATGCTGTGCAGTGATGCAGTAACAGTGAAGAAAAACATGTGCTACCTCATTCTGCCAAGGTTGGTCTTGACAAGAGCTTTGGGCAAAATGTGAAATGAATCAGAAAGATTATGCTCCATTAGAAAATAAGAGCTTTAGAGAAAGTTAGGAGATTAGAAATATTTCTTGGGATATGTCCAGTTGTCTGCATGTTGTGAGACATGACAAGCACATCATTGTGAGCAGCAGTCTGCCATAGTGGATAGTGTTGGATTTAGGAGAAGAAAACCCCAGTTCAAACCCATTATCAGCCACAAAGTGGGTCATGATCATGGTGGGTGCTGGAACCAGAGCCCCAAAATGGGAGAAATCATTTATCTTCTGCTCTGCTGCCCTGGGATTTGGGCATATGATTTTATGAAATTCTAAAATCATGCAGACATACTAGTGGTGGTAGTAATAGTAATAATAACACAGTTACCTGGATCTGTAGTGGACATCAAGGAACCAAAGAATAAACAGTCAGTAAAGTGAAAGTCACCACTCTTCAGCTGATTCACTTGGACCATGGCTTTTACAAAGCCATACATTATCAACCTGTAGGAGTGAAAGAGGAGACATACTACTTAGAAGCATTATACAAACTTCTATGCTCTTATTCCCACACTGGTTCCCTCTTTAAGCTGCTAGGCTGTAGACTTCAAGTTCATTTCAATCCTTGTTGCTACAGCAAACCCAGTTCTGCTTTAGCCTTGAAATATTGTATAAAAATTTTGTAGATGGGAGGGGAGAAGATGAAAAACCAAACTAAAACTCCTTTTTTTTTTACTGAATATTATTACTTATTCACTTGGTGACAGATGACAATATATTTAGCCATTTATTTTACTGAAATAATGTGAAGCAAGCTGAAGAAGAGATTATCAAGAGCTGTATGTCAAATAAGACAGAGTCTTCACAGAACCAGTGGGACATGAGATGTTGTGTTGACTAGCTCTGTCTGACAGATCTCAAATGATTGCTTTTGTAGCTTTTGCAGCTTTGTTTGTCTGTTTGTTTATTCATAATTCATTCATTCCTGGTAAAATGTTACAAATGTAGACAATCTTTTTTTAAAAACCAGGCTTCTTTTTATAAACTAGATAGACATTGGGCATTGTAAGAACAATCAGTCAACAAATCAGCTTTGAAAAGAATGCATCAGTCTTGCTAAATTTACAACAACTCCTTCATTGGATTGTATATTTCACCGTTACAGAACAATCCTGAAGACAGGCCATTTGAGTGACAGAAAAGTCATTAGCATTATTCACATTTTGAAGATGTGTAGAATGTGGATCTTTTCATTATTCCCTTGTAATTGCTTCTTTTTTGGCATAATTGTTGTTCCCACTAGTTTGTGCCACTTCAAGATGCATATCAATCATATATACATCATCGATGACGTAAGTGGAAACACAGTGAGGACGGGGCTGTTCCAGGCATGAAGTAGGACAACTTTAGGAACTGATCCTTCCTCTGCCCCTCAGCAACCCCGGCTGCTCAAGCACACCATTTCCCCTTTGACCAGCCCAGTTTGGGAACTATATATTTTTTGAAAATTTTTTGGCAGGATATGCAATCCATTGGTTTTGCAACTACTTGCCTCATTGAGCTGCAGTCCACATGTAATTGCAAGTAGTTGCAAATACAATGGATCACATATTCTGTCAATTTTTTTATTTTTTAATAAAAAATGCACCCATAGGTCACACCACAGGCACAAAGGCAGCACCGGGGCTGGGGAGGGGGAAGGATGGCTGGTTTCCCAAAAACTGCAGGGGGATGGTAAACACCCCTATGCCATTAGTCCCTCTCCTCTAGAATGATGCAATTCTCACTTGTTTAACACACTTTGGAATTGTCATTCCCACTTGTTTAACACACTTTGGAATTGATTCTTTTCAAAAGAACCGCCAAAAAACTAGTTTCAGGAAACAGTGGTTTTTTTATGTTTGCCTCTGTTTCATGTGATTGAAACTGAGCTCAATATGATTGGAACCGGTTTCAAGAGGGAATGATGGTCCTATAACCCGATCAGCAATTTGCTTTAAATCATAGTGGGAATGAGGCCTGTATCTGTTGCAGATTTCAGTATGAAATTTAAAGATGCTATCCAAAGTACATGGATCTAATTAGCACCTTGAGTGTATTCACCATCTTAATGACAGAAGCACTGTTGTCACTGTTTACAGTCTGACAAATCTTCAATTGTATTGAACACTGTGTAGTCTTAACTAGCTCTGTCTGACAGGTCTCAAAGGATTGTTTTTGCACCTTTTGTAGATTTATTTAGCAATCAAATGGGCAAATGAAGCCCACCGTTTCCCCCAAATGATGAATCAAAACATGCTAAATGTAAGATATGTAGATGGGTAAAAAATGTATGATGACAAACAGAAATCTTTTATCATTTATGGGAGCACTTCTTCAAAAGCATAATAAACATATTAGCCAGGTCTATTCTGATGTATACCTAAGGTGTATCATCTGCCAGCACACAGAGTAGTCAAGCAAAATGAGACTAAAGCCAGCATTCTTTTATTTTATTTTATAAACAATATTTTATTTTATTTAGTAAAAAAAGAAAGGTCTTGCCACCAAAAATCCAAGTTCTAGATGAGGTGACTACAGCTACGTTATCCCCAATGTCTCTGGGCCCCACTCATATCTTACTTTCTGGAATGGTGCCCAGAAGCACATTGAGAAAATGAAGATAGTAACAGTCACCTTGTCTAGCACTTTTTCTCAGTGAAGGGCTGAGGAACTAGCAGCCAACTTGAACTGCACCACAATCCATCTCTGAGTCTAATCCATTTCCCCCACAGACATCTCAGACAGCACTGGAATACCAGAAAGGGTAAAGTATAAGAGGAGCTGAGGATGTGTATTTTACCATTTGGCCATCTACAATAAAGATTTGTAGCCAAAAACTACTGCATGCAAACATACGGCATGCAAGCGTGATTGAATTCAGTAAAAATGATACAATACAAAAGTCTATTAGGGTCAAAGGTCAATACTATAACTGATTTCCTTTTGTACGCTTACAGCTTCAGTCACAGTTGGGCTGAAGAAGATGGCCTGGAAAGAGTGGCATCTAAACACCATGCCCCTGAAGTGGCCAGAAGCTGCTTTATCTGGCTCTGTTTTGAGCCAGTTGATGTGCATCTGGATAGGTTTGGGGGATCAACATGAGGTTCAATTCCACATGAGTCAGTTTCAGTAAACCACAAGATGAACTGAACCCTTAAAAAAATGTCTGACATCTAATTTACACTTAATAATTCCTTATATTTGATCAGTCATAAAGCCAGTACCTACTATGATCATAGATTTTTTTAGCCAGATTAGTTATGCAGATTATAATTGTTATGGGTATAACATAATTTTTATGGATCATACTTTATGATTTTATTTTTTCTTCAAAAGTATGTTTATCAATATGCATGTTTCCTGCCTCCAGCAGCCTGAGTGAATGTATGGGATGGAATAACATGGAAGCTGGTCTTTAAGGGAGGTATACATATATTTAATGCCTATGTGCATGATGAGAAGGTACACAAATGTGCACTATAACCTGTTCACTTTCCCCAGTCTGGAGAAATGTGTCTGCCTGCCCTTCTTTCCTCCAAGTGGTCATATAGGTGCTCCAAAAAACAGTTAAAAATTTGTTTGCGGACTTCATTGCCTGTGAGAAGTTTTTTAAAGCTACTATGTACAGAAATGTAGAGGGAATGGGCCTTTGAAAGGGATGGCATCGGAGCATGGGCATCGCTGTGGGAGTGCAGGTTGCACCAGGTGACACCTTAAGGGGTGGGTGACACCTCTGATCTCCAAACATCTGCCATTTGGTAGAAATGGGCTGTGAGGCTCCAGGGTTTTTTAAAAATAAATTTTAAATTTAATTTTTTAAAATAAAATAAAATTTAATTTTTTAAAACTATTCTTTTAAAATTTTCTTTAAAACATCAAATCTTACCAAATTTTCACTTTAACCACATGAAACAATGAACATGTAAATACATTTAAGCTATGCATATGATATTGTAACTTAAAGGTATAATTTGAATTTTGCTAGTTGTTTATGTCACAACTATTTCCATTAAATTCAATGCTATATGGGAACTGCCATTTATGAGTAACAGTAATACATAAAACATTACTAAAGATTCTGTATAATGTGGTATGGGAGGAGATCAATGGGGGGGGGGGGTGAAACCATGAATTACCACACTGGGTGACACCAACACTAGTGACATCACTGCATCAGAGTATAAGTAAACTGTTTGCAACCCTGTTGAGACAATCCAGGAATGGAGATTAATTTGACAGTTACTGGAGAGTACTCTCAGGTGTCTTTATGGTCACTGGGGCTTCCTTGGCATTTGACCTCAAAGCTCTGAAACCTGGAGTGGGCACAGGAACTCCTTTGAAACTTGCCTGGAGCACATAGCAAAAGCTTTGGGCCTTGAGGGTTTGCCGTTGTGTACCTTCAAGTTGTTTCCAATGTATGGTGACCCAAAGAGAAACCTATTATATGGTTTTATGAGCTGAGAGTGTGTGACTCATCCAAGGTCACCCAGTGGGTTTCCATGGCTGAGCAGGATAGTGAATAATGAATTTCTTTCTGTTATAACACACTTGTGTCTTTTCCATATATGAACATACATGCTTTGAGCACACACAGAGTGGGAGAAACTCCTTAAAACTGGGATTATGATAGCACTATCAACATGAGGGCTGGCTGGCTGGCTTAATGACAGAACACATCTATCTATATGGTAATGAAAATGAAATTGTGTTTTAACACAATTGAGAGCAATTGTTAAAAATAATTTATTACCCATAATTTATAATTTATTGAAACAACAGTTTCAAAGATTATTTTCATCATTATACAGTAATATCAATGATGTTAATGGCTGGAATAATTATTAATGGTTCATGTTACTTTAATTTGCTACTTTTGCAGGTAGATTTTGCTCCATTTTACTAATTTTAAGTGTTTTTTAAATTAAAACTAGTGCACTACCAATGACAAACCATAATTTATAACTAACCTCCCCAAAACTAAGCATCAAAAAAGCAGCATCAAACCATGGTCATAAAAAACCTCAATGACAGGAAAGAGAACTAGAAGAAAGAGGCACCTTTACTTCTCTATGTTTGAAAGGAGGTGGAAATGTATATGAAATATGTTAGAGTGAAATACCAACTGAAGTTAGTCATTGAATCTTTGCAACTAAAGGCAGTAATAGCACATAATGGAAGTTGCTGTCCATTTAAAGCCATGGTGTGTGTGTTGATGGGGGAGGGATTGTGGTGAATAGAATGTCCAGCTGGCCAATCAAGAGGCAGCTGAGAGCATTTAAAAAGCCTAGGCTGACAGTTGGTGGACAGTTAGAGTTAGTGTTGAGATAGTTAAGCCAGAGAGAGAGAGAGCTATGTTTTAGGGCAGGGGTCGGCAACCTACGGCCCGCGGGCCAGATCCGGCCCAGAGAGGCCTTGTTGCCGGCCCCGTTTTATTCCTGCCGCTGCCGCCGCCGCCGCGGCGGCACTACCGCCGCTTCAGGTTTTTTTGCCGGCTTCTCCGGCAACATAAAATGGCTGCCGGGTTGCTCTCGGCAAGCTCCGCCCCCTGTACAGTGTCATCCTTGCTGGCAGGGCAATGAGCTCGCTGCCTGAAGCCGCTTTCCTCGGCTTCCACGGGTGTCTCCCCTCCCTCTTCTTCGCAAGGGAGGGCTGAAGACACCCGTGGAAGCTGAGGAAAGCGGCTTCAGGCAGCGAGCTCATTGCCCTGCCAGCAAGGATCCTCTTCGGAAGCCTTTGCTTCGCCTCCTTGGCTTGCCTCCCTTGGGGAAAAGAGGAAGGACAGACAGCCAAGGAGGCGAAGCAAAGGCTTCCGAAGAGGATCCTTGCTGGCAGGGCAATGAGCTCGCTGCCTGAAGCCGCTTTCCTCGGCTTCCACGGGTGTCTTCAGCCCTCCCTTGCGAAGAAGAGGGAGGGGAGACACCCATGGAAGCCGAGGAAAGCGGCTTCAGGCAGCGAACTCACTGCCCGGCCAGGATCCTCTTCTGAGGCGTTTCCTTCGCCTCCTTGGCTGTCCTCCCCTCTTTTCCCCAAGGGAGACAGCCAAGGAGGCGAAAGAAACGCCTCAGAAGAGGATCCTGGCCGGGCGCTCAGCTCGCTCTCCTGAGGCCAGTCTCCTTCACTTTCCACGGGTGTCCTCAGCCCTCCCTTGGGAAGAAGAGGGAGGGCTGAGGACACCCGTGGAAAGTGAAGGAGACTGGCCTCAGGAGAGCGAGCTGAGCGCCCGGCCAGGGTCCTCTTCTGAGGCGTTTCTTTCGCCTCCTTGGCTGTCTCCTTGGGGAAAAGAGGGGAGGACAGCCAAGGAGGCGAAGAGAGAGAGAGAGAGAGAGAGAGAGAGAGAGAGAGAGAGAATTTATTTATTTATTTAGGGTTTGTTTTTTTTTTTGCGCTTCGGCCCACCAAGTGTCTGAGGGACAGCAACCCGGCCCAGGGCTGAAAAAGGTTGCCTACCCCTGTTTTAGGGTGTTCCTGAGGGAACGGTATTTTGGGGAAGCAGAGTCTAGAAAGGAGAGACTATGAACACTCACAGAGCTCTAAAGAAGAGAGTTGCTGTGGTGTTCTCTCCAGATAGATATTGTTAGCCAGTGTGGCTGAGGTACTGTGAGTGAATAAGAAACAAATGTTATAATTTTGTAACCAAGAAAGACTACAGTAGCAAGTTCTGAAGCAAGTTACATTTATTACATGCTGATTTAAAATAAACTTTTCTTCTTATTCCAACTTCACTTGGCCTATGTTTTAGGGCCTAAGCAGACTGCCAGAAATAGTGCACATTAAATTGAGGCACTGCCCTGGCTCAGTGCTAGGGAATCATGGGAACCGTAATTTATTGTGGCACCAGAGCTCTCTGACAGAGAAGGCTCAATGTCTCAGAAAAAAATACAATTCCTATGATTCCCTAGCACTGAGCCAGGGCAGTGCCTCAATTTAATGTGCACTATTTCTGGCAGTCTGCTTAGGCCTTTAGTCACAAAACATGCTACTAATATTTGGAGGATTTGGAGGGGGACATCATACAAAAGACAGTGTGGGTCCATTACACTTTATTAGGTGGCAAGGGTGGGGATAAAAAGTTCCTACAGGACTGCCAGCTAGAATTAAAGTGTAAAGGAGAAAGGTAGCAGTAGTGTTTACCACAGGGATCAAATAGAAATCTCTGTCTAAATGAAGATCTGCTCTATGTACAACAAACCACATTCTATGTTCCTCATCCAGACATCTAAATCTATTTATTGATTGTATGTCAAGGAGAACTATTCCCCACTGTTAAATAGTGTCTTAATGTAATCTTCCTGAACACAATAATGAATGCAGATTGTATCACAGTAAAGTTTTGAACACACAGGTCTGTGCCACATAAATGTTATAGTGGTCTCTAAAACTTTAATGTACATCTCACTCACCCAATCTGTCGTCTAATCTGTTATTGAATTCTCACTACCTAATGTGCCCCCAGGGATCTTCTCTGCCTAGGCATGATTATACTGTAGCAGCCTAAGACTTCTAGATAGCTGCTACTGGGTAAAAGCAGGCAATCAAATATAATGAAGAGTCCTTGACTTTGCCTGTTTGTTTCTTTGTTTCTGTTGTACACAGCAAATGTTCTACAAAAAATGAAGAAATATATATATAGTTCATCCATCTATAGATCAAATCAGAAAAGGTTATAAAATCAAATTAATGGTCCATCCTTGGTTTAATTAGCTCCAGAACATGTTTTGATTGTTCAGCCTTGTAATGCCTGAAGTGATCATTTGGGAAAGTGCCCTTGAGAATTTAGAGTACTGGTAGATTATCCTGCTAAAAATCTAATAAATGATACTAACAAGAAAGAGCCTAAAGTGTATGTCAACTTGCCACAATTTAGGTATGAAATAGGAGGATGGATGAAGAGCAAGGATAGAAGACTCAATGAGAACAAGATTGGATTGGAGGATAGGTGCCAGATCAAGGAAACAGGAACAGATTAGGAGGAGATGTAGACACAGATGAGCTAGAAGTCAAATACTGGATAAATTAAAGAACAGACAACCAAAATAAGTAATTGTCAACATGGATGGGATGGGACCCAAATAAGGAATTGCATAGAGGTGATGCAAAGTAGTGTGGTGAGCAAAAGGAAAGGCTGTATTGCTTATGTAAAGCAGCCATTGCCAACTGTGGTAGGCAATTTTAGGCCCCACCAGCCCACCGTGGGCCACCCCACCCCATTTTGGACCCCAAACTGATGAAACGTAGTTCTAAGAAAAGACCAAAAGTCTACTTCTGAAGTCTGGGTCATTTTCTATTAGTTTGGGGTTTTGAGGGAATGTTTGGAATAGGCACTGTGTTTAACTTCAGAAGCAGTGGTTTACCATTTGAAAGTGAGTTTGTAGTGCTAGATGCCTCTCCAACAGCCTGCAAGGCCATCTGACTAGTAGCTGCCAACATTCAAGGCATCACTACTGGCTAGAAGAGGATGACTTTGGACCTTATCACACCGGGCTCTTCTTTTGCTAAAATGTGTTCTTTTCAAAAGCATTATGCAATTGTTATTACTCTCTTCTTTATCATACCTTCATAATCTTTCCAGCATTACAGCCTTTGTTTATAGGATCAGATGCAACATTTGGTGCTGCCCACCCAGTACTGCCCACTGTGCAATATAAATTAAAAGGAGTCATACTTTTAAAAATTTGTTTACTTATAATAATAATTAAAAAGGAGAAAAGGCCTGGGGGTGGGTGGGCAGAGGAGGTGTCCTGTTTCAGGATAGAATAATCACTGGGAAATGAAAGTGATTAATCTGCCAGTGATTCATCTAGTCAAGTCAAGTCAGGAACTCTTTTGTCCTTGATCACTGGCAAGCAAAGGGCAAGAAACAGCTAAAGTCCACCCACTGACCACTGAAAATTGGGATTAAAGAAAAATTGATTTATCACACTGCAAATCCTAGTACCATATAAGTGGGAAAGCAGGTTAGTCACTGAGGTTTTGTGTGAAAAGAAACACTTGCCAAATGATTTCCCACTGAGGCTAACAAAAGAGTCTTGGGCCTTTGCAGACTGCCAGAAATAGTGCAAATTGAGGACACTTTAACTTCCCTGTCTCAGTGCTAGGGAATCATGGGAACTGTAGTTTATTGTGGCACCAGAGCTCTCTGACAGAGAAAGCTCAAATGTCTCAGAAAAAAATACAGTTCCCATGATTCCCTAGCACTGAGTCAGGGCAGTTAAAGTGGACTCAATTTGCACTGTTTCTGGCAGTCTGCAAAGGCCCAATGTCATGTGCAGTGATGTAAAGAATTATAGTCAAAATTCAACAAACATATGAAATATCTGTTATTCAAAGATTTTGTAAGCTTTTTAAAGAGACGAAATTATCAACTTCTTAATCAACGAGTAAGAATTTCATTTTTTAATCATTTGCAAATGAAGTGAAGGGACGGGATGTTTCAGCTGACAATGTGATTTGCCAGGATTTGCGTATTTTGCATAAGTAAAGCTACCATTCATACTGGGTTTTACCAGAGGCTATTTCCTTTGTTAGAGTAACATCCTCCTTCATCTTTGCCCACAGCTTTGCTTTGAAAAACAAATGAGAACAAAAGGAGAGAGCATTTTGTGCGTAGTTGGTGGTGGATACCTTCAGACCTTCTCCCCTTTCTCGTCATGCTCACCCATTCTAGTTCTCAATGGACTAGAAGAAAAAAATACGATTTGTCACAACACTAGTCATGTGATACATCCCAGCAAAAGATATTATTAACCAGCTGTTTTTGTGATTTACTGCTTTATGTGATAGACCTTTGTCTTAGGATTTAGGTGGCTAATACTAGAGTGCTGGTAGAACAGGAGGTAGGATACCAAAGGCAGCCTGCTTAAAGATCCTTTTTAAAACTTGCTTGCCTTATGCATTGCAGCAAAAAATGGACCTGATTTTCAAATGTGTCAGTTGTAGAATTTGTTTCAATATTTCACAAAGGTACCAGATTCAGTTCCTGTATCTCCAATAATAGGTAATGGGCAAGATTTCACTGGACAGCCTCTGCATCTCAGAATACAGCATACTGGACAAGATGGAGAAAAAAGTTCTGGTATGCATTTTAGTATTTGTTGTCTATATGCAAGGAAAGGAGCAGGGACCAGTGCACTAGCTCAGTTTTCATTGCCCTTCATGTTTAGAGAGCAATAGTCTGTAGAAGAGAACTGTCACTAACTGCAGAGATAACCCCATGCCTAAATTGCATGGAAACCTTCCCAGATACAACAGATTCTTGTGGGGATCCCTGCTTACAACCCACTGCTGCCTACACCAAATGCAGGGTTTCCAACCTTTATCCCACCAATGGATACAACAAGTGTGAGGCTTCCCACCACAGCAATCATATTAGTGTCCGAAATTGTGAGTACTAATCTCAAGCAACCCCACCATATTGTCCATCCAACAATCAGAATGATAGTCATCCCAGAGGCCAAAGGTGTATAAAAACAAAAACAAAATGTTATTTTCTGTGGGTATTTGGGCTATGTGACTGCATTCTGGAAGAATTTCTTTGTGACATTTTGCCTGCCATCTGTGGCTGGCACCTTCAGAAGTTGATGGCATGGAAGTGTGTGTAATATATACACCTGTGAGACCCTTGTTTGGAAGGAAGTGATTTACATGTTAATGGTGGAGTAAGGAGGACAGCAGATGGGTGGCTCTGGGCCGCCCCTGGAAGTGGCGGATCAGGGCCATGGCAACCCCAACCCGTGGCCCTGATCCTCCCTTTTGCTGCCCCCCAAAAAGTGGCAAAATGCCTCTCCTTTTAGGGAAAGCAAAAGGCTGCCCTAAGAGCTGGTGCGCACCCTTTTCAGCGCAGCATGTTTGAATGCTGAGCCGGAAGGGTATCATGATGCCGCGTACCGTGTGTAACGGCACATGGCGTCAGGATGCTGTCAGTGTGGGGTTGGGGCAGCTGGCATGTGGCTGCCCTGCCCCAACTCTGCTTCCAGGCTCGCCTTTTGGGCTGGTCTACAGAGGCCCTTAGTTTGTGTGTTGTACTGTGTTGAATGGCACAGCTTGGAGGTGTATTCTGGGGAAGATATGCAAGGGGGATTTGTGTCAATTTTTAATTGGCAATCCATTGTCTGTGGGGAAACCCCTGGGTGGTGCTCATTTGCTTGTATTGAGTCTTGATTTTGGTGTTTTTTCAGGGCTGGTAGCTACATTTTTGTTTACTTTCAGTGTTTCTTCTTTCCTGTTGAAATCCACAAACACCTGGACAATTTCAACAGGAAAGAAGAAATTCTGAAAGTAAATAAAATTTGTCTACCAATCCTGAAAATCACCAAAATCAATAATCAACACAAGCAAATGAACACCACCCAGGCTTAATGGGTTTGTCATCAATATTCCCATGGGCAGCTGGACAAACTCCTCATCATGACCCTAAATATCCATGAACAATTCTTCTGTTCCCATCTTCTGCATAAAACACATCCATGTTTCAATTACCTGGGAATTGCTCCCCATAGAGCTTCCTTGAAATTAAGAGAGTAGTATGAAGTAACTATGCCTACATCTACACTATAGAATTAATGCAGTTTGATACCACTTTAACTGCCATTTCTCAATGCTAGGGAATTCTGGGATTTGTAGTTTTGTGAGATATTTAGGCTTCTCTGTCAGAGCTCTGGTGCCACAGCAAACTACAAACCTCAGGATTACATAATATGAAGCCATGATAGTTAAAGTGATGTCAAACTGCATTAATTCTCCAGTGTGGCAGCAGCCTACATTTTTCATCTGAGGGCTAAACTTTAGTCCATTTTTTCTAGATTATTTTTTTAACATTCATTATGGTGTTTTGTGTTGTTGTTTTTTGGCAGTGTTTTGGATTAAAGTCATGAAAGCCAATTTCTTAGTTCATGAGCACTTTTGTTTTAAAATGCATTTGATTATTTCTTTTCTAATAAACAAAACAGAACTCGGAGAGCACACTGTTCCAGAGCTTATTTTATATCAGAGTCATTATGTCAGAATGTAATAAAACCTGAATATCTGCCATGAAGAATATGTGCTTGATCTTTGAATAATGACTAAAATTTGATAATCAGTAAGGCAAATGAGGCATGAAACACTAGCACATGCAGACAGTTCAAAACCAAGTGTCACTGAACATCTCATCTTGCTGCAAACCATTTGAAATTTAAATCAAAGCCTACCTTACTTATTGATAGAGCTTCCAAAAATATTATCAGCATAACCAATGACATATATAGATCGACTAGATGAACTTTAAATACATAAATAAATAAATATTCATATAGACCAACGAATAACCTTGTGAAATTAATCAGAGCCTGCAATCACAGTCTGGACTGTGAATATGATTTGTACAACTAATAAAACATTTGCGAAAGCTTGCATGGTGGAAGAATATGCAGGGGGAAAACAAATCGTAAGAGAAGCTATCAAACAAAATGAGTCAGAACCATAAAGATGTGCATCTGTGGTTGATTCCTAGGCATGCACGGATATGAAAGTATTTTGGCAAAATACCCAAAATCTATAAAGTATTCCAACCTCTGCTAAGAACCAAGCAATAAAGACAACAATTCACAGGCTAAAACAATACCTGAACTATATCTCTTCAGACTACTTCAGCAGAAATCATATCCAGGCAGTTGTAGAGATGTTACACTGCACATAAATGCACACTGTAATGGGATGGAGGGGGACTCACACTGTGCCTTTTGCAGATTAAGCATGACATGGGTTGATATGCAGCCTGTTTTCCAAAAGAAATTCATTTATGGTAAGGGATACTAAATAATAGGCTTCACTTTGAAGGAGTCCTTGGATCTCAATCTCTGATAAGGGTCTGATGGCAGGCGGAGGACGGCTGAGACAGTGGGTTTCCAAATACACAACACCCCAAACCATTGTTTGGTCTATACACAGTACTGGCCAAAACATGGGCTTTTTGTAGTTGACTTATGCATTTAAAGTATATTAGACACTTTCATAAGTTTTCATATTAGACATTTTCATTTATGCTGAACTCATTAAGTTGTTAGGATAGGGCCAGTGGGCATGATCCTGTTCACCACATTGAGTGCATTCAGTACCCTGCCCATTTGTTAGGGAAATATTTGATTGTTAATATTTTAGATCTAGCCCATTCTGCAAAATACCAGATTCCTAAGGCGCTGAGCTGTCTTTGTATCTAAAGTGGTACAGTTCAGGGAAAATTAGGACACATGACGTGCTCTTTCTTTCAAACAGAACTTTCCATTTTCATTTAAGGGATTGACAATACAGTTCTAAACTTCCTTACTCAGAAGTAAGTCATACTGTGCTGAGGAATTTACTTTTTTTATATAAAAATTTTATGGATTAAAAAAACATTTAACATATATTCAGACTAATACTTACAAGATAATAATATAAAACATTTAAGACAAATCACAACAATAACACCTTACTAAATCTAAAAACACAAGCAAGATATAAAGAATTTACATATTAAAAAAAAATCCTTCTCTCAAACTACCAAACTGTTCTTTATCAGTATCTATTTGTTCTTCCCATACAATTATAGTATATATTGTGTATATTTTTATCTATAATGTCAAACCAAACATATATAATCTTTATCAATTTCTTCTATATCTAACCTAAGATATAGGAATTTACTTTCAAGGGATTGCAGCCTTAAATATTAAACATCCTCACTATCCTATATTTAAAACCTGAGAACTTGGCAATAAACTATTTTTTAATCAAAATGAATTTAAAATGATGTGCTTTGCCATTTTGTGATTAGATCTGGCTTCCATGATAGTCCCTCACATTCTCTGTAAAATGAGATTATGCTACCATTAAGAGATAATTAAGATCAGTTTGTGGTTCCCAAACTAATGGAAATGAGATTAGGGAATAACCCACTGTAAAATCTGGCATGGATTTAACCATAAAAAAGCATGTTTGACACTACTTTAACATTTTATTGGATTAGCTGAACTACACAGTGACACCATCATGAGAGCTAAATGACTACAGTGTCTTATGGCCTGAAGAAAAGACATGAAAAGAAAAACTAGAAGTGACCTTACAAGATCATGGCTAGCTAATTTATGGTAACAATTATCATAACTTCAAACGATGTTGTTGCCAAGTGGGGAGGGGGGCAATCATTCTGCAATTTTAAAAATAAATGTTTTATATGTATTTTCTTTGTTTCCCAACATGAAGCTAAGTCTCATGAAAGCATAAATTTTAACTACTGGAGAAAGTCAATTGGCTCCAAGCTTTTCGTCATATTTAATAAAACCAAATGATAGTATTTGGGCTATAAATTGAAAGACACTCCAATAATATAGGATGATATCCAACTAACTGATGGAGAGGGAGTGTGTGCAGAGGCTAGCAATTCTGATTAAAGAGGAAAGCCATCAATGGCTAAATAAACAAATTTAGGCTTTACTGTAAAAACTTCATTAAACATAGGAAACCTGTCCAAAAGCTCATCCATATTAGCCAACTATTAAATTAGAATAGCTAAATAAGAAATGAGGAGGCAGGGTTACTGGAAACTGCTTAGCCCCATGGCTGCTTCTTCCCTTTCTCAGTGCTGAGTAGTGTTGCAGGGAAGTAGTAGTTGTTGGAATAGTAACAAGCTCTACACTTGAGCCATTATAGGGTTAGTGATCATTATAGGATTAATGGAGAGTTACTGAACACAGATAACTTCCAGCTGTATATGCATAGCTCTAATCAACCTTAGAGTCTTAATAAGGCTAGCTTTGTAGTGAGCTCTCTCTCTCTCCCTCTTTAGCTCACTCTATTCTCAGCCTTCTTTTCTGTTACATTATATTTGTGTTATTTGTTTGTATTATATAGGTAGTTTGCATTATTACTATTTGCTATTTGTGATTATGTTTGCCATTACTATGTTTTACTTTGTATTTATTGTATATATGGGTTTTGTATGATTTTGTTACATACGTTGTTTATTACCCTTTTAAACAATTCTTTTTTTTATTAATGAGTTTTTTTTTAAAAGTGTCTATACAAAATTTCAATACAAAAATTTCAATTCATGATATAACAGTATAGCAGAAGAGAGAAAAAAATAGTGGGAGTAAATTAAAGAAAAAAAAGGAAGGGCGAAGAAAAACAGAGGAGAAAGAGAAAAAAAGAAGAATGAGAAAAAAACAAACAAAAAAACAGGGAAAAAAAGAGATAAGAATTATTACATATATCCTAAGCAGCCATAGATAATCATAGTTTCTAAACAATTCTAGATAAAGCCTTATTTATAGTACCTTAGTCTCATTTTGTCTCTTTTCAAATCCATTGTCCCAACAAATTTGGTAGCAGAGGATGGTTGGTTTAAAATAATGGTTGCTTAAAGCAATGGTTGTTTTGAGACAATGGTTTGAAAAGTGATTTTGTGTTTGGAAGTATTTTTCATTGAAGCAAAAGTTTTTCTTTTGGCAAATATTTTGAGAAATGTTATATTTGTTTTTGGTTATGGCTATTGAATAGAGTAGTTGGTTTTTTGATACTAAGAAAGTTTTAGCTTGCAAAGATAATTTTGAATAGTGCAAGAATTTTTACTTGGTGAAGTTTTAAAAATTAAAGCTTATATTGGTAAAAGAGTTTACAAATACAAAGTGATTTTAAAATGTCTGTAACCTTAGATAACTCACCTGAAGCTAGTATGTCTACTTTAAAAGTTGAACAGAGTGTAAGTAACAGTAATGTCTTATTTCTAATCCCAAAATTAAATAGGGATAATTTTCAGATGTGGGATGCAAGATTAAGAGTTTCCCTACAAGTACAAGACTGTTTGCATGTTATAGATGAAGAAATGCCTGAAAATCAGTTAGAACAGTGTGAATATAAAACGAAAGAAGCAAAAGCTTTAACGATAATATATTCCTGTATAGAAGACCATGAAAGTCCATTAGTAATTAAATATAAAACAGCTAAAGAACTATATGGTGCACTTAAGAAAAAAATACTTTAATAGATCAAACAAAAATGTAGTGTTTTTGAAAGAGAAACGATATAGCATGAGGATGAAGGAAGGAACTAGCATAGATATGCATTTAGATGAAATGCTGAGAATTGTTTCAGAGCTTCAGTCTGCAGGAGCAGAAATATCTGACTCTGAATTTCATACTTGTATTTTGCTTAGTTTGCCACCTTCTTTTGCAAATCAAAAGGCTATGCTTGAATGTATTGGAGAAGTGGATATAGATTATACAATTGCTTATTTAAGAGATTCTGGACTTAAAAGAACAATAGACAATATAGCTGAAAAAATGTCAGTATTAAGAACAAGACCTGACTATAAAGAAAGGAGATGTTATGTATGCTCAAGGGTTGGGCATATTGCTAAATATTGTCGATTTAAAGGCATAGAAAGTCAAAGGCCCAGAGAAACAAACACTTCTACAAGAAAATTACCTTTTAGTGGAGAGAAACACTTTAATAGCCATAGACCAATTGGTGAAAGAATAAACACAAGCAAAGATTTAATAACAGTAGAAATCCTCATATGAACAATCAAGTGTTTCAAATATCTGATTATCAGGGTGTAAATGATAGGCAGCATTTTCTCCTTGATAGTGGTAGTTTCATCCATATTTGCCGATTTAGAGAAAGCTTTAGTGAACTTGATACAGAAAACAGACCAGAGATATTACAAGCAAACCAGTAAAGACTAAATGTGCTTGGAACTGGAACTGTGCCTTTAAGAGTTCTCACTTCTAAAGGTGAAGTGGTAAACCTTACATTAACAAATGTTGCCTTTATTCTTGAAGCCTCAAATAATTTGATTGGCACTAAAAGAATTGTAGAGAAGGACTATACTATAGTACTTAAAGGTGATTCAGGAAAAAAATATCAACAATAGAACTGGCCTTGTTCTTAAAGTTGATGAAAAAGATGGGTTTCATTACATCATTGATGTTAATGATGATGATGTAGTAAATGAGGAAAGGGCTGTATGTCAAACTAGAGGAAATATTTGTGACCATAAAAACTGTCTTTATTCATGGAATATAAAGTTAGGACATAGAAATATGCAAAGTATTGAAAAAACTACTGACAGAATGTGGAATTAATGCTCCTAA
Source organism: Phrynosoma blainvillii (assembly GCA_026167975.1). NCBI lineage: Eukaryota > Metazoa > Chordata > Lepidosauria > Squamata > Phrynosomatidae > Phrynosoma > Phrynosoma blainvillii. Next base: position 44,887,999 of record JANUYF010000003.1, on the reverse strand, counting down.
ATGTGATAAAGCAAAAGAAAGATGTGAAATCTGTGTACAAGCAAAGGAAACAGCTCCTAGTTATACAGAACAATTCAATACACAAGATCAGGACTTTTTGGAGGAAGTTTATTCAGATTTAGTAGGTCCTATGCCATTATCTGCAGATAAAAATAAGTATTTCTTTATTTTCACTGAATCTAAGAGCAAATATACATACACACACACACACACATATATATATATATACACACACACATATATACTTAAAAGTAAAGATGAGACTCTAGAAAAGTTTAAAAGCTATGTGGCTACAGTTAAAAATTGTTTTTGCAGAGCACCTTTAACATTACGAACTGATGGAGAGTATTGTAATATGGAATTTAAATACTTTTTGGAACAAGAAGGTATAGAGCATAAAGCAGGGGCCGGCAACCTTTTTTGCCAGGGGGCTGGGAGGGGGGGGGCAGAAATGGCACATGTGCGTGTAACGTGGGCACCATTTTGGAAGCCCCCCATGCCTGTGGCGGGTGAATTCGCCCAGCGCAGCCATGGGGGAGGCTTCCCTGGGACTTGGAAAGCCCCCCACACACACCCACGGCAGGTGAATTCACCCAGCACAGCCATGGAGAGGGCTTCCCTGGGCCTTGGAAAGGCCCCCTGCGGATGTGCCAGGTGAATTCACCCAGCGCAGCCACAGTGCGGCCTTCCGAAGGCCCAACGGTGGCTGAGCAGCTGCCGTGGGGTCTTCCAAAATGGCGTCGACTGTCGTGCACATGCGCGTGAGAGTGCGGTCACCATTTTGTGTGAGGAAGTGGCAGCGCGCGCACGGCGGCGACAGCAGTGGTGACAGGCTGTAGGTTGCTGACCCCTGGCATAAAGTAACTATATCATATTCTCCACACCAGAATGGGAGTTCTGAGAAATTAAATCGAACATTACAGGAAATGTCTAGATCAGGGGTCAGCAAGTTTTTTTTACCTGGGGCCAGTCACTGGTCCCCAGGTCTTCCGCAGGGCCGGGGAAATGGTGGCTCGCATGCTCACACATGCATGCATGGTCCTCGTATCGCAGTGACCCCGCTGACCCCCACTGCACTTGCCCCCCCGTGCATGCATGCGCAAGACAAAGTGTAGAGCATAAAGGTGATAACCAAGGTGATTATCACACAGAGGATAAGGACGGGAGCGAAGCAAATAGTTTCCATCCTTATCCCATCCTTATCATGCAATTGCCGTGAAGATTATCATACATGTCGTGCTTCTCCCGTCCTTCTCTCATCAATGAAGTGGAATGGTCCCATCAGTTTTGAATAACAGGAATTTCCGTTAATAAAAAGTGACAGGACCATTCCTCTTCACTGATGGGAGAAAGATAGGAGAAGTGTGAAATGTGTGATAATCTTCACAGCAATTGTGTGATAGTGACAGGAGCATCCCACTTCTCTCCCACCACTGTTGCCCATTTGATAATCACAGTTTTATGAGGAATTACAGAGGAAAGTGGGTATGTTTAGCTTGGAGAAGAGAAAACAGAGGCAAAATGATAGCCTTCTTTAAATATCCTTAGAGATATCATGTAGAAGAAGAAGTAAGCTTGTTTTCTGCTGCTCTAGAGATTAGAATACAAACCAAAGATTTCAAAATAGAAGAAAAGAGATTCTACATAAACTTTATTATGAACTTCTTTACTCTGAGCTGTTTGACAGTGGAGTGGACTGCCTCAGAGGGTGGCATACTCTCCTTTAAAGAGGTTGGATAGGTATTCATCAGGAGTGTTTTCATTAAGTATTCCTGCATGGCAGAGGGTTTGACTAGATGGCCTTGTGGACTCTTCTGTCTCTAAGATTTGATAGCTCTCAAAGTAGACGTCATATGATATTCAAGTCAATATAGGGCAAATGTTTTTATGGAATTCTTTTTGTCAGCTGACACTCTGTCTAAGGATGGGTAATCTTGATTCCTGGTCTGGGTCACTTTCAGGTGTCTTCTTCCATATGAAGAGCTTGAAAAAAATCATTTCTGGACTGCAACTCCTAGAATCCCCAAACACTAGGAGTTGCTACCTAAAAAGGAACTTTTTCAACATTTAAAACATATTTAAATATTGTGAAAGATTATTTTCCTCTCAAAATGCATGAAATGCATTTTACTTGTATTTTCTATATAAATATTTATGTTCAAATACATTTGTGAGATAAAAATTATTCTGGAAGATTTTGCAAGTACAAAATCTAGTGGCTATCAAAGAAATATGAAATAACATAACAAGTAACATTATTATTTTGATATGTAATGAGTACTACTTTCTCATTATTCCTAAATGTTTTTCTGCAAGGGAGGGGGAGTTATTTTGGAGGATTTTTTTTTGGTCATGTCCTTCTAAAGCAGTTTCCCCAAAGTGAGCAGTAGTGCCCCCAGGGGCATTGGAAAGCTCCAGGGGAACTCTGAGGGACAAAAGAGCAGCAGGGGGTGCAGAGGGGGGGAAAGGGGGCAGCAGGGAATTGTGGGGATGGGGGTTGCAAGTAGAGTTGCCATTGCTGCTGAAAAACCATGAAAGTCTAGAACTGAAGTCTTTGAAAAGCAGCTTGTCTCCTGAATGCAGGAGTGAAACTTCAAGGAAAAAAAAAAAAAACCTCATCCAGATCCCTCTGGGAGGTATTGCACAGGCATGCCAGACCCAGAGCCGGGAAGCGAAAGGTGGCAAACAGAAGCTCGGAGCAGCAAGGAGGCTTTCTTGTGTCCCAGTATGTGTGTGGTGATGCTGCATGCATGGTAGAATTTTTTGCTTGCTTGGGAATGATGCTGCCCTTTCCTCCAGTTCCCCCCCCCATATAAAAATGCTTCTGTGTGTGTTTGAAAAAAAAGGGGGGCTTTGTTAAGGTTCAGAGTCCCTCTTTTCTCATAGGACGTTATCACACGTGGGCCACAAAGCGATAATAAACTGGAAATGACAAATTCCGAAAATAAACCTTGATTCCGCAAATGGTTTTCACATGTAATTCCCTTAATTGCGCAATTAAGGGAAGCTCCTGCTGAAACCGCATTTAACGTTCACACACAAATGAGAAAATCCTGTACATGTACTAGAAATGATCTTCTAGCACATGCGCACTATGCTCGCCGCGGCTGTCACTTGCCGTGGCTGTCACTCGCCGCGGCTGTCACCTCTTCCCCAGGTTGTCCTCGGAGCAGTGAGCCCTCCGCACGGCTGGCACTCCGAGGAGGACCTCCCGCCGCAGCGTTCGCACACGCTGCGGTGGAAGAGTCGCCGAAGGTGCGTCGCAGCCTTTTGCGGCGCACCTTCACCGACTTGTGAAAGGAGCACCAATTTAGCGCTCGTTTCAGGGGTGGCAAAGCTGCGCCATGGGGCCGAGGTGTGGGGATACCTTGGCCCTGCAGCACAGCTTCCCAGGGCAGCCCACGTCTGCCCGCCCTTCAAGCCACCGAAGGTGCGCTGCAAAAGGCTATGGCACACCTTCGCCGACTCCTCCGCCGCAGCGTGTGCAAATGCTGCGGCAGGAGGTCCTCCTCGGAGCACCAGAGCGCCGGCCGTGTGGAGGGCCAGCTGCTCCGAGGATGACCTGGAGAAGGGGTTGGAGCGCCGATCATGCGGCTGCCCCTCCCCTTCCCTGCCCCCAAAATGGCTCAATTAGCTGTCTGCTGAGGGGGAAGGAAAGGAGATGCTGCCTCGAGGACCCTGCGGAACCATGGGAAAATGCAGGGAAATGCTTCCAAATGTGCATTTCCTTTTCACATTACGGCAAATGCGAAATTATCTTAATTGCGCATTTGCATTTCCTCCAAACACCCGAATTTCAAAAGATCTCAGTTAACACCAGTTTCTGTGTGACGTTGTGTGAAAACACGAGGCACTAATCCAGTTTCTGTTTGGGTTTTGTGTGGATTAACCAGCAGATTTGCCCCCGTGTGATAACATCCATAGGCACATGCTAATGGGCTGGAGCTCCCCTTTCCTCGATTTCCATTCCCCCATAGAGATATGTGTGTGTGTGTGTGTGTGTTTGAAAAGGGAGACATATGGGCTCTGGAAAACAAACAGTGAAGTCCAAGAAATTTGTCAGCTAATATTGAATTTCTCAAGAAGTCTCTGTGTTGTTGCATCTGAAAACACTTCTAAATGATGTTTAAAACACATCAAATACAGTCCCATTTAAAAACAGTTTGACTTTTGTTGAAGGTAAAGACCCCAAAAAGTTAAGTCTCAGCCCTTTGTTCCCTCTTACATAGGATTCCCCTGTTGTATCTAAAATGCAGTATCCTGAAATCTAGAAAGCATATCCAGGAGTAGCTGTGTTGGCCACACTGCAAACAATAACATCCAAAATCCACAAAAAAGTGATACCTTTCTCCTGTTGATTTTTAATGCCTTTGCCCAATGAAGAAGCCACAGTTGAGCTTAAAAAGCTTGCTTCATCTATTTTGTGCATTTTCATTGCCCAATAAAGATATCACTGTTTTTGGATTTTGGATGTTGTTGTGCTTTGCTGTATGGGCTGGCCAGCACAGCAACCCCTGGATATGATTCCTAGAGTAGGAGTCCCTCTTATTCTGATAGCTATTTGAGAGATTTTATTTGCCCCCCCCCATGGAAATTGGGGAGAAAAAACCCACCTTTGCTAAATTCTCTTCCAATTCAGAGACATAGATTTAATTTGCATAACAGAAATAATACAGTTCAACACTGCTTTAACTGCCATGGCTCAGTTCTATGGAAATCTGGGATTTGTAGTTTTGTGAGCTATGTAGACTCTCTCAGGAAGCTCTGGTGTGACAACAAACTACAAACCCCAGAATTCCATAGCATTGAGCCATGGCAGTTAAATCTGTGTCAAACTGCATTCATTCTGCAGTGCAGATTCAACCATAAGTCATGTTACTCTGGAATATCAGTATTCAAAGGATCTCATAGCACCTTTGAGACTAAATGTGTGAAAAAAGTTGTAGCATAAGCTTTCGTAGACTTGCATCTGAGGTTTTGTGCAAGAGAATTATTGCAACCCTGGTTCCATGAAACTTCTTTTGTACACCATTCTGGGACAGGACAGAGGAAGGCTAAATTGAGAGCTGCATGCAAAACAAGCTGTGTCTGTCCAGACTGTGAGGTAAGAAACCTAGCATGGCTCCTCCATCTTTGTCTCACCCAGGAACAGAACAAACAGACCCTGTCCTTCTCCATTCTTTTCTCCCTCCCCTCTTTGGGCACCCAAATACTTGCCATGTCTACCTTTTCCCAGAAACTGCTCAGCTTCCCCCTACAAGGAGGCCAAGAGGAAAGTTTCTTCGGGAAAGAAAGACACTGGCTGGTTCCAGGGCAAAAGGGAAGGGACAGGGGCAGGTGCACACTCTTCTTTCCCTTTTGCCTTAGCTAGCTAGCTCAAGGTTTCTTCAGAGGGGGTTTGCCATTTCCCTCCCCTGTGGCTGGGAGAGTGTGACTTACACAGGGTCACCCAATGGGGTTCCATGGCAAGCAGGACTGCCTCTTCCCATATGATTCCCCCCCCCCCGTACTTCGGTCCTCTGGGAGGAACCTGCTGCAGCCTATGAAAATTAGGCTGTCTCAGACCTCCCAGAGGGCCTTTTCTGTGACTGCTCCCAGACTATGGAATGGCCTGACGGACGAGATCCATCTTATTACCACTCTTGCTGCCTTTTAAAAGGCAGTAAAGATGGATGTCTTCCAGCAGGCCTTCCCGGAATAACCGCCTGGCTAAATTGGAGGTGATCCACCTCTTACCCCCCCCCAAACACACACACACCATTTTGGTATGTATGCCAGATCTGGTTTTATAGTATTCTATTTGTGAATTTGATTTTAACTTTATCTTAGTTTAATCCTGTTTTAAGGGGTGGGAGGGTTAGGGGTGGGATGATGGAATGTTTTAAACTGTTGTCTTTTAATTTGTTGTACGCCACCCCAATTGCCGAGCAGAAGGGCAGGTTATAAATATTATTATTATTATTATTATTATTATTATTATTTTATTATTATTATTATTTCATTTATAAAACTACTCAAAAGCAGCCGCTTCCCTTGCTTAGGATACTTTCTCTCCCCACCCCCAGTAGAACAGTAGACCTAATACCAAGAATAAGGAATGAGGGGCGCTAAGGTTGTCACCCAAGAGGAAAGTGGGTGGTAGCCTGAAAAAGTTTGGGGCTCACTGCTCTAAAGATTATTCATCAACAGGGGCCAATGCAGACCAGCACAAAGGGCTGGCCTGGGGGTGAAGCTGGGGTAGGGCAGCTGCACACCGGCTTTCCTGACTCCACCCCTACCCCATCCTGATGCCACATGCCCATTCGCAAGACATGCAGCATCAGGATGCCCTCTTGGAGCAGCGTGCGCACATACTGCACCAAAAGGGTGCGAAAGAGGAAAGTGGGTGGTAGCTGACTCTAAGGGTGACCTTTTGCAGCCCCCAAAAGGACTGGCATTTTGCAGCTCTTTTGGGGGTGGCAAAAAGGAGGATTGGGGTCATGGTGTGCGGTTGCCATAGCCCCAATCCACTGCTCTGTGCCGCTCCTTTCAGGCCATCTGTATTGGCCCTAAGTAATATATCATCATCATGCTACTAACATGTAACTTATATGGCTAACATTGCTTTTCTTTAAAAAGCAATACTAATGTGTTTGTTTTTTTAAAAAAATTAATGTTATCTTCCTTGTGCTACTGAAAAATGTCCCAATGGATGAATTAATTTTGTATTAATTCATCCATTAACTAGGGATTTTTTTTAGAAGTACAGTAGTACAGTACAGTAGTGAAGCAAGTTAAAGATTAAAGTAAAGTTTAATTACATAATGCTTGTTGAGTCCCTGATATATTCTATTTTAAAATAAATAGTCTAGAAGTGCAACCAAAGTACCAAGTAATCTCATTTCTGCAATTAGATGGCACTGCCTTTCCATGGTAATGGGAATACATGCTTCTGTGAGGGAAAAGGCTATGCTGCTAGAGAATCTGGGAAGCTAGATATAATAACACAAGAACTGGAATGCATAAACATTGCAATACTTGGAGCGAGCAAGCTAAAGTAGACCAGAATGGGGCATTTTGAGTTAGATAGTTACACAGTATTTTAACTTAAGAAATAAAAATCTTAGAAGAAATCGGGTGGTATTAACAGGGATGAAAGATGGAGAAATTCTAACAGGGGACAGAGAAAAGGCAAAACTACTTAATACCTCCTTTGCCTCAGTCTTCTGACAAAAGCAAAAGGGTGTTCAACCTGAAGAAAATGGAGCAGAGGACACCATAGGGGAAATGCAGCACAAAATAAGTAAAGAGGAAGTAAAGGAATATCTGGTTAACCTAAATGAATTTAAGTCTCCAGGACCAGATGAACTACATCCAAGGATATTAAAAGAACTGGCAAATGTAATCTCAGAGCCACTGGCAATAATCTTTGAGAACTCCTGGAGATCAGGAGAAGTCCCAGCAGACTGGAGGAGGGCAAACATTGTCCTCATCTTCAAAAAAAAAAAAAAAAAGGGGGGGGGGAGAGAAATCCAACAACTATTGCCCAGTTAGTCTGACATCAATACCGGGAAAGATTCTAGAACAGTTCATTAAACAGAGTCTGTGAACATTTAGAAGGGAATGCCATAATTATTAAAAGTCAACATGGGTTTCTCAGAAACAAGTAATGCCAGACTAATCTGATCTCTTTTTTTGATAAAATTACCAGCTTGCTAGATGAAGGGAATGCAGTAGACATAGCATATCTTGATTTCAGTAAGGCTTTTGACAAGGTCCCCCATGATATTCTTGCAAACAAGATAGTAAAATGTGGGCTAGACAATACAACTGTTCGGTGGATTAGTAACTGGTTGACTGACCGAACCCAAAGGGTGCTCAGCAATGGCTCCTCTTCATCCTGGAGATAAGTTACCAGTGGGGTGCCACAGGGTTCTATCCTGGGCCCAGTGCTATTCAACATCTTTATCAATGACTTGGATGATGGAATAGGGGGCATGCTTTTCAAATTTGCAGATGACACCAAATTAGGAGGAATAGCTGGGGCAAAGCTAACAAAATGAATTTCAACACAGAGCAATGTAAGGTACTGCACTTAGGGCAAAAAAAAAAAAAAAAATTAAATGCATAGATATAAGATGGGGGACACCTGGCTTAATGAGACTACGTGTGAAAGGGATCTAGGAATCCTAGTGGACCACAAGTTGAACATGAGTCAACAGTATGATGCCACAGCTAAAAAGGCCAATGCAATTTTAGGCTGCATTAGTAGAAATATAGTAACTAGATCAAGGGAAGTAATAGTGCCACTCTATTCTGCTTTGGTCAGGCCCCACCTAGAATTCTGTGTCCAGTTCTGGGCACCACAATTCAAAAAGAATGTTGAAAAACTGGAGCGTGTCCAGAGGAGGGCCTACCATGCCCTACGAGGGACGACTTAGGAAACTGGGTATGTTTAGCCTAGAGAAGAAATGGTTAAGAGGGGATATGATAGCCCTGTTTAAATATTTGAAGAGATGTCATATTGAGGAGGGTGCTAGCTTGTTTTCTGCTGCCCCAGAGAACAGAACCCAAAACAATGGATGCAAGCTGCAGGTAAAGAGATTCCACCTCAGTATGATTCTATGAAAAGCAGTGAATTGATACATTCGGCCCCTGGTATCTGTGGGGGATCTGTTCCAGACCTATTGTAGATACCAAAATCTACAGATGCACAAGCCTGATTGTCCTCAATGGTGGCACTTTGCCCCCCCAAGCTGCCTGAAGCCTGCCTCGCCACTCTCACTGTGGCGGTCAGCAAAAGGCTGCCTCCTCTTCCTCCTTTTCCCACTGCCATCTATTCTCTCCTTCCTCCTCCTCCTCCCTCCCGCCACCATCGCTGCTGCCACCTACTGTCCCTTCCTCCTCCTCTTCCTCTTCCTCCTCCTCTCCCCTCATGCTGCCACCACCGCCTGCCACTGCCCGCCACCTGCCACTGCTTTCCTCCTCCCTCCTCCCTCCTCCTCCTTCCTTTTCCGCCTCCCCTACCACAACTGTCTGCTGCTGCCTTCCTCCTCTTCCTTCTCCTCCTCTCCCCCCACCACTGCCACCTGCCACTGCCTTCCTCCTCCCACCACCGCCCACTGCTGCCTTCCTCCTCTTCCTTTCTTCCTCCTCCTTCTCCTCCCCATCTTCCCCCCACTGTTGCTGCTGCCACCTCCTCCCTCCCTCCCTCCCTCCCTCCCTCCCTCCCTTCTCCTCCTCTTCTGCTGACCCCCTCCCCCCAATGTGGACTGAAGTCTGCAGATGCTGGAACTCACAGATGGTAAGTCCTCAGATTTGGAAGCCTTACTGTATAATGAAAATTCTGAGTGAATAATATCAATAAGACTTTAGGGGAAACTCATCACTATGACCGTAATCAAAGTTTATGCTCCAACTGCAGAAGAGGAAGAAGAAGAAATTGAAAGATTCTATGCTGGAGTCCAGGAGGAAATTGATCATACACCAAAACAGTACTTGTTGTTAATCACAAGTGATTAGAATGCAAAAGAAAGAAACAGAGCATAATCCAAGATTGTAAGAAAAATTGAACTAGGCTCAAGAAATAAAGCAGGAGAATGACTGATTTAATTGTTTTGAGACCAATAGTTCATTCATCACAAACACATTCTTCAAGGAACCAAAGAGATAGCTCTATGCATGTACACCACTTGATGGTCAATATAGAAATCAAATAGACTATATAAATGGAAGCACCAGAAGATGGAGAAGCTCCATTCTCTTTGGAAAAAAAAAAGGGGGGGGGAGCAGATTGTGGCATTTAATTCTGTTAAATTTGCAATGTTAAAACAGTTTAAAACTCAGTTAAAACATAATAAAAAAGATAAAATCACAGCTTTATTAAAAGTCCTTTCTGCCATGTGAATTATGAGCCAAAGTCCTGCCTAAATAAATAAAAAAAAAACCTTTACTTGCCAGAAGAAAGAGAAGAGAGGGGAGGAGCAGAGGGTTCTGTTTGGAAGCAATAACTGGAAACCTGCCCCCACCACTGTGCTATCAGTTCCAGAATCAGCATATAGGATCCTTGAGCAGATTGTGGCAACCAGCACCTTCATAAGGCTTGTTTCACCACTAACATCTGCACTAGATCTCCTTCTTTAAAGGAATTTGGATCTGGCAGGCATCATATTAATTTCTCACAATGTCCTGCAGTGATGCTATATCAACAATACTGTCAGAAACTCAAATGGCATTGTCCAGTCAGACAGTGCTGAGTCTAGATACCACTACTGTCTTATCAGGAGTCAGTTTTCTTAAACCTGGGGTCCACTTTACTACTAATTCTTAATGTGTATAGCAGATCTTCAAAGAGTTACTGTTTTTGGACTACAGCTTTCCAGATGCACCAGACAGCATGGCCACTGTTGTAGTCCAAACAAGTAACTTCCAAAGTCTGTTAGTTACTCAGTAGTGGGCAAAAACCCCTCTGAATTATCCATGAGTGCTTTCATGTTACTTTTTCTTTAATGAATGGTTCCATTGAATGGATATGGAACTGTAGGCAGATATGGAGACTAAGGGCTCATTCACACTTAGGGCTAAATCAGTTTTTAACTGGATCTTTTTGAATCAATGAAGCGGTTCAAAACCGAAGCAATGTTCCCACTATGTTTACCATGAAAGAATCTGGCTATATTCCCATTAAAGTTCACAGTTGAATGGTGATGGGAGCCAGCACCTGGGAGGGAGGGGCAATGGACAGAAAGTGGGCAGGGGGTGGAACATACCCACCCCAAAGGTCTTCCCAAACCACCCCTTTCCCCCCTCTCAGCACTCATGGTGGTTCCATGGGGCTCCTTGTGATTTTACATTTCCCACACTGTCAAAGTGGTCCCTTTAAATCACTGTGCAGCTGTTTTCCGCTTCTGTTGGTGAATTGTTCCCTTTTCCCATTTGGGGCAGAGGTTGGGGAAGTAAGGGAGAGGAGTCCCTGGGGGCATGGTGCAGTGTTGTTGTTTTTTTAAACTTTGACAGATCCTGTGCTCCTGTGCAGGGCCTGAGGACCGTGGGTTCATATGTGTGGTGAGTCATGGCCGCAGAGGGGGAGAAAACTGCCCTGGCATGCATTAATCCATGGGATCCATGCATGCCACGGGAGAAAACTGCAACCAAGGATTAATGCACCATACCTGTGAACCCATGGTTCTGAGATCCTGTGCAGGATCTGTCAAAGTTTTTTTAAAAACACACCACACCATGTCCCCCCAGAGACCCCTCTCCCTGACTTCCCTGACCTCTGCCCCACATGGGAAAAGGGAACAATTCACCTACAGAAGCGGAAAACAGCTGCACAGTGATTTAAAGGGACCACTTTGACAGCACGGGAAATTTAAAATCACAACTGCTGCAAGCACTGAGAGGGGTTAAAAAAGAGCAGTATTGGTAAGACATTTCGGGTGGGTATGTTCCATCCCTCTGCCCATTGCCTCTCCATCCCACCCACCCCATGTGATCAGCAGTGCGTTCACATTTGGGGCAACCCGTATCTTTTGAAAAGATGAGGTAAAAGAACCATTTCAAAATGACCAAGGTGAAGAGGTCTTGTGCCATTCACCCCGATTCACCTCGGATACACTCGGGGGTGAAATTGGTTTGAGTGTGAATGATGCATTTTTAACTCAGTTTTTTAAACAAAGTTAAATCATACTGTGAATGAGCCCTGAGTTCAAAAGAATCCTGGGACCTGCATCATTCACAGAACTGTACAAGGATTGCCAGATTATGTCTTCTGCCTGTAAACTACTGGTATTTTCCTATTGCTGTTGCATTTTTTTTAAACATTCTACAAAACATTAAGGAGTGAAAAAATGAAGATGCTTTGCTTGGATTTTCATTGATTGCAGCAGGACTTCTGCTGAAGAAGCCACCAAAGGCTAAAATAGTGCCCTAGGGGCCTTTCACATTACACAATGTTAGCACTTTGATTCCACTCTAAGTGCCAAGTATCATCCTTTGAAATCCTGGGATTAACCTTTTAGGGAGATGTATTTAGAATGTCAATGGCAGAGCTCCAGTGTCTCACTAAACTACAAAACTCAGGATTTTCTATGCATCTGAGAAGTTAAAGTGGAATAATAGTGCTATAATGGGGTAATGTGAAAGGACTCCTGGTGAAGTGGGAGCCAGGAAAAGCACAACCTAGGATGCACTGCACCACTTCATAGATCACTGCACCACTTCATAGATCACATAGATTTACACTACTTTTCCTGCAAAGAACAGCAAAATACAAAGGTCTTGGTTCAACCTAACCTGCAAGATCATTTCATCAAATGCTGGGAAATCATTAAGCTGTGCCCTTTTAGCTCATTCTCTTACCTACACTAAATGACAGGTGGATATTTCAGCAAGGAAATGTAAAGATAGGTGGCAGTCAGGTATAGGGGAGGGAAGGAAGTACAGACTCGGGGAAAGAATGAAAGCTTCCAGAGTAAACTGTCATTAGCTCCTGTCTGCAAGGCTTAGTTTTAATAAAGAATGAGTCAGCAGGTGAGAAGCATTAAGGATGCAGTTACTTATCTGTGCTGAATATATTTACCCCCCTTTTCTAATGACATCCTCAACTGACCTGCTGTTGATAAGAAGATATTTCTAAAGATATACTGAAGGTATAACTGCTGTGTTGCCATCTTACTAGTATTTGATCAACCAGCAGGACATATTTAGATTTGCAACTTAATAGAAATCAACAGAGTGCCAACATTGTACTAAGGGGGGCTATGTTGTAACGGAGTGTTTGTATTCTTCCCAGGCCTACAAACACCACCAAATTCTAAAGGTAATGGTGTTTGCCAGAATACAGAAAAGGTACAGAGAATTGTCCCTTTTCCTTATGGTAAAGAGGACCTCTAAACTGAAACCAATCTGTGTTTAATATGCATGTAGTGAAGCAATTATTTCAGATATTTAGAATACTATGCAAAGAATTCTGGATCCCCTCCTTTCACTTTATAGATAGTATGTGTGAAGATATTTTATGTATGATAACACCAAGGTCAAGAATGTTTTCATTACTTCCCATCAGTTCTGCAATGCTGTCATGTTAGGATTATACATTGATTAAAAGTAGGTTTAGCCAGTCAGGAGCATCCCAGGTTCTGTGATTTCAGGGCCAAAACCTAAGACCTAGGGTTGGTTCCCACATGGGGCAGCCCCCAGTAGTGTCATTAAGCTTCATAAATTAAAATCAACCACACTTGTTTCAAGCATGCTATTCAAAGATGGCAGCATGTATATTATATGTGAAAATGTGGAAAAAAGAAGACTCTTCAAAAGTAAATTGGCTATTAAAATTATATGACTATTTTTAAGTAGATAAATTAATACAACTGATTAAAAAGAAATCACTAAGTAAATTTTAAAAAGAATGGGAACCTTTAATAACTTACCTAAAGAATGAATGCGGTTATATGTTTATAATCAGCTTGGAGTGAAATATATTAATGAATAATTTCCCCCTCTTTTATATAGTTACTGAGTTGAGATATGAATGATTAGATGGAAAAAAGGAAGTAGTTTTTACCTTAAAATAACAATAGGAAAAAGAGTTGGGAAGTCATTTTTGTATTTCGTTGTTAGTAGTGTCTAGATTTTAGATGTATTAGATGTACTAAGTCTGTTTTATGTTTTATGTGTTTTACATGTTGTTGTTATGTATTGCTATGAATAACATAGTATAGTATGAGCAGTGTATCTGTATCATTATGTTTTAATAAAATAAAAATTAATTTTGAAAAACAAGCCTTAATGAATTTAATGGGATCTGCAGTTTTAAAACACCATGAGCCTTTACAGACTGCCAAAAATAATGCAGCTTGAGTTCACTTTGACTGCCCTGGCTCAGTGCTAGGGAATCATAGGAACTGTAGTTTATTGTGGCATCAGAGCTCTCTGACAGAGAAGGCTCAATGTCTCAGAAAAAAAACAAAACTACAGTTCCCATAATTCTCTAGCACTGAGCCAGGGCAGTTAAAGTGGACTCAAGCTGCATTATTTCTGGCAGTCTGTAAAGGCCCTATGAAGATCTCACAACCATAGTTTTCTTTGGGGAGGTGAAGAGAGAATGAGTTGGAGAGACAGAGACAAAAAGAGGAGAAGGAAGCTGATGAATGAACCAGGGAGTACTGAGGGGCTTTAAGGGGGGAAAGGAGAGGGGAAGAGAAGGATGAGGATGAGAGAGAAGACCCCCCCTCCTCAAAGCTAACCAAGAGAATTGGATTTGGGGAGAACATCACCTTGTTTTACCTTTTGTGTAGGGATGTACAGACCTGTGATGAAAGACTTATTTTTCTTACCTCCCAAGCCATTGCCATAACTCATTCCATGAATATTTTGTTAAGACAAAAAAAAAATCTTTATACAATTCTGGACATATTTTAAAAAAATCATTAAAGGTCTCTTGCCTCCATTGAGCTTATGCACTATATATTTAGAATTTACATGGTGTATCTGAGTACTGACAGACACTTTCAATAAACAAAAAGAAAGAGAAAAAAAAACATGGATGACAGAAAAAACACTACAAACAATAAAGAAAAGAAGAGAAGAAAAACAAAGGGGAGATAGGAACAAACAAAGAATTATGAATGCAACAGTACAATGGCTTGTGTGGAAAGATAAAGAAAATTACTACAATGGCTAATGCAGAGAAATAGAAAACAACAACAAAAGGGGAAGAACAAGAGATCTATTTCACAAGATCCGGGAAATCAAAGGAAAATTCAAACCAAGGACTGGGATGATCTATGACAATAAAAATAACATAATTCAAGATCAGGAAGGAATAAAAGGATGTTGGATGCAATACACAGAAGAATTATACAAAAGAGATGACAACTGAGCACAAAAGTTGGAATCATACAAGCCATTGTATTCCATATTACCATGCATACATGTGAGAACTGGACAGTTAAGAAAGATGGTAGGAAGAAAATCAATTCATTTGAGATGTGGTGCTGAGGATCCCATGGACAGCCAAAAGGACAAACAAGTGGGTCCAAGAGCAGATCAAACCAGAAACCTTCCTGGAAGCAAGATGACCAAACTGAGACTGTCGTACTTTGGACACATCATGAGAAGAGAGGACTCGTTGGAAAAAAAACAGTAATGCTGGGGAAGGTGGAGAGAAGTAGGAAGAGAGGAAGGTCACATGCTAGATGGATGGACTCTATTAAAGACATCATAGGTCTGGGGTTGCAGGATTTAAGCAGAGCAGTGGAGGACTGAGGGTCTTGGAGATGTCTCATCCATAGGGTCACCATGAGTTGAGATCGACTCAAGGGCAGTTAACAACAACAATTTGAGTACTGTATGTTGAAATATTACCTTTTTGTCAAATATAGGAGGAACACATTGCTAGCCTGGAAATGTATAGATTTCCAATTAATAATTGTGTTGGTTTTCATGGTCAGTGCAGTTTTGGGACATCTGTGAACAAAAAATCCCTCAGTGAACAAATGTTCATGTATCTCTAAATGTGCCTATATGTGTCAATATATGTACAGATGAGAGTCAGTATGGTGTAGTGGTTTGAGGATGGGACTAGGATTTTGGGAGACCAGCATCTTAATCCCCTATGGAAACCTACTGGGTAACTTTGGGGAAGTCTCATTAGATGAAGACAGTGACAAACTTCCACATCAAGAAAACATTATAATTGGGTTTGTTTACACACACACACAAACACACACACTGCATATTGCTACCAGTTCCTTTCTAGGCACAATTCAAAGTGCTAGTTATGACCACTAAAGTCCAATATGGCATCAGTCCAGATGGTCTGAAGGAATTAATATGTTTATTAATTAAAGAGTTCAAAGATCCATGGGGGAGGGACTTCTACCAGTCCTACCATCCTCTCAGGCATGTTTGATGAAGACATGGTGGAGAGATTTCTCAGTGGCTATTCTCAGATTGTGGAATTACCTCCTACAGGAAGCTAGGTTGGCCCCCCTCCTTGTTATCATTCTGCTGGCAGGCAAAGACCTTTACCCTAGCCTTTGAGTTTGCCCCAGCCTTTGAGTACTAACAAGAGGTATATTAATTGCAGTGTGTTGTCTTTACCATTGCTATTACATTTTAGCTGTGTGTTTTTTTTAATTAAATTAATGCTTTTAATGTGATTGCTTAACACTTTTAAAAGTCTTTTGCACTACTCATTGTTTTAACTATATTTTCTATTAAGTCAAATTGTTGGCTGTCTTGGATGCCATATTGGAAGAAAAAGAGGATAAATAAATAATAGGGTCACCATAAATCAAAGTTGACTTGAAGACACATAACAACAACAAATATGTTGGTGTACATATACAGCATAAGGCAGTGGTTTGAGTTTTGGACTAAGACTCCAGGAGACTAGAGTTCACACCCTCCCTTGGTCATTATATGGCTTTGGACAAGCCATACTCTCTCAGGTTCAGAGAAAGGCAATGGCAAACCCCCACTGAACAAATCTTGTGAAGATGATAGGTTCACCTTTGGATTACCATAAATCAATAATGACTTAAAGGTATACAGCAGCAACATATGTAGGCATATGTGTTTATGAGAAGAAAACATTGTTCTCCCCCTCCCTTGTCACTTCTACTATTTATATTCTGGATTATTGGGTGAACTGGCCCTGAAGCCCATAGAAACATGCTTCTGTTTTATGTGCATATATTCTCTAAATTCCTTTCCCTCCTGAAACACTTCAGATTAGGTGCCATTTGTCTTTAATGTTTTCCCCACAGGCTGCTATCATGTGTTGTTTCTTTTTATGTAAATGTCAGTTTTCTAGTGGTTTATGATTAAAACAGCTACAGTCAATTATACATGAGAGACTCTTTCCCCAGAATTGTCCTAAAAGCCCAGAGTGCTGTGGAATTAAAGACAAAATTATTTGGGAAAGGTTCAACATTCAACATGGAAGTTACCTGTGTCTGTGTTTGCATCTAGCCACAGTGTAAAGAATTCATAAAGTCTACTGTATTTCTCTTGTTTAGTAATAATTAAAATGCACAGTTCAATGCTCTGATGGCTTAAGAGTCTTTAAAATCTATGCTAGCCCTGTGCCTTTTTAGTCAAAATGATTAAGTGGAAAATTGCCATAAATGTTTCCTGGGTGAGGAAAATTAAAGATAATTAAATCAGATTAAGTAGAGGTGCAATTGAGAAGCACCGGTTGTATTTTACGCTCAGTATTTACTTTGTAAAATATCACCAAGGATGTTTTTATTGAGAAAAGGCTTTGATATTTTGTTTGATAAATTGTATCATTTATGAACAATTGGAGGCATTTTGTGGAAAATACAGCCCACACTTTCCGGGCAATTCAAGACAGTTAAGGGGGGAAAAAAAACCTGGAATTCAAAATGGGTAGTACATAAGGCCCAGAAAAATATATGGATACACATATAACATATGGATACGTATATGACAATGACATTGTTTGTTAATCTACTAAACCCAGCTGTAGTTTAGCAAGCATGCCATTTTATAGGATTATCCTCTATTTTTTATTTGTTAGTTAAAATATGTATCTATATCCCCTAAATGACAAATGCCCCTAGTGTAGTTTACAATGGAAACAACTAAATACTCTGGAATGGTATCAACATCTTATATTAGAGACTTAAGAATGTTAATAGCCAGCAAGTAAACTTAAATAATAAAAGCAAAGATAAAAATAATAAGCAAGGACTGAATGGCTGCTCGAAAAAACCAAGATGTTACTGATGAAGGTGCCAGGCACATCTCCTTTTGTTAGGAAGGATCTAATTAGGGAAATTTATAATTAGCTCAAATATGCAAGAGTGGGGTCCTAACAAAGCCCCACAGGACCGGGTACCATTATGTATACCAGAGGACTAAGGAATCCCACAATGGATGATGCTGAGACAGGCTTCTCCAATTAAAGTCTAAATATTTATTAAAGGGGAAAACTACACATACACAAATATAGCACACACACACACTGAACCCTTAGGAATAAAGGACTGAAAGTGGGAATAGTTTGAGATGGGTCAGACTGAGGGAGTTACTCACTTCCAAAGGCTTCTCCAGGATCCACTGTTGATGTTGATGATGATTATAATGATGATGATGATGATGATGATGATGATGCACGGCCACCAAAATGGGGGGGGGGGGGAAGGATGGCCAAGGGAGCTATGATCAGGGTACAGACCGACATGGAGTCAGCATGCACTCCAAAAATAGCACATAGAGCCTAAAAATCTCAGAGTTTAAATAGGAAATTTCTACCTTCTGGCTATTGACTAAACAGCTTGGCTGAAGCCAGGACAAAGGTGTTGATTGTCTTAGCTTTGTTAAACCTAGGTGTGAGAATATTCTAAACAATGCATTTGGTTTCGAGACTATCAAGGAAGGGAGGCTAGAGAAAAGGATGCAGTCAAATCTGATCATTGCCCCATTAAGTGTGAGACTCAAGACAAATAAGCTCCCTTTTGGCAACTCCCAAACCGGTCTGGTAGGGAATTTTCCAGATGTCCTGGGCAGATCTCTCAGTGTCTACATGACCTGCCATCTAGGGGATTATGGCCGACATCCCACAGAGGTCGGTCTGGGGTCATAAAGGGAATTCCACATGTGTCCAAAATTTTATGAAAAATCACATATGCTAACACTTTAGAAGGGCATTCCACAAAAGGCAGAGGACATTGCACCCTGCTAATGAAGATAAATAATGTACAAACTAGACACATGCATATAAAACAGCAGATCTATCAAGTTAGCATATATTCAGTGCTGCTAGTGATCCTGCCAGTAATGCAAGACAATATTAAGTAAGAGAGAAACAAGGATAGAAGTGTACATTTTATTGATGAAAACTGGGACACATATGGCTTAGGACGACCAGAGTGTAGCAAAGATGGCAAAAGTTATTACTGAGGAAGAACCTATGAATTAAAAGAGGCTGCAGCAGTTTCCTCTTTGTGTGGGAAGGAATTTTTTTGCCTCTACCTCTTCCCTCTCAAAGTAAGTTGAGGACAAATGGGTAAAGTGGGACATTTTCAAAGCAGGTAGAAAGTGGGATGGCAGATGATTAATTAGGATTGTCCATGCCAAATCAGGACAGTTGGATGGTATGCAGGACTAGATTACTCTTAGACTACTAGGCCTGGTATTTCCTCTAGAAATTCCTCAGTAGTCATTGTTAGAGCACTGAAAACAGAATTGAATTGTACAGAGCTGTGTACATTGACAGCGCTCTAGAAATAAACTTTAATAATAAATAATAATAATCATAATTGGATGACCAGTGCAAAGAATTTCCTTTTGAAATATTATGGTCTGTCCTTTTTTTCACATTCCATTCTCTCTTTAACATCAGCTGACACTGTATGAGTAATAGTTGGAGTGAAAGAGACATGGAAATAGCCAATGCAGAGAAGGATTGACTGTATTTCAGATTTGGACATTTGGAGATCACGAGACTGGAAAACAGCCTGGACACACCAAAAAAGAATCATATGGTTTCTGCAACACAAACTAGCAGTGATGGAATACGAGTGATGACCATAGTTTCTTGTAGGCCCTTGTGCAAAATATAAATTTTTGGAAGGCAGGACATGCCAAAACTCTAGACAATGCCTCCTAGCAGTCTCATGTACATGTTAAATAGCAGGGTAGACAAAACAGAACCCTGAGGGAAGCCAGGGGATTCAACAGGAGTCCCCTAGTACCACTTTCTGGGTTTGCTCCTCCAGGAAGGAATGGAGCCACTATATGTCTCCAAATCCCATCCCAGCAACACAGCCTAGAAGGATACCATGGTAAATGGCACTAAGAGGACCAGCAGAACCAAAAGGAACACACTCCCCATGTTCAGTTCACTGGGTAGGTCATCTACCAAAGCAACCACCGCTGTCTCATAGCAAGGCCCGAACCCAGACTGAAATGGATCTAGATAGCCCATTTCATCCAAAAAACCCTGGAGCTGAGAAGCCACCACATGCTCCAATACCTTATTCAAAAATGGTAGATTGGCTGACAATTATCCATTATAGAGGGATTCAGGGATGGCTTTTTAAATAAAGGCCCCACATCTACCTTCTTTAGAGAAGCTGGAACTCTGTCTTGCTGTAAGGGAGAACTGGCTACATCTTAAACCCATTTACCGAGCCCCCCCTCCCGGTCCCAGCATACATGTGGTGACTCTTACCTCACCAAGGATCCTGTTCATATCCTCAGGCTGCAAAAATTGAAATTTGTATTTTGTTGGTTTTTTTAAGTGGTTTCAAATAGACTCTGATGTACTGAGACCCTACCATAAGTCTTCCTGGCAAAAATTATCCAGAGGAGGCTAGCCATTGCCTTCCTTGAAGTCAGAGAGAGTGTGATTTGCTCAAGGTTGATTTCTATGGCTGAGCTAGATCTCCCAGAGGCCTAGTCCAACACTCAAACCACTACACCATGCTGTCTCTCACAAGTTTTTGCATTAAATGGTAACACACAATTAGGCATGCAGCAGCAGTAGCTGCACTAGCAGCTGTGAGAACTGTTTTTGCAGAGACCTCCTCCTGTTCCAGCTCTACATTCACACAGGAAGAAAGTGAATCATATGACTAAGAGAACAGGATCCAAGAAGTAGCAATAGCAGTAGTAGCAGTAATCATTGTCATCCACACAGTCCAGTCACATAGGATGACTGGGTAACATTGTGAGTGTAACTTTGGGGAGTGGTGGAAATGGAAGGAACCATAGATAACACTTATTTAAAGGTATAATCTCCTCTTCCAGCAACAACTTGCATGCATACAGCTGGAAAGTGAAACAAGTGCCTAAAATCATGAGCACATCTCAAGAGCTACTTCAGGGACAAAAAGTTAACAGGGGACAGAGAAAAGGCAGAATTACTCAACACCTTCTTTGCTTCAGTCTTCTCAGAAAAGGCAAAGGGTGCTCAACCTTCAGCACAGAATAAGTAAAGAGATAGTACAGGAATACCTGGTTAATCTAAATGGATATAAGTCTCCAAGACCAGACGAATTACATCCAAGAGCACTAAAAGAACTGGCAAATGTAATATCAGAACCATTGGCAATAATCTTTGAGAACTCCTGGAGAACAGAAGTCCCAGCAGACTGGAGGAGGGCAAACGTTGTCCCCATCTTCAAAAAGGGAAAAAAAGAGGATCCCAACAATTATTGTCCAGTTAGTCTGACATCAGTACCGGGAAAGATTCTGGAGCAGATCATTACACAGAGAGTCTGTGAACACTTGGAAGGTAATTCCATAATCACAAAAAGTCAACATGGGTTTCAGAGAAACAAGTCATGCCAGACAAATCTGATCTCTCTTTTTTTTTTTTTTTTGGATAAAATTACCAGCTTGGTAGATGAAGGGAATGCTGTGGATTTGAGTTCAGTAAGGCCTTTGACCTGGTTCCCCATGACATTCTTGCAAACAAGCTGGTAAAATGTGGGCTAGACAAAGCAACTGTTACATGGATTTGTAATTGGTTGACTGGCCGAACCCAAAAGGTGCTCAACAATGGCTCCTTTTCAACCTGGAAAGAAGTGACCAGTGGGGTACCACAGGGCTCTGTCCTGGGCCCAGTGCTATTCAACATCTTTATCAATGACTTGGATGACAGTATTGGGGGCATACTTATCAAATTTGCAGATGACACCAAATTAGGAGGAGTAGCTAATACCCCAGAAGACAGGATCAAAATTCAAAATGATTTGAACAGACTGGAAAGCTGGGCCAAAGCTAACAAAATGAAATTCAACATGGAGAAATGTAAGGTACTGCATTTAGGATGGAAAAACGAAAAGCACAGATATACGATGGGGGACACCTGGCTGAATGAGACTACATGTGAAAGGGATCTAGGAGTCCAGGTAGACCACAAGTTGAACATGAGTCAACAGTGTGATGCAGCAGCTAAAAAGGCCAATGCAGTTTTAGGCTGCATCAATAGAAGTATAGTGTCTAGATCAAGAGAAGTAATAGTGCCACTCTATTCTGCTTTGGTCAGGCCTCACCTGGAATACTGTGTCCAGTTCTGGGCACCACGATTCAAAAAGGATGTGGAGAAACTAGATCATGTTCAAAGGAGGGCACCTAAAATGGTGAAAGGTCTGGAAACCAAGCCCTATGAGGAACGACTTAGGGAGCTGGGGATGTTTAGCCTGGAGAAGAGAAGGTTGAGAGGTGATATGATAGCCGTGTTTAAATATTTGAAGGGATGTCATATTGAGGAGGGAACAAGCTTGTTTTCTGCTGCTCCAGAGACAAGGACCCAGAAAAATGGGGGCAAGCTCCAGGAAAAGTGATTACACCTCAACATTAGGAGGAACTTCCTGACAGTAAGGGCTGTTCGACAGTGGAACACACTCCCTCGGAGTGTGGTGGAGTCTCCTTCCTTGGAGGTCTTTAAGCAGAGACTGGATGGCCATCTGTCGGGGATGCTTTAATTGGGAGTTCCTGCATGGCAGGGGGTTGGACTGGATGGCCCTTGTGGTCTCTTCCAACTCTATAATTCTATGATTCCTTTGCATGCAGTAGTCACTGCTATTATTGTAGCAATGGTAATGGTAACAACAACACTATGCACAGCAACATCATGCATGCAATGGGGGGGGGGGAGTTCACACAGAGCAGCCAGCAGCTACACATACATTATTTACACACAGCTATCAATTCTTCCCCTTCTAGCATGCATAGCTGCTTCTATCAAACACTGTTCTCTCTTCCTCTGCATCCTCCTACTGCTCTCCTCTTCCCCTCCTGTCCACAGGAAAGAACAATAATGTAGCTAAACTAAATGAATGGATGGGTAAATGAACTTGTGTATGTTGAAAGGATGAGTTCATGGATAGTACTTGAGTGAATCATTCTTATTAAGGAAATTTCCTCAAGGAAAATTCAATGTATGAGATGAAGAGGAAACTTTATAGAAAGGCTTGGCCAGCTGTATGTGTAGTTAAAACTCACAATACTTTGGTTTGGTGGATGTCTGGAAACACAAATTTAAATCTGAAGGATTTACTTTTTTTTCAGAGGTTCACAAATCTCTTTCGAGAATTGACTTATTTCTTGTCTCAAAAAAGTTAATACCTAAAATAACAACAATGGAGATACTAAATAGGTATATTTCAGATCATAATCCCATAGAAATGAACATGAAGGTAAGTAAGAAAGAGTTTTCTTGGAGATTAGACGAAAATCTACTTAAAAGTAAGGATAAAATAAAGAAGATAAAAGAGACACTAGAATATTATTTCAAAGAAAACAAGACAGAGGAAATGTCGAGTAAAATCATATGGGAAGCCAGTAAGGCGGTTATAAGAGGGGAATTTATTAAATTACAAACTGAAGCAAGAAAAAAGGAAGTAGAAAGAGAACAAAAATTAAATGAAGAGCTAAGACTAAAGGAGAATGAGTGGAAAATAACAGGAGATAAGCAACTGAAGTGTAAAATTGAAAGTTTAAGACAACAATTAAAAGAATTAACAATTAAAGAAATAGAGACTAAAATGAGATATATAATACAGAAAAATTTTGAACTGGGAAATAAAGCAGGTAGATTATTAGCGCACAGACTCAGGAAAGAAAAAGAAAAGAAAATTATAACAGAGATAAGTAATAATGGAGAAATAGTAACAGAGCAAGAAAAGATAAAAAAAATTATTTGAAGATTACTATGACAAAATGTATAGGAAATTAGAAACAAGAGAAGATGAAATAGAAAAAGTGAATAAGTATTTGGAAGATCAGAAGATAAACAAAATAAACGAAGAACAAGTAGAAAGGTTAAACCAAGCAATAACAACTAAAGAAATTATAGAGGTAATTGAGAAAATGAAAAAGAGAAAGGCTCCCGGCCCGGATGGATTAATGGTGACTTATTATCAAACATTTGTTAATATCTTGGTTGAGCCATTAAAAGAAATGATGAATAAAATAAAAGAAGATGGTATACCAGAGTCCTGGAAGGAAACCTGGATATCTCTAATTCCCAAAGAAGATAAAACATGTTTAGAAATGAAGAACTTTAGGCCGATATCCTTGGCTAATACTGATTACAAAATCTTTACATCTGTAATAGCAAATAGGTTGAAAGGATTACTGGTTTCAATAATTCATGAAGATCAGAATGAATTTATACCAAATAGACAAATCAAGAATAATATGAGAATAGTGATGAATATAATAGAATATTTTGAGATTAACAATGATAAAAAATTGGCATTAGTACTGTTGGATGCTGAAAAAGCTTTCGACAGGGTCAATTGGTGCTTTATGTTAGAGTTAATTAAGGGAATGGGAGATACATTCAATAAATGGATCCAGGAAATATACAAGGAACAGAGAGCTCGGATAATAATAAATCATGAAAAAACAGGAAAAATTAATATTGAAAGAGGGACTAGGCAAGGATGTCCTTTATCACCTTTATTATTTTTATTAGTACTTGAGGTACTAAATAATAAAATAAGGAGTGATTCTGATATTGAGGGAGTGAAAGTAAAACATCAAATATATAAACTGCAAGCATTTGCAGATGATGTAATTTTCTTTCTAGAAAATCCTAAAGAAAATATTAAAAAACTAATTAGAGTTATAGAAGAATTTGGGGAGGTTGCAGGTTTTAATATTAATAAAGATAAAACGGTAATCTTAACTAAGAACATCAATAGGAGAGAAGAATTAGAATTGGAAGAGATTTCAAAATTTAAGATAGAGAAAAAAGTAAAATATTTGGGGATAATATTGACCAAAAGAAACATAGATTTATTCAAAAATAATTATGTGAAGTGTTGGGAAGGGATTAAGAAAGAGCTGAGGAGATGGTCAGGAAAGAAATTATCATTTTTAGGTAGAATAGAAGCAATCAAAATGGTTTTGCTACCAAAGTTAATGTTCTTATTTCAAAATATACCAGTAATAAGTGATGAAAAATATTTAGATACCTGGCAAAAAGAAATATCAAAATTTGTGTGGGAAGGAAAGAAAGCCAGGATAGGATGGAAATTGCTAACCAAAGAGAAAATAAAAGGTGGATGCAGATTACCAAATCTAAAATTATATTACAGGGCAGCCTGCCTTAATTGGATAGAGGAATGGGTTAGTTTAAAAAATGAAAGGTTATTGGAAATAGAGTTCTCAATTAAGATTTGGCTTTCATGCTTATATGATATATAACAAACTTAAAAGCAATAAGGACTTTTCACATCATTTTATAAGAAATGCTTTATTAAAAACTTGGTTGAAAATAAAGGAACAGTTCTATACATATATTCCGAGTTGGACATCTCCACAGGAAGCATTCTTTAATAGATCCAAAATGAAAAAAATACCATGGCTAACATATAAGGAATTGATTACTTGGAAAGGAGAAATGGGAGATTCCTTAAAATCAAGAGAAAAATTAACTAAGGAAATTCAAGACAATTGGTTTTTATACATGCAGATAAGTGAAAGATTTAAAGTTGATAAAAACACTTTCAAACAAACAAAATGATTTGGATAAAATTTTCTTTGATAAAAATAAAGGCCATATTAGAAAATTCTATAGGGTGTTACAGGACAGGAATTTGGAAAATGAGAAAATAAAACACTCGATGATAAGATGGGCACAGGACATAGGTAAACCTATAGAACTAGATAAATGAGAAAAGGCTTGGTTCGTCACTAACAAATTTACAAGATGCCAGGACTATAAAGAGAACCACATTAAGATGTCTTTTAGGTGGTATTTGTCGCCGGAAAAGCTAAATAAATTATATAAATCTGGTAAAGATCAATGCTGGAAATGCAACAAATCAAGAGTGAACTTCTATCACATGTGGCAGACTTGTACAGAAGCGCAAAAATACTGGGAAAAGATGAGGGATGCGATATCAAAAATCTACAAAGTGGAGATACCTTTAGAGCCAACTCTTTTTTTGTTAAATATGCTAGATACCTTAGAGAAAGTCTTAGAAAAAGATAAAAGCCGGATTCTACTTTATATGATAACAACTGCTAGAATATTGTTTGCTGGAAAATGGAAACAAACAAATACCCCCACCATAAGTGAATGGAAAAGAAAGACCTGGGAAGCGATGGAATCGGATATATTGACGGGTTTATTAAATGATAAGGAGGAAGAAGAAGTTGTTAGAGGCTGGTCAGTTTTTAAAGAATACTGTGATAAAGAAGGATATGAATGAAAATGAATTTTAGTATAAAGAGTGACAGGGGAAACATTAACATGATTGATTCAAGAAGGATAGTAATTGGATAGTAATTGGATAAAGATATCAGGATTATTTAAGTTATAAATATTTAAAGAAAAGAGTTTTGTTTAGTAGAGGGGTAAAGGAAAATTGTTACAATATAAGGCAATTATACATTTATTTGGAAGAAGAAAATAATATTATGAATTTTTAGGAGTTATATATGATAAAAATGTGTGATTGGATATAAAGATATGTAGAAGGAGGTATGTGTGTGAGAAGATGTAATACTATGTATTTGTATTTGTATTTGTGGAATGTAAGATGTATGATGTTCAGTTGTTTTTGTATTTGATTGTTGTCATGGTTTTGTTTTTTAGATGTTTTTTATGTTTATGGTTGCATATGTTATAGCTAATAATAAATTATAAAAAAAACAAACCTCACAATACTGTAGGAACTTGAAAAAAGAGGATGTTTTGTGTAGATTATTAACTTAACCACTTCCGATTGCCTCCCTTTCATATGAATACTCTTCACTTCCTTGTAGAGTTGAAAGAAAAGTGTCAAGCTGCTAAAGAAAGAGAGTTACTTCTGCCCAGGCTCTTATGACAGTGTATGGTGTCTCTCCCCTTCAACATTGGCACTGTTGTTACTTGCCCTGAAACTGAGAGAATCCCCCTTTTTCTCTTCACTTAGGAAGTCTTGGGGCTCATCCACACTTGCATTTAATTCAGTTCCTAAGTTGCTTCAATATGGAAGCACAGAATTGATTCTAACTGATACGTAGTTCACACTACATTTTCCATTACTGAATACATTAGTGTCTATTTTAAACATGCATCTCATTCACACTGACATTTGGTCCACTTCAAAATGGATTCTCATGATTGATCCATTCCGCTTTTTTAAATGTCAATCTAGGTTGGGGACCAGGGGGCTGAAAGTGAGGGAGGAGGAGGAGGAGGAGGAGGGCCCATCATCTGCCATGCTCAATATCCTCCTGGGCACTAATCCAGCAAAATATTGGTCAATATCCTCCTGGGCACTAATCCAGCAAAAGGTCACCCAGGAGGAGGAGGAGGAGGAGGAGGAGACTTAGGGGGGATGCAGATGAGGGCATCCAAGATGCCCTGGTCCGCAGCGCCGCGGGGCCAAGGCAGCCTCACCGCGGCGCATCCCCGCCGAATCTAAAAGGAGCGCCAAATTGGCGCTCCTTTTAGATTTAAGGGAAAGTGCGCCCTAAAAGCGGCGGGCGCACTTTCCCTGCCTCAAACGCCGCGGCGAGTGCGGTCGCCATGGCGTGAGGCCAACCCGGAAGCGCCGGCTGTGCGGATGGCCGGCGCTTCCGGGGGCGACCTCAGGAAGAGGAAGGGGAGCCGAACGTGTGGCTGCCCCTCCTCTTCTGGGCCCGGAAGACGACTCTATTAGTCGTCTGCCGAGGCCCAAAGTTACTCTTCCTTCCTTCTTTCCCTCCCTCCTTTATTTCTTCCTTTCCTCCACCACAGCCTGGAGCCTCCTCCTCTTCCTCCTTCTCCTCAGTCAAAGCAGCTGATGCAGAGCCAGGGGAACTTTTATTTCTATGAGGGCAACAGATGATTGGAGTCAGAAAAACACTCACAAATGACATAAAATGTCATTTTTTTTAAAAAAAAAAAATCCATGCTGCAGAACACCATTTGGCTGCAATGGAAATCCAAACAGCCCCACAGAAGCTCAACAACAGTCCCACGGCAGCGCGGGGGTGGGTGGGATGGCAGTTTGATCCTCATGTGGTGTGGGATGGGTACCACCCCTCTGCCAATCCTCTGCCCATTGACCCTCCCATCCAGTGCACCCCAAATGTGATTGCAAACATGTTCACGTTTGGTCAATATGCTGCAACATGATTTTTTTCAAAAGAACCGCCATTTCCAAAATAAGTGATTCTTTTTGGAATTGCATCATTTCACCATGGTTCACCACAATTCAGACCGAACACAGTTGGGTCTGAAATCAATTCAAGTTTGAACGAGGCACATATAAACCGATCTGCAAATTGGTTCAAATCATAATGTGAGTGAGTCCTTGGAAAGTGCACCAAGCCATCTTTTCTCTCCCATCATCTTGGCACAAGACTCATTTATCTTCTTAAGCAGGATGCAGTTACTGATATATTCTTATCATATTACTTGGGTGTCAGTAGCAAGTTTTTCCTTCTTCTACAGTGGCAGATGGAGATAGTGGAGGTGGAGCAAAGCCTTCTCTCCTCTCCTTGTTGTTTTACCACTGAATTCACCTAGATAAGCAGGCTACAAATAACACTTCTGCTGAAGGAAATTATGAGATGGTGGTGGGGAGAGTGAAGGAAGAGCACTAGCTGATACATAGAAAGGCTGACTAGGCGGTGGTGTTGCAGTGGAGAAAAATGTGCTTCCCCACCCTCCAGAATCCAGAATTATTCCAGGGTTGAATCTAGTGGTGCTTCAAAGGAGGGAAGAGATAACTTTAGTGGGGGTGAGGGGAAGGGGGGAGGTTTCCTTGACCACAACTGGAAGGCATCACAGAAACACGGATGTAGGAAACACTTTCCATGTTCCAATCCACACTGCAGAAATAATCCCGTTTGATACCGCTTTATCTGCCCTGGCTCAGTGCTAGGTAATCCTGGGAATTGTAGTTCATTGTGGCACTAGAGCTCTGACTGAGAAGGCTAAATGCCTCATAAAACTACAGCTCCTGGAATTCCCTAGCCTTGAGCTGAGGCAGTTAAAGTGGTGTTAAACTGGATTATTTCTGTAGTGTGGATTGGACCCATGTTCATTCAGCACTTATTATAAGTGAGGTGTTTCAGCACTTCCATGTTTGCTTATTTATTTGGTTTTTCTAAAAGTTATATTTAGCCTGTGATTAAATAATGTATGATGAACAATTTCCCCTTTGACCCAATCATAAAGGTAGCTCCAAGCTAGAAAGAAGAATGTGGCTTACAGAAATGGCAATGTCATGTTTTAAATTTTTAAAATACTGAAATTGGAAGCTAACGGGTCTATAGAGGACAGCTAAACACCACTGAACATACCTGATTTGAGAGCAGCTCTTGCTGAAAAGAGGCACAGAAAAGGTGCTGTGCTTTTTTAACAAAGGACATAGCTGTTGCTAGAACTAGAGAACTGTTGCATGGCAAGCAGATCCATTATCTATAATGACAACAATTACTTATTTTCTATATTCCCCACAGTGGGATTTAAAATGCCTCAGAAAGGAACTGACATTTCCTACAGATGTTTCCACATTCTCTTATTGTGCACTGGACAAAACACTCTTGAAAGCTCTGCAGAGGTGAACACACATATGAAAGAAAACTGAACTACATAACAGCCCCACACGTTGGTTTCACTCCACATCCCTAAATTGCTCCTTTATATTATAATGTAAAGGAGCAGAAAAGCAGGTATTTTATAGATGAAGTAAAACAGAAAAGTAATGTGTGACTGAGAACTAAATCAGTATTATTCTCTCACATCGCTAGTTATATTTGTGTTTAAATTTATTAAATTTAGACTGGTGACTGTGAGCCATCAGTATAATGCGGCAGCAGGAAAGACAAATGTAATCTCTTCTAATGAGTCATACCTTTTCATGATATGGCCAATGTACAACAATCTTGATTTAGGCCATTCACACTACAAAAATAATCTGGGATGAATCCGGGTTATTTCCCTGGTGTTCATATTTGTCCTGAATGCACTTTTGGGTGGTGAGGGGCTACCAAAAACCCCACTTAACCTAGGATATTTGATACCGCCCCCCCCCCCCCCCCCCCCAGTTTTCTTGAAAGATCTGCATTGACGCTCATCTTTGGCAGTGGGAATATGCTTCTGAATCGATTCGGATCACTCTGTATTGTTCAAGGGAATGGCGGCAGCTCCATTTTATCCTGAGATGTTGGCATGTGTAAATAACACAAGGGTTAAAATGACTCAGGGGCTGAAAGACCAGCAAAAAGAGCTGGTGTCCCAGTGGCTTGGGGGCATGGCATACACATGATTCACACCCCCAAGATGCTGGAAACACACTGTGAAGCCACCCCAAGCAACCACATGGAGGCGGCATTTCAGCAGCACAGCATTGAGACACCACACGCTGCCAAAACATGGAAAAACTGTCACTGTGGCAGCAAAGGTCCCTTTTTCCTGGTGCACAAAGGAGCTGCTTTCCACTGCTTCTTTTAGCACCAAGAAAATGCTGGGTTGGGGGCATGGTGTGCAGTTGCCGCAGCCCCAATCTGGTGAAGAAAGGGGCAGCAGCAAGCCATTCCTTCGGGGCTGTCTGTTTCACCCCTCAGAGAGTTTCACAAACCCAAGACATAATGGGAGCAATGATCCATGGCAATCTGTATCTCCTTTAGACAAAAAAACTGAGTGTGAATGCCCCTTTAGACATTTTTTGCTTCTAGGGAGAGTCTAGGATAAATCTTTTCTAGGACCCATTTGTTTGTGTTTTGGGCCATAGTATCCTCAGCACTTCTCCAGCACCACATTTCAAATGAGTTGGTTTTCTATTTGCTTTCTTCACTGTTCAGCTTTCACCTCCATACATGGTAGCAAAAAGGATAGTAAAGTAGTGGAGAACATTTATTCTTCATATTTTAAGTTCAAGAGTCTAGGTCTAAGGGCCAAATTGGATTGCACATTCCCAGTGGTTAGCATGCTTTCCTTCTGATAATATGATTTCCTTACAGATGTGTATCTCAGCAATAAGACCCACAAATTAAGCTTGTAATTACCTTCCAATGACCAATCACATAACAAAACAATCTGAAATGCAATATATGGAGGTGAGAGAAAGCATGTGCTAGGATAATCAGAATACTTTTATCACTTCTACTGCTTCTAAATACATAGTAAGCACATTGTCTAGTTTGGCCCTAAGATGTTAGTAATAATATTTGGGGTTATCTTCTAGGAAAGAAGAATTCTTAGGTAAGCCTCTGAGTGTTCAAGTGTAATAGAAACAGACGTAGAAAATCACCACAACAAAGAGAGAATAGGTGAGAAGGCTACCAGTGAAAACATATTTTTCAGAACAAGGGTTTAATTTTTACCAAGCATCTCTAAATACATGCACACTCAGAATATATGAAACTTCAATTAATTAATAACTGTAGCAATGGAACTTCCTAGTACCAGTATACATACAGGCTTAGGGGAGATTTCCTCATCAGGCCTCATTATTCTGTTCAGGACACATCAGATAGACCTTGTCTGTGGTTCTCTCCTGCCCCTCCTCTGCTTTTCTGTTTAGACCATTGAATGAGTCTGTTCATGTGTGTGTGTGTCTTTATAAAGAACTGTCTATTCAAAGAGGTCCATTTTACAGTGTTGTGTGTACACAAACAAAAGTTTGGAGGACATTCATCATGACATAGTCTTAACTGAAAAGTTTTCATCTCTGGAAAACAATTCAAAGCTTGTTCCTTGCATAATTGGGGGAAAGCGAAAGGAGCAAACAAAACATTCCAAACAATGTTCTTTCCACTTTCTGTCTTATTTATAGGCTGCAGTTTATGTTGATCTTTCTGAATAATTGGGAGGAATTTTGCTTAGTTTTTCTAGGTATGTCAAGCTTTTTTGGTTACATTGTTGTAACATTTAATACAATTTAATTGATCCCTCCATGTGCTGGGCCACCATTCCCATCACCTCAATCAACTGATATTAGCCTAGGATGACAACTATATATTGGTATTGGAATCTTTCACTTTTGGAGGGCACAAGGTTGGGGAATATTATTTTAAAGCACTGTTGTTGTTTTTGTCAGATATAGCAATAGCAATAGCAAGTACACTTCTATACTGCTTATCAATGCACTTAAGCAATTCTTAAGTGGTTTACAATGTGTAAGCTAATTGCCCCCAACAAGCTGGGTACTCATTTTAGCAATCTTGGAAGGATGCAAGGCTGAGTTGACCATAAGCCCCTAGCTGGTACTGAACTCACAACCTTGTGGTTTGTGAGTAAGTGGCTGCAGTACAGGCATTTAACCACTGCACCACTAGGGCAGATATCGTTTACTGACTTTTGTTAGTTGTTTTGTCTTACCTTAAAAGCCAGGATACAAATATATTAAATAGACATAATCAATAAATACAATAAACCATGATAAAATGGCATCTATCCTGGTCCATAATCTACATATGATACTATATACGCTGTAGCAACTAAAGGTACAGGTAAAGGTATTCCCCGTTGACAAGGTTGTCAAGTCATGCCTGACCATAGGGAGGCAGTGCTTATCTCTGTTATTAAGATGAACAGCCAGCATTGTCAGAGACTACTCTGTGATCATGTAGCCAGCATGATTGCACAGAATACTGTTTACCTTCCCACCAAAGAGGTAACTATTTATCTACTTTCATTTGCAAGCTTTCAAACTGGTAGGTTGGCAACTAAAGGTGATATATAAGACCAAATTGTCAAAAAAGACATGTTGAGAATCCTACTTTTAAACATATAGAGTGAGAAAAATACCTTCCAAAATACCAAACTGATTCAGCTTCCAGAGTCAATTGTGAACAATGTGCTCACCAAAATTCTTAGTCAAAATAATGACCATAACATAGATTAACCATGTCATCAGAGCTACAACATGCAAAAAGCAAATACAGGATTCAGATACAGGTTAGAACAGGGGTAGGTAACCTTTCCCCTTTAAGGGCCGAGGGACTTCAGCTCCCAGAATCCCAGGAGCTATTGGCCAAGATGGGACTATTGGCCAACATGGCTGAGGCTTCTGGGAGCTGAAGTCCCTCGGCCCTTAAAGGGGAAAGGCTGCCTACCCCTGGGTTAGAACTAAGAAGATAAACATTGTGAAATAGAAAAAAAGTACCTCTTGATTTGTATGCTGTTAGCAAGTTGTTTGTTTGTATAAATAGTATTTCTATTTAATTAAAATTCAATTAGAAACAGTAACAAAGGGTCAGAACACATTGGCCAAATAAAGTGATTTCCGGCCACTTTGGGGTCATGGTGTTCAAATGATGCATGCCCCCCAAGTGTCCAGAAGCCGCTCCCATGCTACCTAAAGGAGTCCGCCACCACTGCAAAAGGGAGCAGAAATAATCCAGCTCCTGCTGGTGCTGGCATCGAACCTTGGAACTTTGGAACTTTGGAAGTGGGTCATGAGGTCGCCATGGTCCTGGTGTAATTTTATATAATAAAAGTTGTATTCATGCCAATTAGGGGTGCAAAGCCAGAGGCCGCTACTGTGGGGCCATCTGCTTTGCCCCAAAGAGAACTTGTTTGTAGAACAAAGAAAGGAGAAGAAAACTCCTGGTTGAATTGAAAACTGTTGGTAAATTGTTTGTATAAATATTATTTTTGTTCATTGGCATATATAATTTAAGGAAGTATGGTATTAAGAGAATTAGTTGGTTAAGAGAATTTTTTTGCAAATAAGGACAGAAGAAGAATTGTAAAGCAGTTGAAAAACTCCAGATTTGTTGCCTCTGTGTGTTTTCTGGACTACAGAGAATTCCTTCCAAGCTAACCTAAAATGTAGAAGACTTTTTGAAGAATTTTGAATAGTAATTTGTTACATTGTAGTATTACATGATACCAAACATTTCGGACTTCTGTATATATCCAAATTTGTAATATAGTTTCATGAGTATATAAAAGGTTTTATTATTCTTATTCCATTGCTCTGTTATTTGTTATACGAGGCGGATGCTGGCTATTGAGTATGAAAAGGGATTTTTTAGCACCTTTGAGACTAATTGAGCAAAAAATGTTGTAGACTTGCTTTTCTTCTACATCTCTCAGCGGCTTTTGACACAATAGACCACAACATCCTCTTGGATTGTCTGAGAGGGTTGGGAATCGGAGGCACTTCACTGCATTGCAGTGGTTCCGTTCCTTCCTCTCGGGTAGATTCCAGAGGGTATTGTTCAGGGACAGTAGCTCCGCTAGGAAGGAGCTTAAGTACGGTGTCCCTCAAGGCGTCATTCTGTCCCCGATGTTATTTAATATCTATATGAAGCTGCTGGGAGAGATCATCTGGAGATATGGGGTGGGGTGTTATCCGTATGCTGATGACACCCAAATATATGTCTCTATGTCTCAGTTCTCATCCTCAACTTCAGATGGCATCTCTCCTCTCAATGACTGTCTTAAAGCAGTAATGGACTGGATGAGGAAAAACAGATTGAGACTGAATCCAGATAAAATGGATTACAGTAGTGGCCCCGAAACCAGGCATTGGGATACAATCTGCAGTCCTGAACGGGGTCACACTTTCCATGAAGGACAGTGTTCACAGTCTGGGGGTGCTCCTGGATTCGTCGCTTCAGATGATTATTCAGGTGAATGCGACGGTCAGGAGTGCTTGTTATTAGCTTTGGCTGATATGCCAGCTGCACCCTTTCCTGGAAGTAAGGGACCGTGAAATTGTGATACATGCACTGGTAACCTCTCGTCTTGACTTCTGCAATGTGCTCTACATGGGGCTAGCCTCGTGCTTGGTCCGGAAACTTCAACTAGTACAGAATATTGCAGCCAGGTTGGTCTCCGGTACATCTAAAAGAGACCATATAATACCAGTACTGAAGTCTCTTAACTGGTTGCCTATTAGTTTCCAGGCCCAGTACAAGGTGTTGGTTATTACATATAAAGCCCTAAATGGCTCGGGTCCAAGCTATCTTCAAGACCGCCTCCACCTGTACAATCTACCCCGCACTTTTCAGTCCTCTGGGAGGAATTTACTACTGCCAATAAAAGCAAGGCTGTCTGCAACCTCCCAGAGGGCCTTCTTGATGACTGCTCCCAGACTTTGCAACGGCCTGCTGGACGAGATCCATCATATTACGACCTTAGACAGCTTTAAAAGGGCTGTCAAGACAGATCTCTTCTAGCTGGCCTTTCCTGACTAGATTTCCCGGTCCCAGAAGTTGGCCCATCTATTCCTGTCTATTACTCCCCACTGTAGCAGTTGTTGTTGTTGTTTATTTTTGTAGATTGTTCTTACTTTGCTTTATTTTAAATATTGTTTTAATCTATGATTGTTTAATAATTTTTAAGGGGTGGGAGGGGTTGGGATTTGGGATGGTGATTTCATTGTGCTGTATTTTTATGCTGTAAGCCACCCTGATTGCTTTGCAGGGGGCGGGATATATAATAATAATAATAATAATAATAATAATAATAATATTCCAGTCTAACATGGTTGCATCTCTAAATTCTACATCAGGTTGAGGTAAGCTAATCTAGGAGTATGCAAGCTCCCTAAAGTTGTGAGACTTATTTGATGAGATTCCCTTGAATTAAGTCCCCAGACATGAAAAATATTTTCCTTTCAAAAAGAGGAAAGAAGAGCAGGAAGAACTGCCTTGGAGATGAGTATGAGAATATACTGTCTCTATCCCATAATTCTATCCACTCAATATATATACCTATATTCAGTGGATGGCATTATGGAACAGAGACTAGACAGTTGATGAGGGCTTCTGAAAATGACTTTTGCTTAGATAGTGTTCAGCATTTTATTATAAGGGGTTAACCTCACAAGGAAGAATTGCATTAAAGGGACACTTATGCTTTTTTGGTGCAAAAACATGTTTTATGTGAAGAAATTTGGTTTCATTTGCAGGAAACACATTTGTACAAAATAACTGCATGTTTTTCTCAGCTACATTATTCCTCCAGAATGGTTCAGGTAATTTAATTATGGGGACAATACT
This sequence comes from Phrynosoma blainvillii, assembly GCA_026167975.1. Lineage (NCBI taxonomy): Eukaryota > Metazoa > Chordata > Lepidosauria > Squamata > Phrynosomatidae > Phrynosoma > Phrynosoma blainvillii. The sequence goes on along the minus strand of JANUYF010000003.1, from coordinate 44,852,089 downwards.
GTGGAGAAATATATATTTTCTTCCAGTTATGACAAATCTATTGGAATTATTCATTCTTACACATGAGAACAACATTGTTAAGTATTTATATTGCTAATTCTAATATTGGCATCCACATTTTTGACCTTTGTGAGTCTGAAGTCACATAGATTGCTTTGGACCATGCTCTTTGGCATAGGTGAGTTTAAAATAGCAGGATTTTTCTTAAAACAAATTTAGCTTCTTACCTTGTATCTGGATTGACTGAAATTTCCACCCAGTTTAACCCATCAAGTGAAGAGGAGTAATTAGTGTACATCTGCCCACTCCATCCATCTCCTGAGCTTGCCAGTATTTTGCTTGCTCATCCACCTCATGAACATGCCTCCTGGTGAGCTGCATTCCACCTGCTCATCTCCTCATGAGCCTGTCCTGCCTTTACCTTGATAACATGTCATAGACAGATAGTGTGGCAAAATCATGTAGAATGCTGGACTGGGACTTGAGAGATTCAGGTTCAAATTCCCACTGAGCCCTGAGACTCTTTGGTCAACCTTGGGTCATTCCCTCTGAGCCTGACCTATCTTACTTGAATCTTAAATTATAGTTCTGAGGGTAAAGTGAAACACAGGAAAGCTGTCCAAAGTTCATTGGCGAAAAGATAGGATATAAATGTAACTAATAAATAATACATAAATGTCCATCTGGGAAAAGAATGCTTACACAAGTGGCACTAAGGACATAGAAAGAACATAGTGCTTTTTGAGGTGAGAACAAACATGCCAAACACACTTGACCTCTGGCAATGAGTGGTGGGGACCTGAAATAGGTTGTTTGGGAGGGGATGCTTACCCCAGGCAATACCATCTATAAGAGTCTAAATACAGCCTGTATGTGTTAAACTCAATTTATGTAAGTCACGGTCATGCAGGTGATTAACAGATTGCTTTCTGAGAGATCAGCTATGTAGTTTTTATCTATACACAGATAGTGGATTTAATGAGTATAGGGTTCATTGAGCATCCTATCCTTGTGTGTCCATGTGAGGATGCCAGAAGTAGGACAGCTACCCTAGGTACATACACTTCCAAATTATCTGATAAACTGTGTATCTGACCTTGCTCTCACTTTTTGTTAGATTCCTCCATCACAGTTTGTGATGTATTGCTATAGTTAAAAATAAATCACAAACAAAAAACTTGTATTTTGGGGAAGTCATCACACTGAGAGAAGGATCAGAGGTAGGGGACAAATTTTAGGCCTGGCTTGATGGATGAGATGCCTTCAGGGTTTGAACTGAATTTTACAGATCCATTCTGTGACAAACAGCAGGATGGATGACAGAAGATCTTATTGCAATCCTCCACCTGCTTCCAAGGAGAATAGCTACACTGGAACACCCCCTCCTGTCCAAATCAGATAAAAGCATCTCCCACAATTTAACAAACTAAGGTAACACATTGCACTACTGAGACACAAAGCTAATTGGGGCTAGGTAGCTGTAACGCTGGATCATGTTACCAGTCTTTTTGCACTATGACAGACAATACATCTGCAGCTCTTTAATGGAAGTTAGCAACAGGCGCAAATGTAGAATCCCAAGCTATGTAAGCAATATATTCTTCAAAGCTGTTTACAGAGTTCAAGAAGAATGATAACCAAAGCTTCGAGTCATTCTGTGATCTTAGAGGTATTTTTGCAGACTTGGCAGTGTGAATGTCTTGCAGGAAAAATATACATGATAACAAAATATCAGATGCAAAGATTTAGTTCCTGAAGCTTTGTGAAAAGGGTTGACTGTCATGTTACTTTTAAAAAGATACACATGCACTTTGAGGAATTGAATACGTGGCTATGGAAAAGATGGGCAAGTATGGCTCCCCAGATGTTGTTGGACTGCAACTTCCAATTTATTGTTGTTGTTGTTGTTGTAACCACCCTCAAGTCGATCTCAACTCATGGCAACCTTGTGGATGAGACATCTCCAAGATACCCTATCCTCCACTGTTTTTCCCAATTTCTGCAGATTCATACCCGTGATCTCCTTAATTGAATCCATCCATCTAACATGTGGTCTTCCTCTTTCTAATTCCTTCCACTTTCCTCACCATTATTGTCTTTTCTAATAAGTTGTGTCTTCTCATGATGTGGCCAGTTTAATCATCTTTGCCTCAAGGGAAATTTCAGGTTTGATCTGTTCTAGGACCCACCTATATGTTCTTTTTGCTATCCATGATATCCTCAGCACTCTTCTTCAGCACCACATCTCAAATGAATTTATTTTCTTTTTGTCCACTTCCTTAATTGTCCAAGTATGGTAATGGGGAATACAATTGCTTGTATGATTCTGACTGATTTGTGTTTAGTTGTATATCTTTGTTTTTTAGGACCTTTTCTAGTCCCTTCATAGCTGCCCTCCCTATTCTTAATCTTCTTCTAATTTCTTGACTGCAGTCCCCATTCTGATCTACATTTGATCCAAGGTATAGGAACTCCCAATAGCTCTAGTCAATAGTGATGGATCATGGGAGGTGCACCCTAAAGACATTGGGAGGTCCACAAATTCCCGTCATGGATTGAACATCACAGTCCTATGCGTGTTTATTTAGAGGTAAATATCACTATGTTCAGTAGGGCTTATGTTCTAATAAATGAGCTTATGATTGTAGTTTAAAGCCACTCCAAAAATGGTGAGTTCCTCCCACCACATAATCTGAAGTGTAATCTAGGATGTAATGTAATCTATTACAACATTGAGCTTTCCTACCCCATTCATCACATACACATAGAATATACCAATTCTGCAAAGGTATTTCTTTGTTTTCATTGTCCTGTCTTTTTCCCTTGCCTGCTATTTTGAGCAATGGCCCATTGCAATGCAACAGTTGGTCAGTACTTTAATTTAAAGTGGAAAAGAAACAATACTGAACAGTGCAATGTGATGTGAAAAACCAGCCTGGGAACTATTTTCAGTTAGAAATCCACTTACTTTTAAATTTTTAATTATAATTGCAAAATTCTATGGAACAATGGATGCAAGCTACAGGAAAAGAGATTCCACCTCAACATTAGGAGTAACTTCCTGACAGTGAGAGTTGATTGAAAGTGGAACACAGTCCCTCAGAGTGTGGTGGATGTTAGTGTGGTTAAGCAGCGTGTGAAGACCACGTAAACATGCAGCACCAGGATCCAGACTTTCTCTGATGAAGCAGGCAGCTTGTCAGCTGGAGAAGCTCCTCTCCCCTTCCAGACAGAACAAAGAGACTCCACAGACAGACGTCTCTCAAAGGAGGCTTTAATCTTTGTTGCTCTATGTACAAGGCTATGTACAATGCGACTTGCAGTAATACATACAACGACCAGCACCACCGAAACTCACAACCATGATGACACTCACAACCATTACGACACCACAGATATGTCCAGAGGCTTGTGCCTTATATAGCCATGCCTCCACATGGCATTCTGGCCCTGCCTCTTCCTGTTGGCCACCTGTCACTCATCTGAGTGACACTGCAGTTTTTCAGCAGTTTCACAGCAGCTTGGTGTGCTTTCCAGCACCAGATGACTACCCTCATGTTGTCACTTCCTATGACTCAGCATGAGTCTGCATGACTCAGCAGTGGCTAAATGCTGACTCATCATGGCTGCTGCTTTCCACCACACTGGACATTTTCCCCCAGGGACTCCATCCTAACAGTGGAGTCTTCTTCTTTGGAGGTCTTTAAACAGAGTCTGGATGGCCATCTGTCAGGGATGCTTTGATTTTGAGTTCCTGCATAGCAGGGGGTTGGATTGGATGGCCCTTATGGCTTCTCCCAACGCTATGATTCTATGAAACCTGGGATTTGTAATTTAGAAAGGGGTTATTTAGAATTCTCAGTCAAAGAGCTCTAGTGTTTCATCAAACTACAAACCCTAGGATTCCATAGAATGTTGCCATGTCAGTTAAAGTGGAATATAATGCTGTATATTGTATAATGTGAATGCACTCTCAGAAATACTATGGTAAAACAGTATTTTCTCTGCATCCTTGAACACAGAAAGAGGAGGAGTGGAAATAGAGGAAGGAATATCAACAAGCTAAGATATGCAGATGACACAATATTACTAGCAGAAAACATCACAGACCTAGAGCAACTACTGAAGATCAAGGAAGAAAGTGCAAAGGTATTCAAAAGAAGAAGGAATGAAGATAAGAGGAAGGAATATCAACAATGTAAGATATGTGGATGACATCATAATACTAGTGGAAAACATCACAGACTTGAAAAAATTACTAAAGAAGGTAAAGGAAGAAAGTGTAAAGGCAGGCTTATTGCTGAATATAAAGAAAACAAAGATAATGACCATGGAGAATTTACACAAATTCAACCTAGACAATGAGGAAATAGAGATAGTAAGAGTTCTCATACCTAAGATCAAGGATTGATTGGAGTGGGGACTGTAGTCAAGAAATCATAAGAAGAGTAAGAATGGGGAGGACATCTATGAAAGAACTAGATAAGATCCTAAAATGTAAAGACAGACAACTGAGCATAAAAGATAGAACTGTACAAGCCATTATATTCCCTATTACCATGTATGTCCAGAGAGCTGGACAGTTAAGAAAGTGAACAGGGAGAAAATTAATTCATTTGAAATATGGTGCTGGAGAAGAGTGATGAGGATACCATGGACAGCCAAGAAGTCAAACAAATGGGTCCTAGAACAGACCAAACCAGCAATCTCTCTGGGAGCCAAGATGACTAAACTAAGGCTGTCTTATTTTGGCCACATCATGAGAAGGTATGACTCATTGGAAAAAAAACCCCAATAATGCTAGGAAAGATGGAGGGAAGCAGAAAGAGAGGAATGCCACATACTAGATGGATAGATTTTATAAAAGAGGTCATGGATATAAATTTTCAGGAACTGAGCAGAGCAGTGGAGGACAGGGAATCTTGGAGAGGTCTCATCTACTGGGTCACCATAGGTCAAAATCAACTTGAAGGTGGATAACAACAACAAAAGACTTAAGAATTGCTTAAGATTTTTTTGCACATAGGTTGATGGCACTGACTTTCATTAGTTGACTTACTGTCACACTATTTAGCCTGTACTCTCTTGGTCTCAGAGATCATCACTCTCCTCTGTAACCCTAGAGCAGTGATGGCAAATCTTTTAGGGATCAAGTGCCCAAACACAGTGGTGTTTCAGCACCAGATGTCACCAGGTAAGCAAGACTTCTAGAAGTGGCACTTCCAGAGGGTGGCACTTCCAGGGGCAGGACATTTGCATTGTGAGACTTAGGGGGGTGAGACTTGGGGGGGGGGACACAAAGAAAAAATGGAGGACCCAACCAAATAAAAGCTCAAAACAAAACAAAAAGGCACTCATATAAATATTAAATCCATCCTTCTCAGCCCTACTCAAAGTGGAGGACCTTTTGGAATCACCTCTGGACAAGAGGGTGAAATGGAGGACAGGTCCTGAAAAGAAGGGGGGCATATTTGGTCACCCTGAGTGAAAAACACCCATATAGATATAAATCCATGCTTCTCAGCCATGCTCAAAATGGGGGACCTTTTGGAATCCCTCCTGTACAGTTCCTGTTTTCCTTGGAGCAGCAACAATAGCAGATAATCCTTGCACCCAGAGCTCAGTGTGTGAGTGTTTCTGAGAGGAGAGAAGGACAGCAACTATAGGGGGTTGCAGACTGCCAGAAATAGTGTGAATTCAGTCCACTTTTAGGGTTAGGGTTAGAGTTAGGGAACCATGGGAACTGTATTTTATTGTGGCATCAGAGTTGTCTGACAGAGAAGGCTCAATGTCTCAGAAAAATAACAGTTCCCATGATTCCCTAGCACTAACCCTAACCCTAAAAGTGGACTGAATTCACACTATTTCTGGCAGTCTGCAACCCTACTATGTTAGGCAGTGTGCTGCTTGAGGACACAATGCAAATGTTGAATGAGTTCCCCCCTTAATTTCAGCACAATGGACAAATGAAAGGAATAATTTAAATGTAGACACATGGCCAAAACAGACTGCAGAAATAATCCATCTTGAGACCACTTTAACTGCCCTGGTTCAGAGCTAGGGAATTTTGGGAACTGTAGTTTGCTTTGGCACCAGAGCTCTCTGCCTCACAAAACTAAAGTTCCCAGACTTCCCTAGCATTGAGCCAGGGCAGTTAAAGTGGTCTCAAGATGGATTATTTCTACAGTCTGTTTTTGCCCTCAGTCAAGGATTTGTGGCTAGTAAAGTACAATTTTAAGTCTCTGTCTTACTCAGTTCTAGAAGTATATTGCAAGCCAACAAGCCATTATAATGTTCATTAGAAAAATACAACTGAGTACATAATAAAGTGAAAGGGGCAATCTGGGGTGAGACAAGGAATCGGGCCACTACGAGTGGCTGCCATACTCTTGCAAACAAGGCTGCATATCACTTCTGACACACATAATATGATAATAATAATAGCTTATTTATATATCCCACCTCTCCCTGCGGATCGAGGCGGGAGCACAAAATAAAAGAAAGTACAATAAGCTAAAACTCGACAATAAAACCACAATAAAACAGCAGCATAATTAATAGAACTACTTTTTAAAATGTTTGCAAAGTTACAAAATATTACAATTACAATGTAATTACTAATGTCAGGCTGTGTGGTGGGTGATAATGATCTTCTTTGGGAGGTCTTTGATCTTATACTTCAGTTTGGGAGGTCAGATGGATAGACCAGCCGTAAGAGCTCCGTTTTGAATGCCTTCTTAAAGGCCTGTAGTCTGGGGATAGTACAGATCTCTTCCAGCAGGCCATTCCATAGTTTAGGGGCCGCAGCCATGAATGATTTCTGGGAGGTAGAGATCAGTTTAGTATTATGATGGTTTAATAATTTCTTCCCAGATGTTCTGAGTGAACAGGGCGGATTGTGTGGGGAGAGGCGTTCCTTCAAGTAACTCAGGCCCAAGCCATATAGGGCTTTATAGATAACAACCAACACTTTGTATTGCACATGGAAGCTAATCGGCAGCCAGTGTAGAGCTTTTAATACAGGTGTAATATGGTCTGCTCTGGATGTTCTGGCGACCAACCTGGCTGCCGCATTTTGAACCAATTGAAGCTTCCGAACTTGGTACAAAGGTAGCCCCATGTAGAGTGCATTACAGTAATCCAAGCGAGAGATTACCAAGGCAAGTACTACTGCTTCAAGGTCCCTCTTGTCAGGGATGATGGGAGTTGTAGCTCTTCACCTCTGGCTCTAACTCACCACCTTGTTATGCAGCAGAGCTGACCAGCTTTGATCAGTGGTTGATGCTTCTTTCCCAAGCAGCAGAGTTTCAGAGAATAGGCTGAAGACCCTGACAAACTCTCCAAGCCTTCTCACTCTTCTTCCTGAGATGTCTCCAAACTTCTCCAGGATTCTTCTGGCTCTTGTATCTTCCCTCAAGACACCAGACAACTCAGTAGTCTTATATAAAAGATCTACTTTATTCTACTATATACATAAATACTATATGCCCTACAAATCACAATCTCTACACTTCACAATATCTCCAAAACTACACCAAAACACTCCAATATGCATTGGCAAACATTGCACTTATAGCCATTGTTAGTCACCACCCACTAGTCAGTTTCCACCCAGTGGATGTGTACATACATCTTGATTGGTCCACATAGATCATCCCATACCTAAGACCAACCCAAGTGTTTCATCACTTTACCTTGACCACTTAATGAGTCTCAGGTGTTTGCAATCTATCACAGGTGTTCTCAATATACCTTCTATAACTTTGTCCTTGTCTCTCAAGGCTTCCAAATTACATTATCCTTTTCACCTGTGTAGCTTCATGATTGCTCCTGCTTAATCACTGTGACTTTCACATACACATTTTATTTCTATTACTGTATGTCCCATGTTGCATTTTCCTTAACACCTCTGGTCCAGGTAGGGACGCAGTTGGCGAATCAGCCGTAGCTGATTCCAAGCACTCTTGGCCATCACATCTACCTGAGATGTCAACTGCAGTGATGAGTCCAGGAGTACACATGCCATAGGTTTGCCAACATGGCCCTAGAGATTTGGGGATATTGAAATTAGCTCAAATGTAGTGATGTCTACTGGCTGGGTTATTTAGCCTTGGGACCAATTCCTTTGTATAACAAGTCCAGCGAAACAAAATATTCCACAGGCAGGGTCCTAAACAAATAATGAGTTTTATTTTAAAAGGGGGAATCAACAATCATACAAAGACACACAACCATGCACACTCACAAGGACTAAGAAATTCAAAGGTGTTATGTTGAAACAGAGTAGGACAGACTAATGGAGATACTATAGCTGAATGGATAGCTGCTCCTCTTGTTACAGGTCCAGAGATGAAAGAGGAACTCAATCACTCTCGAGGCAAATGGAGATTGGCAAGTGAAAGAGGAGCTAGCTGAGTAAAACTGGAAGCATGTCTGCCTATTACTAGACTAAGCCAAAGAAACAAAGGAGGGGCACCAATATTTATAGTGAATTTCAACTCTAGGGCAAAATTCAAGGTATTGAAAGGGCCAAATGGTGGTGCTTGCTTTGAAATGGGTTTGGATCACTTTGATGTAGGTCTTCTGAACTGGTAACATTGTAGTGTAAATGCCACAGTCAGGATCAGAAAGATTAGAGCACAGGGTTACCTAAGTTGACTCTTTGGCATCAACCCATTGTTGGCATTTCCCATCTACTCTAGAATGTGGAGAAAAACAGAGCCCAAGCAACTGCTAGTGCTAGCCTTCATGTGATGGAAGGATTATAGTAATGGCATCTGCATCAGGGCTATAGAAGGGCCATTTAACCTGTATTTTATTGCAACTCTGATATTGAAAGAAAAGGGTTTCCAATAGGGCTAACACCTCCACGTTGCATGCTGCAATTGCTGTCCAACAAGCAAACTTTGTTAAAGTTCAGTGACTGAGTAGTTGCATCTTAATGCAAGCAAATCTAATGCAAGCATCTTAATGCAAGCAGATCCCATTTTATCTTCATTACAAGGAGAATAATTTCTGTGGTCCTAGAGGTTATGGTTATATTGATGGCAACCAAAGAGTGGGCCAAAGAGGTCTGTGTTCTGTTCTGTGCTGAGCTTTGGTCCTCCTTTCCCACCATCTCCTTCTTCCAAATGTGATTATTATGGGAATCTGGATAACATCTTAGTTAATGGGAAGTAAATATCATTGGGCAGTGGCCAAGGTCTCCTTTAACATCTGATCTTCAAGTTCAGCATAGCCAGAAAGAAGCTATACTTTTTTCCTCACCCCTTACCCACTCCACACTACCCTTGTTTTTCACCCCACCCCACAGACCTTATTTTAAACTACATAAACAATGTATGGGTAGGAGGGTTTAAATATTCCTACTGTTTTTGCATTTCAAAATTTACCCTTTCACTTTACTAAAAAGGAAGGAAAGGAAAGGAAAGGAAAGGAAAGGAAATCTTTATTCCAGATTGTGGTGCAGACATGGGATTTTGTACCTTATTTCAAAATCCCCTTTCTCCCCCACAATCTGGGCTAATACTTTTCTCTCTCTAGCTATGAAGAGATTTATGTCTTCCCTGCACAAGATGGTTCTGATCCTGACTGAGGCAGCCAAGCTTACTTGAGAGTAAAGAAAGAAATGGTCTTAAACTGCTTACTATATACTTAGCATAGAGCAGAGCAGCATTTCTCTCTCCAAGAGAAGGAGGATATGTAGTGCATCAATTAGTGCTTCTACAGGGAAAAGAAACATATCCATATAAATTTCATTTATATGAATGGATCTTCATATTTATATTTGATGGCAGGCCATTTTGCCACAAGCCTCTGAAACAATACCTCAGAAGAGAGTGCATGGATGAAAGAAACATCAGACTGTGCAAAATTCTACATTAACACGGCACTTTGGTGTTGAGCTTTCCTCGTCTTTCCTCCCCTGAAGTACAGAGCACACTGCAAAGAATGATTCCCTCCTTCAAAGTAGCTGGATCTGCCTCCAGGCATCATTAGTATCTAACCCACTTTGCCATGTTTCAAAGATCATCAGCCTTTCCGGTATCTGTTCAGAGAAAATAAGATCAATGCTGAAGGAAGAAAAGATGGAACACTCTTATAACATGTGTTCCAAAAAGAGAGACAGAGCAGAGGGAGATGGTTAAGAAACAGGCTAATCATTGGTACCATATTATCCCAACAAACAATATTTTCTATCCAAAAAACATATTCAGCAGTAGCCATGTTGGCCATGTAGCAAAGTAGGACATTATAATATTTTCGATGGCATAGAATACCATTTGTTCATTATTATTTTTTTTTACTATTATTCCAACTCCCTCCTTAAAAACTGGGATCAAGGCATCTTACTATAACCCTCAATAACATTAGAAATTATCTACTTAAAAGTAAAAAAGCAGTTTAATATTGTACAATGGCCTATTACAAAACCCTTTCTGTAAAAAAACAGGATCTGGGTACAAGACCTAGATAATAATAAAATTAAAAATATTTAACCCTTATTTGGCAGATAAGTTCTGTAAGGGAAAGAATGAGGACAAAAGTATGGGTTTTGCCCTATTACCCTGTATAATTTAGAATCCTGTAATTTCGTTTGTTTGTTTTTAGGCTTAGTTCCAAGATATCAGTTATTTAAGCTATCAACTGTCTTAATCCGGAAGTTCATAAGGCCCACTACAAGTCACAACAATTTGCCCTATCCAACTAGAATTAAAGTATGTGGGGTAAGAGAAAGTTAATACTTGACATGTATAAATAAATTATAGCATAGCAACAACTGAAGTTGAGCAGACTATGCCAACAGACCATTCCCTAAGACCAGCAAGTTGGGGTTATAGCATTTGAAATGAATACATTTGAAAACCATCACTGAAAGACAAAAAGGGAAAGAAAAAATAACAGGCAAGGGTCAAACTCAAGAGTGAAGCGATGGAATTACTGCATTTTACTGGAATATAGTTAACCATGTATCTGAAGTATTAACAAGGAAGCAAATAAACACTTCCTGACTCCCTCTCTCCCAGCTTGTCCTTTACCTTCTAAAGAAGGCAAAAACCCAACAGCCAACCAAATTGACATTTCCTCTATTGTTTATTTTTTGAGCACCCTCTAGGATTAGCACCAATATACATTCAAAAATGTATCTAAACCCCAGGCTTATTCATCACTTTCCAAACGCAGGAATTTCTGGGATCAGATTTCTATTTTCTTACTAAGGCAGAATTGTGGGTAATCCTTAGTACAGCCAGCAATACACCCACTCATCCACCCCCTCACCTACTTTGGAAATGCAGCATACTTTTGTTTGGAAGTACTGACTGCGTTTGGCAAGAGCACCATCTAGTGGATTTCTTAAAGAACTGGCACCATTGCTTTTTGTGATGAAAATATCTATCACCTCATAATGTATATCTGTATTGTGCTGGTCAGAGTAAAACATATGGTACCATGAACATTTCTGAGGGCTTGTGTCAGACAGAACTAGGCAGTGGGCAGCAGCATGGGTTCTGTCAGGGTGATGAAGCCAATAGATGGGATCAAATATTAAGTTCAAACTGAAGGACAACCAGAAGGGATGGTTAGGAAGCAAGCTTGAAGAGGACTGAAGATGAAGTCAGGACTGGAGGGAGGAAGAAACACTACAGAACAAGATTTAGGAGCAAGTTCAGAGCTAAACACCAGTTTGAGATTGGACAAATTATTAGACAAGAAGCAGTAGGTCAGACATCCAGATGAAAGGATAGAAGAACATAGTGGAGCTCAGGAAGACCTTGTAGCTGGAGACATCTTATAGTCCTTCCTGTCCAGTGATTAGCTTGGATATGCACAATCAGTCCAGGGCCTGAGGATATGAAGCAAGGCTGTCCTTCCCCACCCTGATTAAAGGAGGCAGAAGCCGCAGGCAGCAAATTTCCAGTTCCTATTTCCCTGACTTGAAAGGTTTACTGTTGCTCAAGAGAAGGCTATTTTCCAAATTTCATGGCACAGATAATCCCCAAGGACAGCCTAACTAACCAAAGTTAGTTGTGAGTGTACCTTAAAACCCATCATTTGGATAACAGGTGGCTCTACAAAAAGTAAAGTGCTGCCCCTCTTTGCAGAGCTGTTCTGCCCTTTATCTCATTCTCAGAAGTGATGTCATTAGCAGGAGTTTGGTTGGTAGACAGGTGTAGCTTGAATGATTATGATGGCAACTGTGCAATGGCACAATGGATGGTGGTGGCAACAGCAATGCTTCTTGCTTATTAGGTTAGGAAAAAAATGTTTAAAAAATGATTCCCCCTTCCCCCCAACACACACAAAAAATTCTCAAATCCTGGGAAACACTGCTGAGAAGAACCCTGGGCTGATGCAAATGTTTGCAGTCCTGAACTTATTCTGTACAAAATTCACACATGGTATTTTCCCCACAATGAACAGCATTTTCATCTCCTGCACAAATAATGCTGTTTTATCTACAAATATATCATGTGCATACAGCAGGCTTGTCCCTCCTTAGTGATTATTTCAACTTCAAGTGATCTTGGATGAAACTGATTTTCTAGATCCATTTAAAACTGGCTTCAGACCAGGATATGGGGTGGAGACTGCCATGGTCACTCTGGCAGATGACCTGCGCCTAAGCATTGACAGGGGAAGCGTGACCCAGTTGGTGCTTTTGGACCTCTCTGCAGCTTTTGATATGATAGACCATGACATCCTCTTGGAACGCCTTAGAGAGTTAAGAATGGGAGGCACTGTACTTCAGTGGTTCCATTCCTTCCTTCAGGCAGATTCCAGAGGGTGTCGCTCGGGGACAGTTGCTCTTCAAAAATAGCGCTTAAATGTGGTGTCCCTCAGGGTGCCATCCTGTCCCTGATGCTGTTTAATATCTATATGAAGCCTCTGGGGGAGATCATCTGTTGACATGGGGCAGGGTGTTATCAATATGCTGATGACACCCAAATATATTTCATATATGGTAATGGACTGGATGAGGAAAAACCGACTCAAACTGAATCCAGATAAAACAGAGTACTCACAGTAGGGTCCCCAACCCAGGTATTGGGTCACAACCTCCAGTCCTGAATGGGGTCACGCTCTCCACTAAGGACTGTGTTCGCAGTTTGGGGGTGCTCCTAGACTTGTTGCTTCACATGATAGACCAGGTGAATGCGACAGTCAGGAGTGCCTGTTATCAGCTTCGGCTCATATGTCAGCTGCATCCTTTCTTGGAAGTAAAGGACCTAGAAACTGTGGTGCATGCGCTGGTAACCTCACAACTCGACTTCTGCAATGCACTCTACATGGGGCTACCCTTATACCTAGTCCGGAAACTACAATTAGTACAAAACATGGCGGCCAGATTGATCACCGGGAAATCTAAGAGTGATCATATTACACCTGTTCAGAAATCTCTCCACTGGCTGCCTATTGGTTTCCGAGCACAGTATAAGGTGTTGGTGATGACCTTTAAAGCCCTACATGGCTTGGGTCCAACCTATCTAAGGGATCGCCTTCTTCCATATAATCCACCCCACACCCTCAAGTGCTCTGGGAGGAATTTACTACAACTGATAAAAACTAGATTAGCAGTAACCTCCTTGAGGATGTTTTCTGCCACCGTTCCCAGATGGTGGAATGCCTTGCCAGAAGAGATCCATCAAATAACCAACTTGGATAGCTTTAAAAAGGCTATCAAGATGGATCTCTTCGGACAAGCCTTCCTGGAATAGACTACTCCATGTGAATTGTGCTTCTCCCCAACATACATCTCTGCTATACACTCCTATTGGTGTCCCAGATTGTATGTTGTTTTAATCTTTATGCTTTTATTATTGCATTTAGTTTTAAGGGGGATATTGTATTACAGTTTTATGGCATGTATGTTTTCAATCTGTATTTGTACTTGTAAGACGCCTTGATTGCCAAGGCAAAAGACAGGGTATAAGAAATAATAATAATAATAATAATAATAATAATAATCTCTTTCTTGTGGAGCATGCACAGTAGCTTGCATCAGTCAATACCCCCCAAAACAAAACAAAGCAAATGAAAAATGCAAAGCAGCAGTCAAATAGAATCAGATGTTTTATTTCATTGTCTTAATATTTCAGTCTTCCTTATGTATCTACCTATCTGAGCAGTCTGCTTGAGTGGAAAAGATAAAAAATGCTGACAGCTGTATAATAGGAGTGTCTGCAAGTATCTTGATGACAATGCAGTGATCAGTAGGAGCCAGCATGGATTTCCCAAGAACAAATTCTGCCAAACTAATCTTATTTCTCTCTCTCTTTTTTTAATCAGATCACTAAAGTAGATGATGAGAATGCTGTAGAAGTCATTTATCCTGGTTTCATGAATCTTCCATAATATCTTAATTAGCAAACGGATTAAATATAGAATAGATGGCAACACTGTCATATAGTTCCATAAATGGTTGGATAACCATCCTCAAAGAGTTGTCATAAATTGCTGCACTTTAAACTGGACAGGGGTCTTCAGTGGAGTGCCTCAAGATTCTGTCCTAAGGCCATTACTCTTCAACCTTTTTCATCAGTGACATAGATGACAGAGTGGAGGCAATCTTTATCAAGTTTTCAGAGGATACAAAACTGAGACGAGTGGCTAGCATGTTAGAAGATAGGAACAACATTCAAAAGGACCTTGATAAACCAGAAAACTAGGCAGAAGTTAACAAAATTAAATTAAATTAAATAGAGACAAATGCAAGATTCTATATTTAGGCCACAAAAATCAAATGTACAGGTATAGGATGGGGGATGCATGGCTGGTGTGAAGAGGACCTTGGGATTATTGTTGATCATAAATTGAACATGAGAAAGAAGTGTGATGCTGCAGCAATGAAGGCAAATGTTATTTTAGCCTGCATTAATAGAATCCTTCTGAGTTTCTTCTTCTATTTTCTGCATGCAAGGTGAACAAATAGGGTGATAGAATGCAGCCTTGCCTAACCCTTTTGCCAATTGGGAACCTTCTGTTTCTCTAAATTCTGTCCTAATAGTAGACTCTTATCCTAATTACAGATTTCTCATCAGGACTATCAGATGTAGTGGCATTTCCATGTTTTTAAGAGCCATACATAGCTTTTCACAGTCTATGCAATCAAATGTTTTGCTATAGTCTATATGCTGATTTTTTTCTAGAGTTCCTCAGTGCACTTCATTAATTGTCAGTTTGTAATGAGTTCCCTAATGCCCCTGCCTTTCTTGATCACTGCACTTCTGAGATTTCTCTCTCCATATATGATTGGAGTTTATGTTACAGAACTTTGAGCATAATTTTGCTTGCATGGGAAATTATGGGCTGCCCTTCATGCTTAACAATAGAGTGGTATGGTGAAGACACTTTTGAAGCTTAAACTATGTTCACAGATTATTGATACAGTACATGCATACACATGCATGCTTTACAGAAGACTAGAGGGCAAGTCTCTGTGCTGAAGGGCTTGCCATCTAATAACTGATCCAGGGCAATGGAGAGGGGGGAAAGAACTATTATATAAAGTGGTTGTTTCAGTTTCACTTGCTTACAGTTACTTGTTAAAGTAGGATAGGATGGGAAGTTGTCAGGGGTTAGAGGGGGCCCATTATTCTCCTAGGAATATTGGAGAGCTGCAACCCAGCAAATTAATTTTTACCTAAATGCCACCAGGCAATGTGGAGGGCAATTTCATCACATTTTAAAACCCTTTTGGGGCTATTTTATGTCCAGGAGAGGTATTTTGTCGAACAGGAAGTGACCTGGAAGTTGACTTTGAGATCACTTCCTGTTGAAAGATCTTTCTTGGATCTAAAAATAAATAAACTAAAATATTGAGGGTGAACGTGAATTATGCAGACAACTTCAACAATAATAAAAGAGCATAAATGAGCTGAAAAGACTTCACATGTTATTTGTGGTTGTAATGCACCTTTAATTTAACCTGACTCCAATTTATGGCAACCTTATCCGTGGCAAGATTTCTTCAAAGGAAGTTTGCCATTGCCTATCTCTGAGGCTGACAGAGTGCAACTTCCTCAAGGTCAGTGGGTTTCCATGCTCCAGTGGTGATCTGAACCATGGTCTCCTAGTCCAATACCCAAGCCACCTCACTACACCAGTTCTAGCAAGTGTTATATTTATCCTTTATTTTCAATAAATCTCTCTTTCTTAGAGGCTGGGTAGCGGTTTCAAATGTCTTCTATAATATTCCTTGCTCTGTGTGAGAAACAGAATATGATGGGTCTCTTCTGCTGTATTCTCCCCTCTTTCCATGTACATTATCAACTGTCATATAAGACTGATGAGGTAAGCAACATAACTGGAGTACATGTGGAACAAAGCTTTTGAAATGTATAGGACAAAATAATTTCTTATTATTTAATTAGTAAATTAATTGGATTCTAAAATTGCTACAATCATTATATTAATAATAATAATATTTTAGAAGGATACAACACATACTGGGAGCCAGTGTGGTGTAATGGTTTGAATAATGGATTAAGATTCTGAGAGATCAGAGTTTAAATCTTTGGTCATCTTTGGAAGCCCACTGGGTGACTTTGGGCAAGGTACATTCTCTCATCTTCAGAGGAAGACAATCCTCTGAATAAATGCCCTCCCAATAAATCTTGACAAGAAAACCCTTGTGATAGAGTTGCCAGAAGTCTGAAACTACCTGAAAGCACACCACAATAGCACATACTATACCTTCATTCTGACATAGCAGATGGACTGCTGACTATTTCCCCAAACAGTTGAACAAACAGAGTAACTGGCCAGCAAATCCAATCACAACAATGCTTATTAAGGAGCATGGGGGGAACCAGCATCCTGAAAGATAACTCATTCAATTTTACAATATTACAAATGAAGCATTTCTTAGGCATCTGCCTGAAAATTGGCATAAAAAAAGACCCATAAGTGACTGGAATTCTGTGTATAAACCCTCTCAATTTACATGCTTTAGTTGGCATTCAACACTGGACTTTTTTGGCTGAATCTAGAATAAAGGATTTGGCAAAGATCACAGTGTAGGAGAATAGATTGTAAACATCCAAAAGAATCACAGAGTGCTTATTTGAACAGCTTTTATGAAACAACTACAACACTACCATTTTGTTTATAGCAACTAATGAGTTGTATGCCACATGTACAATGTATGATATGCTCATGGATGCAGATTTTATAAAATAGTAAACTGCTTAAACCCAATGTTGTTGGATTTTACAACCTGGGGGAAAAAAAAAGATTAGAAAGTAACTCCTAAACCTTTGGCAAGCATATATATCTACTTCACATATGCATAGCTGCCCAGCAGTTAAATAGCTAAACTATTTTAGAAAATCAAATCCTGTCTAGTAGAGCATACTAAGAAGTGTAACCACTAGTAGAAAGTATTCATCGTGAGCTGAATTCTCAAACGAAGTGTAGAACAACAAACTTACTGAAAAAAATAGACCGAAGAGTAAGACAACTTTTGCATACGCACAATGGAAAATTCTTTCCAATAAAGTCTGATTAACTGGCAGTAAACATTTAAAGATGTGTTACAACTAATTTTCCTTTATTGACTTTGTCAGAACAAAAGTTATGCCAGGGCTTTCTCACTGTTATAGTAAAACACTGTGGTATATTTTTTCTGTTACCAGCTCCTGGAGGTAGAATTACCAGATTTCAAGGGCTGGCCCCAAGTCTCTGGTTTTTATGGGTTATCACCAGGTGGGAGAGAAGAGTGCAAATGCTCTTGTTTTGGTGGACTCTGCTTTGGGCAAAAGGAAAGGGAAATATGCAAATCTTCAACTCATCTTGCTACAGTTTGCAACGATAAATTGATTTGTTGCTGCAACTTGCAGGAACCTATGTATTCGCTTAGTTAGCTTCCCTCATTCCTTCCAGTTGTAGTGGCAGTTGAACCAAGGTTCACCCTTTGCTGTGCATCTACCTTCTAATTAGAAGCAAGTGGGCTATATTAAATGTTCCTTATCACATTTCCTTAAGTAAGTAAGAAGGCACAATCTTCTCGTTTCACCATGGTATGGGGGAAAGTCCCTTTAGCTAAACTAATGCTTACTGAAATGTAAACAAGATAAGAAGTGAGGGAACACCAGTGACTCTTGCCTCACTCTGTTGATCCATGAGCAGAGGTGAGTTACAATAACCCATGGCAAAAGAGAAAGAGCACATAATAGAAGAATGGAAACAGAAATTAAAGGACATGATGAATATGGATAAATTGACAATGATGATTAATAGTAAACAAGATAATCAATATATTAACTAGAAAAACTAGAAAGAATGTGGAAGTAATATAATGGAAGGAATGAAACATCTAGATTTATAAGGATTTAAAGAAATATGCATATAAAATAATGTTATGATACGAAAGCATGCACCTAAGACATGGAAAATAAGTTTAAAATATGTAAGCTCAAAGCTGCATAGACAATTAGAAATAAGATATTCTTCCAACCGGCCTCTCTATTAAGATAAAGAATTAAATGATTATGGTATAAAGGTCTAATACATTATCTAAGAAATGAGTTGACTTGTAAAATTTTATGACACTAAAATTCTCTGGACTTATTTATGCTCTAATGGAATGTATGTATACTAAATAATAATAATAATAATAATAATAATAATAATAATAATAAAACAATAACTCATGGCAGGCACGTTGCTTTTTCCCTAAGCTGCAGCAACCGCACTGCCTGCCCTGAAGCTGCCCTAAATGGGGACGGAGCAACCACACTGGGGAGAGTCAATGCAGCTTTTCTAGGCTGTATTGAAGCCCCAGCAACTGCACTGCCAGCCTCAAGGGGAGCATGCGCCCTTTGAAAAAAGCTTCAAATTAAAGCATTCATGCAAGACTGCAGTGATGACTTAGAGGACCCAGAAGTGAGACCTGGTAGAGCAGGTGCCGCAAGACGCATCACACGGTGTACTGCCACCGCTGCTGCTTTGATGCCAGCCGAGAGAGCCCCGCACCGTTGGTGGATGTTCCCCAGAAGCACCGACTGGTGAGACAGGTTTGTCACATACATCTGGTCCTATGAGCAATGGAGGATGTTCTTCCAGATGCCCCATGCCCTCTTCCACAAGATAGTAGAAGTACTGTGTCCGCAAATGGAGTGGGCAGAGACCATGATAAGGAAGGCTATCCCAGTAGAGAAGAGGGTCGCCATGGCCATCTGGGTCCTTGCCCACAGAGCCAGCTACAAGCAGGCATCAGAGCAGTTTGGGGTCAGCCAAACCACTGTGAGGGAAGTGTTGGTGGAGTTTGCCCTCACCATGGAGAAGCTGCTGCTGTCACAGACAGTGTACCTGGGGGATGCCGCTCAGGTAAGGACAGTCGCACACACTTGTCACTTTTCCCTCTTACGCAGAACGCGTCATGACCTGGCATACAGTGTGGTTCCTACTGTATAGATTTGGCTGCTAGGGCCGTTGAACCTGCGCAGGTACACCTATTATGTCATGCCTGTCAGAGTAACAAAAAGTTGTTATGGGAAAGTAGATCACATGATGGAAGATGAATAACAAGAGGTTGGGTTAGCATACATCACATACAGATCATCCATTCAACCTGAAGGTTAACACCCAAAAGGTGGAGATGGGCTGGGCTGAGAAACTTTGTATTAGGCATTGATATTATTATTATTTGCTTCCATTGGATTGCACTTTTTCTTCTCTATACTTCGTAATGGATCTATAGTATGTTTATACTGCTTCACAATGTAGCCTTAAGATCTGCAAACATGGATCTGTAGTTTTGTTCCTGTTTAGACACATCTGCAAGATGTGATACTTTAGTGGACTGTGTTTTTACTTTGCATGTTGTTGTTATTCTTTCAACAATAAAGCTCAACTTTTAGAAGCTTGGATTTTTGCTTCCTGATTCTGCTGGATTTACAAATACCCTACTCCACCAAAACCGAACAATGCCCTGGCATACAGTGTGGCTCCTACTGTATGGATTCGGCTGCTAGGGACGTTGAACTTGCACAGGTACACCTATTACATCAAGCCCTGGCATACAGTGTGGTTCCTACTGTATAGATTCGGCTGCTAGGGCCATTGAACCTGCGCAGGTATGCGAAAAACGTCATCAGTTGGCAAATGCCTTGACTTTTTATCATTCATCCTCCGCTTCTCCCCCTTCTTGCCACCCACATATCATGCAAGGATTCACTGAGTAGTGGGTGCCGTAGACGGGTGCCACTGTCTGATTGTGCCACCCTTAGGGAGGAGGAACAAGTTTGTCAACCGAAAGGACAGCTACTCTGTCGTCCTCCAGGGGACATCGGATGATCAAAGACAGTTTGTAGATTTGGAATTGCCCTGGGCTGGATCGACTCACGACACCAGGGTGGCAAGGAATTCCATCATCTTTCAGGCCATGGAGGTCAGCATCTACGTGCCAGGGAACCCCACCGTCACCCTGAGGGGCCAACAGATCGGCCCCCTCCTGCTCGCCAACAGTGTCTACCCCATTCGGAAGTGGCTCATGAAACCCTACCAGGGCACCACCAATGCCAGGCGGAAAGGATTCAACAGGAAGCTGAATCGCACCAGGAATGTGGTGGAAAAAGCTTTCGGGCAGCTGAAGGCTCGGTGGAAGTGCCTCACTGCCCCACTCCTTGTGGCAGAGGAGAATGTCATCCCCATCATCGCTTCATGTGTCATCCTCCACAACATCTGCGAGACCAAGGGAAGGGTCCTGGATGAGGGAGGGCACTACAGGTGCTGCTTTGTACTGCCCACCCTGGGGGCACCCATGGAGGACAATGGCCTTGTGAAGCAGATAAAAGGGAAGGCTGTGAGGGAGGCCCTGGCAGAGTTCTTTGAGACCAGGAGGATCTGAAGTATCCCCTCTCCTCCATCTGTGAGCCTAGGGCACTACTGTACTATGCCACAATAATAAGCACCTGGACACAACATTTCCTATTATCCACACTCTGTGTACGGTTAGCATTTATGTAGGACACTACTGCACTATGCCATGATAATAAGCACCTCAATAAATATCTCCTATTATCCACACTCTCACTATGGCTAGCATTCATGCTCTTATGCACTTATCTTTGACTATGAGCCTAGGGAGTCACACACAGACACACAGAAACACACACACACAAGGGCATGGAGGGGTCACCTGGCACCAGATTTCCTGGCAATAGAAAGATACAGTGCAAAAACCACCAACTGTAATCCCTGACAATGTTGCAAAATTCCCATCAGTCAGCTTTCCTAATGACCCATTCGATTGTAACAAGTGGTAGCCCAGAGGTCTACCATTGTGGCCTACATACAAACTGCTCTTCTGAGGGTCCCCATTGGCTTGGAGCCAGGTAAGGCTATCTGCCCCAGCAACATTTCCCCATAAATGCCCCTGGGGACCTCCGTAGGTCCCCAAGACAATGATGGCGGCCAGGAGGAAAGTTCCCCCCCCCTGGATCGCCTATTGGACCAATGAAGAGGTGGGCATTCTCCTTCATGCCCTCACCCCCGAGGCAGCCGCGAGAAGGGTCATGTCCAGCACGAACAGGCTGAACCGGGGGTATTTTGCCCAGGTGTCAGGGACAGCCAGGTGGAGGACTTGGAGGACTCTGAGGGGGAGGATGTGGGGCCAGATCCTAGCTTGGTGCTCCCAGCCCCCATAGACCTAGCTGAACCTGGACCTAGCTGTGTGGAACCCATTGAGCAACAGCCTAGCCTTCCTCCTCAGCAGCCTAGCCTTCCTCCAGCAGAAAGCTTCCCCAGCAGAGGTTGCAGGCCAGGAAGAAGCAGAGGAGCAAGAGATTGAAATCCCTACCTTTGCTCAGAGGAGAACAGATAGGGAGGGGCTGCGGCGTTCTCGAAGGTTAGCTGAAAAACGCGCAGCTAAAGAGAAACACCTGGGAGAGAGGAGCTGAGGCTAGATAAGCAGCTGGGAAAAGCCAAGCTCTCCGTCAAGGCTTATCTTGGATTCCCCGGTGAAAGCTCTTGGCTCTCGGCTTGACTTTAGACTGGTTATATCCTGTGACCTTTGGAACGGCTCTGGACTATCTGCTCGCGTTAACCCTGGACATTGGATTGCTCTCTGACCTGCCTTTCGGAACTCTGGACTTGTTGGTTGCCTGCTGCAAACAAACAGTGGTACGTCACTTGCAATTGGGTTGTTGTCTTGGAAGAGGCCCTGTCTTTATCAGCCATGTGTTGGCAGCTTTCCCGGACACCAGGCCTCCCAGGCTCTATGCCAGCAGGGCTTCAGGAGGACTCCCCAACAGTGCCGGACTAAGTTCAAGGCACTGTAGGGGGTCTTCTTTGAAGCCCTGGAGGACTATGGGGAGTACCCCCCATTGAGGAAGAGGCCATCCTTTTATGACCAGCTCAGGGACCTCTGGGTAAGGGCTGGCTGCCCGAGATGGCAGGATCATCGTCCTCCTGGTAAGTGTCGGGCCCCTGCCATGGTCCCTCATGCCCATCCCTACTTTCCCCTCACCCTTCCCTATCCCTCCCCTCCCTCTTGTCCCCATCCCATGGGTGTTAATGGTGTTTCTCTTTCCCCAAATGCAGGTGTGTGGCGGAGGTGGCGACAGGGACGGAGGAGGGACCCTGCTGGTTTCCCCTCAACCTCCTCCTCCTCAGCTGTGGAAGCCAGGCCAGGCAGGGAGGCCCAGGCAGAGGGAGCCCATGTCATCCCTCTGCAGGTACAGCAGCCAGAAGTAGGTCCCTGAGTGGAGGGGTAATGGCTGCATGATTGCAGCCTCCATGGCATTCCTGTCCCTTCCCTCCCCCACTACTTTCCATGGTGCCTTCCTAAGTGGTGTCTTTTTTCCTTTCACAGGCAGACCTGCTGAGGAGGAGCAGCCTGGGCCAAGCCACCACCTGACTGGTGCAGAGGGACAGGGGGCCCTTGGTGTTGCCTGCCTGGCAGTGCTGCAAGGCAGCTAGGACTAAGATCATTGGCGAGGTAAGAGTGGCAGAGAAACAGAGAGAGGGAGTGGGAGAGGGCACCCAGGAACCCTGGCTGTGGCACTGGGTTATGGGGTGCCAAGTAACCTCCTAACCACAGTTTTCTTTTTTCTTTTCCTTTACACAGCAACAGATGGAGGACAGGATGGTTGCCATGGAGGACCAGCTGAAACATTTAGCGGACTCCGTGGCAGCCATCATGGACCACCTAGGTCTTTCCTAACCCCCACCCCCACCCGCCTCTCCCCATCCCTGAAGCACCTTCCCCTCCCCTTTACATTGTACATACTTCCCTTCTCCCCCTCCCCTTCTTCCCCCGTTGTACCTAACCCCCCTTTGTAAATACTCCCCTCCCCTTCTCCCATTTGTAAATTATTGTAAATAGTTGTTTTATTGTTGTTTTTCTAAAAAAAAACTTTATTTTTTTAAAAATTATGCCACAATCTGTGCACGTATGCAAGTTTCGCAATAGCCGTATTTTATGAATAAACTTTCCATTTTTAAAAAGCTTGTGACATTTTATGTGCAGGTGTGTAGGTTCATCGCAAGATCTCTGCAGGAAACCAGTGAGCAGTATCAGTGAGGTGGGCATAGTGTGTGGTGGCGGTGGCAATCAGTGCGGTGGGCATAGTGGGGGGTAGTTGCCGATGGCTGCCTTGGTACTTAGTGGTGACTGTCGCAACATCTCCATCCCCCTCTACTTGATCTCTGCCTTTGAGGGCGGCGAGAAGGCTCTGGCACTGCCACATCACTGCTGAAAAGACTGGCAGACTCGTCTACTTGGTGTTGCTCAATGATCTCCACCTCCATAGCAGCTTCATCCTCCATGGGACAGGGGAGCGGTCACAGTGGCTACTGATCCTGGAAGATACAGTGCTCCACTCTGAAGTATGAGATGGTGGCCTGCTGGTGGAAGATGTAGAGGCCTGGGACAGTGGTCTCATGTCAGAGATGTCCATAGCCCTCTGACTGCAGGATGTCTCATCTAAAAATGGCAAGGGATTGGGTCATCTCTGCCCTCTGACCACCCTTGTGCTGTCCCCTGGACCCTTTCCTAGGGCCCCTGGTACATCTTACCTTAAGGGGTCAAAAGCTCCTGGGCACATTCTCCCTCGGAGATGTCCTCCACAGTTTCCGTTCTGGCTGGCTGGCCCACTGGGACCCTCACGAGCTGGCCCACTGGGACCCTCACAACTTCACTGCTGGTGCATATTCTGCTGGGCTGTATGCTACTGGAAGGCATGGAGTTCCTTGTAGAAGGGCATAGAGGAGGGACCCCATCCACTTTTGGCCTTGTGATCCCTAAAGTTCTTGTAATCGGACCTGAGGTTTTTGGTCTTCCGATGACACTCCTCTCAAGTGCGTTGGTGGCCCTTCACCCTCATGACTTGTGCCAACTCCTTAAATGTATCGGCATTCAAGAAGGAATTTCTCAATTTCTCCAGAATGTGTGGCTGCGATCATAGAGTTATGAGGTCAGCTGTCTCCGCATGGGACCACGACGTCCCTCTCCCTCTTTTTGGCTCTCCGCTTGTGGATGGCTCTCCGCTGTGGACAAGAGGAGCCCTGAAGTGGACAGCTGTGGAGGTCTGCAGCGACCAAAGGTGCACTGGCAAAATGGCGCTGGAATGTGTGTGTGGGTCCAGCTTAAAAGTGAAACTTTCCCTTTATCTCTTTCACACACTGTAACGTCCGGTAGCAACAGTTTCACTTTTCCACTCTGGCGCATGCGCACTGTGAAAATTAGGGTTAGGGCTAGGGTTCTGATGCAGATGCACCTGCAGCAGTTCATCCACACCTGAACCCTAAAAACGCTTTAATTTGAAGCTTTTTTCAAAGGGCGCATGCTCCCCAGGGGTAGCTCAAAATGCGGCGCACTTGTTCACATGCAATTACACCGGCATTTTAACTCTCCGGTGTCCTTTTTTCCACTGTACCTCCATCGCTGCATCCCAACGTACCTATGTAGGTGCGCATGTTTTCGGATTAATCGGAAAAATGCGGCTCCTTTTTGAAGCGCACTTTCACAGGAAAAGGCAAGTACGGTGCACTTTTTCGGTATGCGTCATCTAAAGACCATGCCTTCAGGTCAACCTCAAAACAACCCTTTTAGCCCATCTGCATCCTCCCTAAGTGTAAGGGAGTTGTAATCACGTATATCTTTGTTTTGTCTGGGTAAATATAAGTAACATGCAGTGAACAACTTTGTTTTGATTGGATAACTGATAAACTGGGTGAGACTAAAGAAAGACTAAAGGAGCTAACGTAGAACCCCACATTAGACTGTCTTTGTGGCATGTTTTTAGCAAGGAAGCTCACTGTCTTAACCATCATGCTGTTTCTGATAGACTAATAGGCTGATAAATTGCCCCAGCATGCTGGTATATGCTGGTACTGCTAAGGCTATGCTAAGATAGAGATGTATGTCCCATTATGGTTGGAATGGATACCCTTTCATTTGCTGATAATGTAATGGGTGATGTCAAGGTTTAACAATTTTCAAGGGGATTAACTCTTGAATGCCTCTTTAGAATGTTTAGTTCTTCAACATATGAAATAGTATTCTTTAAAATAATAAATAGTTATGGATATGGTTGAGGTATAAGGTTATGAATAAGGTATAAGGTACTGAATTCTCAAAAACAGCCCCACATGGACTGTATCTGCATGGGCCAATTAACACAACCTTCCCCCGTTCAATCCAGATGATGCAGGGCCGAATCCCCAATTCTGGTACAAACTGTCCTGATGATGTATGGCCAGTTCAACACCTAACCTGTATTATAAAGGTAAAGGTAAAGGTACTCCCTGTTGACAAAGTTGTCAAGTTGTGTCTGACCATAGGGGGTGGTGCTCATTTCCATTACTAAGCCAAAGAGCCAGCATTGTCAGAGACTCTGTGATCATGTGGCCAGCATGATTCCACAGAATGCTGTTTATCTTCCCGCCTAAGTAGTACCTATTTATCTACTTGCATTTGCATGCTTTTGAACTGCTAGGTTGGCAGAAGGTGGGACTAGTGACAGGAGCACGCCCCATCATGCAGCACCCAGGCCTCAAACTGCCAACCTACTGATCGTGCCATGAACAGACTCAGTGTCTTAACAACTTGAACCACTGCATCCCTTTAATCTGTATTATACCACCCTTAAAATGGATTTAATAAACTCACGTTTTGCTCCAGGTCTTCCTAGAAAATCCAGAGTCCTCCAGAGTAATGTGGGGCAGCTGTTTCCACAGTGTCCTGTTGTGCTGCCTGGCACCACCACTGCTGGTACAAGCCACTCCCTCTGAGGTCGGAATAAGACACCCACCCATATCATCTACCTTGAGTGCCTAATTTTCAGCCTCAGAGGAAGTGACTTGTGCTGTCTGTGGTCATTGGCACAATGGGATACATGTATGAACAGCCTCCTGGTTTTTCTTTAGAGTGCCCAGGTAATGAGGGAGTTTGGGACAGCTTTGGGATCAGAATATTCCAGGCTGAGTATTCTGGCCCATGTGGATGTGGCCATAGAGCATGTTACACTAAACCAAATGGACTGATTACAACAGTATTTTTTTTAAAAAAAATTGGATATTCCTAAATTGCTTTAGTGCAAGGCATTCCAACAAGCTCTAAACTCTTTTTTTAAAGGCCCCATCTGATGATGATGCTTTAACGGTGCCAACATGACATTAAATGTGAAAGTTCAGCCTTATGATGATGTGAAAAGGGCACATATATTTTCACTGTTCTTGTACACCTTAAGGACTGGTATAAAAAGGAGAGATGACGGATGCTAAAAGTTAATTGGTTGTATAATTTCAAAACACTCTTTGCAAGTTCAGTACTCTGGTTGCTTGTAAATTAGGGCACCCTTATAAAATCTAAAGTATCACCATAAATCCTCCTGTACAATAGACAGAAACTTCAGCAAACCTTTTAAAAGTTATATAGTTCAAGATATCCAATAACTTACTGTGGCCTTCTCTAAGGTACAATGGGGGCAGGGGGGAGGCTGTACAGAAAGTACTAAATTCATAATTCACGCATTGATATTGCTCCAATCCTATCACATTGGAAACACTATAAAATCATTATTTTTAAAAGCATTTGGCCAGATATTTGCACTGTGTGGATATTTGCCATGTGATCAATCTACACAAATAAAAAGCATTGTGGGACCCTATGTTTAATCTTCCCACTTCAGGCTGTGGGGCCCCTTCTGGCCTCTCCTATGTCAAGGAATAGTGCACTTTTGATACATTTTCCTTTCATACAGGGTCCCTGCACAGTTTAGATACTTGGCTTTCTGAGCCCACATAAATGCAAGCCTAAAAATATGGAAAAAGTTTCTGCCTTAGGGCCTCTGCAGACCAGCTCAAAGGGCCAGCCTGGAGGCAGAGTTGGGGTAGGGCAGCTGCACGCTGGCTGCTCCAACCCCATGCTGACGCCGTCCTGACACTGCGCACCATTACTCATGGTGCGCAGCATCAGGATGCCCTTCCGGCACAGCATTCAAACACGCTGCACCAAAAAGGGTGCTGAAGAGCTGTGCGCTGGCTCCTAGGGCAGCCTTTTGCTGCCCCTAAAAGGAGTGGGGTTGCCGCGGCCCTGCTCTGCCACTTCCCGGGGTGGCCCAGAGCCACCTGTCTGCAGTCCCCCTAAGTTATCACTCAGGATATGAGGCGCTGGGAAGAGGAGGACATTTAATCTCAGAACCACGGCTAAACGCCTTTGAATTTTCACTGACTGACTGCACAGATAACACTGGCATAAGGCTCCTACAACTTTCTGAAGCATGTCTCACTATCTAGGCACAAATTTAGAAAGGATTTCCAAAGATTTAAGTGGTCAGTTGTCAAGCTGATAATATATTAGGATGGATCAGGCTGTTGAAAATCATATTTCTTGGCTAGGAAAAATCTTGCATTTGAAGTGATCATAATGGTTTGGCCTGTCCATCCATATGTGGTCCTCCAAGTCAGGGATGGGCAACTGCAGGGGGACAGGGGTAAAATTTATTTCCCTTCACAGGTTGAATCCCCCACAACAAGCCCAAATATCTGTTTTCCTCTTCAGTCCCCTTCAAAATGATGACAAGAAGTGATGTTGTATCACATTGTATCACCATTTTCAGGGGTTCTGCAAAGAAAAACACATAGTTAGGGGTAGTATGGGGTTCTGGGCTGATTATGGCTATGGGTGAGATATTTTTGCATGTTTTCACAAGTTTGGGTGCAATATGCATAGTTTGGAGACAAAAATTGTGCCAATTGGGGGGCTTTGGGGGACTTGTACATGGCTTCAAGGACAAAAAATGGTGTTCAGGGGCCAAATGTTGCCCAGAGGCTGCACCTAGCCCACTCTTGCTCCACATAATGGAAGATTCTTCTCAATTTTATTTTGCATTCTTCTTTGACTTGCATGTAGGCTTTTGAATCAAACCATTATTATTTTTTTCCTGAATCAAGTTATCTTTCTTCTTATACTAAACCAATATGCATGAAACCAGTACTCCTCTGTGTACGAGGGTCTGAGGACAAGCAATTGGACATATATATTGCATGACTGTTTACTTCCTGCCTTACTTATGAGTTTCCAAGCAGCATCTTGTTGGTACCTGCTGGAAACAAACTGAGGGACTAGGCATTGAAATCTAATAATGCTGTTCTGGTGCTCATACAACATACATATAGAAGAATAAGGGCCGACGCAGAACAGCCTAAAAGGCTGGCCTGGGGGTAGAGTTGGGGTGGGGTGGGCCTCCCTGACTCTGCTCTGATGCTGCCATCATGCTGCGCGCCTGACTGCACAGTGTGTGGCATCAGGGCACCCCATTGGCACAGTGTGCACAACACTGTGCCAAAGGGGCACAAAAGAGCCAAAAACAAGTGGCAAAAAGGAAGATCGGGACTGTGGCATGTGGTTGCCATGGCCCAGATTCGGCGCTCACAGGGGCAGCACAGAGCCACCCTTTACAAGCCATCTGCATCGGCCCTAACTGTTCATAATATCATAACTACTTCAACAATCAGGAAACAATGCACCAGTAAGTGAAAAATAGAGAGATGAAAAATAATATTAAAAACTGAGAGAAAATGACAATGGTGAAGGGAGCAGAGGAGAACTGCAGCTGAACCACCCAAATTTCAGATGGAAGTTATAGATTTCACATACATTTGATACTTGAACACAGGGGTCCTCAAACTTTTTGAGCTGGGGGCCAGTTTGCCATCCCTCAGACCATTTGAGGGCCGGAATAAAAAAACAACAACCAAAACAACCAACCAAACAAACATGACCTTCAGCAAGTCACACCCTCTTAGCCTCAGAGGATAATCATGGCAACTCTCCTCTGAATAAACTTGCCAAGAAAACCCCGATGATAAGGGTTGCCATAAGTTAGAAATGACTTGAAGGCACTGGATTACCTGGTCAGGCCACACTCTCTCAGCCCCAGATGATAATAGAAACCCACCTCTGGAGAAACTTGCCAAGCAAACCCCCATGATAGGGGTCGCCATAAGTTAGAAATGACTCCAAGCCACTGGATTATACTGGGCAAGTCACACTCTCTCAGCCCCAGATGGTAATGGAATCCCTCCTCTGGAGAAATGTGCCAAGTGGTATGAGTGTTGAAATGACTTGAAGGAACACAACAACCACAACCACATTCTTTGAAGTTACACTCTCTCAGACTCAGGGGAAAGCAATGGCAAACCCTTTCTGAACAAACCTTGCCAAGGAAACCCCAGGATAGGTTTGTCTTTCAGTTGCCAGAAGTCAGAAACGACTTGAAGGCACACAACAACCACAACGACAACCACCACATTCTTTGAAGTCACACTCTCTCAGACTTGGGGGAAAGCAATGGCAAACCCTTTCTGAACAAATCTTGCCAAGGAAACCCCAGCATAGGTTCGTCTTTGAATTGCCAGAAGTCTTCTTCCTCCCCCTCCCCCTCCTTCCCCCCAAAAAGGCTCCAGGAGGGAAGGAGGGAGCCCTGCCATCATCAGGATGGAAGAAAAGGAAGAAGGCTGGCAAGTGCCAGGGCCCTAGAGAGCGGGGAGGGGACTCCCTGGGAGAGAAGAAGAAGAGGGAAAGGAGGAGGATGAAGAGGAAGAGGGCATCCTCACCTTGTAAGGGGGCTTCCCTGACCCTTGCTCTTCCTCCCCCTCCTCCTCCCCCCATGGGGGGGCTTTTGCTGAGGGGAAGGGAGGGAGGAACGGAGGAAATAAAGAAGGGAGGGAGGGAGGGAGGGAAAGGGAGGGAGGAAGGAAGGAAGGAAGGAAGGAAGGAAGGAAGGAAGGAAGAGGGGAAAGAAGGGAGGGAAGCAAGCTGAGGCCCCACCCTGAGGCTGAGAGAGTGTGACTTGCCCAAGGCCACCCAGTGGGTTTTTACAGGGCCTTCCCTGTAGAGAGGCAGGACAGGCTGGGCAGAGGAGGGCAGACCAGCCCAGGGCAGTGAGGGAGGGAGGAAGGGAGGCCCTCCCAGAAACACTGTGCCTCGGCCCTTTTGCTCCTCCTCTTCCCCCAGGCCAAGCCACCGCAGGCAGCACACAGGGGAGCCTGGCCGGGTGCCTCCTGACCCCTCCCCTCCCCTCCCCGAAGGGAGCCAAGGCAGAGGCAGGGCTCAAAGCACACAAAGGAGGGCCCGCCCGCCCGCCTCAAGCTGAGGCAGTCTTTCTTCCTTCCTTCCCTGAAGCTCTGAGAACAAGCCAGCCGGCATACAAACAAACAAACAAACAAACCACCGCCAGGTGGGTCGCAGGCCGGATAAAAGGGCTCCAGGGGCCGGACCCAGCCCACGGGCCATAGTTTGAGAACCCCTGCTTTAACAAATGGTAAAGGTTTCCCCTTTGTCAAGTTTGTCTAGTTGTGTCCAACTGTAAGGGGCAGTGCTGATCACCATTTTCAAAGATGACTCCATGTGGTCAGCATGACTAAACACTGAAGGGCAAGCAATGCTGTTACCTTCCCATCAAAGTGGTACCGATTTATCTAGTTGCACTTTTACTTTCGAACTGCTAGGTTGGCAGAAGTTGGGACTAGTGATGGGATCTCACTATGTCATGTAGTGCTTGGGTCTCAAACTACCAACCTGTTGACCTTGTGATTGTCAGAGTCAGTGTCTTAATTGCTGAGGCACCTGGTCCCAAATTTGATACTTAGGATCAAGAAATTAAATGGGAACACAATTTTAAATGTCTCATTTAATTTCTTGATTTGATACTTAGGATCAAGAAATTAAATGGGAACACCACTTTCCTTAAGTAGCTTGCAGATATATTTATATATCAGTTCGACATCAACAACATAAATCACATATTTATGACTACTCCCACTAGTCATAAAGAATACATAAACACCACGACTTTCAGCAGTAATAAACTGTGGATTTCACTTACCCTATCACCATGCAAGAAATGGCAGTCCCCAAAAAAGCATACGCTAAAATGGATCCCAAGTTACGAAAAAAGTGTCTCTGTAACACAGAATGGACGAAAAGTCTTGTGATTTTTATGTATTTTGATTTAAAACAGAAATGTATGCTTAATTATCAAGTCTAAAATGTTTGCAACAAAAATGCTGTTTTCAAACTCCAATTATGTTTTTGTTCTCAGTCATAGGGTTATCATGAAATCTTGTATTTTTGAGACCTTAGGCAAATGGAACAGGATTTTTTTTTTCTGGAAAGCTATCATTCTATCCAAGCAATACAATACTATTGGCCCCAGTGCTTGAATAACTGGGAGTGGGCAGGCAGAACATCCTTATTTTGGTAGCTTCAATGGTTGCGGTAGCAGGAAGTTACATTCAGCCAACCCATATTTAGGGTTGTGAAAAAAACCTAGATTTTATTTTATTTTATTTTATTTTATTTTATTTTTTTGTGGGGGGGACCCTGCAGTGGAGGACTGAACATTATAAGATACCCTGTTGTGATTCTTCAACTTCCATGAAAATTCTCACTCCACCATGAGAATAAAGCAATTTCCCCCTGCAATTTGCACAAAATGTCTCTCTGCAAAATTAGCATCTTTTCCTTTTCTGTAGCTCAGCACAGACATAGCAAGCAAAAAAGGACTGGGGGTTGATCAAAAAGATAGAGCCAACCCATCCAGAGCTACTGCTTGTTGATCCATGAAACAAAGCAACATTTAATTGTTATTGTGTTGTTTTAAACATTGTTTTAAATTTTGTGCATTTACAGAAATACACAGGAATCAATCTTTTAAACTATGCAAAAACCTCTGTATTTAAATATAAATCTCATATGTTGGGAAATTGTTTAGGAGGGGGTATTTTGCTGTTTGCCATGCAAAGACAAACGAAGCTGACATTTACATCCCTATGCATGCCCTTTGGGTCTCCTGACCTGATTAAGGTTGCCTTATTTCCTTTTCTTTCAGGTAATATAAATCTTGTTCCTTGGCAAGGGCTCTTGTCCTCTACTACACAACTTAAGCAACTGGTTGTAGGCCAGGTGTCAGGAACAGTAGCCATGATATGAACTTCAGCAGCAGACTGGAAGCAGCTAGTTCACTGTTCTATGGTATCAAAATCATAAAGAGTATATCCCCCCCCCCATAAAATGAAGTTTTTTTTTCCTAGGCTATTATTTGTGGGTTTCCTTGGGTGAAAATGAGGAAACAAGGCTGTCATTGTGGTGGCACTTTGCCTTATAGAATGCCTTCCATTGGATATTCAGGGGACACCAACTATGGTGTGTTTGAAGCTCCTAGGCCTTCACTGAGTGATTCTGTTGCCCACTTTACCAAGTGTAGTGCCCTGGAATTTATGATTTTGTTTTAAATGTTTTAACTGATGAGAAATTTTATACTGACATACATTATCATTTTATATTTTCATATTTATTCTTGTTTCTTGATCTCATATTACAAACAGGGATTTTTTTTATCAGTCAGCTAGTGTTGTGGTTTGAGTGGGTTCTGAGAGACAAGATCTCAAGTCCCTGTTCAGCCATGGACAGCCTGTTCAGCCATTGGGTCACTCATTGTAACCTTAGGCAAGCTGCACTCTCTTAGCCTTAGAAGAAGGCAATAGTAAACCTCTTCTGAAGGAGAAGGGGAAGAAAACCTTATGATAGGATCACTATATGTTAGAGTCGACTTTAAGGTACATAATACAAGAAGTGATCCCCCCTTCCCCAACATGGTATAACAAAAAGAAAAGAGTCAGAGTGGAGTCTTCTGGATTTCACCAAGAATCATCCTACTTTTAGCCTCATAATTTAAGGTGTTCCCAAAAGGTTAAACAAAAGATTTTTTTTAAAGAAAAAAACAAGAAGTCTCTCAGCTTACATGTCTTGGATAGAAAACCTAGCCCTCATTCCCACTTACAAATAAATCAGTTTGCGATCCGAATCAATGGATCAGTTTGACAGCGGAGCATGGTTCACACTACATTTTCCCCAACTGCATTTTCTTGTTGTAAAATAACCCACCTATTATTCACATTGACTAATGAATTGATTCAAAATGGACTCTCTTCAGCTGGCCAGCAAATTTAAAGGGCAAATTTAAATCAATTCTGATCCACCTCCTGTTCACACTTGTGCTGAATCCATTTATTGCAAAAGATGCAGAAAAAATGAGTGTCAAAAAGACACATGTTAAATTGGTCTAGCACAGGGGGAGGGGGCTTACCAAACTGCTTCAGTGATTTGGCTCAAGTGTGAACCAGGGTCATTTAAACCACTTCAGACTGGTTAGCAAACCGGTTTATAATGTAGCGGGAATGAGGTCCTATTAGACTTTACATACAACAAAACTAATTGGGAAGGTATAGGAGCCTAGAATAAAAATGGGGGAAGGGGAATAATCGAAGATGATTAAATAAAATGTTCCCAGATTATTATTTTTTAAAAACGAATGTGTTAAAATATAATGTGTGTGTGCATGTGTGGGAGGTTGAATTTCAAGGGGCATCATTGTTACTTTTAAGCATTCTAACAAGAATGCCATAAACATTACTATTTTCTACTGCAGGGGTAGGCAACCTTTCCCCTTTAAGGGCCAAGGAACTTCAGCTCCCAGAAGCCTCAGCCATGTTGGCCAATAGTCCCATGTTGGCCAATAGCTCCTGGGATTCTGGGAGCTGAAGTCCCTCGGCCCTTAAAGGGGAAAGGTTGCCTACCCCTGTTCTGCTGCTTTGCAAAAACATTATTTTGAACTGTCCTTCAAAAATCTGCTGCCAGGAATGGCTGGGGAATGCCTTGGGGACTCCCAGCAGCATTGGAGGCATTCTACCATCCAGTAAAATGCATTTTTGCCCCGTTCCCTTCCCTTCCATTCAATTCCATTTCAGTTCCTTAAGTGCCGTGCGATAAGCTTACATGTGAGACACAGGCAGGATCAGGGCAGTAATAGAAAGGGAAGGGAGGAGAGATAAAGGGATATCACATTTGTAAGATTAGCCAAGGGTATAAGAAAGATGTCAAGACAAAAAGCAGACACCCTTAGGAAGACAAATTGCATCCAAGCCAGCATTATAGATAAAATAGGGATGTGGAATGTGAGGAGCATGAGCCAAGGGAAGCTGGACATAGTAAAAATGGAAATGCAACACATGAACATACTACTAGGGGTGAGTGAGTTAAAACTGGCCACTTTGAATCAGACAACTATACAGTGTTCTACTCAGGGAATGAAAAGACAAGAAGAAATGGGGTGGCTTTCATACTAAGAAAAGATGTGGCAAAAGCAGAGGATACAATACAAAATCAGACTGAATCATTTCAGTAATGATCCATGGTAAACCTATGAATATCACCATATTTCTAATGTATGCACCAACCACAGATGCAGAACAGGAAGAAATTGATAGATTCTATGAAGGAGTACAGGAAGAAATTGACAGCTTACCGACACAGGATGTCAATCTGATCATTGGAGATTGGAACACAAAAGTTGGAAGCAAAGAAGAATCAAAAACAGTAGGCTGATTTGGATTAGGCAAAAGAAATGATGCAGGTGAATGTCTCATAGATTTTTGTGAAGCCAACAACCTATTCATAGAATCATAGAATTGGAAGAGACCACAAGGGCCATCCAGTCCAACCCCCTGCCATGTAGGAACTCAAAATCAAAGCATCCCTGACAGATGGCCATCCAGCCTCTGTTTAAAGACCTCCAAAGAAGGAGACTCCACCAGACTCCGATGGAGTGTGTTCCACTGTCCAATAGCTCTCACTGTAAGGAAATTCTTCCTAATATTGAGGTGGAATCTCTTTTCCTGCAGCTTGCATCCATTGTTCCAGGTCCTGTTCTCTGGGGCAGCAGAAAACAAGCTAGCACCTTCCTCAATATGACATCCCTTCAAATATTTAAACAGGTCTATCATATCCCCTCTTAACCATCTCTTCTCTAGGCTAAACATACCCAGTTCCCTAAGTCTTTCCTCATAAGGCATGGTTTCCAGACCCATCACCATTTTAGTTGCCCTCCTCTGGACACACTCTTTTTTGAATTGTGGTGCCCAGTACTGGACACAGTATTCCAAGTGGGGCCTGACCAAAGCAGAATACAATGGCACTATTACTTCCCTTGATCTAGATACTATACTTCTACTAATGCAGCCTAAATTTGCATTGGCCTTTTTATCTGCGGCATCACACTGTTGACTCATGTTCAACTTGTGGTCCACTAGGACTCCTAGATCCCTTTCACACGTAGTCTCGTTAAGCCAGGTGTCCCCCATCTTATATCTATGCATTGCAAACACATTTTTCATACAACCAGAAAGGTGGCTATACAGAAGGACATCACCAGATGGTCAACACAAAAATCAAATAGATTATATAATTGGAAGTAAAAGATGGCAGAACTCTATACTGGTGGCCAAGACTAGACCAGGTGCTGACTGTGCCACAGATCACAAATTATTTATATCAAAAATAAGAGTAAGACTCTAGAAGAAGACAAAACCAGTGAGTATACCAAAATATGATCTAAATAATATCTCAACAGAATTTATTGACAACATAAGAAA
The DNA here is from genome assembly GCA_026167975.1 of Phrynosoma blainvillii. Classification (NCBI taxonomy): domain Eukaryota; kingdom Metazoa; phylum Chordata; class Lepidosauria; order Squamata; family Phrynosomatidae; genus Phrynosoma; species Phrynosoma blainvillii. The sequence goes on along the minus strand of JANUYF010000003.1, from coordinate 44,816,146 downwards.
CAGATTCATACTAATAAGCACAATAGCTGAGAGCCAGAGGAACTATGGTCTGAACTAGGGAGATAATAAAAGAAGAATGCAGACAGACACTTTCAATAAACAAAAAAGAGGGTGGAAAAAGGTGACAGAAAAAAACACCACAAACAATGAAGAAAAGAAGAGAAGAAAAACAAAAGAGAGATAGGAACAAACTAAGAATTATAAATGTAACAGTACAATGGCTTGTGCGGAAAGATAAAGAAAATTACTACAATGACCAATGCAGAGAAATAGAAGACAACAACAAAAGAGGAAGAACAAGAGATCTATTTCACAAAAACCGGGAAATCAAAGGGGGGGGGGGGGGAATCAAACAAAGGACTGGGATTATCTATGACAATAAAAATAACATAATTCAAGACCAGTAAGGAATAAAAAGAGGTTGGATCCAATACACCTAAGAATTATACAAAAGAGATGACAACATGAAGGACACATGGAATGAAGAGCGATATTAAGATGAAACCTAAATTCTAAAAAGTGAGGTGGAAACTGCAATAAGAGAAATAACAAAAAACAAATCACCAGGAACAGATGATATTCCAATTGAACTGCTGTAATCCACAGTGACAGAGTCAACTCTAGTGCTAACCACCATATGTCAACAGATATGGGAAACAAAATGATGGCCAACAGATTGGAAGTGATCGATATACATCCCCATCCACAAAAAGGGAGACACAAGAAGCTGCAGCAATTATAGGACCATAGCACTGATCTTCCATGTAAGCAAAATCATGCTTAAAATTCTGCAACATAGATTCCAACCATACATGGAGAGAGAAATCCCAGAGGTCCAAGTGAGGTTCAGGAAAGGAAGAGGCATGGGGGACCACATTGCAAACATACGATGGCTAATGGAGTGCACCAGGGAATTCCAAAAGAAAATCAGCATGTGCTTTATAGCAAAGCCTTTGCTTGCATAGATCATGAGAGGCTATGGAATGCCCTTAAAGACATGGGAGTGCCAACATGTCTAATAGTCCTGATGAGGAATCTGTACTCGCAACAAGAGGCTATTGTCAGAACAGAACATGGAGAAACAGAATGGTTCCCATTTGGTAAAGAGGTCAGACATGGCTGTATCGTTTCACCTTATCTGTTCAACTTGTATGCAGAATATATTGTAAGAAAAGCAGGCTTGGACACAGAAGAAGGAGGAGTGAAAATAGGAGGAAGGAATATCAACAATTTAAGATATGCAGATGACACCATAGTACTAGCAGAAAACCTCACTGACCTGGAACACCTACTAAGGAAGATCAAAGACAAAAGTGCTAAGGCAGGCTTAATGTTGAACATAAAGAAAACAAAAATAATGACCACCGAGGACCTTCACATGTTCAACCTAGACAATGAATAAATAGAAATAGTAAAAGAATTCCCATACCTGGGATCAAACATTAATAGAAATGGGGACTGCAGTCAAGAAATCAGAAGAAGATTAAGAGGGAGGGTGGCTACAAAAGAACTAGAAAAGATTCTAAAATACAAAGATCTACAACTCAGCACAAAAATTAGAGTCATACAAACCATTTTATTCCCTATTACCATGTGTGGATGTGAGAGCTGGACAGTTAAGAAAGATAATAGGAAGAAAATCAATTCATTTGAGATGTGGTGCTGGAGAAGAGTGCTGAGAACAGCCAAACGGACAAACAAGTGGATCCTAGAGCAGATCATGCTGGAAATCTCCCTGGAAGCCAAGATGACCAAACTGAGGTTGTCATACTTCAGACACATTATGAGAAGGAAGGATTCATTCAAAAAGACAATAATGCTGGGAAATGTGGAGGGAAGTAGGAAGAGAGGAAGGCCATATGCCAGATGAATGGACTCTTTTTGGGATGTCACGGGTATGGGGTCGCAGGAATTAAGCAGAGCAGTGGAAGACAGAGGGTCTTGGAGATGTCTCATCCATAGGGTCACCATGAGTTGAGATTGACTCAAGGGCAGTTAACAACAACAACAACAACAAAATAGTTTCTAAAGTAATGTCTTCTAAAGCATGTCCTTATTGGTAGTTTTACTAATCTCTCCCCTAAGATCACATGTGATCAGAGGTCTCAATCAACAATTGTGTCATAGCACCTGCTGTAGATGAAAGCAGAAATCACTTACTTTCTTTAAACTGTATCCTGCATGAAATATAATGGGAGGTAGTAAAACATTGAAGAAGATTGAAGGATCAAAGGTCATCTGCCAGAAAGAACAAAAATATAAGTTAAGTGAGGCAAGCCCCAGTGAGAATAACATTTCATTGGGCCACTTTAGTAGCCTCCAAAATTCAGCACCCATCAAAATTCATGGTTACACACCTTGAAATAATGATTACAATATAGCTGGTAAACACTAAAATATAAAATAGCAAGAATGTGAGGGTATATCTGTCACTCAAGTAAGCCATTCTAAACAATTTCAAGCAGAATAGATGTGCTGGTCTGTTGAGCATCATACCTTGAAACATTACCAATTTACTATGTTATAAGATTTCTTAAGGCCACAACAGATGGCCCTGAAAGGGCAGCTTGAAGCCACTCTTTCCAAAGACTGATTTGGGCCACAGCAACCACATGCCATGGCCCCAATCCGCCTTCAACTCAGCTGAAAAAGGAGCGGAAAAGATCTGCTCCTTTTTTGGCCAGCAAAAAGGTGGCTTTTGCCACCATGCCGGGGCTCCATGGCAGCTTCAAGCCACTCCAAAAACATGTGTTGTATAAATGCCATGCTGCCAGACCACCTTGAAGCTGCCCATGTCTAGGGGCCACCCGGCCTCTGGGCAGCTTCAAGGCCTCATCGTGACCTGTGGTGTCTAAACGTTGATGACACCCTGAAGTGGGCGTATTTAGTCCATCTGTTCCAGACCTTAGTGTTTAAGGTGACACAAGACTGTCTACTATATTTTAATCAAATTTTTATTTGATGATGACTTCCAGCACTAGTTAAGAGGGATATCAGTAAAGTTATATTCTACCCAAATTGCCAATCAGGAGTTCCAGAGGCCTTTCACAATAATTCCACTTTAATTGCCATAGTTTCAACCTGAGATTTGCAGTTTAGGAAGGAACATTCAGATTTCCCAGCTAGAGAACTGCAGTGCCTCACCTAGTGACAAATTCCAGAGAATGCAGCCATGGTGGTTAACGTGGAATTACAGTACTATAACTGGGTAATGTGAAAGAGCCTCCAATCAAATCTCCTTAAACTGTAATCTGTGGTAACTGCATGTATAGGAGCTGTAATCTATACATTCTGTTTCTCCAAAACTCTTATATATGGCATTATGGAAATTTTCATAGTGGTCCAGTTTGGCATGTCATGGTCACTGCTTACAAAAAAGTTGCCAACAGGTAGTTCTCCACATATTTGTGTGTGTGTGTGTGTGCATTAGCCTAAGAAAGAGAATGAGAATTTGATGTTCAAATGTGGATATGGAGATAAATACAGTACCAAGTAGTAGGTAATAGCAGCCATGTCACAAGCTTGTACAAGTTGGGTCTACTTTCATATACTATTTAATTTGCACTAGTTTTAAATTTAAATGTAAAACTCAGTACAAAATTAAACCATGGTTTTTGACAGTTCTTAAATTATACTATAGGCTTTTAGTCACCTCAGGGCTCAGCATAGGAATGGAAGAGAATCTTTCTTTCATAACTCTTCTCTTTCTCATACACTCTCTTCATACATGCTCTCCTCTTACTATCAATCTTCTCTCTTTTAATTTTTATTTCCTATCCCTCGTTTATCCAATTTTCACATCTATGTATCCTACATCTGAACTAAGGTGCTGCCTGCCTCTGTCTTGTATTTTCCCTATCTCATGCCTCTCTCACCTTTCATATGTTCTCACCCTTATTTACACATGCATTTCATCCATTTTCTCTGGTTTGTTCCTCAGTTCTTTTAGGCTAAGGCACTTCAGGGCTTCACCACTGTCAGGGCTTCACCAGTGCAAATGTAACACAATACAAGATATATTTACTTGCATAATCAGTAAACTAATTTTGTTCTTTAGACTTGCAACTTAATTTGCATAAATGCATGAAAATGTGACATCTTTGTACCAGGAAGCATTTCTGCTATTTGTAACCTTTTCTGTAAATTATTGGTAAGAGGGTATAAATTGTAGAGAAAGAAGGGCATAAATTGGATAGATGGATCTGCTATAAGCCATCTTTGTTCCTTAATCCTTCCCAGAATAAGAGAAGGAAAGAAAGTAGGATGTTATTTGTTCCCTAGGATTGGTTTTTTTTAAAAAAATTCATTCATATCCTGACTTTCCAACCAACAAAGGTGCTCAAAGGTTTCCAACCAACAAAGGTGCTCAAAGGTACATTCCAGAATAACACCCCAGAGTAACAATTCTGATAGTGCTGTCTCAATTCATAAGTCCTACTTTGGCTTGAAAGTAAGGGCCCACAAGGGCCAGCCTGGGTGTGGAGTTGGGGTGGGGCAACCACACGCCAACTGCCCCGACTCCACCCCAACGCCACCGTCATGCCATGTGCCCCACCACATAGTGCGCAGTCTCAGGGCACTCCCTTTGTGCAGTGCGTAGACACGCTGTGCCAAAGGAGTGCAGAAGAGCCACAGCAGCAGCAGTATGGGTGGCTTTTTGCTACTCCAAAAAGGAGCGGATTTGCCAGCTCTTTTTGGAGCAGCAAAGAGCCAGATCGGGGCTGCAGCATGTGGTTGCCATGGCCCCAATTCGGCGCTCCCAGGGGCGGCATGGAGCTGCCCCTTAGGGGCCATCTGTACGGCACCTAAGACTCTGCCTTCATGCTGGCTAAAGTAAGGAACATCAACCTTAAACACTTATTTATCACCACTACTGATAGAAGATCTACAGACCATACAGTCAGTTCTTCATATCCATGGATTCTGCATCCATAGATTCAACAAACTGAGATACTCAAACTATACCCTCCAAAATTCCAGAAGAACCTTCATTTTACCATTTTATATAAGGGATGCCATTTTACTATCCCATTGTATATAAAGGAGCTTGAGCATCCAGCGATTTTGGGATCCATAGGAGGATACTGAGAGTCTGTGTAAATGGTATGCTATTATTTTCAAACAATTTCATTTAACAAGAGCATTGAGTGAATTAATTTAGCAAAGAATGTTTCTAGAAATTAACAGCATCATACAACCCTTCATTAACTCTTCTATTCCCATCAGAACCAATAAGAAATAGTGTTGCAACAATAGAACAAATATTTTTGTGACAGTCTCATTGCCCTTAAGAACTTGAGTTTACTTAATCTTCAGCATGCTAAAGTAAAGATGATGCAATACTAGTGCAGTAAAAATCTTTGCTGGCACAATTGTGCTGGATCATGTTTTCTATATGCAGTTGTAAAACTGGTTGCACAAACTTTTGTGTACCTTTTTACACAACCAGTTTGCATAACTGCTTGATGATTAAAATCTTTATTGGATACAGCCCCTGGACTAATTGGTGCAAACAGACAATAGAGTACGCTTTGTGGTGGAACAATGACATGATTGGACATAGGCTTTTATGATCTTCTCAGACACACACATCCCATTATCTTGGAGTTGTGTTTGTTATTAGGCTACTTCCTGTCTGAGTGACATGACAAGGACATGTGTGCAAACATAGTCAACATCACATCAGACAACATGCAAATTGTATGATAATCTGTTAACAGGTTTAAAGGCACTAAGCAAGTGCTACCCTTGGATATACAGATGACAGCAGTGATAAAGAGTAACTTTTACAAAAATCACTTCCTTCTGAACTATGACCTTTAAATAAAAGAGAAAGAGAGATCTTGCTTCTGCCTTTAAAAACAATCCTGAAATTTCATTTGGACTGAATTGCAATAGCCAGAATCCTACCGGGGACCCTACATTAGAAAATTTAATTAATTAATTAATTAATTGTAATTAATTACATTTATAGCATGCCTTTTTTCCCTTGGACAGGATCCATTAGTTCTGTTTGGTACTGGCTGCCTATATTCCGATTCTATTGATTCTATTCTTCAAAGCTGCAAATGAGTTGAAGCTACATTTTCTCACCAACTGTCTATTCTTGCACTGGCCTTCCTGTCAATGAGATATAAGTCAGAGGCCTTGCCTTGGTTCCTTGAGATTAGGCAGGTGGATGTATCAGGGAGGACGCAACTCTGTTTTCGGCCAGGATTTAGTGAAGTAATTCAGTGTTACTAACCTGAAAATCTTTTAATTCTGTTGCTATTTTTAAAAAGTAACTGTTGTTTAATCGGTATTTTTGTACTCTATTTTACTTAATGTGTGTTTTAACTTTTACGCTAAATTGTATGTATTTTTAAAGAGAAATGGTCAGATATCATGATCACTGTAAATCAAATGATATCAAAAAGTAGTACAGCATCCTAGCAAGATTCTCCACATATTAGCTCATTTGTGGTAGGCATACATTTCTCTGTGTGCTTGGCTGTTTCAACAACGGGGTGACAGGGGATTTGAATTAATGTCCTTTTCAAATTCTGCATGTGATGTTAGGATTAATACAGATAGAGCTTTTGTTAACACAACACATACATCTATCACTTCCTGTGTAGCATTAAGCCTGCAGTGTTTTTTCTGACACTACATTTTACTAGCCACCGCATAGGAAGACTTCATTTAAAATGTAAACCTGCTAGACTACAAATGTTATTTTTACAAGACATTGGATTTTATTGCATTTCCAATAGATTCTTCTAGATTAATATCTTTAAAAGTGAGAGAATGTCTTTAGCAAAATGATCTGCAGCTCCTATGTTTAAATGAAGTGCCTCTCCTTTATAGGGTTATGATCCTGGATGAATTATTTAGTTCTGTAACAATACAGCCTGACTACAAAATGACTTCCTTTTTTTATCCAACAGATAGCTCAACATGATAAACAGGAAGTGAAAGCTCAGCAATTTTTTTAACCATTCTGCTTACTTTGAATTATTAAACTAATGTGAACTGGCTGGCCAATAACATGGAGCGGTAAATTTTGCTATGCTGACAACTTTATGGGGGGAAGGTTGGAGGAAGAACTTTTATCATTTAGTCTTCCATACTGACAGTCTCAAATGCCACATTAACTTGGGGATTAAATAAGCAAGCAGGTTTTATACAGGTTTTTCTTCTCTGCTGTTTGGGGAGGGGGGATTAATTGCACTGTAGTTACTCAAAACAATGCAATAACATTATATGTTCTGATCTATAAATACAGCAGAGTGAAGACTAATTTCAGAAAAGGCGAGTATGGCAAGTTTTATATTATAGAAACTAACCACAAAAAGCTTATTATGAACTGATTGTTATGGTTGGTTTGTTGTTCTACTTCCTTATTAAGCACTAAAAAAGAGGAACCAATAAAATATATTATATTTATGACAGTGCTGCTGGATCAAAGCCTACTTACTTCAACATCTTGTTTCTTACAGTATCTAATTCAAGCATGGGAATCATGTAGACCTCCAGAAATTGTTGCACTACAGTTACCATATTCCTCATCATTTCCTATGCTGGCTAGTAGTGATGGAAGCTGAAGTCCAACACAATCCAACTATATGATTTGCATTCTTGTTCTAACTGGAAACCTCTGAGAAATGCACAGAGCAGTATGATGCATATAGCCCCTTTCCACTGCAGTTCCTAGCAACTTGAAATCAAAAGGTGTCTTCATCATACTTAGCAATGACAATAATATTAGCAGTGTTTGGAGTCTTTAGATTGCTTCACATACATTAACTTTGCTTGCATGTTTGATTTAGCATTGTCTCCAAACTAGGTCAACCTGCATGCAGCACTTCACAAATATTGGCTATGGACAAGCTTTCTTTGTACCACACTGAATGTTACTTGGCCTTCCAAGTATTATTTTGTTGCTTGCTTGGTAAATGGGGGTAGGTGGGAGAGTGGTCCTAAAATATAGAATTCACAACCACAAGATATGATGATGTCCACTGACTTCAATGGCTTTAAACAAGACATAGATAGATAAGACTGTCACAACTTGCTAGACATATAGATTGTATTTTAGCTCCATGATCAGAAGCAGCATGTATCTCAATACCAGTTGCTGAGAACATTGGTAGGATATAGCCTTCAAATTTGGCTGAATGAGCTAGAATGAAGCAGAGACAATCTTTCAAAGTTGGTGTCTTCTGCAAAGATATGTTGACAAAGATGCTTTGCTTTTTGGGCATTCCAAAGCTCTTCTGGCTTCTGCCTTTTCCCAACCTTCTTCACTTTTGGGGGTGGAGGGACAGGAAAAAATTCAGTTTGATTTTCTCTTTAAGCAAAATTTCACAGGCAACTGTAGTTTTAATGTCCTGTTTGGAACTGGCTTCTTCTTCACATGTGAGCAGCAACAGACTAAGAGTTCTTCACAATATAGTGACACTCCTGTACAGGGAACACTTACATACACAAACAACATCTGCCAGAAGACAGGTCACTATGATGTTTGTATTGCACACACTTGGATTTCTCTGCATGTATTTGTGCTGGTAAAGCAGCTTGGTTAGTAGACCTATGGTTCGAATCACCACTCAGCCATGAAACCCACTGGGTGACATTGGGCAAGTCATACCTCCTAGCCTCAGAGGGAGGCAAAGGCAAACCCAATCTGAACAAATCTTGCCAAGAAAACACTGTTATAGGTTTGCCTTGAGATCATCATAAGTCAGAAATGACTTGACTTGACAACAATTTGGGCTGGAAAGCTATGACTGAATATGCTTTCTCTCCAGATGTGTACTGCATAGTCACAAAACAATATACGCATGTGCCAATAAAAATAACTATATGTATGTAGATGGCATTATTATTTTTACAGAGAAGTAACTTGTGTGGAATTTTATCACATGTGAAATAGCCTTCAAAATGTGAAAAATAAGGTGGGGGGGGGGATAAATGGAAAGGGTCTTTTTCTCACTCATATGTATTCTGACCAAAGGTGCCACAAGATCTCTCTACAGACTGATTCTACAGACAAACACAGCTATATCTATGTATTCTGACTGTACAGGAAAGGCTGATTCAGATGAAAAATTGCTTGTACCACATTTAAATCATGCTACAGTCAATCAGAAATGGTAATATGAGTTTGTCTAATTCACAGAGGACAATGACTTTACCTTCTGCAGCATGACATTGCCTTGGTGTGCATTGACATTATGCTGGCTGATTTCCCTTTTGAATTGATACTCATACACTTGATTTGTTATGTTGACAAGCAGAGTGGGCAAGCCAGTTTGGAGCTTTTCACAGTCATAGATGATCCCCTTTGAAAAATCAGATGGTGCTGTAGCATACCGTAAAATTAATCCCATTATGAGACCTAAAAACAAAGAGGGGGAGGGGTGTCAATGAAAGATGGAAAGCATTCAGCATAAGATTTTAAAATTTAACAATTTTAGTTACTAGTAAGTGGAGAATAAAACATGGCACCACTTCCCCCCCACAACACTACCCTTTGTTCTTGCTTTAGTCCACCTTTTCCTAATCTAGGGGGGATGCAGATGGGTGCCGCTGGGCCTCCCTGGGAAGTGGAAGACTGGGGCCATGGCTGCCCCATGCCTCGGCCCCAATTCACTCTTTTGCCGGCCCTGAAAGAAGCGCTAAAATGCTGGTCCTTCCAGAGCCAGCAAATAGGGTGCCCGAAGAGCCACCCCGTGGCTCTTCTGCATCCCTTCTGCTGCAACGTGTTAAGACGCTGTGCCGGGAGGATGTCTTGATGGCACACGTCATGTGTAATGGTACGCGCAGTGATGACATCCTCCGGAAGGGGTTGGGGCGAATTGGTTGAACTGTAGTTGACATTTTCCTCAGCTACATAGTTAATGGCTATTATGCTGGTTAGAGATAGTTTTTAAATCATTACTTATTTAAAATATATTAATTTAGCTAAGGAAGAAGATTGGATCCAAGATGGTCTTCTGATTATGTTGTCCCTCATGGAGATACTCATATAATTCCCTGCATACTAAAGAGTTCCTACCATGAGCAGTAGCGCCTTTGTCTGAAGCTCTCTGCTATGGATCCAGCTCTTTGTAATTACATTTTAACCTTCTTGTTGCCCATGTTGTCCATTTCATTTAGGAATGGTAGATATCCTTAGAAAAAATATAAGACTGGCTCTTTACACAATAAACTGTAACAACATGCTCCAAAGCTACAATGCCATACCACATAATACATTCTTTTAATCTGGATTATGTGTGTCCTACATTCCCCCCCCCCCCCCAAAAAAAGTAGTCTTTGTTTGTTTTTAGTGAAGTAGCATGCTTGTAGATCCAGCAGAACCAGGGAACAAAAATCCAAGCTTCTAAAAGTTGAGCTTTTATTGTTACTGTTGCAGAAAAAAATAACAACAAGCAGAGTAAAATACAGTGCACTATAGGATCACATCTTGCTGATGTGGCTAAACAAGAATAAAACTACAGAGCCATGTTTCCAGATCTTAAGGCTACATTGTAAAGCAATATAAACATATTATAGATCCATTGCTTGAAGTAAAGAGAAGAAGAAGTGCGATTCAAAGGAAGCAAATAATAATATCAATGCCAAACACAGAGTTTCTCAGTCCAGCCCCTCTCCTTACCCTTCAAGTTAATTGGATGTTCTGTAAGTGATGTTTGTTAACCCAGCCTCTTGTTGTTCATCATCCACCACGTCATCTCCTTTCCCATACTGGCTTTTATTATTGTTATTCTTATGTAAACAAGACTGCTTTCCCACCTAGAGTTTTCTATTGTTATGTCTCTCTCTGGCCATCTGGACTGAGTTGTTTGTGCTTGCCTAGAAGTGTTCTCAAGTGGAAAATTACAGACACACACATCTCTACATTTCACCTTTGACTGCATAGCCCATCTATATTCTGACAGTCTTATGCCAACAAAAGCTGCAATAGTCAGTTAAAAAATCTGAATGTTGTGACCTGATTGGGTAACCTTGGGTAAGTCACATTCTCAGTCTCAGAGATAGGCAATGTCTAGCCTCCTTTGAATAAATTTTGCCTAGAAGTACGAGTTGATGTGAAGGCTCATAATAACAGCAACTATAATGATGATGAATCAACAAAATTCAAAATCTACAAAACAACAATACTTTTATTGGGTCAACTAAAAATGGACGAAATACATCATAGTAGTAGTAGTAAAGTTTATTCGGTCAAATACATCATATAAATTTTCAAACCTTCACTGGTTTCTTCATCAGGCAAAAGGGTTAAAAATCATGCAGAAGAAGAAAAATTACATTGGCCCAAAATGCACAGGCCAAATAAGGCAGCTTCTGGACACTTTGAGGGCATGGCGTTTACATGATGCATGCCTCCAAAGTGGCCAGAAATCACTCTGAAGCCACTCTAAGTGCAGAAAACCTAGCCCCAAAAGCAGCTAATATAATCTGCTCCTGTCAGTGGTGGTCTTGGAACTGCGGCAGTGACCCAGTTCAGCAGAGGGTCATGCAGTCACAACAGTCCCAGCCCAATCATGGCTGGAGTGGCCTCCGAATGCTCCTTCTGGGCCATGTGCTGAGCTCGTTGTTAGAGTCACAGGCCAACATTTTGTCTTTGTTCTTCTTTTGTCAGTTAGGATGGTTGAGAGGGATATTAGTGCAGGTAGAAGTCACTCCCCCTCTTTTGGCCATGTGGGGACTGAGAAACAAATAGCAGAATGACAATGATTGTGGAATCACATCTTGTCCTAATCTTCCCAATGTTGAATATGAGGAGGTATACACACACAAGCCTTTGTGTGTGAATTAACCTTCTGAGTTATTTCCCTCATTTTCCTGATCAGAAAAGAAATGTATGACCCACAGGCATAGAGTTGAGGGAGCTGGCAAATAAAAGCAAGAGTTCAGCAGAGGTGGGTCCACCAGTGGTGGGGTCAGCACCAAAAGTGGGATCTCCCCTTTGGAGGAACACAAGAGCAAAGGCCTGTTGTGCTGCTTGAAAGAAGGGGCAAGCTCCATTCTGTTTATTTGCACTTTACCATTACATAATTATCATTGTAGGTGTACAGTCAGTCCACAATAGGAAGGATGTATTCTGAAAAGATGCAGGGAGATACCAGTCCTGAGGGGGCAGCTATTAGAGTTGTATATGGCAGAGGGAAATACAGAAAGAGGACACACCTTAACAAACAGGGCAAGAATAGGATGTTAGCTATCCTTAGAATGTTCTCCATTTCAAACAAGCTGGATTTTCTTGGCAACACACATCCTGGGCTGAAAATGCTACTGATGAATGTCAGGTTGGTAAGTGGGAATACAGCTGTCACTCAGGACTTGATCCTGGATGAGCATGCCAACCTGCTTTGTATCATAGAGACATAGTTAGATAATCCCTCTTAGCATTGTTCACCAGGGTTCACTGTTCATTGTCCACCAGGGTTCACTGTTAAGCAGCAGATGAGACTGGAGGGATGCAGTATTCTGTCAAATTCTGTCCCCCTGACCAGGTGCCCTATCCTGCAGTTTTCTGGTTTCTAATGTGTTTATTTGAAACTGGATGGCCAGGTCATATTAGGGATTCTGTTAGTGTACTGCCCATTCCATGAGTCTCCCTTCCTGAGCTATGTGGGGTGATCTCAGGGCTGGTGTTGGAATTTTCCAATCTGGCATTACTTATGTTGCTGGGCACACTGTGGACCTTCTTTTCTGTAGATGGTGGGGTTAATGTGATCTGGGAGTGGGGAAACTGTTATAGTTTCTATTATGGACTATTATGGACAACTCACCTGGTTGGGTATAAACCTGCTAGGACTCAGAACTTCTGCAGGGATGGGGGACTCATTACGATGATGTGCCCCAGAAGGCTTATGGATACAGATGGGTTCCTGATGGCTCTTGGAGAATTTTCTGCTGCCTTGACAGGTGATCCTGACTTACCTCTGTAATGGAGAAATGGCCAGGACAGTGGACACGATCATTCCTGAGCATTCTCTCTCATGGAGTGGAGCCAAACTGGCCCCCTGTTTTTCCAGAGCTGGTGGCAATGAAACAAGGTGACTAGAGCAGGAATACATAGGGATGTTTTTCACATGGGCCCAACACAGAAAAATCCAGATCACTCAAAAGCCTGCTATAAACATCTTGGATGATACTTTGCAGATAAAATTACTTAAATCCACTCTGACTTGGATGCTCCAATTCAGTGTTGGCGAATCTTTTAGAGACTGAGTGCCCAAACTCAATGGCATTCCCACATCAGGTATCACCGTGTGCTGGGGGCAGGACTTTTGGGGATGGACAGGGGGTGGGACTTCTGGGGTTGGGATTTCCACCTTCTGGGGGTGGGACTTCTGGGGAAAAACCCAAGGCACATTCACTCAGCCTCAGACTAGCAATAGTAACACCCCCCCCGACGAAACTTGCCAAGAAAACTCCATGATAGTTTCATTATAGTCAGAAATAACTTGAAGGCACCACACACACAAGTCAAGCTGTCTCAGCCTCAGATGATGGCAATGGAAATCCCTCTCTGACAAAGCTTGCCCCATGATAGTTTCACCTTAGGGTTGCTAGGAACTGGCATTCAGAAGGGAGAATGTTCTGGACCCATAAGTTGGAAATGACTTGGAGGCACACAACAACCACAGCAACAAGCAGCACAGAAGGTACAGTACAATAACAAGAACAAAAAGAGCCAGAGGTCTGAGCGTCAACTTTGGAGACCAGGCCTCGAATCTCAGCTCAGCCATGAAATCCACTGGGAGACCCTGGGCAAGTCACATTCTCTCAGCCTCAGAGGAAGGCAATGGAAATGCCCCTCTGAGGAAGCTTGCCAAGAAAACCCCATGATAGGGTTGCCCTAGGGTTGCCAGAAATGACCTGAAGGCACACAACATCCCACACCAGGTCCACATTCTCTCAGCCTTAGAGGACGGCAATGCTAAACTTCCTCTTATGAAACTTGCCAAGAAAAACCTGTGATCTTAGGTTTGCCAGAAACAACTTGAAGGCACACTACACAAACACACACCCAGGTCACACTTTCTCAGCCTCAGAGGACGGCAATGGCAAACCCCCTCTGATGAAACTTGCCATGGAACCCCCATTATAGGGTCGCCAGAAATGACTTGAAGGTACACATCACACACACTCCCCAAGTCTGGGAGGAGGAGGAGAAGGTGCCTGAGGGGGCGGGACTTCCAGCCAGCAGGGCTGTGTGCTGCCCCTCCTTGTTTTCCACAGGAGAACCAGGCTGCAGCAAGGAGCCGGGCCAGCCATGCACACCTCCCTGCCCTCCTTGCTGTAACCGTCACTTGCCCATGATTATGGCTTCATGGGCCAGAGAAGGCATGCATGCCATAGGTTCACCAACATGGCTCTAAGGTCCACTAGATGCAACTCTGGCCCTCCTTGAACAGTAACAATGCATTCTTTTCAATTTGTGCAACCTGATGATGTAAATAGGACATGTCTTCACATAAATATTATGTCTCATACAGAAAATATTGTTTTTTGTGCAGTACAGAAATTTTCTAGTACAGAAAATTGTATTTCTGCACAAAATATTATGTCTTGTGCAGTCTTGTTTCTTGAGTAGAAAAATACTGTTTACTGTGCAAAAATATGACATGTAAATTTTAGAATTTATAGAATAAGTCCCAAACTATAGCATTTTTTGCACAGGTAATAGTATTTTCTTCCCAGAAAATAATTTATCCACAAAAATATTATTTTCTGAACAAAAAAATGTGGCATCGGCCCATATTTCCAGAGAAAGCACAACAAATGTATCTGCCTTTCTTGCTTCTAGCAACCCTAGAATTTTTTCTTCTGCTGATCTTGAGTCCCTTGTGTTGTTTTGAGTCCCATATTTTGGAGAAATGTGGGCTATAACTCCCTAAATAAATAGATCTATTAATAAAACCATCATTTGCATGTCTGAAGACTGCTCCCCTAAGATGACTTCAGCATCATTTGTTTTTTTCCCCTCCCTCTCTGTTTTTTGAAATATGTTGTTTCATGAAAAGATATGGACATCTGAAAAGCTTTTGAACATTTTTTGTACCTTTGGTTGGCCTGACAAAGACATGTGGATAAGGATTCAGGATTTTTTTTTCTTATTGAAAGAATGCTACTTTTTATTTTTCTATGTACATGTTTGTACATACAGATATGGCTCAACACAGCTACATGCATTTTCCCCACTCTTCTTGGGGGCGTTGTTATGGGAACTGTCATGAGGAGCACAAGAATTTAAGATGTTATTCTTGTACAGTTTTACTGTTTTTCTTCTTTGCAAGAGGATAATTATAAGATAGTTTGATGTTCTTAGGAGCTACTGTGAAAACATGGTGGGATGTGGGTGTCGGTGTGAAATGAGAGAAGAGATGACTCTTATTTTGTACTAATTGAAATATATGTTCTCTATTGTTTCTGAGTTATGGTGGCTCTACCATAGGCTTTTCTTGGCAAAATTTATCATGAAGATATTGGTCATTGCCTTCCTTGCCCCAGATCACCCAGCAGGTTTGTATGGCTGAACAGAGATTTGAACCCTGGAGTTCCAGCTCAATATTAAAACCACTAGACTATGCTGGTTCTTAGATCTATAGCCTACAACTTTTTTTTTTATCACAAAAGAATGCATCAGCTGACCTCAATGAACAAATTACCTCCAGATTTCTATCTCTGCAAATCAGATATTTAACTCTAGTATTTGGATTGAATGTTTCTGCCCAAATAGGAATTGGAAGTCAATGATCCCCAGATGTATCTCTCCATCTTGACTTTGACCAAGTGCAAGCATTCCACTTCCAAATGAAGGGCAGAACTCCTTTTTCATGTTCGGTTTGTGGTTGATCAGTTACAGACTTGAACTTTGAAAAGACTGCATATGTTCCTTCCTGTTTCAAAGTTTCAAACACACTTGAACTTCCAAGTTATCATCATCTGTTGTAAGAATGTGTTTATGAATCTGTATGGAGGTATCTTAGCTTGCAATCCACACATTTATTTCCATGCATGGAGCAGGGATATTTGTTTTGCTCTGTATCATATGCTATGAAAATCTCTGTGGGCCAAAGAGAGGTATACTTCACTAGGATGTCTACAACAGCTTTGACTCACTGTATCACACACAGAGTGCATCATATTCTCTCACTAATATCATCTCTACAGTCAGGTTGATCAGTTTATTCCTTCCATTATAGGATTGCTCTTTAATTACTGTGAAGTCTGGAGTATGCATTACAGAAGGTTAAAGGGATTATAAGCAGTATTCAGGCATTAGCTTGGTTATGTTTATGACTCAACTGGAGGCATGGATATTGGTGTGCGTGCCCAAAACATGGATACATGCCCAGCAGACTCCCACATCTTCACCAATTTAACTGAATGCAGTTACAGAGTTCCAATGAGAAGGATTCCAGCTGAATGGTTACAGAGCCTGTACAGAGACCTTCATCCCTAGTACCAAAAGACTTAAGCCACCAGACATGTGCCAACATTTGGGGATAGGGCTTACATCCACACCCACAACTTTGGCCACAGATTAGCCCTATGCATAAATAGGGAACTTGGAATAGTAGTTTGAAGTCCCTTAATAATCTGTGGCCAAATTATTCAAGCACAAGTCTGTATCATTTTGGGAATGTTTTTCTTTTAATGTGTGCATAGAAATGTGTGTTTTTAGATTCATGAAAGCCTGTATACATTGTTCTCTGAGTTTTCATGTTTTCCAGACAAATTTCCCTATAGTACCTATTTTCAATGCACACTTGTTTTTTGTTTTGTTTTTTACTTTTAAAATTGCATCACAAAATTTATAGAAGCATGACAATAGCTAGAAAGCTGGTTGAATTCATGTTCATGTATTATTTTGGAAATGCAAATTATTTAAATTCAATTAAAATACAATCCAGACAAATTTCTGCCCCTATAATTATGAAATACCTAGATCCTCCTACAGTGTTCTGAAGTGCCATACCTCCTTCACCCTACTATACCAGCTAATTAAAAATAGCACAATGATAATTCTTTTTGTATGCAGGATGTATTCAAAATTCTGGTTTTGACCTATAAAGCCCGATACAGCTTGGGTGAAGGTTATTTGAAGGTTTGTATGTCTGTTTATCAGCCCATTAGAGCATTTAGATTGTCCAGAAAGGCTCTTCTCTCTGTCCCCAGATCCTCTCAGGCTTATTTAGTGAGAACAAGGGAGAAGACCTTCTCAGTGGCTGCTCCCAGACTTTGGAACTCCCTTCCTTGAGAGGCCAGGATGACTTCATCCCTGATCTCCTATTAATGCCAGATAAAAACATGTTTGTGCCATCAGTCTTTTTCAAAGTGAGGAAGGTTGGGTTCTAATGAATCAGGGTTGTTTTGTACATAGTTTTTAATAGATGCTAATATTTTAATGTGTAATGTTTTAAACATTTTAAATTGTTTAATCATTTTTAAACTTTATATTTAAACTTTGTATCTGCTCAGGTTTGGTTCCAGGACCCTCTGTGGATAACAAAATCAGTGTATGTTCAAGTTCCATTAAATACAATGGATAATAAAATAGGCCCCTAATATAAAATGGCAAAATCAAGCTTTGTTTTTTAGAATTTATATTTTTGGAATATTTTTAAGCCATGGATGCTTGAATCCATCGGTACAGAGGGCTGACTGTGCTTTTAAATGCTTTTGTACTGTTTTTAATTTGTTGGTAGTCACCTTGAGTCCCTATATTGGGAGAAAGGTGGGATATTAATAAATAAAATAACAATACAGTAATAATAAGGGATGGGGATAAGGGCCTTCATGTGGTGCTACAACTTTCACCAACCCTAGCCAGCAAAGCCACTGTTGAAGGATGATAGAAACTAACAGCCTTGGGGGTGGGATCTCAAACATTTGTTATAAATAGTTAAATGTCCTAACTTTATCATATAAGCTATCATATACTAGCCTACAATAATCTACCATATAAGTAAATTCAAATTACAACATTTAGATTGAACATGCTGATTTTCAGAAGTGAGAGGTGGTCAAGCATGACAATTTGGTTTGTAATACATTCTATAAATATATTTATGAGCTTCTTGGGATCAGTGGCAGAAACAACTCATGATATAGCTAAAGTGCAGGGAGACGGATGTTTATAAAAACTCCCTAGTGCAAAAAGAAAAGTAGTGCCATTAATGGTTGTTGATAATGGTGAAATGACCTAACAGAGTTCATGAATATTTCAGAGTGGTTGGAAAATAGGAATGTGAATATAACTGCTAGCCATTGTGAATAGATTGTAAAGGTCTTGCAACAAAAAAATGATTAAAATTGATATAGCCAAATATCCCCAAGCTGTTTTATGACAGTGCAAATTCAACAATTCCATCAAATTAATAAAGGACTCTTCCAGATGTTGCAGATGTGTTGGGAAATTGCACTATTTTTTTCTGTAGCTTTCAAGACTTTCTCTTCACACTTTGGCATTTAATACTTATTCTCTTATTTTATCCTATTTATTTCAAGAATCTTTCTGTTTTAACTCTTGTTTAGTTTAATTTTCTTTTAGGGTTGGGGGGAGAGTCAGGTTACAGGATTTCCCTTTTAATCTTTAATCTTGACTGTAATCTTAATTGTTTTATGTTTTATACCTGTTGTAATCCGCCTTGATTCCCATTTGGAAAAGGTGGAATAGAAATAATACCAATAATAATAATAATAATAATAATAATAATAATAATAATAATTCCAAAGTCAGAAGTTTAGAGTCAATGTGAATATGACCCCTGTGGGGTTTATGGGATATATATTAAATTTTTATTGTAATTTTAAATGTTGTAAGTTGCTCTGGTTGCGTATGCAGAGGGACGGGATAAAAAAAAATATTATTGTTATTTATTAATATATGTGGGTGCCAAGGCAGCACCAGGACCCATATAGCCCCTGCCATTGTGCCTTTACATTTTTTTTAAAGTGGCAACTGTCTAACTATGTCTATCTGTATGTGTGTGTGTGCCTTCAAGTCACCTGTCAACTCATAGTGACCCCACAAATTTCATAGGGTTTTCCTAAACAAGGAATAGACAGAAGTAGTTCCTACTTCTTACATATAGCCTCCAATGCTTGGTATTCTTTGGTGGTCTCCCATGCAGATAGTAACCTGGCCTGACCCTGCCTAGTTTCCAAAATCAGATGGGATCTGATGCCTTCAGAGTATTTAGGCCTACCTATCTAGCCACATTTCCCACTTTGTTCTCTGCTCAGATCAATACCTTTGATGGGCTTAAAATGGATTGCCTGATTATCTCATTGATCCTGTGTTTGTGTATAGTTTGCTATAGCAATCCATTCTTGCTTTGCTCAAGTGCTTTTTAAAAATCTGATTTGCATTTTTTCATGTATATATTTACAATACCATTAGTAACAGCAGAATAAATGATGATGATTGTCTCACGTTGCCTTCCCAGGAGTAAAGCTGATCTTATAGCCAAGTCACTATTTTTAAAGACTGGCAAATATTTAACACACCCTGACAGAGTTTTGTATTCCTAATACTTGAATGTTGATGCCTCCCTTAAAACTGCGAAGAACCTCTACAGTGCAATTGTAATGTGTTGCCTGCAAACTACTGGCTTCTATTTAAATGGGAATATCAAGTCCTGTGGACTGGGAGCACAACGTTGCTGTTTGCACACTATTTTCTCCTTTCAGAAATGACATGAATGCAAGTACAAATGCAAAAGAAAGAGTAAAGCACCCTCTGATACATAGTTTATTACTTAGTATGTGGTTTCCTAGCTGTAGAGTTTGCCTACATTCCTTCTGACACATGGCTTACATATCAAACTCAGGAAATCCATAGTTTTTTAAAAAAAAGAGATAAAATGGAGTTAAACTCTGCTGACAGCAGTTGTACAGTCTCATTTTTCATAGCCTATTTGTCTTTTTAATTTTTTTTAAGTTCCCTCCAAAGCCAACACAAATGATCAGCTTGCTTACATCTGACTATGAGGCTGAGTTTGGGAGGATTATCTCTGGTTCTAATAAAGTCTCAATATTCTGCCATCTGGCATATTGGTAGATAGATTTCACTATCATCCCATGTAATATAATCTCTTTAAACCAAGCTGGTACTCTCAAAAACAAACCAGTGTTTCAAAGATCTAATATACTCCATGAAGCCCATTATGTTGGCAGCCTGTTCATGACATTTACTTTTTTGACATGTTATCCTGTAGCTATTTTATAAGGAGGCCAGGAAGAAAGGGAGGGGAGGCGAGGTGGATGAGCTGCATTTGTGTGTTGGTGTTTTGTTTTGTTTTTTTGCACCGTTCAATGAGCTTGTGACTTTTAAATCAATGAATTTTCCCTTGTTCAGGGTTTTGTCAACACTTGAGTTCAAGCCTCTAATTATACACATCATGCAACAAGTTTAAAATGCCAAGGTGCAGCTTTTGTTGAAACACTCACCGTAAACCATGGCGCCTCCAGTTTCATGCAAAAAGCGAAATCGATGATTTTTAAACAGCCAAATGGTAAGTATTGTAAGGATGAGTAAAAAGTTGAAAACCAACAGCTCCACCGCACCCTGATGATAAAACTGGTCCTCATCTTTCATCGACCCCAGTTTCCTTGACTTCTCCATTTCATCTCTATTTATTTGCACTGCTTTATGAACACACCACAGAATAAGTTGAAAAATGCCACACTAAAGAAAACTCCACAGGTTAAAGCCTGAATGTCTGCTTTGTAAAAGAAAGTCTAGACAGCACTGAAATTCACAACAAACACATCTGCTTTATTTGCAGCCTCTCGGCACACTGCCACAGCTCCAAATTCAGCTGGATTCTGGTTACAACTTCCTGTTTGCCTCTTAAAGCTGTCCTGTCTGATTTTTTTTTATCTTAAAGTTGCATCACTGTGATGTCTTTTACTTCAGTGGAGAAGTCAAATTGCAAAGAGTATTATAATTTTCTTTGAAGTCTTACTGTGTATTTTTAAGTAAAATTAGTTGCTAATCTAAGTTTTAAAGATTTGTTAATAATATAAGCAACCCAGAAAAATGGAATGCAAGTCAAAGTAAAGAAAAAGAAAGAAAGATCAGCTCTTATATTTCAGTTTTGAAATAAGGTCTGCAGATAGACAACTAAAGAAGGAGTGATCTCAATGAAATGTTTGCCTGGATGATCATGTTAACTTTGTGGGAAACTTATGGAACTTTCAACTCAATTCAAGGAATTTGAGTTCTCAACTCAAGGAAAGTCCCATGGGGGGGGGGGGGATGGTTGTTTACCTCTATTAGCCTTCTTCTATCATTTTCTTTATCTTTGATGGCCATATGTCCAGTATACAAGCCTTCTGTTTGAAAAGTACCTATGTCTGAAGGGCTATCCAATTCATGTCTGGTTCAAAGATAATGAACCTTACAAATATTTATTTTATTTCCTCCCTTTTTCCCAGTACAGAACCCAAGAAGCCTTGCCACAAATTAAAACAAAGTACAGCTAAAATCTGCTTGACACAAAAGTTTCTGACTGTATGTGCTTTCGAGTTGCCTATCAATCTATGACAACCCCATTAATTTTACACTGTTTTCAAGGAATACTCAAGTGCTGTTTTGACAGTTCCTTCCTCCAAATATAGGGGGGTTGCAGACTGCCAGAAATAGTGCAAATTGAGTGCACTTTTAGGGTTAGGGTTAGTGCTAGGGAATCATGGGAACTGTGTTTTTTTTCCCTGAGACATTGAGCCTTCTCTGTCAGAGAGCTCTGTTGCCACAATAAAATACAGTTCCCATGATTCCCTAGCCCTAACCCTAACCCTAAAAGTGGACTCAATTTGCACTATTTCTGGCAGTCTGCAACCCCCCATAGCCTACCACTTCTGGTATTCCTTGGTGGTCTCTCATCCAGGTACTAAACAGAACTGACTCTGATTGGCTTCTAATATCAGATAGAATCACATCCATTTAGAGTATCTAGAAGTTTAGAAAACCATTAAATAAAGAATTTTATTTAAAACACTAAATTAAAATAGTATAAAAATACATTAAAGCATAGTAAAAAAATAACATAATGCTGCTGAATGATCCTTCTGTCACAGTAGGTTAAGAACTAAAATGAAAAGGTCTTAATGGAAGAGTCCTAAATAAAAAAGGTCTTTGCCTTCTGGTAGAAAGAGAACAGATAGAGGACCAACTGAACTTCCAATGGGAGGAAATTCCACAACTTGGAAGCAGCCACCAAGAAGCCTCTCTCCTGTGTCCTCACCAAACACATCTATGGTGATGGTGGTGGGTGAAAACACACACACACACACACACACACAAAAACACCCAAAAAGCTGAAGAAGCATGAATCTTCAAGTTGCCCACCAACAATTATCACCAATACAGCAGGCTGAAGGGAATATAGGTCACTTCGGATGGTTTAGATTTCAATCATCAGAATGATTCCTAATTTGTATTTAAATGAGCATATGCAAATTCGATGCAAACCCATCTCCCCTTTTGCCCTCCTTTTTGGTGATGCACTCCCCCCCTTTTGTTTTGCCAATGTCTAAGTGGCCACATCTCAATGCAATATCCATGCTCAGTTCTCCTGATTTTGTTTGATTTAAACCTTTTAAAATAATTTTTGGGGGTGTGGGGTGCTTTCCCTCATTCCTGGCAGCAATGTATAACTTCCTCAGACTTGCATCCCTTATAGCCTTTATGTCTTCCTTTGTTCTACCCTGGCAAACACCCCATGTTCCTTTCCAATGTGCAGGAGTCTCCCCAGCCTGAGCCCATCCCAAAGATAGTAACCAGGCCCAGAAGTCTGGAGCCCAAGGTTTAAGCTAAGAGGAGATTTGCTCTGCTTGTGCTAGGAGAACTAGGCACAAGAATAAAGCTTGTAGTCTCAACCCCCTTAAGTGCAGAATGGTTAAAGCTAGCACATGCATCCCAGCATTAATTGAAATATTATTTTCCACACAAAAAATGCTGTTTCCTGTGCAGAAAATGCTATTCTCTATGCAAATCAACCAAGTATGAATTTTATGCAGAATGAATACAGCATTTTCTGCACAGGAATTAATCGTTCTGCATTGAAACATCATTTTCCAAGCAAAAAATTCTGTTTTCGGGTCAAAACAACCATCTGTGAATATTGTGCAGAATAAATCTTGAACTGCAAAGATTATCATCAGTCTAGGATTATTCTCATCACGGTTTCTCAACACCTGAAAAAACATGTTTTTTACTCTTTTTAAAGTATTTTGAATATACTTTCACCCCAATAGTGGCAGATGTAGCTACATTTTGTCCATTGCCAAGGTTCTCCTGACAATGTCTTTGTGTTGGATGTTTTTGAACTGCATTTTATCAATTTCTTATTGTTTATTGCCTTCACATATCATTTTTATTTAAATATTGAATATGTTTTCCTTCCCTATACAGTAAATAAGGTGGCATGCTGTATCTCCCAGAAAAAAGAGAAATCATATTCCGCCAAGGAATATGATTAGTGGGCTATTATAGGTGCTTTGACCATAATTTTACAATGAATCCCATTTTACTGCCTTGAATCAGCCAGAAAGACTGAAATAAATAAAATGTTAGCTGCACCCATGACCAAGAAATAACCTCCCAGGAGGGTGGGTGGGAAAACAAAATACTTTTGAATTCTTAAATTAATGTTTGTGTTTTCAACTGGTTCTGGAGGCACCCAGTTTTCAATTATATTTTGAAGCTCTGGTTGATTTTAAATTTCAGCAAGAGAAGGAACATTTTCCTTCTTTCAATTTTGTCTCAAGTCTTATGATTTTGAGGCAGTTATACTGCAAACAGATGCCTGTAACGAGGGTTTGAGAACTATTTTGTTTGAAAAGGGGTCTGGGGGATAACAGCTAAAAAGGCCAATGAAATTCTAGGCTGCATCTATAGAAGTAGAGTGTCTTGATCAAGGGAAACAATAGTGCCACTCTATTCTGCTTTGGTCAGACCTCACCTGGAATACTGTGTCCAGTTCTGGGCACCACAGTTCAAAAAAGATATTGACAATTTGGAGCATGTCCAGAGGAGGGTAACCAAAATGGTGAAGGGTTTGGAAACCATGCCCTATGAGGAGAGACTTAGGGAGCTAGGTTTAGCTTGGAGAAGAGAAGTTTAAGAGATGATATGATAGACTTGTTTACATATTTGAAGGGATGTCATATTGAGGCTGGAGCAAGTTTGTTTTCTGCTGCTCCAGAGAACAGGACCCAGAACAATGGATGCTAGCTACAGGAAAAGAGATTCTACCTTAACATTAGGAGGAACTTTCTGACAGTAAGAGTCATTTGACAGTGGAACACATTCCCTTAGAGAGTGGTGGAGTATCCTTCTTTGGAGGTATTTAAACAGAGGGTGGATGGACATCTGTCAGGGGTACTTTGATTGTGTGTTCCAGCATGGCAGGGGAGCTGGACTAAATGGTCCTTGTGGTCTCTGCCAACTCTATGATTCTATGATCTGATTATATATCTCTGTCATAAATTATCCCCAAAAGAACAGCCATATTAGGAGTATTTATTCTGCCAAAAGGCTCTCAGAGCAGCTTACAAATGGTTAATTAGACATTTCCCTGCCCTCAGGCTTACAATCTAAAAAGACAAGACACAGGAGAAGGGAATGGTGGTGGGGAAGGGGAATTAGTACAGCAGAGCTTCTCTCCCTCTGAAGTCTGGATCAAGGAAAATAGACTGGAGGGAGGTCCCTTCTTACTGTGGCTAGGTCCAGTGGAGCTAGCCTGCCTTTCTTTCCCTCTGGGTGGCGGTGGATAGAGGGAGGGCTATCTTCTTTTTCAGGCTAGGCCTGATGGAGCTGGCCTGCCCTTCTCTCCCTCGGATGATGGTGGCTAGAGGGAGGGCCTTCTTCTAGTCACACTCTCTCAGCCTCTTCAGGAGGGGGGAAGAAGGAGGAGGAGGAGACAGTGGTGGCCATGGCCAGCCTCTCTGAAGAAATCTTGCCCAGAAAGCCCCATACAAAGCTCACCTGAGGGTTGCCATAATAAGTCAGAAGCAGCCGCCAAGAGCTAGTTATCGCTGAGGCCTCTGCACAAGCCCAGGGACCCCTTCTTCCCCTGCAGAATCCTCTGGAGGCCTCTCCTCCTTCGTTCCTCCCCTTCGAGCCTCCCCTTCCTTCTCCTCCTGAGCCTTCAATGTAGCCACTGAAATGGAAGTACTAGTAGTTTAGTGGGCCATTCATACATTAAGGTATTACTGATGTGGAGTTACCTTTTTACATCACTCATAAATCATTTCCCATTTAGGGTGGTGGAGGCAATGAAAAATGAGCTAGGTGCTGATGAATAGTGCTGACATATGTCAGTACTGAGTGTCACAAGTCCCCAGCTCTTGTCTTCAAAATGACAAGGTCTGGGATCGTTCGGAAGATGGAGAGAAGAGCCCTGGAACCTCCTTCTTTTCACAAGGACACCTTGCCAGAATCAGAGCTTTTCCTCTGGGGCACAACTGTGCCATGGCAGAGTTATAGGGCAAGGCTAGAGACTCTGGAGAAAGAGAAACATGAGTAGGAAGTGCTAGACAAGCTGGGAGAGGCTGCACCCTACATATACACAACTATTTGTATTAGGACACTTATCTACTTAGTTACTGTGCCAACATGGAAAAGATTTAAGTTCTGTAACATTGTCCATAGCCTCTTACTCACAAGAAACCCATGAAGTTATGGTTAATTTTCAGTACTCCTATTAGGGTCCAGTAGCCTTTTTGGAATTGGTAGGCATTTCAGCCATCCCAGGGGGAGCAGGAGCCCTGCCACATGGAGTCATTCCAGATTATTATGCTTTTGAAAAAGCAATGAGCCATGCATAGAGTTTATTCATTTGTTGCAAATGATCCTGATCTCTTCTAATGTCTATTATAAAAACCTCGTCATTTGTAATTTATTATTTTTTCAATAACAAAGGTATAACTAGATTATATTGCAACTGTAACATTAGAAGAGATAAATATACTGCTTTTCCAATTAATAACTTTTCTCATTGCTTTTATAATTGCAGGGCTATGGGCTCAATGAAAGGTGTACTGGCACATCCCATGCCTCTTACTACTACTACTCTGTTGTCAGTGTTGAGATAGATGGGGAGAATATGTTTGCAATAGAGGCCACTGACATTGAGGTTTCTTTTGTTAAGGCCTTTCTTTTGATCCCACCACTCTCAGAAACAACTCTGGTGACAACAACGCAAGAGAAGCCTACTTGGTGAATATTCCAAAACTGTGGAACTCTCCTCCAAAGAGAGGCCAATAATTTGTCAAACTCTATAACTTCCAAAAAGTGCTATAAATCTAAATAAAAACCATAAATAAACAGGTGTCAAGGGGTCCCCACATGAACCCTGATCTCTCTGTTACCATGTTTGTTTGTTTCCTCATGTAGAGAGCAGCTTTTTAGGAAGTTGTCATGCTGGCTGGGGGATTCTTCTAGTTAATAATAATAATAATAATAATTTTTATTTATATCCCGCCCCTCTGCCAAGCAATCGGGGCGGCGTACAGTATTCAAAATATCAAAACAAGTCACATCAAATCAGATCCCATCCCTCATTCCCACCCCCACTCACCCCCCAAAAACAAATCAAACCAAACAAAGTAAAGACAATTATTAGAAATATACAATATAAAATATACAGTATACAATATAAAAAACATGATTACATGATTGCATTGCCGCAGCTGCTCTGGGTGAAGGGGTGGGCTAGATAGCTTCTGGAGGGACCCTCTTCCACCACAACCACTACAGATGGTAAATGGCTGGGGGATGGGCTAAATAGCCTCCAAAGAGGTCTTCTTCCACCGCTACCACTGCAGATGGTAAATGGGTGGAGGGATGGGCTAAATAGCCTCCAGGGATGTTCTCTTCCACCGCCACCACAAAGGGGATGGAATCAAAGCTGGATAGGGCACACACCCTTCCACGGTGGTGGTGAGGAGGGAGAAGATGTCCTAGGCTTGGCTTTCTTGCCACGCCTGCCCTCACCATCGCCGCTGCACTAGTGTAGCCAGTGGTTGGGCTGGGGAATGCTGGGGGTGCCTTTTGAAGGTTCCCTCTGAGGCCAGGTGTTGCACTGAGGGAGGAGGGCAGGCAAACAAACACATACACCCGCCACTCCTCTTCTCAGCCTCCTCCTCGGTGTAGCCGGAGGTCGGGCAGAGGAGGGGAGCCCCTTTTGAAGGTTCCTTCTGAGGTCAGGTGTTGCACTGGGGGAGGAGGGCAGGCAAACAAACACACACCCCCGCCACTCCTCTTCTCAGCCTCCTCCTCGTTGTAGCCGGTGGTCGGGCAGAGGAGGGGAGCCCCTTTTGAAGGTTCCTTCTGAGGCCAGGTGTTGCACTGGGGGAGGAGGGCAGGCAAACAAACACACACACACGCCACTCCTCTTCTCAGCCTCCTCCTCGGTGTAGCTGGTGGTCGGGCAGAGGAGGGGAGCCCCTTTGGAAGGTTCCTTCTGAGGCCAGGTGTTGCACTGGGGGAGGAGGGCAGGCAAACAAAGACACACACCCGCCACTCCTCTTCTCAGCCTCCTCCTCGTTGTAGCTGGTGGTCGGGCAGAGGAGGGGAGCCCCTTTTGAAGGTTCCTTCTGAGGCCAGGTGTTGCACTGGGGGAGGAGGGCAGGCAAACAAACACACACCCCCGCCACTCCTCTTCTCAGCCTCCTCCTCGTTGTAGCTGGTGATCGGGCAGAGGAGGGGAGCCCCTTTTGAAAGTTCCTTCTGAGGCCAGGTGTTGCACTGGGGCAGGAGGGCAGGCAAACAAACACACACACACGCCACTCCTCTTCTCAGCCTCCTCCTCGGTGTAGCTGGTGGTCGGGCAGAGGAGGGGAGCCCCTTTGGAAGGTTCCTTCTGAGGCCAGGTGTTGCACTGGGGGAGGAGGGCAGGCAAACAAACACACACACCCGCCACTCCTCTTCTCAGCCTCCTCCTCAGTGTAGCCAGTGGTCGGGTAGAGGAGGGGAGCCCCTTTGGAAGGTTCCCTCTGAGGCCAGGTGTTGCACTGGGGGAGGAGGGCAGGCAAACAAACACACACACACGCCACTCCTCTTCTCAGCCTCCTCCTCAGTGTAGCCAGTGGTCGGGTAGAGGAGGGGAGCCCCTTTGGAAGGTTCCCTCTGAGGCCAGGTGTTGCACTGGGGGAGGAGGGCAGGCAAACAAACACACACACCCTCCACTCCTCTTCTCAGCCTCCTCCTCGGTGTAGCTGGTGGTCGGGCAGAGGAGGGGAGCCCCTTTTGAAGGTTCCTTCTGAGGCCAGGTGTTGCACTGGGGGAGGAGGGCAGGCAAACAAACACACACCCCCGCCACTCCTCTTCTCAGCCTCCTCCTCGTTGTAGCTGGTGATTGGGCAGAGGAGGGGAGCCCCTTTTGAAAGTTCCTTCTGAGGCCAGGTGTTGCACTGGGGGAGGAGGGCAGGCACACAAACACACACACCCGCCACTCCTCTTCTCGGCCTCCTCCTCGGTGTAGCTGGTGGTTGGGCAGAGGAGGGGAGCCCCTTTTGAAGGTTCCTTCTGAGGCCAGGTGTTGCACTGGGGGAGGAGGGCAGGCAAACAAGCACACACACACACCACTCCTCTTCTCAGCCTCCTCCTCATTGTAGCTGGTCTAGTTTAGCCAGCTGTAGCTGGCTAGTTGTAGCCTAAAGTGTAACTTTCTTTAGCCCTGCTTACTACAAATACTTCATACTAGCAAAGTCTTGATTATGGCTGAAAGTTGTACAATTTGTTTTAAATTTTTTGAATTGCAGTTGTAGTTGGTTGAATCTGTAGATGTATAATCTGTGGAGATGGCAGGCCAAATGTATTTCTTACTTCTTCACTCCCTCAGAGTGTAGTGGAGTGGAGTGGAGTTTTCCTCTGAAGATGCCAGCCACAGATGCTGGCGAAACATCAGAAAGAAACTCTTCTAGAACATGGCCACACAGCCTGAAAAACCCACAAAAAACTATGTAGTGGAGTCTCCTTCTTTGGAGGATTTTAAACAGAGACTGGATGGCCATCTGTCAGGGGTACTTTGATTGTGTTCTGGTATGACAAGGAGTTGGATTTGATGGCCCTTGTGGACCCTTCCATCTCTATGATTCTATGATTCTAAGTGAAATTTATCAGCTTGTCTAGCCTGTCTTAAAGGAATGTGTTACAAGGACAAGTGTGGCCCATATATAGCTCCAAGTCCCACCTTTGGGCCCCTGAAACTGTCTGGCAATCCCCATATACTCCCCAGTCTAGTTTTTTTTTTTTAAAAAAATCTCCTGAGGGGCAGCATTTTTACCTGAAATTTGGCCAAAATGGCCACTAGTCTGGCAGTTTATATCTCCTATCCACCAGAGCCCAAAAGCCCCCCCCAAACTAAAAACAACAAATAATTAGACAAAATGGATGCCAGAAGTGACACACTGTAACACTTCTAATGTACCCCAAATGCTATGGTGCAGCTCGTGGGAGGGCAGATTGTAGGGGTGAAAACTGTTTCCACTTGCTCCTACCTAGTTGTCCGTCCCTGTTCTAAAGGGAGGGCATTCTACAACCCAGGCACCAAATAAAAGTTCCTAAATTGTTTTGTGAGATTTGCTAGGAACAGTTTAGAATCCAGTGATGAAACTGGTGACACAGTGTTAGACCATCACTGTGGCTCAGCAAATATTCACAGCATTCCATCGCATTTGTTCACAGGGTACTTCCACTGAACTTAAAATGCTTTGGATTTGTTTGGGCTTCTAGAAGTGCATAAACATTACCATCCCAACTGAGTCACATATCAAGATTGCATGCCTTTAAAAAAAAAATTGTGTGTATTTTGGTTGATTTTTCATACTATATATGCTTTAATGCACTTTCCTGATTAACTAAGGACCAATGCAGAGCAGCCTAAAGGGCCAGCCTGGGGGTAGAGTTGGGGTGGGGCAGCCACATGCCAGCTGCCCCAACCACATTCCGACCCCGTCCTGATACCGTGTGCCTGTTCGCATGGCGTGAGGCATCAGGACGCCCTCTTGGTGCAGCGTGCACACACACTATGCCAAAAGGGCACACAAAAGCCGCTGCTGCAGCTGAAAGGGCAGCCTTTTGCCATCACCAAAAGGAGCGGCATTTTGCTGCTCTTTTGGGGATGGCAAAAAGGAGGATTGGTGCTGCGGTGTGTGGTTGCCGCAGCCCCAATCCGCCGCTCCCAGGGGCGGCTCTGTGCCGCCCCTTTCGGGACATCTGTATCAGCCCTAAAGCATGTTTATATGTTTTCTACATTTCTATGCATGCTAATAATGCACATTTCCCCCCCAGATGTCTGTATAGTTTTGTGCAGATTTTTGGATTTACAGCTCTCCAAGAAAGAAATGTGCTTCTTCATGACTACAGTCTTAAAAGGTGTAATATAGATATTTTCATAGGAAAAGACAAATCTAAGTAATTTCTTTTCCATCCCATCTATTTGGACATGAGCTTAAGCAGTGCAGTTATATTTCAAAAGTGTAGAAATGTGCAGGCTATAATACTCCAACCCCCACAAAAATGAACTTAGAAAAAATTGCTTTTGGATTGCATCTCATAGAATCCATCAATCAGCAGGGCCATTACAATGCAGCAAAAGCTCCAGGGTATGGGGAAAACACTAGTACAGAGGGAAACAGTGATCACGGAATGTTATTTCTTCTTCACAGTCTTTGCAGAAAGATCTGCTCCACAATTGAACATATGTTTGATCTGAAAAGTGTGAATATGAACATTTTCAGTGCCAGTGCATCAACTGTGTAGGTTTCTAAAGGAGAAACCATTTGGTTGAGGGGGGAGTACCAGAAAGTGGGGTACAGGAAAACAAGTGGGATGGAGATAAAATCTAACCTTGAAAGGGTTACCACCCCACCAATCCCTTATGTGTCAGAAGACAAAGGGAAAGCTAGCAAAAGAACTCCTTCCTGGGAACAGGAAGCTGTTCCAATGCTCTCCTCCCCCCCAAAAAAATATACAATTATAGCTCCAAAACAATACCAATCTGACAAAGCCAATACGATTCTAGGCTGTATCTATAGAAGCATAATGTATAGATACATAGATAGTATCAAGATAGAGGGAAGTGATAGTACCACTCTATTCTGTTTTGGTCAGACTTAGTATGGAATAGTGTTTATAGTTGTGGGTACCAAAATTCCAGAAGGCTGTTGACAAGCTGGAGCATGTCCCAAGGAGGTGACCAAAATGGTAAAAGGTCTGGAAACCATGCACCATTAGGAGAGGCTTAGGGAGATGGTGAAGAGAAGGTTAAGAGGCGACATGATAATTTGCTGAAACATTTGAAGGGATGTGATGGATGCAAACTTGTTTTCAGCTGCTCAAGAAAGTAGGGCATGGAGTAATGGATTCAAACTTCATGAAAAGAGATTCCATTCATTAGGAAGAACTTCTTGATGGTAAGAGCTGTTCAACAGTGGAATATGCTGCTTTGGATTGTGGTAGTATCTCCTTCTTTGGAAGTTTTTAAGAAGAGGCCAGATGGCCATCTGTCAGAAGTGTTTTGATTGTGTATTCCTGCATGGCAGGGGATTGGCCCAGATGTCCCTTGTGGTTTCTTTGAACTCTATGATTCTATGGAGATTATTGCACTACACTTTTAAAGCATTACTATTTGACTTTAACTGCTCTGGCTGCCTCCTGTTGCATTCTGGAGTTTGTAGTTCAGTGAGCCCTAAGATCTCTCTGGCTGAATATTCTAAATGCCCCTCCCTAAACTGCAAATCCCAGAATGCAACAGGAGGCAGCCAGAGCAGTTTAAGTGGAAGAGCAATGATTTAAGAGTGTAGTGTGATAATCTCCTTTGATTCTAAAACATGAAAGTTTTAGCAACTTAAATAATACAAGTCTTGCTTACCAATCATTTATTGTAATCCATCAAATAACTAGCTTAGACAGCTTTAGAAAAGCCATCAAGACGGATTTCTTCCGGCAGGCCTTACCTGAATAGACCATCCTATCTCAATCTGTGCTCCTCCCTCTTTTATATACCCACTGGTGTCCCAGAACACCTGCTATTTTTAATTATATGTTTATTTTTAGCATTGTATTTAACTCTTTTTAAAGGGGGGTTATTGTTATTATTATTATTGTTGTTTTATTGTAGGGTATATTTTATTTAAAGTTAATTTTAATTTATGTGAGCCGCCTTGATTGCCTTAGCAAAAGGTGGGATATAAGAATAAAGTTATTATTATATATTATATTATTATTGTACTGCTGGTATTTTTCTATGCATATTAATTTTCCTTACAGACACTATATCTTTCTATAATTATAGCTCTCATGAAATATGAAAGCCTTAAATGTCTTATTTTTTCTCCTGACTCACTTTTTCTGCTCTGCACAGTTGACTGAATTTAGGTCTGATCAAAAATTACTGATGTCCATTAACATGGAAAGTCTTATTTTCATTTTAAGCTTTGGAAAAATTCATAATAGTTTCTTGATGAAATATAAATGCCAATATGTGTAAAACCTGGAGAAGAGGACCACTTTATGTCACCTAAAAATGAGCTTGGAAAGTCATTTCTAAGGTGAATGAATATGAGGATGCCCTTATATTTGTCCTTATATACATTCAATTTAAAAGTAACTTCACAGACTCTGCAGATGAGCAAACTTACACTATTTTGTATTCATTAAACTGTGACTATTTTCCTAGATTAGGAATGGGCAACTGCCTGTAGTTGAAGAGGGAAGGCTGACGTGTCATGAGACCTTGAAGCTGTACCTCTTGTCCATAATTTTAAAAACTAAACAATAATACTTAAAAGTCTCCTTGTGCATCCTTGGTCCAAAACAGACAGGCCAAATAGAGTAGCTTCTGTCCACTTAGAAGGTGCAGACAACACATGCCCCAGGAGCGGCCAGAAGCTGCTCCAAAGCTGCCTAAGGCGGTCCGAAGCCACCAGAAAAAGGAGCACAAAAAAAGCATTCCTTGCTGGTGGCTCGATTGGGTCTGTGGCAGTGGCCCACTTTGAGAGTGGGCTGTCTGGTCACTGAAGTCCTGGGCCAATTGAGGCTGGAGTGCCATCAGTCTGTTTCAGCCCCTTGTGGCCACAGAGGACAATTTTGTTGTATTTTGGGGCCTCCCTGGACTGTTTAAGCCTAATCAAGGCCTTTAAAAAAACATCAATACAGGAATACCCTTGGTGGGAGTACATGTGGCCCATGCATTACAGTGGGTCCTTCAACAGCTTTACATTTCTTTTCTGATATGGATTGTTGTTTGGATGCATGAGAAGAAGTGAATTACCAGTGAGCAGGGTTCCTTACAATTCCCCTTTCTCTATGGTAGAATTATGTAAGCTTGCTGTTTACATCACAGTGTTTGTTATTTCACAGATATTACCCCTAGTACTTTGAGGGACTTACACTGTTTCAAGGCAATACTACAGGCCTTACTCTCTTGGTGTCACTCCAAATTTAATAAGTAGCAAGTGAGATCCATAGGTAATTTTTTTCTGTAACTTTTTTTTTTCAAAACAAAAAAATTCTCTGGCATTTACTATGGATAGATATATGTCAGTTATTTGTATTACAAATTATTTAAGAAACACTCTGTAGAAGACCATGGTTAATCTTCTGAAGAAGACTGTATTTTGAAACAGGGAACTTGGACTGGCCACATTTCACATGCTATTAACATGTACTTTATTGTTTCTTGGTTCTTCAATCAAGTTGTATGCGTCTACAATACGTGTTATTGACATGTACTTGATTATTCTTGCTCATTAGTATTATACTGCTAATAGTGTGTTAGCAGGCTTGAACACAGAAGAAGGTGGATTAAAAATAGGAGGAAGGAATATGCAGATGACACAAAACAACTAGCAGAAAACATCACAGACTATGATCGAGTACTAAGGAAGATCAAGGAAGAAAGTGCAAAGGCAGGCTTATTGTTGAACATAAAGAAAACAAGGATAACGACCATGGAGAATTTACACAAATTCAACCTAGACAATGAGGAAATAGAAATAGTAAAAGAGTTCTCATACTTAGGATCAAACATTGATCAGAGTGGGGACTGCAGTCAAGAAATCATAAGACGACTAAAAATAGAGAGCGCAGCTATGAAAGAACTAGAAAAGATCCTAAAATGTATAGATAGACAATGGAGCACATAATTTAGATTTGTACAAGCCATTGTATTTTCTATTACCATGTATGGATGTGAGAGCTGGATAGTTAGGAAAGCAGATAGGAAGAAAATCAATTCAATTGAAATGTGGTACTGGAGAAGATTACTGAGGATACCATGGACAGCCAAGAAGTCAGACAAATGGGTGCTAGAACAGATCAAACCAGAAATCTCTCTGGAAGCCAAGATGATTAGACTAAGGTCATTGTATTTTGGCTACATCATGAGAAGGCATGATTCATTGGGGGAAAACTAATGCTAGGAAAAGTGGAGGGAAGCAGAAAGTGAGAAAGGCCACATGCTAGATGGATGGACTTTATAAAAGAGGTCATGGGTACGAATTTGCAGTAACTGAGCAGAGCAGTGGAGGATACAGAATCTTGGAGATATCTTATCTACAGGGTTGAGATCAACTTTAGGTTGGATAACAGTAACAAAATATCTATCCTATTATTTTTGTTAATACAGCAAATATTAGTTTGATTTTCTTGTTCCTTTTTCACTCTTACTGTTTGGTGCTTT
Organism: Phrynosoma blainvillii; assembly: GCA_026167975.1. NCBI lineage: Eukaryota > Metazoa > Chordata > Lepidosauria > Squamata > Phrynosomatidae > Phrynosoma > Phrynosoma blainvillii. The sequence continues at coordinate 44,781,440 of JANUYF010000003.1, read as the reverse complement.
GGGGCACTCTTGTGTATTGAACAGTTGGTACTGCAGCCCTCTTCTTTCTATTTCTTATATGAGTGACTTGGGACGTTATCACACGGGGAAATCTGTTGGTTAATCCACACAAATCCCAAACAAAAATTGAATTTGTGCCTCATGATTTCATACAACATTGCACAGAAACTGGTCAGAAACTGGACAGAAACTGGTATTATCCGAGATCTTTTTAATTTCGGGAGTTTAGAGGAAATGCATTTGCGAAATTACAGTAATTTCGCATTTACTGTAATGTGAAAAGCAAATATGCATGAACAATTCTCTTTTAAAACCTGGAGGAGGGCCAAGAGGAGGAGGAGGAGGGGCCTCCAGGGAGGGAAAGTCCCGGGCTCCTGCCATGCAGAGAAGGGAAGGGAAGGGAAGGCAAGGGAAGGGAAGGGAAGGGAAGGCAAGGGAAGGCAAGGCAAGGCAAGGCAAGGCAAGGCAAGGCAAGGCAAGGAGAGGGAAGTTTGGGACGGAGGAGAAGTTTGGCATTTGGGATGGAGGGAAAAGGAGGGGAAAGAAGGCTTCCCTTGCAGCAGCTGTGGGTGGATGTGGGTGCAAGGGTGGGGTGTGTTTGTGGAGCAACTTGGAAATCCATCTCACCATGAAGTTCTGCCCTGCAGGTCCTACAAAGGGGAAAGGCTTATGGGGGGGCATGGGAGCTACCTCCAGTTTCCTCCTCTCCTGGGCATCATCCAAGGCTCTGGCTCTCCCCAGGGAACACCCAGGCCTTCCTTCCTTCCTTTCCTCCTCCTCCTCCTCCTTCCCTGCCAGCTCTGCCTATGATCCTACCCTCCTTGCTCATCTCCCCAGCAGCTGACAGCCTCCAATGCCAGGAAAGGAGAGAGAGAAAAGGGAGGCTGAGCCATCTCAATCCCTCCCTTGCCTCAGCTTGCCTTGCCTTTCCAGTCTCCTCCTCCTCCTCCTCCTCCTCCTCCTCCTCCTCCTTCTCTGCTCTCTTGAGAGGTCCTAACCCCAATGGAAGGGGGTTAGGACCTGTGCAGGAGGACATGACCCCAAATGTAGGACAGTCTGACATTTTCTCCTGGGAAATGCAGGACCCGCCCTGGAAAAAGGAGGAGTTTGGTCACGAAACACACCCATTTCCAGTACATGTACGGGTTCTTTTCACTTGTGTATGAAAGTTAAAAATGTTTTTTCCCGCTTTTAACTTAATTCAGTTATTACTGTAATTACGTGTGAAAAGCTTTTGCGCAATTAAGCTCTTTTTTCACTTTCTTTTCGGGATGCTTCATTTCCACTTTATTATCTCTTTAACAACGAAACTGACCCACATGTGATAACGTCCAGAGTGCCACCTGGCTCCTTCTCTGGCTTTCTACACCTTCTGCTCTTGCTCTGACCCTTCTGGGAGACACAGGAAAATGTTTCCATGGGGTCCTGCTATTGTCACGAGGTGCCACACCTTCCCACACAATACAATTTTGAGAAATTCCAATCCCAGCAATGATGCATGACATAACTCCCCTCATCTTAATGCCTGGAGAAACTATGTTTTGGTTGATTTTTATATTATTTATGGTTTTAATGCCCAAGGAAACATTCTGTGTAATGCAATGAAACATAACAATAGCAACAATAAAAACAAGACTAATGAGTCCAAGAGCAAATCAAGACTGAATTCTCCCTAGAAGCCAAGGCAACTAAACTATTTTACTATGGACATAACATGAGAAATCATGACTCACTAGAAAAGACAATAATGCTTGGGAAAAAACTGCATTCCAGATGGATAGACGCAATCAAGGAAGCCACAGCCCTGAGTCAAAGTCAACTACAAACCAGATAGCAATTCTTGCTCGTTTACTTTTATTTATTTATTCCTTTTATTTTCCATATTTTTACTATCATGTGTGAAAGCACTCAAAGTATTTTTTAGCATTTGCTATATGGCCAACATGGCTACCCCTAGATATTCTCTAGCAAGTTTTTTAAAGGATAAAAATCCAGAAATATCATCCAAGAAGATATGTTCCACAAGAGGGCTCTATTTGCACACAGAATTTGTTCTCTTGCTTTCTTCTCCCTGCCTTTCTCCACCAATGTTCCAAAGAAAAATAGTATCAAGAAAAGCAAATATAAGCATTTCTGTAAAGATTATACATTTATTTACAGTCTTAGAAAACAAAAGAAAGGCCAGAAGGTATAAAACAATTATAGTATTTTGCTTGAGAAGAGATTCATCCTTTACTCTTTGTATGCTACTTAATTGAGAGTATCTTCTCTGGATATAACCAGCTTTGTTCAGACTTACATTTTAAAGGAAATACAGGTTACATACTTTTATTCAGTTTCAATAATTTTGGTTCTTGCATCTTGACATAGAACACTTTTCTTCCAAGAACTTGCAGGTTTATGGTCACCATATCTCAGGTTAGTTTCTCAGATTTAAAACTTGAAATACAGTCACCCCTCCATTCTCATAAACTTGAGATCCGCAGTTTTGAATAGTCATGGAGGATGACCTCCATTAAGATCAATGGGGCACGTCCCTGTGAGTGCACCCCATTCAAGCCTATGGGGCTTAAATATTGGCGAGTCTCCATTTTTGCAGGGGGCCCGATTGTAATAGTTGATTGTTCTACTGCTTCATGACTCATTGTTCAAATCAATAGAGTATCATTGAAAGAGTTTGGGATGAAGAGTACTGTGGATTCTCCTCCCTCTTACCTCAGCTTTGAAAAGTTACTTTTTTAGACTATAGCTCCCAGAATCCCCCAGCCAGTTGGAAGCTATAGACCTTAGCTATATGTTTATTTCGACTGTCCTGGATATCCAAAGAACAGCAGAACTGGAAGGCATTATGTGGATCATTTAGCCCAGGCACCTGCCAATACAAAACATCTATAACTAAAGATCTTTGACAGATTAGTTCAGATTTCAATGGCAGCAATCCCACAATGCTCTAGGACAATCTGCTCCACTGTAAAAGTGATGTTTAGGCAAAATATCCTTCCTTGTCATTTGAATACATTAGTTGGGTCCTACTCTCTGGAAGAGGAAAAAGAAAAAAGCTCCTTCCATCTATTTCCTGACTGTGCTCTTCTTATTTCCTGAAGCCTCACAGCATTATGATTCCACTTTAACTGCCATGGCTACATCCTCGGAAACCCTGGGATTGTAGCTAGCTTAGGCATTATGAGTTCTCTTTCTGTGAATTCTAAATACCCCTTCTTCCCAAGCTACAAATACCAGGAATCAATAGGATGGCAGTTAAATTAGAATCATAGGCTGCATTTGCACTGCAGAAATAATTCAGTTTGACACTGCTTTAACTGTCATGAGTCAATGCTATGGAATTCTGGGAACTGTAGTTTTGTGAGACATTTAGCCTTCTCTGTCAGAGATCTCTGTGCAGCAACAAACTACACTTCCCAGAATTCCACAGCACTGAGCCATGGTGGTGATGTCAAACTGGATTATTGCTGCAATGTAGATGCAGCCATAGTACTAAAATTGTGTAGTGTGAAAGAGCTTCAAAGTTCCTGAAGCATTGCAAACAAGTTTATTACCATTTGCAAAATAAACAAACACTGGATATGTATGACTGCTTTTAAAAGCAAGATACAGAAGTAGACCATATTGGAAACAAACAGGTACTCCTGCAGGTACTAATCTTGTATTACATTTCCAAAGAGAAGCACTGCCTCCCTAAAAGCCTGCCTTTCAGTGTCTGCTAGCTAGAACAACAAGGCCTGCCTTCAGTTAACTTGCCGTAGTACAGAGATCTTGGCACATTTTCAAAAATAGCCACTATTCATCTATAATAGTTAGACTGTGTTGAGAGGAACTGTTAGAAGTTGAGCCAAATCAATCAAGCACACATACAGACTCTCACACACAAAGAGAGAAAACACTGATGAATGCATCTATTTTGTCATCTGTTTATTTTAAAGGATTTAAACCCTGCTCCACAGCCAAAAGAGGTTCCCAAAGCAACTTATATATAATAAAGAAAAGATATTCCCACCAGTTTACAATCTAAAAAGACAAAATAAAAAAAGAGAAATGGAAAAAGGGAGTCATTTACCAGAATATAACAGTTGTACCACTATGATTGCACCTGCTATGATTGTATCCTATGGAATCTTAGGGTTTGTAATTTGATGAAGCACTAGAGCTCTCTGAGAATTCTAAATAACTCTCCCTAACTACAAATCCCAGAATTGTACAGGATGGTGCCATGGCAGTTAAAGTGGAATCATTGTGGTATAAATAGGGCTGCCCGACTTACTGGGCTAGCCCGATTGGTGTGGGGAGAGGCTGTCATGCCTGTGTTCTTGCCCTGGGTCCTGACACTCTCCCAGCAGGGCAGGGGTGGATTTCAGAGGCTCTGATTGGTTTGGGGCCATGGGAGGGTGGGATTCCAGCTTGGGCTGGGGACTACAATTTCCAGCATACATCGGGAGCCAAAGGCGCCCTCCCATTGGCTGGTGCTGGGGCTAAGGGCCGTTGTGGTTGGTTGGGAGGTCAGAGGGGGTGGACCTATTTAAGGCCTCATGGTGCGGGAACTGGCGCCATTGCAAGCTCTGCTCTCAAAGGGTCAGGAAATGCTTGGGTGAGCTGGGTCCTGAGCAACCCCCATCCAAGGCCAGATTTTTGGGCCGAGCAGAGCCCTGAGCAGCGAGCTGAGTTCTGAGCATCCTCCAAGACCAAATTTAGGGTTGAGTGGAGCCCCAAGCAGCACAATTGGGCCAAACAGAGCTCTGACCAGCCCCATCCTAGGTTCGGGACAGAATTAGGTGCGGCAAGTTGGTTCTCCATACCAGCAAGCCCCCACTTTGGCAAGCCGTATTTTCAATAAACGAGCCATCAAGAGTTAACCAGGAGGCGGGCCCAGGAGGTAACAGTGACTGGTGAAGCCCCCCCCCCCCCGACAGTTCTCAGCCCCAGGATCAGCCCAACACATAGTGGTGTGGTTTACGTATTTCACCTAAAGGAGCAAGAGCAGGGGCTGGATCGGCCCAGCACACCACCAAGGGCCAGGCCAGCCAGCTTAGAAAATCTTGGGCTGACCTGGCCCCCAGGGGGAGGCAGGGAGGCAGCAGTGCCCTGCTGCACTGCTGGTGGCTGCTCCTATTTTCTGTGTCCCTCTCCACCAGTCGGTGAGGATGTGTTGATGAGTTTCACATGCACACTTTCAGTCTTTACAGAGCAGGTTGGGCATGCCAGTGACCTGCCTGTCCCTGGGGCAACCACTCTGACCCCCAGGCAAACATTGAGGGAGCAGCCCAGATAGATGACTATTGATTGGGGGTTCTTTGGTTCCTGACCTCACTCCCTGGGCCATCAGGTGTAGGTCCAGGCACCCAGGCTTGGAGGGGGTTGGGAGGACCACCAAGCTGCAGCCCTCCCCACTTTCATTCAAAATGAGAACCCCCCAGGCCTTCACCTGTTCAAAAAGATTTGGAAATCCAGGGGATACTATGTGGATGTTTTCACCTTGTTGAAACCCACAGGGGAGAAGGGAGGTGCTGTCACCTCTAAGAAAAAGGGCAGGCAGGAAACCAAGGGGCTCCTAGTGGAGCTGTCATGGCCAGCCACGCTGAGGACAAAGAGGATGAGGAGGCTGAGCCAGGCTCTAGCTCTGCTATGCCAGCTCCAGCAGAGCTCATGACTCAGAAGCCTAGCCTCCCTCTAGCAGAGGTTCCAGGCCTGGGAGACATAGGGGAGCAGGACGAGGAGGTACCTACGTTCAGCCAGAGAAGGATAGAAAGAGTGTGCCTCCATCGATCCCGAAGGTTATATGAGAAATGCCCAGCAATCACCAAACAGCTGTGATTAGGATCTGGGCCAATATAAACAGCTGTGAGACACCGAGCTTCTTCATCAGAGTCTATCTGCATTCCTTGCCTTCTAGACCTCAGATTGACCTGGAACTCTTGACCTTGGACTGGACTCGCTAACCTGCTCTCTGGAACTCTTGATCCTGAACTGGACTCATAGACTTGATCTGCTGGACCCTTGGCTTGAGTCTATTGACTATTGGACTTGTACTGTGTTTTAGAATTACTTTCGTGCTGCTGCAAAGCCTTGCATTTGTGTGTCTCATTCTTATCAGCCATTCCATTGGCTGCTTTCCCGGACAGAATAGACTCTGACCCTAATTAGGCTGATAACAAGATGGCTGAAGCAGCTTTAGGGCCTTTGCAGACTGCCAGAAATAGTGCAAATTGAGTCCACTTTAAGGGTTAGGGTTAGGGAATCACCAAAGCTCTCTGACAGAGAAGGCTCAATGTCTCAGAATAAAACCAATTCCCATGACTCCCTAGCACTAACCCTAAAGTGCCAGAGAACCTTTAGTTATTGTTTTTGGTACAAGCAACTTATGGAGTTTCTCAGGATCTTGGTTTATGAGTAAATTAATCTTTGATGACATGCATGCCATACTTTATACATTACTATTCTTGAAAATAATATACACTGTTGGATATTCTATTATGTTTAAATAAACTATTATATATTATTATAAATGACAGGATGAGAAGACATTTCATCTTTTCCCATTTGGCCATTTTGCTGCTAAATGTTCCACCTCCATACTGCTGCATTTTTCTGAACAAAAACAAAAAAACAAAACAAAACAAAACAAAAAGATACCTATATTGGCAGCTAACTGGCTCTCTCTCTCTGATAGTGGAGAGGTAGTACAGATGCCACTTTAAAACGCTTCCAGGATCCCAGAAAAGCAATAGACAAGTCTCCACAAACAAATCAGGTGTAGCAGATTGCTGGAATGCAAGCTACTAAGGGCACATCTATAAGAGGTGCCCACTGTAGTAAGAATAGAGGAGAGGACTAACTGTAAACTAAAATGCAAGGATTACCACCATCTGTAGGGAACTGCAGCAGGAGATATTGTATGCTGCTGCTCAGAGATTAAGAAATACCGTATTTTCCGGCATATAAGATGACTTTGTAACCCTAGAAAAGGGTCTCAAAAGTCGGGGGTCATCTTATACACCGGGTGGAGGAGGAGGAGGAGGAGGATGAAGGGAGAAAGAGAAAGTAGCCAAGCGGAGGACCAAGGGAGAAGGGGAAGGGAGCCAAGCGGAGAACCAAGGGAGATGGGGAAGGGAGCCAAGTGGAGGACCAAGGGAGAAGGGAAAGGGAGCCAATCAGAGGACCAAGGGAGATGGGGACGGGAGCCAAGTGAAGGACCAAGGGAGAAGGGGAAGGGAGCCAAGCGGAGGACCAAGGGAGAAGGGGAAGGGAGCCAAGCAGAGGACCAAGGGAGAAGGGGCAGGGAGCCAAGCGGAGGACCAAGGGAGAAGGGGCAGGGAACCAAGCAGAGGACCAAGGGAGAAGGGAAGGGAGCCAGTTCTACAGTATGGATGCAGCCTGAATCTGCACTGCAGAAATAATGCAGTTTGACACCGCTTTAACTGCCATGGCTCCATCCTATGGACTCCTAGGATCTGCAGTTTGCTTTGTGGTGCCAGACAGAGCTCGCTGACAGAAAAGGCTAAATATCTCACAAAACTGCAAATCTCAGAATTCCATAGCCTTGAAGCCAGGGCAGTTAAAGCAGTGTCAAACTGCTTTAATAAATGTCTGCAATGCAGACGCAGCCAAAGTTGATGTGTTGCTTGGGCATGGCTTCTTTAACAAATAATTCTGCACAATGAGAGAGAGAGAGAGAGAGTGCCCTTGAAGATTTATCTAAAGAACCAAGTTGCTTAACCTAGAGGTTATATGTATATGTTGTGTGCCTTCAAATTGTTCCTGACTTATGGTGATCATGAGATTTTCTTGGCAAGATTTGCTCAGAGGAGGTTTGTCATTGCCTTCCCCTGATGCTGAGAGTGTGTGACTTATCCAAGTTCACCCAGTGGGTTTCATGGCAGAGTGGGGAATCAACCCAGGTCTCTAGAGGGGTAGTCCAACACTCAAACCACTGCACCATGCTGGCTCCTATTCCTATGTACTACCTATGAAACAATTGCAGACTTTTTTTTGTTGTTCTTGTGTGTCTTCAAGTCCTTTCCGACCCTAAGGCAACCTTATCATGGGGTTTTCTTGACATATACTAGGTGATGTATTCTGGGGTATGTACAATGCCGCAAATTGTACATACCCCAGAATGCATCACCTAATATATTGGCAGTCCTTCCCCCCATTCTCACTTCCACCCAACCATCTCATAGCTGGGAGATGGAAATAATTTTCAAAGCAGCATTTAAATCTGGACTATTTTTTAAAAAGGTCCAAAACACACTTCAGAAATAAATGCTAAGGAACATGGGAGCTGAAGTTTGTTGTGTTTATAAGTGACAGCTTTTCTGCTAAGTACCTGCATGTCATAAGCATTTGAATTAAAATTACCATATTGAAATCAAATCTGATTTTTTAAATTTTTTATTTGGTATGTGTTGGAAGAGGGGTAGTCTTATACTGCAAGTATATCCCAAACTCTATATTTTAAGTGGAAAAGTTGGGGGTCGTCTTATATGCCCAATGGTCTTATACGCCAAAATACGGTACTGGTTTTGTATGCAAAAACAGATGAACAGTTCTCCTGCCATCCTAAATGCCACTGCCCTGGCCTCTGAGGGAGAGAAGAACTATATCTGCTGGACTTAATTCTCTTCCTGACATTCCATTCTTATGTAAGATTGTAAGCCTGAGGAGAGGGAACTGTCAAATTAAATTCTCTTCAACTCCAAGCTGTCTTGGATGAAACCGATTATCTAGACCCATTTCAAACTGGCTTCAGGACAGGCTTTGGGGTTGAGACTGCCATGGTTGCCTTGACCGACGATCTGCGTCTGAGCATCGACAGGGGTAGTGTGACCCTGTTGGTGCTCCTAGACCTCTCAGTGGCTTTTGACATGATTGATCATGGCATCCTCTTGGACTGCCTGAGGGGGTTAGGGATCGAGGGCACTGCGCTCCAGTGATTCCGGTTCTTCCTCTCGGGCAGGTCCCAGAGGGTGCTGCTCGGGGACAGTAACTCCAGTGAAAGGGAGCTCACCTGTGGGGTCCCACAGGGTGCTATTCTGTCCCCGATGTTATTCAACACCTATATGAAGCCGCTGGGTGAGGTTATTCAGAGTTATGGAGCTGGGTGCTATCAGTATGCTGATGACACCCAGATCTATTTCTCCGTGTCTCATTTGTCAGCCTCGAATTCTGATGGCATCTCTTCTCTCCATGAATGTCTTCGGGCAGTAATGGGCTGGATAAGGAAAAACAAATTGAGGCTGAATCTGGACAAGATGGAGGTGCTCATGGTAGCGGCCCCGAAACCAAGAATTGGGTTGCAACCTCCAGTCCTGGATGGGGTCTCCTCTCCTCCAGTAACTGTGTTCGCAGTCTGGGGGTGCTCCTTGACTCGTCGCTCCTGATGACAAATCAGGTAAATGCGACGGTCAGGAGCGCCTGTTATGAGCTTCAGCTGATACGCCAGCTGTGCCCTTTTCTGGAAGTAAGGGATCTCGAGACTCTTGTGCACGCGCTGGTAACCTCACATCTAGATTTCTGTAACACACTCTACATGGGGCTACCCTCATGCTTGGTTTGGAAACTGCAACTGGTACAGAATACGGCAGCCAGAGTAGTATCTAGAACATCAAGGAGGGACCATATTACTCTGGTACTAAGATCCCTCCACTGGCTGCCTATTAGTTTCCGGACCCAGTACAAGATGTTGGTTATCACCTTTAAAGCCCTAAATGGCTTGGGTCCAAACTATCTTCAGGACCGTCTCCTCTCCTACAATCCTCCCTGGGCACTCCGGTCCTCTGGGAGGAATTTGCTGCAGCCACAAAAATCCAGGCTTATGGCTACCTCCCAGAGGGCATTTTCTGTAGTCGCCCCCAGATTGTAGAATGGCCTGCCGATGAGATCCATCAATTGACATCTTTAGACAGCTTTAAAAAGGCTGTCAAGACGGATCTCTTCCGGCAGGCCTTTCCAGATTAGATATTCCAGCCTCGGGATATCCAGCTACTTATCCTTGGAATGTCCTCGAGAGGTCTCTCCCTCCGTTATATATAAAGCAATGTTGCCAACTGATGAGTTCTGGATAATTTTGTATTGATATTTTACTTTTGTTATTTTAATTACCGTGATTTTAATCTGTACTAGTTTAATACTGTTTTAAGAGGGGGAGGGTTTGGGGTTTTTACTGTATTAGAAATTTAATATGCTGTTAGCTGCCCCGATTGTTCTCAGGGGGCGGGGTATAAATAATAATAATAATAATAATAATTATTATTATTATTATTTTGTAAGCTGCTCTGAGAGCCTTTGTGGCTGAAGAGTGGGCTATAAATAAGCAAAATCATCATCATCATCATCATCATCATCATCATCATCATCATCAGGGGTAGGCAACCTTTCCCCTTTAAGGGCCGAGGAACTTCAGCTCCCAGAATCCCAGGAGCTATTGGCCAACATGGGACTATTGGCCAACATGGCTGAGGCTTCTGGGAGCTGAAGTCCCTCGGCCCTTAAAGGGGAAAGGTTGCCTACCCCTGATCATCATTATCATCTGTTTCCTCCTGCAGGGAGACATTGAGTCCACTTTAACTGCCCTGGCACATTAAATTGAGGCACTGCCCTGGCTCAGTGCTAGGGAATCATGGGAATTGTTGTTGTTTTTCTCAGACATTGAGCCTTCTCTGTCAGAGAGCTCTGGTGCCACAATAAACTACAGTTCCCATGATTCCCTAGCACTGAGTCAGGGCAGTTAAAGTGGACTCAATTTGCACTATTTCTGGCAGTCTACAAAGGCCCTATATGAAGTGGGAAGTGAAAAATGGCTAGAGAGAAAATGGCTAGAGAGAAAAGTATTAAGGCTCCTCCCTCTGCCATTGATTTTTCCATTCACACTTAGAGTCTCCTACAGGTGATTTTGATTCCCCCCCCCCCCAAAAAAAAAAGTTGAAAATTTTACAACCAAAAGTTATATCACTTTTGGGCCTCTTTCTCCCTTGGAGTAAATGCAGCAGGAATAGAAAAACAAGGTCTGTATGGAAGTTTCATAGAGGCAATGAATAATTTACAGTTCTTTTTATTACTTCTAATTATAATATTCAGCTTGTTGGGAAGGTTGGGAAACATGCTGTAACCATGTTGTGTTCAAGCTGAGCTCCATTTCGAAAGCTCTATCCATTCTTGAAAGTTTACTCATGCTATTTCCCTCTGCTTCCAACTCACTTTGCCCTCTTTAATTCTGATGCCAGTCTGGCCTTTGCTCTTCTTCATCTTCCTTCTTTTAACCATTGTTTGTGCACATTCCAGACATCCACTTTTCATTGCTTTAACCCAGAGCTTTATCTGGATGACCTTTTCAGGCCAATCTTCTTTTCTCTTGCAATCCTCTTTTCACTAGAGGGACAGTTTTAGAATTCTTTACTTTTTCTTATTGGAAGCTCCCGTTGCTATAGAGACACCTGATGATTGCACATGGAATGACTTTTGTTAGCATGTGCTGGTTGCCATAGTAATGCCTCTTGGCCATGGGTTCAATGAAAACTGACTTTGGAAGAATGCCAGCATTGCTTTTTAAAGACACACAACCAAACTAGGATTAGTTTTTCAGGTTGCTAGCAAACGATACCATGAGTTGCAAATTGGGAGTCAATGTGATTTTTTTTCTCCCCACCAGTCTCTTCAATTCATTCAGAGTTTGGCCCTGAATTCCCACTTCAAGATTAACCAGAGACATACTTGTGAGTCACAGAGTAGTAAATGCATGGTTAACTGCACACTTAGCACTATTGTCAAAGTAACTGTCCTTTTTAATGCATTGTTTTGAGATAAATTATAACTACTTCTTTCCACCCACAGCCTTGCTTCTTTAAGAATGTATTACTTGCATTTTGAAAATAGGCTTTTGTTGTGAGGCTTATGGCTCTTGAGACTAAAGACAGGCCATTTGTTAATATTTCTTTGCCTTTTGCCTACTAATTAACTTCAAAGGAACACATTTTATTGGAATGTAATCTTTTTCACCATTCTGCAAAGAATTGCTACCTAAGAACTTCAGTTTAAAGAGAAACATAAAAATAAAAACATGAACATTGGTAGTGTTTTTAAAATGTATTAGCAATTCTCTGCTTCCTTATATTTAGCAATATGGGCTATACGATATATGTCAGTTTTATATGTGGCTATAGCTGACAAAAGCAATATTTAAAGGTGCACATTTGGGACTTTATCATACAAGGCAGTAATTGGCAATAAGAGCTGGTTAATAGTGTCTTTTGCTGGGACTTATCACATGACGTCACCTCTTTCCTTGTGTCATCTCAGGACTTAATACACACAGCTTTTAAACCACAATTTCACTGGGAAAGAAGTGGTCTTGGTAATACTATTGCACAGTGACACCTCCAATATGTAGGTGCCCTGTCCCTAACCTGATGTTTCATTTATAAGAGAAACCAATGAATGATGTCACAATCATGCAAGTCATCAAGTGCAAAATGTCACTCCTGGAGCAGTTGTGTAATTGCCAGTCGTGTGGTATCAGTGCCCCCTCTTCCCAACATCCTTCCCCTTGCTATTTTGAAACATACTCAGCACCTTTCTTTATTTTTCTATTTATATTCTTTCTTTTATTCTTAAATGCTTCACCACAGCAGCATTCTGGAACTGTGCAAAAAAGTGGGCATAAAACCAAGCAAACAACCAAAAAAAAAAAAAAAAACCTTAAAGGGATGCTGGGTAGGGCATAAGGCAAGGAGGCAGGGTTAAGGTAGAGGTCAGGTAGACAGTGTGATGGGGCAGGAGCCTCATCATGATTTAGCAGCATGATTTAGAGAGGTGTGGTGATGGTTACGTGGAAAGTGATCTTTCCCTTTTTATTATTACTTGCATGATTGCTGTGAGAATGGGGCCTGTGTGGAAGAGTCCTCAGTGGAAGATTTTTTGGTAGGCACTTCTTTTCATTCATGCAAAATTTCTGTGAATGACTATCTTTCCTGGTTCTGTGGTGTTAGCACTTATCTTTCCTGGTTCTGTGGTGTTAGTGTGATAAATTAATTATGCTTTAATCCCCAGTTTGGGTGGTCTGTGGCTGGGCTTTAGGTGTTGTTTTTCCTTTGCTTGCCAGCAATCAGGGACAAAGGAGTTCCTCACTTGAGCAGACTAGATTAATCACTAGCAGATTAATCACTCTCATTTGCCAGCAATTAGTTTATCCTGAATCAGGAAGTCTCCCTCCAACCAGGAAAAAAAAATCCTTTTTAAAGGAAAGGATTAAATTATATGTATGTGATAAGGTATTAGTGTGACTGAAGGCTGTAATGCCAAAAAGATTATAATGAAGAAGAGAATGTGGAGAGCCAACATGGTGTAGTGCAGGGGTAGGCAAACTTTCCCCTTTAAGGGCCAAGGGACTTCAGCTCCCAGAAGCCTCAGCCATGTTGGCCAATAGTCCCATGTTGGCCAATAGCTCCTGGGACCCTTGGCCCTTAAAAGGGAAAGGTTGCCTACCCCTGGTGTAGTGTTTTAAGCACTGGACTATGACTGGGAACCAGGGCTTAATCCTGGTTTGGCCATGGAAACCCACTATGTGATCTTGGGCAAGTCACACTCTCTCAGGGGGGAAGCAGATGGCTTAAAGAGCCGTTTTGGGGGCAGGGAAGGGGAGGGGCAGCCACATGGTGGGTGCCCCAACCCCTTACCCAGGTCGTCCTCGGAGCAGCCGGCCCTCCGCATGGCCGGCGCTCCGAGGAGGACCTCCCGCTGCAGTGTCCATACACGCTGCAGCGGAAAAGTCACTGAAGGTGCGCTGGCAGCCTTTTGCGGCGCACCTTCGGTGGCTTGTGGAAGGAGCGCTATTTTAGGGGGATACCTCGGTCCTGCGGCACAGCTTCCCGGGGCAGCCCATGGCCGCCCGCCTGCTTTCCCCCTCAGTCTCACAAGATGGCAATAACAAACCTCCTCTGAAGAAACTTGCTAAGGAAAGCCTGTGACAAGCTTGCCTTAGGGTTGCTATAAGTCGGAAATGACTTGAAGGCACAAAACAGAAAGTTTCAAATATATAGCACTTTTGAAAAGAACACAATTTTAGAGGGAGAAGAGACTGGTATGATAAAGTCATTAGTTTGTAATGTAATCAGGGGCTTTGCATTTTGTAATCAGGTATAAAATATAAAGAGAGAAATGGATTAAAAAGTTGTGGTAGGATCAGAGCTTAGAACCAGAACCAAAGCTGAAAACAAAGCATAGTGATTGATGTATTTGGGGAACTGATGTTCAAAGTGACTTTTACAAACTCTGGGTGTGGCAATAACTCAGTAAAAGTCTCTAACAGCATCTAGTAGTTGATAGGCAATTGCCCAAAATTCTTCCCAGTTCTCAAGGTCCATTCATACTACACAATTATAGTGCTATATTCCACTTTAAATGGCATGGCAACACACTGTAGAATCCTGAGAGTTGCAGTTTAGAGAGATGCATTTAGAATACATAGAGAGCTCCAGTGTCTCACCAAACTACAAACTCAAGGATACCATAGCATGTTGCAATGGCAGTTAAAGTGGAATCATAGTGCTATCTATAATCATGTAGTTCAGGGGTCGGCAAGTTTTCCTTACCTGGGGCTGGTCTGCTGGCCTCCAGGTCTTCCGCAGGCTGAGGGTGGGTGGGAAATGGCGGCGCACGTGCTGACGCGTGCGCGGCCCCCACCAAGCCCCACCACTGCCAACCCCTGCCGCCACTGCGCGCGCTGCCACCGTGCATGTCACAGCCGCCATTTTGTTTTCCAAAATGGTGGCCACGACTTGTTTGCGCATGCGCAGTACTCCTGCGCATGCGCAAACGAGTCACAGCTGCCATTTTGAAAAACAAAATGGTGGGCGCGATGTGCGCAGCGGCAGTGGGCGGCGGCGGCAGCAGCGGCGGGGAGTCAGCAGGCCTCGGGGGGTGGACCCAGCCCATGGGCTGTAGGTTGCCGACCCCTGATGTAGTTGAATGGGTTTCTGGTCATCACTATGCCTGCTGGTAACTATAACATATACTGTGCTCACTAATTTGATGTCATGCACAAAAATATTGGGGACTGTCTGCCATGTAAAGATAATAACTTTGCCCCCTCTGTCCTTCACTATCAAAGGTACATTTAAAAACATATCAGTGGTCAGCCATCCAATGGTTCCTTCAGTGGTAACCATTAAAACATTTATTTTAATAAGCAATTTGTCATACAGATGTCTGTCTCTCTAAGATAACATTTTTGAATGACACTTTGAGACTAGAGAATATTTGCATGTGGCTTCAGTGACACTAATACTTTTAGCACAAGGAGGTACTATCAAAATTAACAATAGTCAGGCAAAGGAAATTTCACATTGTGGAATATTGTCTACAAATGCAAAGCAGGAAAATGGTATTTCTTAAGTAAATTTACTTAATTATGAAGTGAAAGTGAAAGGCAACAGGAAAGACGAACAATGCAACAAGATTGCTAAAGTAATAAAGAACTTCACTGATTATAATTCTTAATGTATTATGAATATCCTTGTACGACAACTGCAGCAAAGCAATCTAGGAGGAATCTCACTAACTGAAACACTATGTATATATGTTTAGACAGCTGGTTACCTGAGAAACCATCTTATTTATTTATTTAGTATGCAGTCTTTCACCTGGAGATGGACTCAGGGCAGATCACAAAATGAATCATCTAAAACTAGATTATTATTAAAAACCTAATTTTAAATACAATTAAAATCATATTAAAATAGTATATACAGTATAAAATCATTAAAAAGCATACGACAGTTAAAATAAAGTTTGCACACACACCCATGAAAAGGCTCCCTACAAGAATTTACTTATTAAAAACCTGCATTAATAAAAAGGGTTTTGTCTGCCAGTGAAAAGAAAGCAGGGAAGAGGCCAGCCTTGCCTCCCATGACAGGGAATTTTCAAGGGTAGACACAACCATTGAGAAGACCAAATGAGCCTACAATGGTGGTGGGGCTGAGACAAAGCCTTCCTCTGTGGATCCAGAGACTCTGGCAGGTTTGTATATGGAGATGGTCTTTCAGATAGTCTGGACCTAGGCTGTATAAGGTTTCATAAGTCATGACCAGCATTTTGAATTGTGCCCAGAAATGAAGCAGTAGCTAGTGATGGTGTTTTAACAATGGAATCATATACTCCCTCTAACTGGCCACAGCCAGCATTCTGGCTTTAGCATTTTAGCCACTGAAGTTTCCAGTTTCCAAAAGTAGCCTCACACAGAGTGTGTTACAGAAGTTCGAATGGGATGCAATGAAGGCATGTGTTACCACAGCCAGATCTGGCTTTTCAAGGAACAGGTGCAGCTGGCACAAAAATACATTCCTGACCAACTCAGGGTTGAGTCTGGAGTACACCCACACTGCAGGCCTGAGTGTGAACCAATCCAGCAAAGTTTGAATTCTTATTCCCTGATCTGCTTTCGACTGACTAGGAGTACTTCTTTCTTGTCTGGATTAAGTTTCAATTTGTTTTCCCTCATCCAATCCATTACCCAGGGCAGACATTGGTTCAGTACCAAGACAGCTTCAGGAGCCCTGGTGGCACAGTGGTTAAATACTGGTACTGCAGCCACAAGGTTGTGAATTTGATCCTAGGGCTCCAGGTTGACTCAGCCTTCCACCCATTCATAGGTTGGTAAAATGAGTACCCAGCTTGTTGGGGGCAATTGGCTTACAGATTGTAAACCAAATAGAGAGTGCTGAGTTCACTATTAAGTGGTATAGAAATATAAATGCTATTGCTATTGCTATTCCAGTGGTCACACTGAACCCCAAAACTCTGGATGACCTCTCCAAGTGGTTTCATGAGTATGTTAAACAACATGGGGGCAAACTGACCCCTGAGAGACCTCACAGGCCAAGGGCCAGGCTATCAAAGAGGAGTCCACTTTTGAATTTTCCTCTCTAGGAAGAACTGGGACCACTTTAGGACAGTTCCCTCAAGTCTCTCTCAAAAACACAGCCCAGGAGGATATTACGGCTTATGGCATCAAAAGCTGCCGAGAGGTTCAGCAGAACCAACAGGGACACATTCCCCCATCCAGTTCTCTGAGTAGGTCATCCACCAAAGCAACCAGAGTCTTGGTTCCATAGGCAGGCCTGATGCCAGACTGAAATAAATTTGGCTAATCTATTTCATCCAGGAATCCGTGGAGCTGGGAAGCCACCATGCAGGCTCTTGCTCAGAAAAGGAATGTTTGAGACTGGCCTACAATTTTTGAGCATGGTGAGATTCAGGGATGATTTTTTAAAAATAGCTTCTCCCTCAGAAACATTTGGTCTAAATTAGGCTTTCAGTAGGTTCCTCATGCTTCTTTGATGTGCTGTGCAGTTGTTTGGGGGAGGACATTTAGCACTGTGGAATTAACTTGGCACAACATTTTCCCCTCTAAAATGCTCAATCTTGAGTGCTAAAAACCTAGACTGAAGACTTACTGGTTTTTGCGGGCCCTCCCTTTGTGGTCCAAACTACTATATATTTCACAAAATATAAATGCCATATTTTAATTTTCTGCATTTTAGTTATTGTAAGTTTTTACTTGTTGTTGACCACTTATAAATTTTCAACCCTAAGTGTTTATTCTTAAATAATCACTTTCTGTATGTATATATCAGAAAAAAAATAGATATCTATGCTTGATTGGAATTTGATCAATTTGATTAAAACAGAAGAGATATATGTTCAGCCTGGCTTATTTTTATTTTTAAAGAGGATTTTTATGTACTTTAATACATTTGAACATAGCCACAGACACCTAAATGTTAATAGCCTGCTGCTGTTAAGTTGGTTGCTTTGGAGACTTCCAATTACATGATATAGACGACATGGCATTTCTGAACTTGTATTTTGTGGCAGATGGCACCCTGTGTCAAAGCAAAGAAATAAATCCATTTGAGCCCTTGTGTTCTTACATTATTACCAACAGATTGTCAGCCAGAGTAAAGTGCAAAAGTACATGGCTCAAATGACAATATTTCTGCAGAAACTGATTCTGAACCAAAAGATAAAACTATTGATGTTTTGATTTGGGAAAACCATTTTCTTCTTCACTTTTTATTACTTGTCTACCACAATCTGTATCAGAGATTGACTGAAGGAACTGGGGGGAACCACCACTGAACTTGCTCTGATATGTAGCTAATTGCTACACCTAACAGACATACCCAATCAGTCTTGCCAAAAATGAGCAATGCTATATTGGTTTTCTCATATTTTGTTAATTGTGTAGGATAAAACTGTTCTGTATCTCATGCTAAACCTACATTTTATTTTTATTGTTTTCATTTACATGTAATGAGCAATTCTGTTTCAGGAAATGATTTTCAGATCAATAATCAAGAGGGGCACTGGCTTCAACCCTCCTCCGCGTCTGTATATTTGTACCTTTAAAGCTCTCTTTCTGAAAGCATTCATACACAGAAAAATCCATAGGATGAGGATACCCATTAGAACTTTATTAATGACCCAGCATACTACTGCAGGACTCTCCTGCTAAATTACAATGTTATGGCACCTTACTCAATTCAATGGGCTCCTAATGTACTGGATTTTATATGTGAATGGAAGTAAATAGAATAAGTAATTTGCATTTGGCAAAAATATTGAGCTGTTGAATAAAAGACCTACAGGAATATGGCACTGTTGTTATAATGATGCCTCAAGTGAAGGCCCTCTGAAAATAAGCTGGCACACAGCCCAAGTACTTAGCTTATATGCTGCATATAATGTAAGGGTGTGATTCCTCTAAAAATTTGTTCTCATAGGGAGGAATGAATAGCTTATCCATTTTCTCTGTGCTGCAAGAATATTTTCAAAAACTGAAGACCTTCTGGCCAAGGGGAAGAAAGTCTTCCCTACCCCAGATGCACCATTTGTTTGCCTTCCCCTCAACAGGATTCATTTTAACATAGTTTCCTAATACTTTAGAAGTTCCTTTTAAATTCTGATCACTTTCCAGCCTTTGAATATTTTCCCATTCCTGATATAATAACATGCACATCGTAAAACTAGGCTATTGAATTCACTCCTCTTTTTCTTTTCTACTCTGGTTTTGGAGTTTTGTTGTTGTTTGGAACTAAGGCCTATATTTCTTTTCCCTAAGTTAATATGTTTCCAAACTGTTACTCAACTCATCTGGCTCTTTGTGATAAAGAGCAGAAAAGCTGGATGTAGGTGTGTCTTATGATATTCAAAAAAAGAGGGAGAGTGACTGTATGAGCCAATATGAACACAGCATCTGCATCTCTTTCAGAGGAGAGCTGTTCAAGCTGCCAATATAGAGCTAATGTCTCATGTCCCATAAGAGTGGGAGCTAAGAACTCTTCTGTTCAAATCTTCCCTTAGTCATGGTTCTCTTAGGACCTTTAGAGACTGCCAGAAATAATGCAACTTGACTCCACTTTAACTGCCCTGGCTCAGTGC
Source organism: Phrynosoma blainvillii (assembly GCA_026167975.1). Taxonomy (NCBI): domain Eukaryota; kingdom Metazoa; phylum Chordata; class Lepidosauria; order Squamata; family Phrynosomatidae; genus Phrynosoma; species Phrynosoma blainvillii. The sequence goes on along the minus strand of JANUYF010000003.1, from coordinate 44,761,991 downwards.
TAGGGAATCATGGGAACTGTAGTTTATTGTGGCACCAGAGCTTCTGACAGAGAAGGCTCAATGTCTCAGAAAAAAACTACAATTCCCATGACACCCTAGCACTGAGTCAGGGCAGTTAAAGTGGAGTCAATTTTCTGAGACATTGAGCCTTCTCTGTCAGAGAGCTCTGGTGCCACAATAAACTGCAGTTCCCATGATTCCCTAGCACTGAGTCAGGGCAGTTAAAGTGGACTCAAGTTGCATTATTTCTGGTAGTCTGTAAAGGCCCAAATTAGTCTTCTCCACTTTTCCATCTGCAAAATAGGGACAAATTCAAACATTCGATTTCCAATTTCCAATAACCAGCATTTCTTGATAAAATCATTTGAGATGCCAGGCAAGGAAAGATCTTTGCTCAGGACGCTACAGAACTGTTGCATACCCTCCAACTGTCCTGATTTGGCAAGGGCAGTCTCAATTAATGTTCTTTCTTCCCACTTCTTCAGCTGCTTTAAAATGTCCCAGTTTCTCTGTCCTCCTCCTACTTTCCCCTTTGCCCTCACTTCTCTTCAGTTGGTGGAAACTGATTGCAAAGTGCAAAAATAGTTTGCATTCAATTAAGTCAGCAGAGGAAAGAGGACAGGAAAGGGTAGAGTCTTGCCCTTCCCATTAGGATTAGACAAAAGCAAACAGCTGCAACCTCTTCTAGTTTGTGTGTTCTTTCTCGTTTGTATTTTTTGCCATCATGACCACACGTTGATGTTGCTTGGTTACACATGGCCCAGTTTCCATTTGTGAACTGTTGGAAGGAATGCTGTTGCCTCTCAAGTTGCCACTGCTGTGCTATAAGAACCAATGGCTTGACTCAGTAACAGACAGGTTTCTACGGTCACTTGAAAGCAGAGTTGCTTTCAAGCATGGACAGCATGAGACATTTTGGTGTTATGCACACCTTGTCAGTTTTTACAGCCCCAAATTTTTCATAGCAGTGAAGATGAAAATAAAAGTGACACTCCATGGACCTCATTTCCAAGTAGAATTGCTCTTTAGGTGTGTTCCCAGAAGTGTAAACCTGCTGGAAATCAAGGCATACAGAAATTCGTTTAAAGAAAGCCTGGCACTTTTTTTCTGCAGTAGCACAACTAATTCTGATAGTGGAGGAAAGCATATGGCTTAGTGGTTTGAGTGAACTATGACTCTGGACAGCATGGTTTGATTCCCTGCTCAGTCATGAAACCAACAGCATGACCTTGGGCAAGTCACATGCTCTCAGCTTCAGGGAAAGGCACTGGCAAACCTCCTCTGAACAAACCTTGCCAAGCAAACCCCATGATAGGGTTGCTTTAGGGTTGCCCAAGTTGGAAATTACTTGAAGGCACACAACAAAGGAAAATGTATGGACCTGGATGAATTCAGAAAATCACAAAAAAGATCAGATATAGATATATAGGTACATTTGAGCAGAAAGAGGCACAAAACTGAAAAGTGGTATGCTTTGGAGGAGGTGGGACTGAATGATCTCAGGAGAAGGGCTCGCTCCACATTCCCTGACACCTTCTGGCCCACTGGTTTATACCCTGTTGGGCAATATGTCCTCCAAGACCACTCCTCTTTCCTAGGCTCACATCCACCTACTTTTGAATAGAAAAAAAGAGAGAGGTATAATTTTCCATTTAGACTGAGGTTTAGTAGTCACACCAGCTGAACTAAGCTGGAAATAGATAACCATTTTTTCAGAGTTGAATGTGGTATCGTTAGAGGCATCACTTTCCATAAAACTCATTTATTTTGCCCCACAAGGTTTGAATACAGGATAGTAGAGGAACTAAAACACTAGTTTTAAGTACTGATACAAAATTCAGGAGTTTCTGTCAGATTTTTTTTTGTTTTGTTTTGCAGGCTTAAATTAGTTATATAAAACAATTAAATCAGCCTAGCTATGAAATTTTAAAGTTCTCTCTATCCTTCCTAATGAATGTACTGATTATCTTGCCAGATCTTGGTATTTTCTTGTTAAGATCACTCCTATAATAATTAAATCCCTTGCATCTTATATATTTCCCTGAAAAGAATAATTTTGCCTCACTTAAATGAATATATAAACATCCATATTAAAACCAAATGCAATGTTCCCAATAGCCTTGAGGTATCTCTGTTTCTACAGATATCAATAAACATATGGACAGCTGAAGTATGTGAGATTAGTATTACACTGAGCCACATGAGCATCTTCTTTACATTCATAATCAAAATATTTTTGAGAATTATCTATGAACAAACTCTAACCAAGCAACTAAACAGCTATACTGCCTCCAAGTTTTCTTTGGTCAGCTTCCTCACAAATCCATGCACCCTAGGTGTTGTTAATGCTGTTATCAAAGGAAATTAGGGGGGATGTATTTAGCAATGCATTTAAACCCATTTGTTCAGTGGAAATTATGAGCTTCGTATAATATTTGCTTTGAAAACAAGCTGTAATTATGTTTATAATCTGTACATTTTAAGAGACTGAAATCTTTCCTTATGGCAATTTCACTGAATATCCTGCAGAGTGAGAGAGCTCAAATCACATTTTTATTCATGTTTTTCTATGTTATTTCCTCATTTTTTAAAGATTACTATTTATTTCCAGTAAACCTGGTTTGGAAACAATATGAGTTCTAATTCTTAATTTCTTCCTCAGCATTGCTCCATAATAGCATCAAATGAAAATAATGGACATTATCTGCCAAGGATTAGTTCAACACTAGTTTCTTCCAGATGACTACCAAAAAGTGAGCAAATGAGAGAGAAAGCACATTCTGGTAATAGAGAACCTCACTTATTGAGGGTTGGTGTCTTTTTATGTTACCTACAGATCCAAATTGATTTTAATTCCTGTAAAAGACGATAGGCATCACAGGAGCCTTAACCAGTCATCATTCAGTTCCCATGACATTGTAGGCAACTTGGCCAATTATCATGGAGATCTCTTCCGTGCCTTTGCTCACTACTCTGGGTGTCAAGCTCCAGTATGGGCATGCCTATATATATATATATATGTGTGTGTGTGTGTGTGTGTGTGTGTGTGTGTATATATATATATATATATATATTAAAGTTGCACTTTTCTGAAAATCTTAATAAAACTGTAAGGAATATCTGCCTCTCCGCTGGTTGTGGGAAGGAGGAAGGGCTAAAAGAATGCAGCATAAAACCATAAAGTTCCCTGGGCTGTTTGTTCTTGTTGTTTTCATCTATCCTGGATTTTTTGAAAAAACAACAACAAAAATGCACTCTCTGGGTGGGAATAAAATGTTGTTGGTCTTGAGGACTGCCTCTGAATTATCTGGAACAACCAAAGCATTGTCTCATTTTACAAAATCACACACACACACACACACACACACACGAGAGGTACAGCAAAAAAATATGCAGCAGCCAATTGCAAACTTGTGTGTTTACCTCCATTGTCATCATCATTGTGTGCCTTCAAGCCATCTCCAATTTATGGCAACCTTAAAGTGACCCTATCTTGGGGTTTTCTTGGCAAGATTTGTTCACAGGAGGTTTGCCATTGCCTTTCCCTGAGGCTGACAGCATATGACTTTTCCAATGTCATTATGGGCCTTTGCAGACTGCCAGAAATAGTGCAAATAGAGTCCACTTTAAGGGTTAGGGTTAGTGCTAGGGAGTCATTGAAACTGTATTTTTTTCCGAGACATTGAGCCTTCTCTGTCAGAGAGCTCTGGTGCCACAATAAAATACAGTTCCCATGATTCCCTAACCCTAACCCTAACCCTTAAAGTGGACTCAATTTGCACTATTTCTGGCAGTCTGCAAAGGCCCTAAGCCACCAATAATCAGTGGGAACCATCCTTTTCATCAGGACAGAGCTACAGACATTTGAAATGAATTCCACTTTAAAAAAAACAAAACCCAAAAAACCCAACACTAAACCACATACATACTGAAAAAAGTAATTAATTGCACTATTTTGAGATAAACCCTGGACCTCAGAAGTTGCATAAAATGCTATAAATTTTTAAATTAATTTAATAAAAAATAATTTAATTGTTGAAACAGGTGCTTATAAAAAGCTTCAAACATTTCAGTTATAGAATTCTCAGCGTATAGGCAGGGAATTTAGAGGATGGTTCTGGAGACAAGAGATATTTTGTCTTCTGAATTAAGGCCACACGGCATCAAGTTGTCAAATCTGTATGTACAGAGAGAGAGAGAGAGATTTGGGGAGGTTGGGTTAATCATAAAAATACTTAATTATTGAGGACTGCATACCCTCCAGCATTTCATAAATGAAAACTGTAAAATATGGCCAAGAGACATCAAAGTATGGTCAAGATGGCAAATGTTATTAATGAGGAAGAACACACAAGCTAGGAGAGGGTGTAGTAATTTGTTTTTCACTGAACCAAATGGGAAGGGCAAGATTCCACCCCAACCTTTTCTCTCCATCTGCTGAATTAAGAGCAAAGTACTTTTATTTTCTGTAAGCAACATTCGATTCTACAATTTTTCAGTATGTTGATAGTTAATTGTTATAGAGGTGAAACACTTCTTGAACCAAAGCAGGCATTACTGTTTCTCACTATCACTCAGACTTCTTTGGGTGGGAGCTCTTGTTTTGGACCCTGCCCAGTCTCCACACTTGCACCTTCTGCCCTTCCAGCAAATTTTACGATGCTTCTCAATCTGTTCAGTTTACCCATCAAGCTTTATTTAACCTCCCTCCAACTTTGCCACTATGCATATTATAATAGCATATAAAGATGCTTGTTCTATTAAGGGGAAAAATTAATTTCCTACTTGTATATTTAAGATAGAGGCCAAAAAAGTCTGAGCCCTTTCATTTTTCTCTCTCAGTGTTATTTTCTTTAAGCCAAAAGCAAATTTATGGTGGTGACAGAGGATCTAACTTGATGAACAAAAGGAGATGTGCAAATTTCTAGTTTGTTTTTAAAATAAAATTAGCAAGTAAACGCTGTTGATTAGTATAATTTGCCATAGCATTGTAGTCCTGGAGGAAGTGGAAGCCAACCCTTTTCTATAGTTCTATTTTCCCTCATAATCATGTTTCTCAAAGCTGTTAGAAGAGGAGAGGACCACTATTGTTGCCAGTAGTGAGAAAGGAAACAAAAGGAAAAGAGATTCCACCTCAACATTAGGAGGAACTTCCTGACAGTAAGGGCTGTTCAACAGTGGAACACACTTCCTTGGAGGTCTTTAAATAGAGTCTGGATGGCCATCTGTCGGGGATGCTTTAATCGGGAGTTCCTGCATGGCAGGGGGTTGGACTGGATGGTCCTTGTGGTCTCTTCCAACTCTATGATTCTACTAGTAAATATGCCCTGCAGTGAAAAAGGAGAATGTTCAACATAAGGAACTGCTGGACAAGTATCAGAATGACATCACATCCCAAAGTTTTCAGGACACAGTACCATCTGCCAACAGGGTCCTTTTTGCCCCCTTGAAGAATTCATGGGAGAATGTGAAAGGGCAAAAAAGAAAGAGAATCCCCCCTCCTTTGTTCTACCTTAGGGTGGCTATTGATCCTGTTACAGAGGACACCCATTTATTTGAAAGGCAGTCAGGGGGACAATCCTCTGTTTAAAGGCACTATTTCAAGGGGCTGTCAAGTGCAACTCCTATTTTAAAATAAAGAATATAAGAGAGGTGCACTAAGAGCATTGAAGTTGCTTGTCAAATGCTACTCCCTGGACTGCAGACTGAACTACACAGGTCACCTACCAATTTTTACTTTCTTCAATTATATGCACCATATTTTTATTTCCTTTATAGTAATATCTTGTAAAAAAAAAAAAAAAGTAAAGGTAAAGGTTTCCCCTTGACATGAATGTCTAGTCATAACTGACTGTAGGGGGCTAATCTCTGTTACTAAACCAGAGAGCCAGTGTTGTTTGAAAACAACTTTGGTAGTCATATGACCAGAATAACTGCATGGAACACGGTTACCTTCCCACTGAACTGATACCTATTTATCTACTTGCATCTGCATGCTTTCAAACTGCTACATTGGCAGAAGCTGGGACTAGTAGCAGGAGCTCACACCATCATGCAGCACTTGTCAGAACTGGCATATTAACCACTAAGCACTTGTATATATGCATATAAAACCAGTATATGTGGTCTTTCTTCTATGCTCTCTTTTGTCCTGGCTAATATATGTCCTCTTTCAGGCAATGTGCAAGTAGATATCCTACAGCCTTACATCTTTCCACTTCCCAGTCTCATGAATATTACTTGCAGATGTTTATTTGTATTATTTTAAGCCTGAGGTGAGCAACATGTTGGTAGGCTCCTATTGTTCCTTACCATTGGCTGTGTTCACTAAGACTGGTCGGCATCACAGTAGACAACATCTGAAGGGTCACAAGTTGCCAGCCTCTGCTTTAAACTAGCATTTCCTCCCATTTCAACTCTTTTACAAGTATGTATTATCCAACTTTTTTTTTAAAAAAAGTAGATTTTAATTTGGTTTTCCAAATCCCTAGATAGTTATTTTAGTAGCTATTGTGACTGAAATTCCATAGCACATTAGAATACGAAGACAGCATATTTTATGTCTGTTCTTTTGCTTTTTGAATACATCCTTTCAAGCACTGAAACTACTTTTCCTTTAAGATCTTTTCCACAAATGAAGCCCATTAAGACTGTTTCTCTTTAGACTGTTCAAGACAGTCTAGACGAAAGGAGCTGAGGCAATGAATCTAAAGGGCAGAGAGAACAGAAGTATTAAAATGATAGTGTGCTTTGTGTTAAAATTTTCTATTTTTATCTTCCAAGAAGAGTTCTGCACTTTGTTATGCTGATGAAAAGAAAGTTTTCAGTCAACAACTTTAATTTCCTCCAGTGTGGTTTCATTTTCTTCAGACTAGCAACTGAAGATTTTACACAATCAAAAAAGGTGCTTAATTGTACTTTCTCTTAAGTGGTTTAATCCTTCAAGTTCTGGTACAGAGCCAATTGAATAAAAAAAGAGAAGATAGAAAACTCACACCCATGACATGCTGGAGCAGTGAAAGAGAGTGAATAGGCTGGCTTTCAAGTATATATATTTTTTTAAAAAATAATTAGCCAGGATGAACACTGGAATTACACAGAGAGGTTGACAAAAGTGGACACATGGGTAGGGGATCAACTTATCATGAGTGTTAAACACAAGATTTCATACAACTGTTTGGATATAGTTCAGCTGAGATATTTGACAATTATGCATATCAGCTATATAATGAGATGAGCTGCAAGAAAATGAGACCAAGCTAAACTCTGTCATTCCCAGGGAGGGCTGAGCTTGTCTTAAAGTAAATGTAGAAATTATGAAACTAGTAAGTGTAAGAAAGTGTAGAAACTATGGAGCTAGATGGACTAATCCATTGGTATATGGCTCCTTTTTATGCTCAAGAGTGAGCAGAAGAAAAAACAGTCCTCCTCCAACCTTCCCAAATTTTGGATCAATGCCATTGTTGGGTCTTTACAGACTGCCAGAAATAATCCAGCCTGAGGCCACTTTTACTGCCTTGGCTCAATGCTAGGGAATCATGGGAACTGTAGGTTTTTTTCTGAGACATTGAGCCTTCTCTGTCAGAGAGCTCTGGTGCCATAATAAACTACAGTTTCCATGATTCCCCAGTACTGAGCCAGGGCAGTTAAAGTGTCCCCAAGCTGGATTATTTCTGGCAGTCTGTAAATGCCCAATGTTGACTGGAACACTTGCACACAGTTCCAACAGCTGTTCTATAGAGCTGGGAAGTAACAAGATGTAAGTAGTACCATTATTTGTATAGATAATAAGGGGACAATGTTATGTTTTTAAAGTACCAACATTATTATTTTTAGCATTACAAGTGACATGTGCTTCTTACTCATAAAACACTGCAAGGGGGTCATTTGGAGAGATCTTTGTCCATTTTGTATTTTTAAATGTATTTTAAAAATGAGTATCAATGAAAAAGTAATGTAAAACTTACACACTCATATAACTCTTATTTTTCATATAACATATAACTCTTTAAATAATGAGTAATGAGTAATGCTGATCATTTTTAAAGAAGATTAGACATATGAACAATGCATAATAAATTACAGTGGGGCCTCCATATTCACTGGGATTAGGGGTGCAGGACCCCTGTGAAAGTGTAAAAACCACAAATAAAAAACAGCCTATTTTTAACCTGAGAGAACACCTCTCTAGAAATCTCCAGGTATTCCAGTACAACTCTATGGTCAACATCTGGCAGAAGCTGAGTTACTAAGCCAAAGAGTCAGCATTGTCAGAGACTACTCTGTGATCATGTGGCTAGCATGATTGCACAGAATGATGTTTACCTTCCCACTAGAATGGTACCTATTTATCTACTTTCATTTGCATGCTTTCCAAACTGCTATGTTGGCAGAAGCTGGGACTAGTTACAGGAGCTCACCCCATCATGCAGCTCCCAGGCCTCGAACTGTCAACCTGCCAATCTTGCAATCAATAGAGTCAGCATCTTTAACACTTGAGCCACTGCATCCTCAACACATAAGTGGTTAAAATATAAGGATATGTTGATAGTTGAGGGAGTAAAACATAGATTCAAAACACAGAAAGAGCTTAAACAAGAAGATACAGATTGCCACTGGTATCCCTACAGACAACTAAGAGAAAGGTACAGAATAGATGTCAAATTGCAAAACTTTGATACTGACAATTCAGACTTAGGAGTTTATCACACGGGGAGCCCCGTGCAAAATCGCTCTTTAAAGTGGAAAAAAAAAAGCAAAAGCGGAAGCTTTTAATGAACGGGATTTCTCCCATGCTGCTCTGTGTGAAATGTGAAAGTGCTGTTAACAGGGAGGTTAATCAGAACGAAAACCCCTCATTTTTACTTTCAGGTTTTTCTGAAAGTAAAAAGAAGCGTAAATGAGAGGTTTTTGTTCAGATTAACTTCCTTTTAACATCAATTTAACAGTGACGTTGTGTGAAATCATGACCGCTTTTGTAGTTTTTTTTCTAATTTAAAGCCCCGTTTTTGCACAGGATTTCCCCCGTGTGATAAACTCCTTAGAAAAAAAATCTTTGGAACTGGAAATAAAACAATTAATTTCAAAATTGAATAAACTACTCTTGAAATGGGGAACTGAAGAAGAATTAATAAAACCAAATATGATAAAATGGTCCCAACATATAGGTAAGGCAATAGAGCTGGATCAGTGGGAAAGAATGTGGAAACAATGAATGAAATATACATGTAGTCAAGATCTAAAAGAGAACAATTATAAAAATTTTCTAAGATGGCAATTGTCACCATATAAAATTACAAAAATGTATAGAGCTGCATCAAGTAAATGCTGGAAATGTGAACAACATCCTGGGACATATTATCATATTTGGTGGATGTGTCCTCTAGCTAAAAGTATTGGCTATCAATATATAGGGTGGCTATGACAGAACTAGAAAAGATCCTAAAATGCAAAGATATACAACTCAGCACCAAAGTCAGAAAAATAGAAGCCATCGTATTCCCTATTACCATGTATGGATGTTAGAGCTGGACAGTCAAAAAAGAAAATATGAGGACATTCAACGCATTTGAAATGTGGTGCTGGAGAAGAGTGCTGAGGATCTCATGGACAGCCAAAAGGGCAAACAAATGGGTCCTAGAGCAGATCAAGCCAGAAATATCCCTAGAGCAGATCAAGCCAGAAATATCCCCCAGTGCCAAGATGACAAGACTTAGGGCCTTTACAGACTGCCAGAAATAATGCAACTTGAGTCCACTTTAACTGCCCTGGCTCAGTGCTAGGGAATAATGGGAATTGTAGTTTTTTTCTAAGACATTGAGCCTTCTTTGTTCGAGAGCTCTGGTACCACAATAAACTACAATTCCCATGATTCCCTAGCACTGAGCCAGGACAGTTAAAGTGGACTCAAGCTGAATTATTTCTGGCAGTCTGTAAAGGCCCTTAGACTATCATACTTTGGACACATCATGAGAAGGCATGAATCACTGGAAAAGACAATAATGTTAGGAAAGGTGGAAGTAGAAAGAGAGGAAGGCCACATGCTAGATGGATGGACTTTATTAAAGAGACCACAAATATGAATTTGCAGAAGCTAGGCAGAGCAGTAGAGGACAGATGGGCCTGGAGATGTCTCAACCATAAGGTCACCATGGGTTGAGATTGATGTGAAGGCAGTTGAAAACAACAAATCAATATACAAAGTAATAGTGGAAGAATTAAAGATACAAATCTTTTTAAAAGCAGAGGCAATGCTACTAGGGATGGTTGAGGACAAAGTGGAGAAACTATATGGTAGACTTATTTTTCATCTACTTACAACAGCAAGAATCACATTTGCAAAGATGTGGAAAAAAGAGGAAATTCCTAAAGTAGAAGTTTGGTTAATGAATGTATATGAGGTTATGATGTTAGACAAGCTAGCATTTAGATTGAAAGACACGTCTGAAAAAACATATGTAAAAGAATGGAATAAATTGAGGGAATACTTAAAAAACAGGTGGGAAGAGAACAGTGGATTTTTTAAAATAAAAATAGCAGTATTAGAAAGAATTAGAGATAATTTTCTAGGCTAAAATGTTAACAACAGCCAGAAACACAATAAAGGTGTGTGTGTGTGTGTATTATACAATACAAGAAAGAAGTAATACTTGGAATATACAGAACAACAGAATTTATAAGAATATAGAATGGAGAAGAATATATAAGAAGATAAACAATGTTTACTAAGAGGTCAATGTTTGGCATAGCAAAATTAAAAATAGGATGTACAATCAGATTTTACAAATTAAGATAAACAATATTAAGCTGGAAGACATATAGGAATGAAAGACAAAGCTTGCAAGGCTGGAAGTCATATGTTACACGTTTATGTGTTTTGTTATATTCAGGATATGTTTTATATGTTAGGGTAAGTGTTGTATTTTTTAGGTTTAATGTAGATATTATAAGTATGTGTTGTGTATATGTTAGGTCATGACTGTATATTTGGATGTTGTTTATTATATTAAGGAAAAAATTAATAAAGAGAATATAAAAAAGAAAATATTTTTAAAAACCAAACAGAAAACCTTGATCTTGCCATTTTATATAAGGGGCAGCATTTTACTAAACCAATGTATATAATGGGACATGGGCATTCATGGGTTTTGGTATCCAGGAAGCTGGAACTAAACCCCAGTTGATACCAAGGACCTATTGTAAATAATATGCTTTTAATACAGAAGTTTTCTGAAGACCAAGCTTGGGAGAGCTGTATTGGCAATAAATCACTGTGAAAGCACGTGTATGAATTCTGCATCTGTAGAGCAGGAAAATTTTACATAACAATTTTGCAAAAGCAATTCAACACTATGAACAAGAAGGCTAAACTCATTCATGTAGAACTGCTGCTCTAAAAGCCATTTGCCACCTGCCTCTGTTATCTGGGGACTCTACACAATTGCCACCATTAAATAGCTTTCCTTATTAAAAATTCAACATTTTTTCCATTTCCCAGATTTTGTTCCTCAGGGCTCACTATCACTTATACTTATTCCTATATGAATGCCAGCAAATTTTGGATGTACAGTCAGTGGAACTGTTCATTGCTACATGGACAAATGTGTGAAGCAAATGTAGACAAATTCTAGCTGATCCTGCTTTGTTGAGTAACCAATAGATGAAGTCCAGTGCTGTTTGAATGCATTCGTTATTCTGTGTCCAGCTAGCAGAAGTAAAAGCACAACTGCATATGTGGAAACAGAAAAAACAATATGGCCACACTGATAAATACCATAGAAACATTTCCATTTGTCTTCAGACCCATCCACAAGATTGTTTATTGCTGAATACTTTCCTCTAATTATCCAGGTATGGAAGGCACCAAGAAATACACAATGATTATGCTAACACCATACAAACACATACACATAAAGCACCCACACATCACTTCTGTGTTTAGCAAGCCCATATAGTCCTGGAGCTGCTATGGAGCTGCAACCAGTCTATTTTCTTGGACCTCTATGGGCCACACTGAACCATTTACAAAACAAGAAGTGACTGGAAGGTCAATGCTGGTTTTCAAAAAATGCTATTTTCAATCTTTGAAGTGGAGGAGAAGAAGAGCATTTACACGGAGAATCACAATCCATGGAGACACTATTTTTATTTTTATGTTTTTAAAAATGTGGGGCGTCAAGGGGGTATCAAGAACATTAGGAGCATATGTAGCCCATGAGCCAATCTAGTATCACATATAACTACGTAGTCTCAAAGTTCCCGCAGTGCTGTTTGCAGTGTGTACTACTTGCTAGAATTAGTAACTTTTGCATGCCTATACTCACTAATTGATAGTTTGCATGTTTGTTTGGTGGTAAAACCCACTTAACCTGGGTTGGTGGGAAGGGGGCTACCGCAAGAGCTAAACCAGAGCAACCTATAGCTTCATTAAATTTCATTATAATATTCACTTTCACACCCACAGGGTGGGATCAGATATTATAGTTTATGTCCGCCTCTAGGAGCATGAGATGTCAGAGGTAGGTGGGGAAATAGGAGGAGATAGAAAATTGGATTAGACAATTGATGGCACTTCTGCTTCTGTAACTCTGCCTAGAAAGGTATAAGACTGTCTGCACACAGCCATGTTGCTTTGAGCCCCTCGTTTTCATATATTCAGCATCAAGGCCACTCCTCTCTTGTATAACCGAATCTACAAATAAAGGATCTCTTTTGTTACTATCCAGGAGTCTTCTTTTACTTGTTGCACTGTAACATAACCATTCAACATCTTGCTAGCATAATTCTGTCTCTAAATGGGTATGAAGCACTACTTTCAGATATTTTAGACATAGTAATATATGAATTGGTTCAATGTTGCCATAATTTGCTTTCATTAAAAAGAAACATATCAGAAATTACTCCAAACTGTGAAACTTAAATGTGGAAGAAAAAAATGACTCAGTGGCCCATTTTAACTGCCTTATAGAGTCATAGAATCATATAGTTGGAAGGGGACTCATGGGATATCTAGTTCAACCCTTTGCTCAATGGAGGATATTCAGCTAAAGCATTCCCAGTATACAGTCCAGCCCCTTTTTGAAGGCATCCAGAGAAGGAGACTCCACAAGACTCTAAGCAATTGATTCCCTTGCCAAACTCCTCTGTTAACATGTTGTGAAACTGCCAAGTTCCTTCTAATGTTGAATCAAAATCTACTCTCTTGTAACTTCAAATCATTAGAGCTAGCAGAGAACAGGCCGACCCCATCCTCTCTACAACAGCCCTTGAGGTGTTAAAAGACTGCAACCATGTCACCCCACCCTATGTCTTCTTTTCACCAAGCTGAATGAACATGCCCAGGTCCTTCAACTTTTCCTCATTAGTTTTGTTCAGACCTCTTATCATCCTCACTGCCCTTCTCTGAACCTCCTCCAAGGAGGTATACCCTTCTTAAAATGAGGCACCCAGAACTGAATGCAGTACTCCAAATGAAACCTGACTTACACACAATATAGTGGAACCATATCTTCCATCAGCTTGGAAACTCTGCAGGCTAAAACAGCATTCATCTTCTTTGTTGCCACAACACACTGCTGGCTCATGTTCAACTTAGATCAACAATTAACTCAAAGTATTTGGGAGCCAGTGTGGTGTAGTAGTTTTAACATTAGACTATGACTCTGAAGGCTAGGGTTCAAATCCCTGCTGAGCCATGAAACCCACTGGGGGACCTTGGGCAAGTTGCACACTCTCAGCCTCAGAGGATGGCAATGGCAAACCCCTCTGAAGAAACTTGCTAAGACAACCCCATGGTAGGTTTGCCTTAGGGCTGTCATAAGTCAGAAACGACTTGAAGGCACAACAACAACTTTTCACATGTAGTAATGCTGAGCCATGTCTCCCCATTCCTATAACTCTGTATTCAACAGGTTCAACCCAACATGTTAAAAAATCTGTTTCCTTGTCCAACTCATTCCTGTCAAATTTTTTGAAATATAAAGGACTTGACTATTTTGCAGACTCTGAACATCCAAACTATATGGACTATTTCACTGTGTCTTTATTTTATATTTTTATATCTGTCTTTATTGTTGAAGCTCTTGAAGTGTTTATCTCCCTAGTTTTTTTTCTCTCATATGAATCACATTAAAAATTGAAAGCGATGTTGCAATTTTTAAATTGTGGTACTACAATGGAGAAGTCATAACTGCTATTATTGCTTGTGGTAACCATAGTAATGTATTCCCAAAGCCACTTAACTTTCCATTTATAACAATAGCAGATTTAAGCAAATGCCAAAGATCCTCTACCATTAGTGGGCTTTTTGTGTTTAAGATAGTGAGATATCTTGATTGTAGACCAGATATTCATCTGGAGGGATGGATTGTGGGCTCTTATTTGAATGAACTCTTATTCATCTGCAAGCCTCCTCAGCTGAAATAACTCTTGTGAAACTTAAAATGTGGAGTATATTCAGCTTATAGTTTTAAAACTACATAGAAAGGTTAGCCATTGATAATTTGCTGTATTCACATGAAGTCATTTAATTTCCTTTGACACTACCTTTAATTATAATTATAGAATTTATCTATGCATTAATCTCACAGTAATCCCATGACTTTTTGGACTATTGGGACAATCACTGACTACTATTTACAATGGACATATTTGACATATTTGAACCATTCAGAAATATTGGGGACTGTGTGCTCCCATGTCAGTGGGGTGGTGAATCCATGCCAGGTTTTAGCTGGCTTTTAAGGAACAGTCCAAGGTGCTGGACTGATTTAGAAATATCATTCAGCACCTTGGAACTCCTTACTCATTACTGGAGTAGAAACACTGCTGATGTTGATCACTTGGTGGGACACATGAGCAGGAGGCTGATGTGGCAGTCACATTCCTGTGGCAGTTTCCCATATGCAACTGGTTTGTCCCTTTCAGAAACAGAATATTGCTTCTGACATGTCTTTGGTCTGATCCAATGGGGCTCGTCTCATGTACATGAAGGATAAACCTCACCCCCTTAGGCAGCATGAGTTGTGCTACTGCAGAAATCTGTACTGCACTCTCAAGAGAGCAATGTGGACTGAAAGCTCCCAGAAATGTTCCTGCTAACTGTAATAACATTAGCAACCTAGAATACATTGAAGGCTTCTGAGAAGGTTCTTTTAGGGCCAAGACCTACTAGTACATAAGATCCTTGAGACAACACTCTCTATTCCATCTAGCCTGTGGTGTGAAAACAACACAGCACATGGACAAGGATACAATATGGGACCTGCCCAAAAACTGAAGGCACTTCAAGTGCCTATCTTGGCCCAGGATCTTCGCACTGTGCTCAACACACTTCTTAAAAGATTCCAGCAATGCTGAGAGAGCCCAGAGGGCTGGCATGGCCAAAAGCCAATGCCAACAAAGCAATCCAACAAAATCACCAGAAAACCAAAGTGAATCTGCAGCAGTGGACAGTTTTGGTGGAGGTGGGCAGGGTTACTGCCAAAATTCTATTTTGAAAATTTGTAGAATGCTCTAAAAAGGCTCTGCATAGGTGCAGGATAACCTAATTGTGTGAGGCACAGAAATCACAATGAACAACTTAGGGGGTGTGCAGACGGGCAACTCTGGGTCACACTGGGAAGCGGCGGATCGGGGCCGTGGCTACTCCATGCCGCAGCCCTGATCCTCCTTTTTGCCACCCCAAAAAGAGTGGCAAAATGCTGCTCCTTTCAGGGGCGGCAAAAGGCTGCCCTAAGAGCCAGTGTACAGCTCTTCCTTGCCCCTTCCGGTGCAGCACATCAGAACGCTGTGTTGGAAGGGCGTCCTGATGCCGTGCACTGTGTGTAAAGGCGTGCAGCATCAGGACAGCATCGGATTGGGGCAGCTGGCGTGCGGCTGCCCTGCCCCAACTATGCCTCCAGGCTGGCCCTTTGGGCCAGTCTGCAGAGGCCCTTAGTCATGACATGAAACCCTTGCAAGCCTAAAGATGACTGTTCAAAGATTAAAGTCAGCAGTTTCATCCATGTTCTTCCACCAAGAAGTTCATCTAAGCACAAATATAAAAATATACTTCTGGCTTTCTCTGATCAGTGAGAAAACTTGCAAAGATAACAAAATGGAAATTTGCTAGTTTGAGGAATTGCAGAATCATAGAGTTGGAAGAGACCACAAGTGTCATCCAATCCATCCCCCTGCCATACAGGAATGCACAACCACAGCACTCCCAACAGATAACTATCCAGCCTGTGTTTAAAAACCTCCAAAAAAGGAGACTCCACCACTCTCTGAGGCAGCATGTTCCACTGCTGAGCAGCTCTTACTGTGAGGAAGTTCTTTTTTAAAGTTTCGGTGGAATCTTTTTTCCTGTAATTTGAACCCATTGTCCTGTGTCCTAGTCTCTGGAGCAGCAGAAAACAAGTTTGCTCCATCCTCAATATGACATCCCTTCAAATATTTAAACATGGCTATCATGTCACCTCTTAACCTTCTCTTCCCCAGGCTAAACATAGCAAGCACCCTAAGCCACTCCTCATAAAGAATAGTTTCCAGACCTTTCACCATTTTGGTCACTCTCCTCTGGACAGGGTTGTCATTGCAAGAAAGACCATATCAGCATTCCCAGGCTAATTTCTGATTCTGATTCTAGAATGCTGCATTATTGATTATAGAGATATGATTATGATATGATTATAGAATCATATTATAGAAATGTAGAACTGTAGAGTTTGAAACATACCATGCCATAAACATATTTAGAGAACTCAATAATTAAAAATCTAGACAAAAGGTAATCTTGGAAATAAAAAAAAATCCATTTAGATTTTAAGGGGAATGGTTATACTTGATGATAGAGAGAAAGAGAAAGGAAACAGTGTACATTGATAATTGTTGCAGAATTCCTAACAAAAACTAATTTCTTCTTTTTTTAAGAAGATCAAAACCAAAAGGCAATCCCCTCCCCCACCATCAAAAAAGGAAAAAAGTGATGTTACCTGCAACCATAAGAAAGTGGAACCTATTTTCAAGGACATAAAAGTAAAAAGAAAATTATTTTCCTTCATCTAAGCCTGAATGTGCAAAAGAAAAGAACAAACTAGGAACATCAGAGGTATTTCTGCAGATCATGAAATCCCAGCCTATATACCAAAGCTGTTCATCTTTCCTAATAATGAATCAAAGGAGCCTGAATTGCTGACTTGGTAAAATAGCTTCCAACAACAACAACAAATCAAATCTGTACGAATTGTTTGATACTCAGATAATATTTTGGAGTCTAAAGAAAGAAAACATTTTGAAGAGTAAGGAAAACTTATAATCAAAATGTTGATGTGACAGTAATATTAACTGGCACATATACAATGCAATATGGTAATAAAGCAGGAGCTGCTAAAATCTTCCCCCTTATACTTGCAAGGTGTTACTGCACAACCTTTTCTTGAACCCCTGAATCATTGGGGTACCACAAATTTCCCTCTTGTCTATCATGCTCTTTAATGTTTATATGAAATTATAGGGTTTTTTTGTGGGTTTTTTCGGGCTGTGTGGCCATGTTCTAGAAGAGTTTCTTTCTGACGTTTCGCCAGCATCTGTGGCTAGCATCTTCAGAGAAAAAATATGAAATTGTTGGGTAAAATCATATGAGAATCTGAAGTAAGAACTCCATTTGTATGAGGACTGGTAAACTGAAACTGAATCCCAGCAAGACAGAAGTACCGTGCATAGGTGGTTCCTGCTGGGTGGTGTCCTTCACAGAGCAGATTAAGCATACAGCTTGGGATGCTGCTTGATCCAATATTATCACCCCATTAGTCTCAGTGTCTTGAAGTTCTATCTGGTTCCCAACCCCAGAAAGACTATCCAGTTTTTCCTGACTAGTGATACCATTGCTACAGGGATTCATGTTCTGGTAATGCCATCATTAGGACAGAATATGGAGAAACAAGAGTGGTTTCCAATTGGCAAGGTGTTCAGGCAAGGCTGTATTTTATTACTGTCTTTCAGTTGTATGCTGAACATATCATACACAAAGCTAGATTAGATTCTGAGAAAGAAAGTGTGAAAACTGTAGGAAGGAACATTAAGAATTTAAGATATGCAGATGATAGCACAGTACTGGCAGAAAATAGTAAAGCCTTGGAACAACTACTGGACAAATCAAGGAAGAAAGCGCAAAGGCAGCTGAACATTAACAAAACAAGAATGACCACAGATGATTTACATAAGACAAAGAAGACACTGAGATTTTCTATACTTTGGCTCGGCCATTAATCAAAATGGGAACTGCAAGTCAAGACACCAGATAAAGACTAAGACCTGGAAGGGCAGCAATGAAGAAGCAAGACATCATTGAATACCAAAGTCAGGATTGTCCACACCATTGTATTTCCAATTTCTATGTATGGTTGAGAAAGCTGGACCATGAAGAAAGCTGATAGGGTAAAAATCAACTCATTTGAAATGGGATCCTGGAGGAGAGTTCTGAAAATACCCTGGACTTCTAAAAGAGACAAATAAATGGGCCCTAGCACTAACCAAGTCTGAACAGTCCCTAGAAGCCTAGATGACTAAACTGAGTTGCAGAACTTTGGACATATGTTGAGAAGATATGACTCATTAGAAAAGTCAATGGTGCTTGGGAAGGGAGAAGGCAGCATCAGGAAAAGAGGATAGGCTCAGTCAAGGAGGCCATGGTCCTGAGCTTGCAAGATCTGAGCAGGGTGGTTTATGACTTTGAAGCCTCTCATTCATAGGGTCACCTTAAGTCAAAGTCAATTTAACAGAAGTTAACACCAACATCCTATTTGGATTGCTGCGATCGGGTTGCCTTTGGAAATTATTCAGAATCTTCATCTTGTAAAGAATTTGGCAGCTATGTTTTTATAAAACAGAGGCCTTCTTTGTATTGGTGCCCTGACTTTGGAATACCTTCTGAAAGAAAATAATAGATTGACAAAGACTTTGTTTTCTAATTTTTTATCACCTACTGGATCCTTTCCCCAGGAATTTATATACTATTTTGATTGCTGATTGGTTTTTAGTTGAACAATTTTTATCTTTTGTATTTTGTTTTAAAGTTGTCCCTCCCGATTCGTGGGGGATCTGTTCTGCCACCTCCCTCCCCCCCCCCCCCCGGTGAATTGGGAAAATCGCAGATATCCAAGCCCCATTGTTTTCAACACTTGTGTGCACCCTGGGTGCATGTACCATTTTGTCCCTCCCCACTTGTCCATGAAAAATCAAGACCACAGACTCAAAGTCTGTGAATGGGGAGGAAAGAGTGTATACTGTATTGTAAAACTATGCAATATACAGTTTTATTTAGTATAACTGAGAGTGCAAAATTTGAAATGAACTACCCTGATATTTAAATCTATTCTTCCTCAATGTGTAAAGTGACAGAATTTATTGACTGTATCACTGATTATACAAAGCAAAATACTCAGTTTAAAAAACAGAACAGTTTGATGGGGTGCTTATAAATGCCAGAAATAAATAGCTACCAACAAGGGCTCAGAAAATTTACTTTTTTGGACTACAGCTCTGGCTTGCCATCCTGGCTGAGGAATTCTGGCAGTTGTAGACCAACCTCTGCAATCCCTTCCCGCTGAGTGACTTTGGATAAGTCCTATCCCATGTCAATGTAAAATGATATAAGAGTTACTATCACTTTGTTTAAAGGCAAATGAAATGATTTACACATTGTTAATGTACATATTGTTAATGATATATATTAACAATGTGATAGTATGAAACAAATGGGCCAAAAGGTCTACTGTTGGGCTGCATTGGGGCCATGGTGTTTAGATGATGCATTTCCCCAATGTACAGAAGCTGTGCCAAGGCTGCCTAAGGTGGCCCAAACCCAGCCACAAAAGGAGCAGAAAAAAACCACTCCTTTTGCTGGCCTGATTGCAAACCATGGTGGTGGCCTGCATGGGGGCCAGGCACATGTGGTTGCTGCAGCCCCAGAGTGAATGGCACCAGAGAGGCCACAGCCCACTTTATCAAACCTGTCTGCTTAAGGCCATAGTTAGCAATTAAGAATATAGCTTTTATATCTATAAAGTTAATTTGCTTTTTTTAAGTGGGAATCTATTTCTCATTAGGAAAGATATGACTTTTGGCAGCTTCTGTTCTTGCAAAGACTTAAAATTCAGAAATGAATAGTGATCCACATACTCATGCATCAGTTGATGACTTGCAATTGCCTGTATGAACTTCATTTACAGAAAAGTATTGTGTTTGTGGAGATCAGATAATTATGGATGTTTTCTTATTAAAGTTGCTTGATGTGTAATGGCTGTTGGAGTTAAAGTGTAAACTTCTCTCTTGGATTCTATGTGGCTAATTTTTAAAATAAATATTTCAGAAACAATTACAGATCTTGCAAATATTTACATTGTTTAAAAAGCAGGCAGTTAAAAACAGAAACATAATCTACAATTGGATACACATATACACATGAACTTTTGAGTGTAATGCACTGAAGGAAGACTGCAGGAATTGCTTGAAGAAGTAACCAACAAATCCTCTGTAGTCTTCAAAGTCAAGAAATCAGTCTCATAAAATCCAACACAAACAGTCACAATAGGTAAAACTTAGAAATAAAATGCAAGGGTAGCAAATAATGTAATTACAAACAATATGTGCTGGTGGGTGTAAGTGATAATAATGTCTCTCACAGGTAGAGTAATTAAGTTCACAAACAGAAGCTGAGCAACCACTAGTTCTGCACCACTTCCACTCAAGATCCAGCAAAGAAATAAAGCAGGCTGTCTTCTCTGTAAAATTATATGAAGTAGGTTTACCTACAAATACCGAAGATTTCATAACATCTCATGGTGAGAGGCTCTGTAATGTGTGCTCTTCACACAAGGAGGGGAGAGAGAGTTTGTGTGAGAGGGAAGTGCACATTACTAAATAGAGGACAAGCAACCTCAAACCAGCTGCAGACTAATGTAGGAAGAGAGGGCATGGGTAACACCAATAAACAGGAAGAGACATGAAAACATGCTATACCTAAATTCTTAGAAAGACATGCAAACTATTAACTAGTCAGTATAGGGATGCTGAGCTTGCTACCTCTAAATAAATATGCCCTTCCATGCACCCTGCACATATAAAGTAAAATTTCATTACATAAATCAAAGTGAAGGCCTAATTTCCTGTTCCCTAAGAACTACACAAGCATAACCCCTTTCTTTAAGATTGCCTACCCACTGGGCTGAACTACTCCATCCATAGAGGTTACATGAACATATGGGAATTCACCATTCAGATAAAACATGCTACTAAATGAATGTCAGCAGTGAGAAAGGATATGATTTTTTTTTTAACATCTTCAGCAAATGTAAATCTAAAGTAAGGTGCTTCAGAAGTGAATTCCACAGTTAAAAGCTTGTTAAGGTGAAACTGGGGAACCAAGTAGTGATGCAGTGGGCTGGCAAATGATACATTAACTTTTGGCGGATCATAATGTTAGAGGAGGATATAAAGACACTGCTTAACTAGCTTTGATGAGAAACAGAAAGGCCTGTGGAATTGAATTGGCATATGACAGTGTTAGGCATCCACATTGTACTGGAATTCTGTGTCTCACAGCAGTCCCAGAACTATTTGATGAAATGGAATGTCAAATACACTGAAGTCTTGAAATGAAAATATCTACAGTTATATGTCTTGAAATTAATCATAAGCGAGTCTAGTAGGCTAAAAATGGTGAGAAAGCAAATGGAAATAACAAAAAAAAGTCATCAGGTAAATGCCCCTTGAACTAATGCAACATGTTAAGGTTGTTAACTGAGCAAACACATCTCATGCAGTTTTCCTGTCTGTATCCATTGTAACATAATACCTTTGGAAAACATTTGACACGGCTTCATTGAAAAATGAGCATATACATCATGTTAAATCATTCACATTATTTACCCAGCTAAGGCTTCTCTATGTATTTCACTCTGAGAATCCAAATAGTCATATGCATGCATTCCCAAGGGAAATTTCAAAATTCCCACAGATCAAGTATTTACTATTTTGTGATCTTTTACACTTGTTTTACCTGTACAGTTGAGTGTCATGGATGGTGTAGACATGAAGGAAAACATGCTACAATGATTAAAACAAACACCCAGCTGAAGCAATAGATGTCTGCTTTTCTTGTGGTATGTTAATGAGGCCCAAAACATTATAAAGTCAGAGCTTCATTTATGTGCCCTTTTCTGGACAGAGATGAATGCCTTGTGACGTAGTTTGTCAAGAAGGTTCCTATGTGGATTTCTGAGGCTATTGCCCTGTATCTCATCTCCAATCCCCCATTCTTTCTGATACAAATGAGTGGTCTATGACATAATGTTGGACCGACAGATGTTAGGGGCATTTGTACTTCATTTAACACAGTTTGATCTGCTGTAGTTATTCAGATTAAACATTTAACATATCTATACTGCACAGAGATCGCTGATGCAAGGAAATGTAGCTATGTTCATTCAGGAGTTTTTGGTCTTACAATGCTGGTCTTAATTAAATTTCTTGGTTAACAAACAGTAGAAGCAAGGAATTTGGTAGTCTTGTGTAAACTGATTTTTACAAATAAAATAAAAAGCAGTTATTCATGCAAGAGCTGCCACCCTACACAGAAATAAACCCTACCATGTTTAGTGGGGGAAAGGGAAGAAGAAACCAATACGAAGAATTTAGACATCTATTCCTGAAATAATTTTACCTCAGACCTTCAGAATCCAGGAGTTTAACAAGAAAATCTTGTTAGTTCATCGTCACTTCTAAAGTCCTGGTTCTGAAGCAAAGAACCTTTGCTGCTAGAATCATAGAATCATAGAATTATAGAGTTGGAAGAAACCACAAGGGCCATCCAGCCCAACCCCCTGCCATGCAGGAACTCCCAATTAAAGCATCCCCAACAGATGGCCATCCAGCCTCTGCTTAAAGACCTCCAAGGAGGGAGACTCCGCTACACTCTGAGGGAGTGTGTTCCACTGTCAAATACCCCTTACTGTCAGGAAGTTCCTCCTAATGTTGAGGTGGAATCTCTTTTCCTGGAGCTTGCACCCATTGTTCCGGGTCCTGTTCTCTGGAGCAGCAGAAAACAAGCTTGTTCCCTCCTCAATATGACATCCCTTCAAATATTCAAACACGATTATCATATTACCTCTTAACCTTCTCTTCTCCAGGCTAAACATCCTCAGCTCCCTAAGTCGTTCCTCATAGGGCTTGGTTTCCAGACCCTTCACCATTTTAGTTGCCTTCCTTTGGACACACTCCAGTTTCTCCACATCCTTTTTGAGTTGTGGTGCCCAGAACTGGACACAGTATTCCAGGTGAGGCCTGGCCAACCAGAATAGAGTGGCACTATTGCTTCTCTTGATCTAGACACTATACTTCTATTGATGCAGCCTGAAATTGCATTGGCCTTTTTAGCTGCTGCATTGCACTGTTGACTCATGTTCAACTTGTGGTCTACCTGGACTCCTAGATCCCTTTCACACGTAGTCTCATTCAGCCAGGTGTCCCCCATCGTATATCTGTGCTTTTCGTTTTTCTGCCCTAAGTGGAGTACCTTACATTTCTCCATGTTAAATTTCATTTTGTTAGCTTTGGCCCAGCTTTCTAGTCTGTTCAAATCATTTTGAATTTTAATCCTATCTTCTGGGGTATTAGCTACTCCTCCTAATTTGATGTCGTCTGCAAATTTGATAACTATGCCCCCAATACTGTCATCCAAGTCATTGATAAAGATGTTGAATAGCACTGGGCCCAGGACAGAGTCCTGTGGCACTCCACTGGTCACTTCTAAAAGTACAACAGTCTCCAAGTCCTCCTCTGGAAAGTCAGATAAATATCAGAACAGACTTAAGGTGACCCCCATGGTGACCCTATCATGAGGCTTTCTTGGCAAAATGGGCCCAGAGGCGATTTGCAATTGACTTCCCCTGAGGCTGAGAGTATGTGACTTGTCCAAGGTCACCCAGTGGGCTTACATGGTTGAGCTGTGATTCAAACCCTAGTCTACAGAGCAGGGGTAGGCAACCTTTCCCCTTTAAGGGCCAAGGGACTTCAGCTCCCAGAAGCTTCAGCCATGTTGGCCAATAGTCCCATGTTGGCCAATAGCTCCTGGGATTCTGGGAGCTGAAGTCCCTCGGCCCTTAAAGGGGAAAGGTTGCCTACCCCTGCTACAGAGTCATAGTCCAACACTCAAACCGCTACACCAAGCTGGCTCTCCTAAACCAGAATAATAGAATAATAATCCTTCCTCCCACTGCAGGTCCCACAGCATTTCCATTTTCTAAACTGCTATAGAGAACTGGCAAAATAAAAATAGTGGAGCAAAAAATATCAAGAAGAAATACGAGCAATCTGACCAAAAACACAAAGCATCTACTCCTGATTTATTTGTGTATTGAGAGCATTCTTCTCACCTATCCTGTCTACTCCATTTGCCTCCACACCTCATTCGTTTTAGAATAAATCACATGGAATTCTTTTACTCTTCCTAGGACTCTCAAGCCCTATATGGCAAGCCTTGGGGGCTTTGGGAAGCCTGTGACCACCAACCCCACACTCCCAGACTTTGCCTGACAGAATGTCAGGACAACACCCTCACCACCAGAACACTCATCCATGTGAAACCTGGAAAAGCAGAATCTGTAGTAGCTGCTCTTCAGAATTTGAAGAGCAGCAGGGGATTCAAAAGAAAGAGATCAGGGCAGTGGAAGAGGAAGAATCCTGGACAGAGAGAGTGAGGATGGAATGAAGCGGGAAACAGATGACAGCATGAGAACAGCAGCTGGGAAGACAGAGAAGGGACAGGTGGACACGGTGAATGAGACACAGAGGGTTGGAGGCAAAGAAGAGATAGAAAGAGAAAAATGAGGACAGAAACAGGAATTGAGGTGAGAGTTAGAGAGGGAGCTTGAACAAAGGAGGTGCTCACTGAGAGAGCAGAGGAAATGTGTGGAGTGTAAACTGGAAGTTAGAGTGGGACAAAGTTACAGTGAAGGTAGAAGGGGAGGTGGGAAGAGGGTACTAAGTAACATAATGCAGTTATCCATAGAAGATGGCCCTGCTGAATTTCCTGAATTTAAGTTGCCACTATCCCCATGCAGTATGCCACTAGAAAAATAGGATTCATTTTACTCCTAGGATGTGATGTTGCTATTGATAGTAATGGGGAGGCGGCCAGGAAATGAGTTCCTCTTTGCACACTCAAACACATTTGTACAGCACCACACATGCTTTGCTCTTGAAGTACTGAGCAGCTTCCTAGTCCACAATGCTTGTGTGTGTGGGGGGGGGGGGGGGACTGAGGTGGATATTCCCTAAATGCTTTACTTGCAGGTACATGGACAATTCAACTTATAATATACAGTTGATTGTGAGTGTATATTACAATATGATTTCAATGTGATTTCCTAACTTTTCCATACAAACTCTGCTTCTGCTATGGACAAGAAATGAAATGACACCATGGACGTTTTCACACGGGGCTTTAGGCGGAGGCAATCCTACCTCCCGCCGGCCCCACTCCGGCTCCTCTTCCAGCTTGTTCAAACGCACGCCGCAGAAAACCCCGCCCCTTCCGGTGTCATCCCTGCGTACGTCCGGCTTCTAGCTCTGTGTGTTCAAACGCACGGAGCCTTAAGTCCGGCGTCCTTCCGGCGTCCCTCCGGCCTCAGCACGTCCAACTCCGGCTTCAGCGGCGGAAAGGTAATTCCGACTTTTAAAAGGAATTAGCCTGCCGCCGCCGGAGCCATTCCGGAGTGGGGCCAGCGGGAGGTAGGATTGCCTCCACCAAAGCCCCGTGTGAAAACATCCCATGGTGTAGAAGTGAGCCTGCGCTAGGCTGGCAATGCACTGTTGTTTCTGTTTAGCATGCTCCCAGTGTTTCCTGGAAAGCTTGATATTTTTACTTTTCTACATGGCTTGCTTTGCAACTCCTTCTTTGAAAACACTGAATGTCACTGGTGTTGGAAAGCATGATGGTTGGTCATTGGTGAAGTGGGTGGTGAAGAAATACATCTGCAGGCCAGCTGGGTCTTCTGTTGTCTGCAATTCTTAACTACCTCTTGTTCAACGTATGTCTCTTCACCCACCATACAAACCCTCTAATGAGATTCACTGGAAATTTCTCAATACAGGACACTCCAACTTTTGCAGAGTGGATAGCAATTACCGCTGTTGCACTGGGAACAGAATACTCCCACCCCCCGGTACTATGCCGATATACACACTATTATGATTTGGGTTTACTGTTTCCCCCATCTCCCTCACAATTATGATAATGGGAGTGCCAATTTTATTCTGCTCACTAAAGACATCTATTTTTTCGGAATCTGGCCCTTTCTTTGATATTTGTTTTTCTTACTTAATGCATGCCCTTATCCCAGGGCGACTTCACAGTCAGGGTGCCTCTCATGCCATCTTGGACGGCCAGTGCCTTTCAGAGTTTCATTTCTTTGTAGAATGCTGGCCTGGCATTACTGGGGGGATGCCCATCAATTTTTTCCATTGCCTTGAAAAATTTGCACTTCAGTGTTCTGAATTTTGCATTTATTTGTCTAGCAGCTTGCTTATACTCTCTTCTCTACATCTTCCTTGCAGCCGCTTCATAATAAACCCTGTTTGGAAGGGGTTTGAACATGCTCTTCATGTTCAATTTTATCTTAGCATTGCTGAGCAACACTGAAAGCATGGTTTTTATCTCCTGTTTTTCGCAAACTGCTCCCTCCCTTCCCAACACTTTTCTCCTTCCACCAACTAATGTCATTGAGCTTTATCGCATGGGAGGCTTTCAGCCTCCTCCCATCTTTAAATCATGTTTACATTATTGTAATAAGAAGGGGTGACTGTAATTCTCTCTCTTTTTTCCCCCCTTCTCTCTCTCTCTCACACACACACAAGAGTTTTGAAGTATTTTGTCTCTTTCTCTCTTGCCACCCAACTCTTCCTCCTCCCTTTCCTCAAAGCAACCAAAAAGCACCTCCTTGACTTCAGCCATTCAGAAAACACATCAACAGAAAGAGGCATGATGGTGCAATGCTGGAACATTCCAGCAGCCATTGCCCTTCCTGGTGCCAGGGCAGTTTTCCCTCTGCAGTGCTCCAATAATATACCAGAATGGTGTGATGGTATACTGTCAGTTCATGAAAATATCAGCATAGCATTGGCCTGAAGAGCAGGAGCAGCATAACTCAGAGCATCAAAGAAACATTTTTAATTAGCATTTATAACCTGAAAAGGTAAGTATGCATGAACATCCCCCCTTCATCCATCGTGGCCATTTCTCTCACACAGTCATTATTTTTCTTGCTCCATCGTAATGACCCTGGTTTTCTGTCTACCCTGATCTCTCTAGCCAAACTAAAATAAAGTTTCCACAGACAGAAAATGTTTGCAAACAGATGACACTATATTAGAATAAATATTAAAGTCTTTAAGGCAAACTAAAAAAATGAGAAGAAAAGAAGAAACAGAGCCTACTCGGAGCTAAGGCAGGAAAAAGACCAAGGGATGGTGGATGTTGCTCCCTCTGGTAGTGACTCTTTCGAGGTCTGTTTCCTGCCTACTGGATCAGTGAAAGGGAATCAACCCATGATAGGATGTTTCCACCTCCATTGCTGGAAAATGTGTTTTACTGTTCTCTGGATTTCTATCTTTGTTGCTTTCATCCCCCCCCCCCCAGATATTTTTCATGCTTTCCATCCATCCTCTATTTTTTTCTTCCACTCCATGCTTTCCTCATCCTTCCTTCTTTCTCCCTTGCCACTCCAACTCACCTGCAACTGGCATTTAAAATTAGACCTGGCCACACACTCTTTACTCCTGCAGCCATCCCAGCAAGTGAATTGTATTTTCTGATAACCAACAGGTTGCCAGTGCATACTGCTGATAGCATTTGTGAGCACTAGGACCACCTGAAAGCTATAGTCACTGCCAGCACAACAGGGAGAGCAGTTGGCACAACAAGCCCTGGAAAGTATTGACATCTTCTTAAGCATTACTGTAACAGTATTCATCTGCTTTGTCACAGTGCTGTTGTGAAGTTCTCATCCAAGGCTTGAATACTTACTTTTGAAACATTTTTGTGGTGGTGAAATCAGCAACAGAAACATTACTTTGGTGGAAAATCAGTGAGATACAAGAAATGTTAATTTCAGTATGTTCAGACAGCTCTTCCTCTGAAGGGTATCTTGTTGCTTCCCTCAATATCCAGTAGATGGTTCTAGTGTACCATGGATGCTGCTTTAATCAGAGATATGGTTCAGAAAGACAGACAGACATACTGCCCCGATGTTTTAAATTAATTCTGAACCTCTGCTTGTGGAATTAATATAATGTTAGAAATAAAGACTACTTTTCTAGCGCAATCTCAAATTATACAATTACTTCAACAAATATTGCCTTGGATAAATACTTGGATGGCTGAGGAAGATATAGCAATAAATATGATTTTTAGAGTACAATAATAATAACCAAATAGGTTGATATTATTAAGGAAGTCTATATGGATATGTTTATTCTAAAATTAAAGTCTGGAAGCAATGGAAGATCAAAGCATTTTAAAACTAATACACATTTCAGTGAGATTGCAGGAGCTATGTTCTGTAGAAAAAGAAAGCTACCATGTACAATAACATAAAAACAAAAGAACAGAAAATGTAATATAAAAATAGAGTGGCACAGAAAAGATAATGTAAACAACCTGCAGTCCAAGGAAACAGATATAAAGAAAGGGGTTTAATTTAGTTGTATCTATTACTAGAGAAGAGTGACATACATAAAAATTATCTGTTGAAGTTTTAAAAAGCACTACTTGTATATTTCATCTTCAGCTATAATTTGTAATGCAGAACAAATTGTGCTGTTCAATATTTTGTTTAATATGCTAAAAATGCCTCTGATATAAATCAGCATTGAAATGAAAAAAATCACAAACTTCCTTTCTTTAGGTATGTTCAATACCATCTTCAGACTCAACCATAAGAGAATCAGTTCAGTGCAAATAAGACTTAGGGTGGATTGATGACTTTTACTGTATGTAAAGTTTACATACAAATGAATTTAAAAAGAGATCCATTGGGAAAGTTCCATCTCTGTGAAATATTTTTGGAACCAGATCACTACAGCTGTTGCCAAAATCAAAAATATGGGCAAGATCCAGTAGACTTCTACTGGTAGAATCATAAAATTCAATCTAATCCAACTAATCCAATCTAATTCAATCCCCCCTCCATTTAGAGGGTGGCGAATTCTTCTTCATTGGAGATCTTTAAACAGAGATTTGATGGCCATTTCTCAGGAGTTTTAACTGTATTAGTGCAAGGCAGGGGGCCTTGCACTAATACAGTTAAAGCACTCCTGAGAAACGGCCATCAAATCTCTGTTAAAGATCTCCAATGAAGAAGAATTCATCACCCCCTAAGGCAGTCCTTACCATGAGGAAGTTCTTCCTAATGTTCTGATGGAGTCTCTTTCCTTGAAGTGTGAATCCATTGCTTCATGTCCTAGTCTCTGGAGCAGCAGAGAGCTAGTTCATTTCATCTTCTATATAACACCTCTGCATGACTATAATGTTGCCTCTCAATGTTCTCCATGCAAAATATGCCCAGCTTGTTAAACTGTTTGATATCTTAATTGTCCTCTAGATATATTCCAGCTTGACAATATCATTCTTGAAATTTGGTGCCCAGAACTGGACTCAGTATTTCAGGTAAAAGCCTGACCTAAGTACAACAGAATTGTACTATTACTTTCCATGACTAGGAATCTGGTGGCGCAGTGGTTAAATGCCTGTACTGCAGCCACTCACTCATAGACCTCAAGGTTGTGAGTTCAATACTAGCCAGGGCTCAGGCTAGACTCAGACCTGCATCATTCCGAGGTCGCTAAAATTAGTACCCAACTGTTGGGGGGCAGTGAGCTTACAGTTGTAAACCGCTTAGACATCCCATGGCGCGATATGAAGCGGTATATAAATGAAGCTGCTTTATCTATAGTCCTGATGATGCAGCCTAGAATCCATTTGCATTTTCAACAACTGCACTGTTGACTAGTTTGTGGTCTACAAAGATCTTTTTCACATGTCAAGGTATGTATCACCCATCATATATTTGAACATTTCATTTTTTTTCTGTCTAATGCAGCATTTTGCATTATCCTTGCAAGAATTAATTTTGTAAGTTTTGGCCCAGCTCACCTACCCTTTTAGGTTATTTTGAATCCTCATCTGTCCTCTGTGGTACTAGCTATCCCCCCTCCATTTACTGTCATCTGCAAATTTGATAAGCATACACCTGATTCCACCATCCAAATAATTTATAAATGTATTGAACACAGGACCCATAACAGAACTATGTACCCCACTTATCACTTCTCTCTAGGATGAAGAGGACTAACTGGTGAGGACTCTTTGACTTCAGTCAACCATTTACAAATCCACTTAACTGGCACTGTCCAGCCACATTTTACCAGCTTGTCTGAAAGAATTATCATAGAAGGCCTTGTCAAATGCCTTAAGGAAATCAAGGTACAATCATTCTTCCCACCTTGTGGTCTTGCTGTCCACAATCTTGATTCTTCGCAGATAGCAAGCCGGGTGAGACATAATGGTGGTGCAGTGCCATACACACAAGTGCGCACCCATTGTAATCAATGGGGCTCCAATACTGGTGATTTTCCCAATTTGCGGGGTGGGGTGTCCAGAACTGATCCCCTTCAAATCGGTAGGGATGACTGTATATTACATGAACAGTAGTCTCCTGGTATACCAAGTTTGTCATGCCACCAGAAGAAAGATAGGTCTGTCACACAACAAGGTTTTATGAAACCAGCACTGAGTATCAGAAATTACAGACCTCTTTTTTAAAGGCGCACAGACTGATTAATTATGTTTTATGGAAACTCTCTTGGTATTGACTATTCCTCCTCTTCCAATCTGTTGGGGCTTCCCTTGTTTTCCAAGAATTCTCAAATATTGACAGAGACTCTGAGATTATGAATTCAAGTTCCATTAGTAACCATGGATGCAGTTCATCTTGACCTGGAGACCTGAATTCATTTAGAGTCACTGGGTATTTCTGTAAGATCTCTACCTATTCTGGGCTGAAGTCTCCTTGCTGAATGATTTGTTCTATTTGCACTGTTTTCCTTTTGGGAGAAGACCAAGCAAAGTAGACATTGAGCAGTTCTGCCTTCTGACTGTACCCTATTAAGATTTCACTATCTTCCTTGCATAATGACCCTACCATTTCCATATTCTTTTTCTTGGTCTGAATATAGAAAAAAAAAGTCCCAAGAAAACAACTTATTTTATTTTATTTAACCTGTGAAACAAGTCTGCCCTTGTTCCAAGTTCTAACATTTCTGACTTTCTCTCTACAAGTGCTAGCTATTCATTTTTATTCCTCTTTGGTGATTTCACATTTCCTCCATTTCTTGTACATGCCCTTTTGAAGTCTTGGGTCATCTGAAAGTTCTTTATACATCCACCCTGGTTTCTTTTGATCCCTTCCCCTTTTCTTTCTCACTGGAATTGTTTGTAATTGTTCCTACAGTATCTTGCTCTTAAGAAAATCCCATCCTTCTTCATCTCCTTTCCATCTGAACATTTCATACCATGGAATCTCACCCAATATTTCCCTAAGCTACTGAAATCAGTTTTCTTAAATTCCAAAGGGCATGTCCAATTACATTTGCCCTCCCCTTTCGTCTGTATATCAAATCCCAACAGGATGTAGCTACTCCCACCCAGGACTCCCATTATTTGTATTGTTGGCCAGTTCTTCCCTGTTGGTTAGGACTGGTTCCGCTATTTGATCCCCTTATTGCCTTCTCCATCTTCACAAACTGTCAGCAAGATGATTAATTTCTTGGACCTTATACTGTTGGCAGAGTTTAACTTCCAACAAGCATCAGAGTAGTTCACCTCATTATATTTCTTCATTTTTAATGTCTGGTCATCTGTTCTTAGAAGGCATAAGCCAGGGGTAGGCAACCTAAAGCCTGGGGGCCGGATGCGGCCCCCCGAGGTCTTTGGACCGGCCCCAGGCCCGTCCTGCCGCCACCGCCCCCGCCTGCCATGATGATATTTACTGTTGTTATTACTTGTTCTTCGGGTTTTCTTGGCAAAATCTCCACAGGGGTTTTGCCATGGCTTTTCTGGGGCTGAAAGAGTGTGCATGCACATATATTTTTAATTTTTTTAAAATATATATTTTTATTTATTTATTTATTTTTGGTGCTTCAGCCCCCCAATTGTCTGAAAGACAGCACCCTGGCCCCCGGCTCAAAAAGGTTGCCTACCCCTGGCATAAGCCATGTCTAGTTTGGATTGGGGGACTATAACAGACTCACACAGTAATATCTCTATTGTTTCCCTTTGCTTTTACTGTATTTTTACTCAAGTGCTCTCAATATGTTTCCATGCTTTAATCCATTTATCTCCTCACAAGTGTACACACATCCTTTTTTTATGCTTTATTTTTTAAAAGGTGTACACACATCATTGACATGGCACTCCTCTTTCAGAAAAACTGAATTCTCGTTTTCCCACTACAGCTACCAAATTCATCCCTGGGGTGCTGAGAAACACTAGAGCCAATTTTTGGGTAATATTGACCAGCTGTAGGAGGCAGCAGTTCTCTAGGTTCCACCAGCAGTCATTTAGACTTAGTCTATGATTTATCGTTTTTTACATATTTTGAAAAATCAAAGATCTGTTGTGGCACAGTGACTGGTGAGAGGCCTTACCTCCATTATAAATGCAATTCATCTAGCATTTGAAGTAGGCTGGCAGGCCCAGCAGCAGGTGATAGTGCCTTCCTGTACAACTACTACCATGGCTGTCCTCTGTAGGAGAAGGGCAACCAGCATCTGCTGAACTTAATCCTCTCCCCCATTGAGATTCCCTTTACCTTAAGTGTCTTATTTAAACTATAAATAAGCACAGAACTGTCAAATAAAGAATTTGTAAGCTGCTATAGTAGCCTTTTTGGCTGAAGGACAGGGAATAAATATGCTAAATAAATTTTAGTAAATTTATTCTATGTCTAATGAAATTAACTGCTGTGACCATGCTTTTTGGTTATGAAAATATCATTTCCTCCCTAAACATCTGTGTAATTAGCTAGGCAAATCCACCTTTTTGCTGAGTTGGAGTGAGGCTAAACTTTTGCCTACATATGTCAGTGTGAAGAAAGGGATGAATACAAATCCACATGTGTGCATAATTTTGTAGATTGGAAAAACCATTTTCCCTTTTACGTACACCAGTGTCGCCTTATGCTGAATGAATAAACATATTATATTTTATCCATAGAGCTCAAAAAAGTACACATGGCTCTGTTCCATCCTTCTGTAGCCTGTCTTGCATCTATTTCTCTCTACTTGTTTTCAAGCACTAAGCTTTT
Source organism: Phrynosoma blainvillii (assembly GCA_026167975.1). Taxonomy (NCBI): domain Eukaryota; kingdom Metazoa; phylum Chordata; class Lepidosauria; order Squamata; family Phrynosomatidae; genus Phrynosoma; species Phrynosoma blainvillii. The sequence goes on along the minus strand of JANUYF010000003.1, from coordinate 44,728,590 downwards.
TACACTACAGCAGTGGAAATAAATTTTTCTAGCTTCTTAACCCTGAAAGTTGAAACTGCCATTTGCACTTACTCCTGTTATAGAAAACCCATATTTTAAAAGAAATGTAAAAACCCAACCATCTCAGCAAAATCCAGCTGCAAGAAGGTGCAAGTTTTATTTATTTTCAAGCATCCAGCTGATGAAGGAAACTAGCTAAGGTTGTCATTAACCTCGCCCTCAGTATTGTTATGTAACCAAAAGGTTGTTATACTGAATGCATGGTTTTGACATGACTGGCTACAATTTCAGACAAACTTTATTGGAATACAAGGTACTCTATGACAAAACAATTTTTCAGTCCCTCAAACAAAATCTTCTGCACACCAAATAAAAGGACTGCATTTAGTGCAACCATTTTTTTTTTTTTGGCCTGGTAAGCACTTCCAAATATAATTCAGGCTATTTTTTAAAAAAGTCACACTTATACTAGTGTTTGCATTTTTCACTTATTTAAAACTTAACATCTCCTCAACTGAAACACATGACTTCAGCTGTTAAAATTCAGGATCCCATGTGGCAATGTGCTCCATTTTTCCAGCACACGACCAACAAACCTATTATAGGAAGCTAGCCCCATTGAAAACAGGTTAGCCAGGTCAGGACCAAGATAGATTTGAAACATGTATGTGGAGCAAGAAACTGTCTTTATTTTATCCCCATCTAATCTATGACCTCCATTCAGTCTCAGCTGCAAACTCTGAAGTATCAGTAAAGAACAAGGGCCCTTTTTTAAACCTCAGAAAGGCTATTAAGATAGAGAACTGTAGGAGAGAGAAACCAGTGTTTGTTTTTATACACATACAGTATATACACATACTGTATACATACTTTTGGATCTGTTCTTTGCTTTTTTTTATTAGAACTTGAACATTGTTAGAAAAATATGTTCTATGTGATAGCTACATAACAAATATAAGTACAGAGAACGAAGAGCTGAAGATTAGGAAGTAATGAATGGAATTATGAAGAAGAGCTGAAGATTAGGAAGTAATGAATGGAATTATGTACGAATTTTGTATGTTAAATCAATTTTGGTTGGAAGAAAGGAGGATGTAACATGAACAGAATTCTTTTTAGTATGCATGTTTTTTGTTTGTCCGTCAGTTCGTTTCCCTGTTTATTTTGTATGCTGGAAACTTTAATACTTTTTTTTTAAAAAAGGATGTTAGTTGCCCCTCTTACCAAAAAAAAAAAAAAAAAAAAAAAAAAAAAGGATAACCCCACCCCCACTTGTTCCATCTTTCCACCTAAAACCCTACATCATTTATCTATACTCCGTAGAGATTTTTCAACGTGAAAAGAGCGGCCAAGTCTGAGAAACCGCAGCTTCACCGTTTGGCTAATCTGACCGAGTTTTCTCTGAGGAAAAAAAGCTCCTCGCCGCTCACATTCTACCAACTAAGGGACGCTGCTGAGAGGATCTGTAGCCAATCCTTTTCTAGCATCCTCAGACAAGCCTACTGAAGGCTTCCCCTTTCCCCACAGAAGCGAAAGAACACCGCGGCGAGATCTTCCGAACCCAACTCTTCCCCTCCTCCATTACTCTCGACTCCTCCCCCACTCAGAGAAAGAAAAGACAACATGGCGGAACAAAGCAGCCAGCTCTCTCACAATCCCCCCTTTTCCCTGCCTCTCTCAGTCTCTCAGCAGCTCAACAAAGAACCGCCCTGGCGGCGGCATTATATACCGTGGCTGGAACGAGGGCGGGGACGGAGTAAGTGGGCGGGACGAAGGCCGAACCAATCCGTTCTCCCTTCCAGCGAGCTCGCGCTCATTTCCCAATACCACGCCCACTTCTCTCTCGCGCTTTCCTCCCTTCGCTAGCTCCGCCTCCCATCCAACACCTTTGTTGTATTGAGTGGGGCGCCTCAAGCGCTCCCCAGAACCCCCTCCCCTACACACACACACAAAGGTACGCGCGTAACGGCTAGCCGAGGAAGCAATTGGAGCGAGCGACCGAGCGCGCGACTCCTTACGCGCGAGCCTTTTTTTTTCTCTTTCCCTTCTCCCTCAGAGAGATAGGCGGGCGCGCGCGCATCCCAACGGCCGGGAGGCAGCGGCGGTTATGTCTGTAGCTCCTCCCCCCAGGAGGGAGGCAGGGGCGGGGCTGGCCCTGAGTCCGGGGGGCTCGCCCGTCCCTCAGTAACTTGGCCGCTGCCTTTTTATCAGGCGAGCCTCGTCGCGGAGAGTTTACTGGCGCCGGAGCCGCAGCGCGGGGAGAGAGCGGGAGAGAGAGGAGTGCCGAGCGCCCGGGCGGCCGCGAGGGGGGTCGTTTCCCCCGCCGGCTGGTCCGGCCGGGCGGTCGGTCGGTCGGTCGTCGCTGTGTGGCATCGGACGATGCTCCGTCTGGTGTCGCTGAAGTTGGGGCGGCTGTACCGCTACGTGAAGCTGGCGGTGGTGGGGGTCTTGGCGGCGGCGCTGGCCCTCAACTCGCCCTCGCTGCTGGCCTCGCTGCAGCGGAACGAGCTGGCGGAGCGGCGCTTCCTGGCGCTGAACAAGTGCCCGGCCTGCTGGGGGACGAGCTGGTGCCGCAAGTTCCTCAACGGGCAGCTGCGGCTGGAGAGCTGGGGCCGCCTCCGCCTCCTGGACTTCCTCAACGTCAAGAACGTCTACTTCGCCCGCTACGGGGAGCCCCGCGAGGGCAGCCGCCGCGTCGTCCTCAAGCGCCTCGGCTCCGCGCGGGAGCTGGCCGACATCGACGCCAAGATCTGCCGGCGCGCCACCGGCAGGGGCCGCTGCGACCTCCTCCAGGCCCTCCACGCCACCGAGTTCGCCAGCATCAACGGCGACGTCCGGCTCCTCACCCCGGAGGTGGTGGAGGGCTGGTCGGACCTGGTCCACTGCCCCTCGCAGCGCCTCCTCGACCGCCTCGTCCGCCGCTACGCCGAGACCAAGGACTCGGGCTCCTTCCTGCTGCGCAACCTCAAGGACTCGGAGCGCATGCAGCTCCTCATCACCCTCGCCTTCAACCCGGAGCCCCTCGTCCTCCAGGTAGGAGGGCCGCGCCGGGATCCTCAGACCCAGCATCCCCAGATCCCTCTGTTATCGCGTGCCTTCGAGTCGTTTCCCATTTAGGGCCAAGAACCCGTCATGGGGTTTTCTGTCTTCAGAGCGGGGCTGCATCCACACCGGAGAAATAACACGGTTTGGCACGGTTTTAACTGCCCTGGCTGAAGGCTATGGAATTCTGGGAATTGGAGTTTGTTGTGGGGCCCAGAGTGGAGCCCCACAGCAAACTCCAATTTCCAGAATTCCATAGCCTTCTGCCAGCAGAGAAGTTAAAACTGTGCCAAACCGGGTTATATTTCTCTAGTGTGGATGCAGCCTGGGTTTGCCGTTCCTCTCCTCTGAAGCTGAGAGAGTGTGACTTGCCCAAGTTCACCCAGTGGGTTTCCATGGCCCAGCCTGGATTCGAACCCTTGGTCTCCAGAGTCGTAGTCCTCCCGGTTCCCAGGATCGCCCCACCCCATCGACTTGCTCTGGGAGCATATGGTTGGTATTGTGTGACCACAACTCTTGTTTCCCACATATAGCCACCCTAAAAGAGCCAGCGTGGTTTGAGTGTTGGACTATGACTCTGCAGACCAGGGATGGAATCCTGGCTGGGCCAAGGAAACCCATGGATGATCTTAGGCAAGTCACACTCTCTCAGCCTCAAGATGGCAAGAGCAAACCCCCTCTGAAGAAATTTGCCAAGAAAACCCAATCATAGGCGAATGCCTTAGGGTCGCCATGAGTCAGAAACAACTTGAAGACATACAACAACAAGATGAAGAACCTATCACGGGATTTTCTTTTTTCAGTTGGGTTTTTCCATTGCTATCCTGAGAGAGTATGGCTTGCCCAAGGTTACTCAGTAGGTTTCTATGGCCAAGCTGGGTTTCAAACCCTGGTCTCCAGAGTGGTAGTCCAATGCTCTAACCACTGCACTACAGTAAGTTCGTAGAATCAGAGTTGGAGGAGACCACAAGGGCCATCCAATCCAACTCCCTGCCATGCAGGAAACAAAATCAAAGAACCCCTGACAGATGTCCGTCCACCCTCTTTAAAGGCCTCCAAAAAAGGACACTCTACCACTCTCTGAGGGAGTGTGCTCCACTGTCGAACAGCTCTCACTGTCGGAAAGTTCCTCCTAATGTTGAGGTGGAATCTCTTTTCCTGGAGCTTGCATCCATTGTTCTGGGTCATATTCTCTGGAGCAGCAGAAAACAAGCTAGCTCCCTCCTCAATATGACCTCCCTTCAGATATTTAAACAGGGCAATCATATCGCCTCTTAACCATCTCTTCAGGCTAAACATACCCAGCTCCCTAAGTTGTTCCTCATAAGGCATGGTTTCCAGACCCTTCACCATTTTGGCCACCCTCCTCTGGACATGGTCCAGCTTGCCCACATCCTTCATGGTAGCCCCAATTCCCTCCCACCCAGCAGCACATTATAGGTGTCACTTAGTTCACAATCAGCTTTCCCAGAAGAAGATCATGCGGGGATCCTAGAACTTGTTTTTTATGGAGTTTTTGTGGATTGGGATGTGGGGTCGGTCACTCAGCATTCCCTAGCAGGTTGTTATTTTGCTTACTAGCAGGGAAGCACAAATTACTTTTTCTATCCATTATCATTCAAACATCCTTAAATCTGAAAACTCCTATGAGCATATTATGTATGTATAAGTGCCCTCCCTGTGGTAGCTGTGTTGACCATGTAGCAAACTTCAGTAACATCAGAAATGCACAAAATAATGATAGCTTTATGGGGCCAACCAAAATGCACAAAATATATGTTGCAAGCTTTCAAAGCTCCACTGGCTTCTTCATCAAGCAAAGATGTTAAAAATCATACAGCAGGGAAAAGTATGATAATTTTAGTCCCAAACCTGCATTTTGTCAGGATATAGGATGTAGCTATTCTCAGTTCAGCTGGTGTGGAGGGACATTTGTGCAGGTGGGTCCCTCCTCCTCCTGGCCATGGGGGCACTCCAGGAAATAAAATGTAAATCCCATTAGCCAGATAAAAAGATGCTCTTCTTGAGATCCAGCTTTGTGAAGCTTCAAGCTCCTTTGTTAGGCAGAGAGCACTGAATTTCTCCATGTCTTCAGTGTAACAACTTGCTTCCAAGTAAATAGGCATGGATGGGATAGATTGCAGGGAGGGAGCAAGAACAAAGAAATAATCTTAATTTTTCTTAGTGTATCACCATTTAGTACACTTCAAATGGATAATTCCTAAGGAGGCTCAACATAAAAATCTTGGTGGACCAATTTTGCCAGACCATTTCAGGACAGGGGGAGGAGAAGCAGCCCTCTGGGGGTTTGAGGTCCATGCAGCCAGTTTTGTAGTTGAAGCCGTAAGGTTTTGGTATTATTTGTCTGGATCTGCCCAAATTTGCTTTAGTCCTACAGTCTCTCTCCTTCCCTTGTCTCTTCATATTTTTCCTTGGGCTCTTATGGTGGTGATCACCTTCTGGTATACTGCCTTTCTAAGTGGGGACAGTTTAGTTCTTCCTGTGGGGCTGTCCCTTCCTCTTAAAAGCTTTTTGAATTTGCCATAGAAGAATCAGTAGATTGTTGTGTATAGTAGTCCTTCTCATGCTATCTTGATGTGCGGATCAGCAATCCCCTCCCCCCAAGTGGCAGGGACTCTATGGTCCAAAACACACTTTAGAAACAATCCAGTTTGAGACTGCTTTACTGCCCTGGATCAATGCTAGGGATTTCTAGGAACTGTAGTTTTGTGAGACATTTAGCTTTCTCTGTCAGAGAGCTCTGGTGCCACAAAAAACTACAGTTCCCAGGATTCCACTGCACTGATCCAGGGCAGTTAAAGCAGTCTCAAACTGGATTATTTCTGCAGTCTGTTTTGGACCTCTGGGTGCTCATTGGGTACAATTTCTTTTTTGGAAACTACCAAGGACTGGCAGGCAATGGCTCATGGACTAGCTTAACCAGTCCAGGACCACCTGTTTTAAGTAGCACCAGGGCATAGCATGTTAGAGGGATTTCATTGTGCCATAAGCATTGGTGGATTCTTAAGATACTGTAGACATAGGCATTCTGTGTCCTCCATATTTCACTCTGTGTTGGGTTTAGAGTGAATTCTGAAACATACAAATGCCTTTATACACTGGAAGCTGTTCTCAGCCAGTATAGAATACCAACCTTTATTGAGATGTGTGTTTGTGTCTGCCTGTTCCACAGGTAGCAATATTTTTTTCTCTCCCAGTTGATTTTTTGGAACTGTATATAAATGCTGTTGAAAACTGGGTGTTTACTTAATGCTACCAGTTCAACCCATAGTGGTAAATCCAGTTTATTTCCTTGTACAGTCAACCATATTAAATCAGCTGAAATTTGATACAGCCAGTTGAGCTGTATTGTGCCTGGCCTAAGCCCTTTTCCAGTACTCCCATTAGCTGTGAGTGCACAGAAATACAAACACCCACAACTCCCTGGAAACGGAAGCCAAAATATTTTAAGTCCAGATGCACAAACTTAAATTTGTATATTTGAGTAAGTGCAAATATTTTCTTAAGTTTTAAAAAACAATTCTTCAAATACCATTATTGAAATAGCAGAATAATTTCTCATGGGATAACATTGGCTTTAAACATTCAGCTAAATTACTTTTAAAATTAGAGTTACTCTGTCTCTTGTCTTTGTAGCTGTATGTAGTGTAAATTGTTCACCTTTAGTTCCTTCACCTATTGACATTCATGTGAAACTGTATCTGAGAGAAGAACTGGTATCTCCATTTTTAATTTGTGATGGCAAGTGTCAGTCTTTTACTGTTCTTTTAAATGTCTTCCAAGGGCCAAAACAGACTGCAGAAATAATCCAGCTTGAGACCACTTTAACTGCTCTGGCTCCATGCTAGGCAATTCTGGGGACTGTAGTTTTGTGAGACATGGAGCCTTCTCTGTTAGAGAGCTCTGGTGCCACAACAAACTACAGTTCCCAAAATTCCCTAGCACTGAGCCAGGGCAGATAAAGTGGTCTCAAGCTGGATTATTTCTGCAGTCTGTTTTGGCCCAAACGTCCCCTTGCAAGTAATCATTGATGGTTAAATGTCATTGCTCAGGTAGCAGATGTGGTGGCATTGTAGCTAAAGACAAGCAGTTTGTTATAGTCACTGTATTGATTTAAATTTAAGCTTTTCATTAATTTTATCATGGTATTAGCTATTTGATCAATAGTTTTGGGCTGTTGATAATAAAATATTTTGATTGAAAATTGTCAAATATTATACTGTTCATCAAATTCCACTAGCAAATGTTCTAGATAGTCTCCAGTTACGCTTTAGAACAAAGATATATTTAGAATTTCATGGCAGTACAGACATGTTCTTGTATTGGATGGGTTAATTTGATAACCAGGAACAAGCTAAATTTAATGCACACTATTTTAAAATCCCTCTAGAGATATGGTAGTATAACCAAAAATATCCTTTTGCCTGTTAGCATATTTACGTCAGCTCAATTACGATTTTGCCAGTAAATGGTATTTATTTTTATGAACCTGTACTTCAGTCAGATTGATTATTTAGAAAGCCAGTTTAGATGACATGACATTGCTTTGCATAAGGAAAATCTGACATAGATAACATTTATGTTAGAGGAATGACATTTTGACAGAAAATAAAGCACAGTAAATTGTTCTGAGTAACTTTTGTCTTCACCTGTTCTTTATTTCTTAAGAAATTTCCCAGTAGTAATAAATAAGCTAAAAGAACAGTTGATTTGCTTTCCCAGACTAGAATGGTTGACAAAGCGGGATAAAGTGGAGTGTTAAAACAGCTGGTGCTCTGTTCAGCTGTTTAGTGACTTGGTATAAACCAGCTGGTGTATGTCTTTAACATTTCTTAAAGGACTGCCATTAACATGAAAGCTAGACAGGACTTTTCCAAGACAGTTGAATTCTAGATGTTTTTTCTGTTAATAAAATGTTCAGTTTTGGCAGAAATACTTGGATAGCAAAGTGGTCTAGTATAAACACTGTGCTTGAGAAAAGTATCTGTTGTGCTGGCCTGGTATAAAGTTGTGCTTTGAGATATTGCTTGTATTTGAGGGTAACATGAGCCTTACTTTTGAATGGTTGAAACTTTTAGTAAATCCTTCTTAGCATGAGCATGTTGAGACTCAGTAGTAAGTACTGTAATGCATTTTACATTTAGGAATATTGGTACATGCCTTCAAGTCATTTTTAACTTAATGACAATGTATCATGCGCTTTGAGGGAGCATGATTTACTCAGAGGGGGTTGCCATTGCCTCCCTTTGAGGAAGAGAGAGTGTGACTTGCTTATGTTCACCCAGTGGGTTTCCATAGCTGGGCGGGGGCAGGGGGGTTGACCCCTAGTCTACTCCAGCACTCAAACCACTACTTCACACTGGCTCTCATAAACTAACTTGAGGAGGGAGCACATGCTGGTATAGCATGTATGTAGCAGGTCTTAAAACCAAGAATTACTCTTGTACAGCTGACAGTTGGAGGGTTTGCCTGTTTGATAAAGCTTTATAAAATTTGCTGTGGACTTCTTCAAGATCTGGCCAGATAGTTTTGGAAATAGAATACACTTGTCCGTCCACATTTGCGGCTTTGACTTTTGCTTATTCACAAATTTTATTAATATGTTCCCTCTAGCAATATCTAGGTCCTCCTGCACAACTCTATGGTCAACTTTAACCAAAAATCAAACTGAAGGATCTAGAAATTCCCAGAGAGAACAGTCCAGTAGGCATTTGTAACTCCTCCAGCGCAATTCTGTGGTCAGTGTCTGGCAGATGTTGACCACAGAGTTGCACTGGAGGACCTGGAGATCCATAGAGAGGTGTTCTCTCAGGTAAAAACATAGTGCTTTTGTTGTTTGTGGTTTTTCCACATTCACAGGCGTCCTGTGCCCCTAAACTCTAGCAAATGTAGAGGAATGGGTGTACTCTAATGTCTCACTGTGTTCTTGGTTTCAGAAATACTGGCATTTCCTGTTCAACATTTTTTAAATTAAACATTTTGCAGAGGGTTTGCTAATGGTGCCAGTTATTATGTCAATAGTGTAATTCTGTAAATGTCTACACAGAAGTAAATACCATGGAGCTCCATGGAATTCTTTTCAGGGATACATGCATAAGTTGCAGCCTAAGAGGTGCAAATAATAGTTCTATTTTTAGCTTTTTGAAAAATGAAATGTAGCCTTTTATTATGTGCTTAGAGGGGAAAGTGTTTCCTTAGGAGGGAAGTGATGAGTTTTAGATTAAAAACTCATATTTTTTTGTTTAATATTGTTAATCCAAGACAGTCATTATTATAAGTACTGAATATTCTATCCAAATTGTAACTGGACTGTTCTCTAGAACTCAGGAGTTCCTTATTCTTAACTGTTTCAGAATCTTCAGCTAACCTGCAAAACTTGTCTGTCACAAATAAGTATAGCTGTTTTAGGGTCTGTTGTTTGTGTAGTAAGCACACTTCTAAAAGGTACTGTTTATGCTATAAGGATTAGTTAATGTTACTGATTTCTCTATACAAATGCTTATTATGTCTGCAAAATGTACTGTGGTTTGGAAGTTCAGCTGGTCAGACAGAGGGCCTTTGCAGACTGCTAGAAATAGTGCAAATTGAGTCCACTTTAACTGCCCTGGCTCAGTGCTAGGGAATCATGAGAATTGTATTTTTTTCTGAGGCATTGAGCCTTCTCTGTCAGAGAGCTCTGGTGCCACAAGAAACTACAGTTACCATGATTGCCTAGCACTGAGTCAGGGCAGTTAAAGTGGATTCAATTTGCACTATTTCTGGCAGTCTGCAAAGGCCCAAAATGAGTATGACTGGGCACTAAATATAAGGTTTGAACTTTGATATTATAATGGGAAATGTGTCTTGAGTAATCTAATAAACTATAGTGATTCTTGGATTATAAGACTTTTTGTCAAATTGGAAGCTTAGTCTGAAACCTGTTTAGAATATGGATTACTGGTAAAGTGGCAGAGCTTATGAAGTGCACATTGCCACAAGAGACAGCTTTTATTTTAGCCAGTTTTGAGATTAGTTAAGGTTGACCTACATTTGAAGAGAATGTCAAGGCGAGAGGAAAAGCTTTATGATAGAAACTTCTCTGATGAGGGCACCTCATTTATATTCCTTACTGTTTAGATTAAAAACTCTTTTTTATTTAATATTGTTAATCTGGGTACCTAGAAACACTCAGATTTATTTATGTCATTGAAAGATAGAAATTAAGCCGTCTGTTAGAATCTTAAGGGAAGAATTAGCTAAATATTACCATCTAAATAATCTGTGGTTGAAGCAGGTTCTCAGTATTCTGAGACATATGATAGCTAGCTGTCTAACAGTGAAATACAAATGTAGTTCTGTGCTACACAAAGTAATTTTGCATAGTGCACAATTAAGGACTGTAGACATTTTGGTAAAATTTTCTTTATTCTGTCTTCAACAGCTGTTTGCTTGCTTGTTATTTATCTTTTCCCAGTTGTTCTTCATCTGATTCCATCCTAGTGTGGTAGAAAAGTAATTTTGAATTCCTGTTTGTGGGCAGGGAAATTTGGTTGTTTGGCAAAAAAAACGTTGTCATGTTGAAAACTGAGATTTACTCTTCCTTAGTAAATTGAGAGTGACATTGCTTCTGCTATTATTTTACCTTATTAGTTTTAATTTGTGATTTTCTTTTTGTTAACTAGTTCTGGGCATAAATAATTTCCCTAATACTGGGTTCTCATAGGTTAAATAATTTTTAAAGAAATATATACTGTATTCATAATTTTCGACTCCACCAATAAGAGTAGATGGGCACCATTGTGATGATTAAATAAAACACTAGTGTTTTTGTAGAATTTAATTTCAAGTTTGTAATACATTGTAATGTGCACAGATGTTTTTAAGGCAGATAAGCATTTATATTGAACAAACATGTAGCTAGCCAGCCATGACAGGTTGCTTTAGACCAAAACAACTTTGAATTAAAGCAATTTTAAATCAGTAACCAACAAAACCAGTTCAAATAAAGTTTTCCATATTTGTCAACTAGATAGTTCCTAAACAGAAGGCACATACCAGTTAATTAATATAAGTGTGTGTATATGTATAAGAGAGAGAAAGGAAAAGACACTCTGCAAGAACTGTGAAGATTTTTTGTAAAGAAACTTCTTTTCACATGAAAAGATGATTCCCCTTTCTTCCTGCACTTTCTCAAAAGCCACATCATTTTCAAAACTCCCCCAAGAACAAATATTTGTGTAACACAGGGGAAAAGTTCCTGGAAAATTGAAACTTTTCCCCCATTAACATGGACTCTGTTTCTTTCATAAAAAGAAAATTAGAATCCAAGCCTTAAGTAATCAGAAATTTCCAAAACCAAAAACTAGTAGTTACTGACCAGATTAATGGTTTTTATAAAGTAAAAAGTGAATGCCTTTCCTTTTTGTTAATTATAGTTATAGTTTGAGCCTACAAAATGTACACATTGAACAGTAGCTACTACATAGTATTTTTTTCCTAATTTTAGATGTTAGAGCAAAAGTAGCAAACATGTCCTGATCATATAACATTTTTACAGTGGCTGAGAAACATTCTTAAGGATGATGACTGATATTGTGCTTTCACATTTCTAGGCCCTGTTAATTTTAAAGCTGAATTGAGTTTTCTTGTGGCTCATGTCTTTTCCATGGCTGCTAACTGCTGCTGCAGATACTCTGTATCCTGCCTGCCAGAGAGCAGGGCAGGGTTGAGTAGAAGCTAGATTCAGGTCTGCTTATAGATTTCTAATTGATTTTTAGTGGATAAATTAGTGCTTTTGATTCCCAGGGCCTTTGCAGACTGCCAGAAATAGTGCAAATTGATTCCACTCTAACTGCCCTGGCTTAGTGCTAGGGAATCATGGGAATTGTAGTTTTTTCTGAGACATTGAGCCTTCTCTGTCAGAGAGCTCTGGTGCCATAGTAAACTACAGTTCCCATGATTCCCTAGCACTGAGTCAGGGCAGTTAAACTGGACTCAATTTGCACTATTTCTGGCAGTCTGCAAAGGCCTCCAGTTAACTTATAATAGCTACAGAAAGGTTGCCCTCTCCCACATTAGACAGCAGATATTTGTAAAAACTAGAAATCAGGTTTTGTGTGAGGACAATTGAGAGCCCACTTGTGGAACTGAAAAGAATGCGGACTCTAGGTCTGAGCCTGTGTTTAATTATAAGAGGCCATCCATTTTCCTGAGCCATTATTTTCTATATGTCTCCAGCTGGTAACTTGGGATTCTTAAATATATCTCTGTTAAATTCCAGAAGGCTGAAGCCTCCCCTCCCTGCTACAGAAACATCTCACCTTACTTTTCATATATACATATTCCATTTTACATGATTGGTATGCTGTTATCAGGAGTGTGTGTGTGTGGGGGGGGGAGGTGGTCCATCTCATCCCTTTTCTTTTTAGGCTCTTTTTCTTGCAGATGATGGTGAAATGGAAGGTAAATGTGATAATATTATTTCCTGTACATTAGGGTAGCACATTAGTGAATGGGAAAGGAGTGTTAATGCACTGCTTCAGTTTCTGCTCCTGTGCTATGAATGTTCAGACATTAGACAGAAATACCCCCTTTTTGTGGCAAATGCAGCTATGTTAAGATTCCTATAACTAGTGACTGTCTTTGTTTACAGAACACTTATTGTATATACTCATATATAAATCTATAAATGTTAAGCAAAAATTTGATCAAAAAACCTGAGTCAGCTTATCCACAGGTCAATATAAGTACTGTATTTTAACTCTTGTAAAAAAAAGGAACCATCCCCTGGTAAAAGGTAAGAGTGTAATCTGTCTTTGAAGCACTGGTCCCCACTCTTATTTTGTCATCTATCCAGCCTTTTGTGTGAGCACAAACAGTTATGCCTGCTGGAATTTAGTAGTTTTTTTGGCATCGTTTTCTTTTGCTTCATCCTTTAGATTCTTTGTTACATGCCCCTAAGTTTTACCCTCGACTTATTAATGAGTCATATCAAAAGCCATAATTTTGGCCCCAAAACCTGCTCTCGACTTACACATGAGGTCAACTTATAGTTGAATATATACAGTATGTCCATGGCTGTGCACCAGAACTATGTCAAATGTAAGCCATTCAGATACAGTCAACAACTGTTTACTGGTGCAAGCTGATGAATGTCGTAGTTAGCAAATGTCTTATATTTGCCTGGAAGGATAATCAAAATGCTATAAACATACATTACCTCATAAGTGGAATGGTTAGTTGTGAGTACTGGGGTGATGAGGACTCTGTCCAAGGAATTTCACACTGCAGATGAAATGCAGAAGCATTTCTTTTTTGACACATATAAAAGTCATGCACATATTGCTCGGGGTGGGGTTGTGGGTCTTATCAGTTGGCTGAACTCAAGAAAATGGCCCATAGCTTTGGTCTTGAACAACATGTTTACATTGCTATACTGTAAAAACATGTGATTATATAATTAATAAGGCTGCTGTCCACAGTCCAGGAAATCCTGGGTGCTTGGACTCAATTTTTTCTTGTGACAGTTTCTAGTGCAGTGCTGCCAAGCTGCGTTTTGGTTTTGGTTTCTGAGCTTGTTCCCAGGATTTTCTGCATTGACAATTAAGGCATTCATTATTCCACAGTGCCAAATGTGTTCAGTACCTGGCTTACTGCTGGAAATTGCTACAATGAGCAGTAGCACATTGTGATATGCTTTATGTGAACTTTCTTTAGCTACCACTGAGTAATGTTAAACATAGATGAAAGAATAGGGGGCATGCTTATCAAATTTGCAGATGACACCAAATTAGGAGGAATATCTAATACCCCAGAGGACAGGATGAAAATTCAAAATGACCTTAATAGATTAGAAAGCTGGGCCAAAGCTAGCAAAATGAATTTCGACACGGAGAAATGTAAGGTGCTGCACATAGGGCATGAAATTGAAATACATAAGATATAGGATGGGAAACACCTGTCAAAGGTATCTAGGAGTCCTAGTAGACCACAAGTTAAACATGAGTCAACAGTGTGATGTGGCAGCTAAAAGGGCCAATGCGATTCTAGGCTGTATCAATAGAAGTATAGTGTCTAGATCAGAGGTTGGCAAACTTTTTGAGCCGGGGGCCGGTTTGGGGTTCCTCAGAACATCGGAGGGCCGGAGTTAAAAACCCCAAACACACACTTTTTGGGTTTTTTTTTTACTCTGGCCTGCTGATGTTCCGAGGAACCCCGAAGTTTGCCCAGCGTGGCCGCGGGGGAACCCCAGGAGGCCTCCGGCGACCACAATGGGCCTTGGAGAGACCTGGCGCGGCCACGTCGGTCCCCCAAGAGGGCTCTGGCGACCACAACGGGCCCCGGTGCACAAGCACATGTGACTTCAGGGTTTGTGTTCCAAAATGGCGGCCAGAGCCTTGCGCAACCTTTCCCGTCACAGGGCAGGACGGGAAAGGTCACGTGAGACTCCAGGTGCCATTTTGGAACACAAAATGGCGCCCTGGAGTCACACGCGCCTGAGAAAGGAGGCAGTGGTGGTGGCAGCAGGACCAATCAGAAGCTGGTAGGAAGGCCTCGGCGGGCCGGGTTCGGCCTGCGGGCCGTAGTTTGCCAACCCCTGGTCTAGATCAAGGGAAGTAATAGTGCCACTGTATTCTGCTTTGGTCAGGCCTCACCTGGAATACTGGGTCCAGTTCTGGGCACCACAATTCAAAAAGGATGTTGAGAGTGTCCAAAGGAGGGCGACAAAAATGGTGAAGGGTCTGGAAACCATGCCCTATGAGGAAAGACTTAGGGAGCTGGGTATGTTTAGCCTGGAAAAGAGACGGTTAAGAGGTGTTATGATAGTCCTGTTTAAATATTTGAAGGGGTGTCATATTGAGGATGGAGTAAGCTTGTTTCCTGCTGTTCCAGAGAATAGGACCCAGAACAACGGATGCAAGCTACAGGAAAAGTTTTTCCAGCTCAACATTAGGAGGAACTTCCTGACAGTGAGAGCTGTTCAACAGTGGAACACACTCCCTTGGACAGTGGTGAAGTCTTCTTCTTTGGAGGTCTTTAAACAGAGGCTGGATGGCCATCTGTTGGGATGCTTTGATTGTGAGTTCCTGCATGGCAGGGGGGTTGGACTAGATGGCCCTTGTGGTCTCTTCCAGCTCTATCATT
Source organism: Phrynosoma blainvillii (assembly GCA_026167975.1). Classification (NCBI taxonomy): domain Eukaryota; kingdom Metazoa; phylum Chordata; class Lepidosauria; order Squamata; family Phrynosomatidae; genus Phrynosoma; species Phrynosoma blainvillii. The sequence continues at coordinate 44,713,404 of JANUYF010000003.1, read as the reverse complement.
CTATGTCTCTTTCCCAGTAAACATAGAGCAGCTGAAATTATTTCATGAAGTAATCGGAAGTTTGGATCCCTTCTCTATTATCTAACACATTGCCAGTTGGGATAAGGCAGATAGTATCATTGAAGGAGAGCTTTAAAACATGTTGTTTTTTTGGAGGATTTTTCACAAATAGGCTTTATTGGTCTGATGAATCAAAACATTGTAGCTTTCATTTTGAATTTGTTTTAGTTGTAGCTATTTATTGGATTTTACTGGGCTGGATCTTTTAATTTTATTACTGGGTTATGTTAATACTTTTGTTTTGGAATTTATTATTCAAATTTTATATTGAAAGCTCCTGCGAGAATGTTTATATCTATATAATCAGCTTACATTTATATACTGAATAAAATAACCAAGATCATGGATCGTACAGCTTTGACAATAATCATAATGTATATATTTTTACAATTAGTATGAAATAACTAATGAACACGGTACATTTTTGATAAACGTGCCATTTGCTGATTTTACTATGGTGACTATTGAATAATTTAATAAATTGTTCAACTATAATGTCATTTTGATAGCTGAAAGAGGCGCTACTACACTTTTACCAATCATTAGAAGTCTGAAATTAAGGAGATAACAGGTTCAACAAATTGTTATATGCTATCCCTTGATCTGTCTGTCTGTATTGTCATTTGTAGAACTCCTTGTGTTAGGCTATAGTAGTACATGTGTATTGTACATGACTCTAGGGCTGAGAAAATGTGACTTGCCTAACATGACCCAATAGGTTTCCATAAATGAGTACCTGTGAAATTCATAGAATTGCCATAAGTCAACAGACTGCCCAAATGTGCATGTATGCATGCAGACACACATGCAAAGACTCATAGAATTTTCTCTTCTCCCTCTTTTTTGGTAATTTGAAGGGGGAAAAGGGTAATGTATCCTCTTGGTTTTACTCTCAAATTAAGTTGCACTGACATTGTACATTTGAAATGTAAAGAAAATGGGTAGAATGTGCAGATGTGTCTAATGGAAAAAAAATTAAGATGGTGACACCATGAATGTGGATTAGCAAGTCTTAAAAGTCAAGGCTTCTAGAATCAAGTGGGCCACTTTGTTGAACAGGTACAGTATTACAGATATTTAAGATAGTTGAAGTACTATGGTCGAGGAAAAGCTGTTGAAAGGTGAAGAATTACTTATAAATAATAATAAACTTTATTTTTATACCCTGCCTTTTGCCAGGACAATCAGGGCGGCTTTCATTAAAAGAGCCACACACAGACAATAAAACATAATAGATACAAGTTAAACCCCCTCCCCCCATTAAGAAGAATTAAATCAGATGCCTTGCTAAAACTGATGTTCAATCACCAGTTAAGAAAATCTAAGAAATATAAAAGAGGGAGAGACAACAATTAGGTAGAGACTGTTCTGCTCTTGGAAGGCCTGCTGGAACAGATCCGTCTTAATGGCTTTTTTTTTTTAATATATATTTTATTTTATTTAAAAAAAAACATAAAAAATCCACTTAAAATATATTCTTAGTCATCTTTACAGTACATTTACCCATAGTTCTAACTTCTCAATAGTTCTTTGAAAGTAAGTACATTTTTTTTTCATTTTACATACATCATTTCTCTGTCTATTACTTCTATCTTCTATCATCATCTCAGATCCAGTTCATTTACACAATCTTAATAACTACTTTGCTGCTTTATTCCCATTTTCTATTTATATATTCTTCCACTGGAGCCCACTCTTCCTCAACCAATTCCACATTTTCATTATTCAATAACCTTGTCAATTTGTCCATTTCCTTCATCTCTAACAATTTCAATAGCCATTCATCTACCGTTGGAGTTGTCTCCTGTTTCCATTTGGAGGCTATTAGTATTTTTGCTGCCGAGACCATGTAAAGTATTAGTCTCCAATATTTTCTAGTTATATCTGCTTCTAGTTTGTATGTCATATTTAATAAATATAGTTCTGGATATAATTCAAGACTGTTTTTAAGTATGTCTTCCATCGTCATATGTATTTTTTTCCAATACATTTTCATTTTGGGACATCTCCGTCTTAATGGCTTTTTAAAAATTGTCCATGCTGGTGATTTGATGGATCTCTTCCGGCAAGGCATTCCAAAGTCTGGGAGCAGCGATGGAGAAGATTCTCTGGGAGGTTCCCACTAATCTAGATTTTCTCAATTGCAGTAGGTTCCTCCCTGATGATCTGAGGGTGCAACGCAGATTATATGGAAGGAGGCGATCCCTTAGATAGGTTGGACCTAGGCCATGTAGGGCATTAAAGGTCAACACCAATACCTTATTCTGTGCTCAGAAACCTATAGGCAGCTAGTGAAGGGATTTTAGAATTGGTGTTATATGGTCCCTTTTAGATTTTCTGATAATTAATCTGGCTGCCATATTTTGTACCAGTGGTAGTTTCCGAACAAGGCATAAGGGTAGCCCCATGTAGAGTGCATTACAGAAGTCGAGTCATGAGGTTACCAGTGCGTGTACTACAGTTTTTAGATCCCTTATTTCCAGGTAAGGGCACAGTTGGTGTATCTGCTGGAGCTGATAACAGGCGCTCCTGACCGTCGCATTCACCTGATTAATCATGTGAAGCAACGGGTCTAGGAACACCCTCAAACTGCGAACACAGTCCTTCGAGGAGAGAGTAATCCCATCTAGGACTGGAGACTGTATCCCAATACCTGGTTTAGGGGTCCCTACTGTAAGCACCTCCGTTTTTTCTGGATTCAGTTTCAGTCGGTTTTTTCTCATCCAGACCATTACTGCTTCCAGGCATTGATTGAGGGGAGAAATGTCATCTGTCGTTATGGCTTACGTATAGGTGTGCAGCTTTTTCCAGTTACAGGAACTGACAAACAAGGGAAGAAGAGGGAAAACTTACAGGGCAAGCTTCAGTTATAAACTAAAAAGAAACTTTAGTGGTAAAATGTGCATTACTGGTTGGGGTGTGTGCTTTCCTTCTATTATTGGTGGAATCAAGAATTCCATATAGGCAATTGGCAGTAATATTCTCAGATGACTAAATGATTTCAGGCTTTATTTTTTTAGACTATAAATGTATTCTTAGAAGGGCGGGTGATTTAAATCAAGGCTTATCTTATGAGTGAATCCTTTAGAGAACACTGACAAGTCACTGAGTGGATATTGTTTCTTCATGTATTTTTTGTGTGTGGTTCAAATCTAATCACTAAAATATTTCAGTCTACAAGTCTGAGCAGTCAACAATGGTGATGAGAGTGTAATTTGTGTTAACACTTTAGATAATTTATTTTCATTGATTGTTATACATAATGCAGTTACAATCTGTGTCAAGCAGCAGATCACATTTAGACCATAGTTTATTAAATTAAATCTTACATGAATTAATCACATTTGCTATTGCAGTATTGTTGGCTGATGGCTGTCCTTAAAAACATATATACATACTTATATAACCCCACATCACCAATCTGTGGATGTCCAAGTGCTCTATATGAGTATGGTATCTGGAACAATCCTCCAGGACGTGCAGAGAACAAAAGGTATTAAGTGACAATATGGATGCAGATGGTGGTGGGTCTTGAACCAGGCACACAAAAGATAAACAAATGTCAATGTTTTGTTTTGTTTTGTTTTGTTTTTACAAAAATCAGTTTTTATTTTTAAGTCATCATCAATTAATGTCCTCAAACATTTACAAATAGAAATAAAAAAACACATTTACAAATAGATAGCTCCTTCTGCATTACCATTATCATAATTATTCATAGACCAAAATAGAAAGATGCAGTTTTCTGCTTTTTATATTAAGTAAGAGTGATAGAGCTGCTCATTCATATTTAAATTTTAAAAAGACATTGTTTATTTGTGGTTTTAGTCTAACCTGATTCTTAGTAAATCTCTCTATGGGTGTTTTCCCTCCTCCCACAATTAATGAAATATTTTTCTCTTTCCAGAGTTTCCCTTCTGATGAAGGATGGCCATTTGCAAAGTATTTGGGAGCATGTGGAAGAATGGTGGCTGTAAATTATGTGGGAGAAGAGCTGTGGAGTTACTTCAGTGCCCAATGGGAAAAACGAGTTGACCTAGCATGGCAGTTAATGGAAATAGCAGAGCAGCTAACAAACAATGACTTTGAATTTGCACTCTACCTCCTCGATGTCAGCTTTGACAACTTCGCAGTAGGCCCTAGAGATGGGAAAGTCATCATTGTGGATGCGGAAAATGTTTTGGTGGCAGATAAAAGATTAATCAAACAAAGTAAGCTGGATTTCTTTTCATTTCATGGCTACTGGTTCTTCATTTACATACTAATAATTTAAACTGTATCAAAATAGAGAAGTGGACTCTCAAAAACAATTATAACAACCCATATTTGAGCAGATTGAAACTATCATATTACAGGTTAGGCATCCCTTATCTGGAATTCCAGAGTGCTCCAAAATCTGAAACTTTTTGAGTGCTGACATGGAGCTTTTAATGAGGCTTTAATTCTGGAATACACAAATAGCATAGTACATACCTTTATTTGAAAGTCTAACATGAGGATGGAGAGGCTGTCTTTCTCTGTCCCCCCTCCACACGTCCAGCCATCCTTGCATTTGACTCACATTTCTCCTCACCTCCGTGCACCTTTATCCTAGAGCACCAACAACACACAGTGCTGGTGTGGCCATTTCCCTTTGTCGCTGCCATAGAGAAAATTACTGACAAGCTTGAAACAAGGCCTCTAGTCATTGTGTTCTTCTCCAGCACTTTTGCTCTTGAGACTGGGCTGCTGGTTGTTGCTGCCACTGCCAGAGTTAATAATAATAATAATACATTTTATTTTTATCCTGCCCCTCTGCTCGGCAACCGGGGTGGTGTACAACAAGTTAAAACAGTCAACAAGTTAAAACAATCCTTCATCCCAATCCCTAACCCTCCCACCCCCTTAAAACTAAATTAAACTGATGTAAGGTTAAAATAACAATTAAGACAAACATAAATACAATAAAATAACCAATTTTTAAACAAAAACAGGCATTAGCGGCAAGGGGCGGGTAGCAATCCAATTCCATATGGGCCAGGAAGTTATTCCGGGAAGGCCTGCCGGAGGAGATCTGTCTTTACCGCTCTCTTGAAGCTGTCAAGAGCCGTGTTAAGACAGATCTCATCCGGCAGTCCCTTCCATAGTCTGGGAGCAGTAGCAGAAAAAGCCCTCTGGGAGGTCTGCGACAGCCTAGTTTTCATAGGCTGCAGCAGATTTCTCCCAGAGGACTGAATACAGTGGGGGAGGGGATCATATGGGAAGAGGCGGTCCCGGAGATAAGATGGACCCAAGTCATGTAGGGCTTTAAAGGTTAAAACCAACACCTTGTACTGTGCCCAGAAACTAATCGGCAGCCAGTTGAGAGATTTAAGCACAGGTGTTATATGCTCTCTCCTAGATGTGCTAGTGATTAACCTGGCTGCCATATTTTGCACCAATTGAAGTTTCTGGGTTAGGTGCAAGGGTAGCCCCATGTAGAACGCGTTACAATAATACAAACGTGAGGTTACCAGAGCGTGTACCACAGTTTCCAGATCCCTCATATCAAGGTAAGAGTGCAGCTGGCGTATCAGCCGAAGCTGATAACAGGCACTCTTGACCGTCACATTCACCTGACTTGTCATGTGAAGCGACGAATCAAGGAGCACCCCCAGACTGTGAACACAGTCCTTAGAGGAGAGTGATTCCATCCAGGACTGGGAGTTGTATTCCCACACTTGGTTTCGGGCCTGTGACTGCAGTATCGCCGTTTTGTCTGGATTTAGTCTCAGTCTGTTTTTCTTCATCCAATCCATTTCCGCTCTGAGACAGTAATTGAGAGGAGAGATACCATCAGAAGTCTGAACCGACGATCTGGACATGGAGAAATATATCTGAGTGTCATCAGCGTACTGATTACACCGCGCTCCATGCCTCTGAATGATCTCACCCAGCGGCTTCATATAGATGCTAAATAGCATCGGGGACAGGATGGCGCCCTGAGGGACGCCACAATTAAGCTCAATTCTGGAAGAGCAACTGTCCCCGAGCTTCACCCTCTGGGATCTGCCTGAGAGGAAGGAACGGAACCACTGCAGAGCAGTGCCTCCGATTCCTAACTCTCTCAGGCGATCCAAGAGGATGGAGTGATCTATTGTGTCAAAAGCCGCTGAGAGATCCAAGAGCACCAGCAGGATCACACTACCCCTGTCGATGCTCAGGCGGAGGTCATCGGTCAGAGCGACCATGGCAGTCTCAACTCCATATCCTGTCCTGAAGCCAGTTTGAAATGGATCGAGATAATCAGTTTCATCCAAGACTGCCTGGAGTTGGGAAGCAGCTGCCCTCTTGATCACCTTGCTTAGAAAAGGTAGCAAGGAGACTGGTCTATAATTGTTTCTATCCAGGGGGTCCAGGGAAGGTTTTTTCAGGAGTGGCTTAACCGCCGCCTCCTTTAGACAAGATGGTACAATACCTTCCCTGAAAGACGCATTGATTGTATCCCGTAGAAATACTCTCAACGCGTCACCCCCCTGGACGACCAGCCAAGATGGACATGGATCGAGAGGGCAAGTTGTCTTCCTCACTTGTCCAAGGAGCTTGTCCACGTCATCGGTACTCACAGACTGAAACTGATCCAGTAAACTGCCATCAACGGAGTTGCTGGACACCTCGTCTATGAATTTTGTCAAAACACTGGCGTCCAAGTCAGCCCTTATCCGAGAGATTTTATCTGCAAAGTGGATATTAAAGGTGTCACAGCAGGCCATCGTCGGGTTAAGTAGGGGGCTTGTCAGCTCCCCCACCACCCTAAACAACTCTGCTGAACGGGACTCTGCAGAGGCAATACGTGCAGAACAGAAGGATCTCTGTGCTGCACGCAATGCCTCCAATAGGAGTCAAGATGCTTCCTATGGCGAGTTCTGTCGGATAACAGCTGAGTCTTCCACCATTTGCACTCTAGTCGTTGTCCAACTCGCTTCATCCTCCTAAGCGTCTCTGTGTACCAGGGCTTACGATTAGAAGCGGGCTGGAAAGGACACTTGGGAGCGATTGTATTGATAGCCTTGGTAAGGTCGGTGTTCCAGGTGTTAACCAAAGCTTCGACAGAATCACCGGCATTGCCGACCATTAAACCCTCTAGGGCTTTCTGGAAACCAATTGGTTCCATTAGCCTTCGAGGGCAGACCATTCTAGTGGGTCTACCACCCCCGGGTGGGCTAACAGTGGCTCTTAGCTCCATCTTGACCAGGAAATGATCCATCCATGACAATGCGGAGGTTTTTATAGCCTCCACCCACAGATATTCCTGTTCCGTACTAAAGATTACATCGAGGGTATGACCAGCACAATGCGTGGGCCCAACAACCAATTGGGGTAGGCCCATGTTTGTCATAGTCTCCATGAACTCCCGAGCTTCACCGGTTAGATTTGACAAGCTGTTCTTGAGTGGAATGTTGAAGTCGCCCAAAACCAAAAGTCTGGGCGACTTCAGCAGCAACTCAGAGACCCGATGGGTCAGCTCGGTCAGGGAGTCTGTTAAGCAACGGGGTGGCCGGTATACCAACAGGATCCCCAAACTATCCCTGGTTCTCAGGCTAAGGTACATACACTCAATGTAAGCTGTTTTCCGGATAGGCTTCCTGGTCAAGGTTAAGTTGTTTCTATGAACCAAGGCCACACTGCCCCCCCCCCCGCCCACTTTCCCTTATCTGCTCACTGACCGAGTTCACTTCAAGCTTCACGACATGAGCCTGGAGAAAGACACAAGGATCTGTGAAATGGTAGGAGATGTGGATTTACACCAAGCACTACACTTGGATTCCTGCCATTTCACAGAATCTTCTATCCCTTTCCAGTCTCGCAAATGTGGTACAGATACATATTGAACTATTTTTTTCTCATAATCTGGGGGGGGGGGGGGGATGCCAACCATTTAGGATAAGAGATACTCAACCTGTACTTACTATGTGGCCATGTGGTACCTAAAGTGGATTTCTGTTCTACAACAAAATAAAAGAAGACAGGATTGCTGTTGCTCACTTATGTAGTATAATCTTGTTAAAGTTTTTCCCCTGTTTTAGACCCTAATCTCTGTCAAATTACTTTTTCTCTAGATTTGATATGATAGTTTGTAAGCAATCCTTAAATCATGGTTATTTTAATTCTTTCAAGTTATTTTCTGGTTTGAACAAGTTGTGTCTAGAGTTTGCTTTAGTTTCTATTTATTGTAATGAATTGCTAATGTTGGTGGGCATGTATTAACGTTTGCTGGTACAAACTGCCTACAGACAGAATGTTGTTAGGTCACAGCAACAATTACTGTGCTGTTTTCACTTTGTTCTTTTTATGCATTTCACAGATAAACCTGAAAACTGGGATGTATGGTACGAAAGCAAGTTTGATGACTGTGATAAGGAAGCTTGCCTTTCTTTCTCAAAGGAGATCTTGTGCACTCGTGTCACCGTGGACCATAACTACTATGCTATTTGCCAGAACCTTTTATCAAGACATGCCACCTGGCGTGGCACTTCTGGAGGACTTCTTCATGATCCTCCAGCTGAAATTGCCAAAGATGGTCGACTTGAGGCCTTGCTGGATGAATGTGCCAATCCAAAGAAGCGATATGGTAGATTCCAAGCTGCAAAAGAATTGCGAGAATACCTTGGCCGACTAAGTAATAATGTGAGGTAGTTCATAGTGGTTGGATGGTCAGAAACTGTATGATGCTGGGACAAAGGCATATGGACAATTGAGTTCTGAACATCAAACAAGAACAAGCAGAATGAGAGAATAAATTCCACAAACCAATGTGGTATGTTGAGGATGTTCTGTATAAACAGACAAGGCTACATATCTCACTGTAACTTGCGCTATTTTTGACTCGCATGGGAAGACTGACAACTTAATTGACTCACATCAATAGGACTTTACATAAACCTGTGTTACTACCAAGTTTTATGATATAGATGCCCTTCATTGGAAAGTCAAATTATATTGGCCCATTTTAAAGGCTTTTATTTCTGACATCATTGTGTCTACCCCATCCCATCCCTGCATACAACTTACTTAAGTGGTGTTTAAGTACATGCTGATAAGCCCTAGGTGTCCCTTGTTCTTGAAACTAGTAGGTTTCCATCTAATGCTGTGTACCATTTTTGTACAAGATCCTATGACTACTCTCATATTGAGTTTCCCCCCCATTATTTCTTACTGTTTGTATGCCTTATTAAGGATATGCTTATAAAAGCAGTCTTAACTATTGTGTGAACATAAACTAATTACATCTGAATTCTTTGTAATTCTGCTGCAGGTAGTGCTTCACAGGTTGGTTAAAATATAAAGCTCCATCTTCATTCCAGTATTTATAAATATCCAGTCAATAGGAAATCATTGTATGAGAAAGTAAGTACTAATAAAGATAAATGATTCAATCCAGACTTAATCATGCCTATAGCAGACCCACTGAAATCAGTGGAATTTAACGTAGTCATGATTAAATGAAAATTGGGTATCAGTGAGTGTCTTCACAGCATGTTGAACACTGGATCAAACCTAATGTTTGTTTGGGAAGAAGCAGTACAGTTAGTTAAAATGAAATCAAAATAAACTCTTTGTTAGTATAGTAAACCACAAGCCAAAGAAAATGGTTGTGTATCAGTCTCTAGTTGCTTAAAATTATGTACTGTAGTGACACTAACCCACTGACAGTTTTCAGCAGGTTTATAGTTACTCTTGGGAGAAACTTCGCTTCTAGTTAAAAGCCTACGAAGCTCTACATGCAAATGGGAAAATGCCTAGCAGGCTAGCATTTGTTCTGCATTATTCACAGTTCTGCTGAATTTGCAACGTAATGATGTTTACGGAACGTTCAACCATGAGGTTGACTATTTAATAGTACTCTTCATGTTTACTGTAGGGGCCTTGCATTGCATTAAATCTTTAAGTTGCAGTCCAAACAATCTTCATATGGCTTTTTTGTACCTGAAATTGCTCCCACGAATTAAAAGTTGAATGAAAAAGTAGATCACAGCTAATATGTATCTTTTTAACAAAAAAGACTTGGTTTCCTTCTGTTTCTTTATGATTGCAGTTATGGACTTTCTCTTGATTAAAGAGATGAAACTCTTGTCCCGAAGAAAGGCTCCTATTTATAAAATGAGCCAACTGACTACAGCAAGCCACAGTTTTTAAAGGTGAAATAGAATGTCTTTGCTCTGAGAATGAGCCGTATGGTGCTGAAAAATGAATCTGGACAGGTTGAGCCAAAGTAGTAGGAAAGTAATGAAAAAGTCTCCTCCATTTCAAAGCTTTGAAAATAAGAAGATTATCTCAGAAAGTTGTAAAAATAAATTGCAGAGCCTTTCATTAATTTCTGTTTGGGCTGATAGTCATAATATAAAGCTGCTTATTTGCACATTGTCTCTACAGTGTAGCTTTCATTCATTTAATTGTTGTACTATCTTCTCCCAGAATAATTTTTTTTTTGCCATGGCAACCTTTTTTCACCTCTGATACGACACAACCCAGAGAACATGAGCATACATGGGACCCAATGAAATAATTTAGATTTTAGTGTGTGAAATCCTAGTTATTTCAGAAAGTATAGTCTTGTCTAGTTTTTTTCTCAATTCACTTTCATGTATTCACATAGGATTTGCATTGGTTTTGTCTTGATTCAGGTTCTGGGCAAAACAAATATGAGGCAGAACACTAGCCTGCCACAAAAGGCCTTGTTTTACCACAATATTAATTTAATACCCACACTTTCTGATGAATGAGATATATGATTGTTGTAGGCTTTAAACAACAGAAAACACTGCCAACTATTGAGGCAGTTCAGCTGCCAAATGTTCCTTGTGAAGTTGGGGTTTGGAGTTCATTATTCCCTCTTGAAATAATGCGCTGATATGTAGGATTCTAATGATAGAAAGAATCCACAATTTTCAGTCTACAGGGAAAACAACTTTGTAGAAAGCAATAAGTTTTCTTCAATTTGCACCTATCAAGTATTTATTGTACAAGGACAATTTATATTTTTAGTCATTGCCCACAAATAATGGTGAAATATTTTTGAATGACATGTTTGGGGTTTGTATGTGCATAAAAATTGTCTTTTGTACTGTAAGTTACTGTTTAATTTGATTATCAAAACTGTCTCCTGTGCCTTTATACTAAGGTTGTTTTTACAACTTCTCTTGACTATTAATAAAAAAAATTACTTTACGAAATTCTTACTGTTCTTCTTTAAATGGACCACATATTAAAACACCATGATATTAAAAAAAAAAAATCATGTTTCTCCACCATGAATGGCTGGTAGTTCAGAAGTGTTGTTTTTTTTTAATGGAATGGTGAGGGTCATGAAAACAGCACCATTGACCACTATTAATATACAGTTTGGCCCCAAAAGAACTTGCCAATCTTTGCAACCCAAATGATTATAGCCCACACTCTGAGGCAATATCCCATTGACTACTAATTGTTTGGAAATGGGTAACAGTGAAGGAGGGCCCTTGTTTATTTTGAGTCTTGCTTGCTGGGATGGAGAAGATGTCTGGTTGGCAGATTTGGAAAATAGGATGGACTTTTGAGCTGATCTGGTAGGATTACTCTTATGTGTTTGTTACTTGGAGATTGTGTTCTTTCCTTAATTTGATGCTATCCCAGCTAATAGATTAAGATTAAGCAGCTCCATTTTTTCCTTCAGTATTAGGTGAATGCAATGTAATAATTAGGATATATTGAATATAAAGCCTAATAGTGTTTTAATGGGTGAGCCTGGATTGGTGAAGCGCTGGGTTGTTTTCTTCTCATGTGACAAGGAACAGAATTTCCTTTTCCAAACCCTATAGCATTCACACCATGTATGACTTCAAAGAATCTCATTAAGGAAGCCAGCTTCATGTTCAGGTTTGTTCAGAAACTTTAGAGTTTGTTTTAAGTTATGATATCTGATTCATATATAATAAGACAGGATACATGAAGCATGAAAGTAAACTCTGCTTAATCATGTCCCTTGCTGCATGGGAGGAGGACCGTGTGAACACAATGCTTGACTGGGTTCATTTAAGATCATGAACATAATGCTAAAACACATATGTAAGCACTAGCTTACCACAGTGCTGCTGCTTTGCCAAGTAATTATGGTAGCTTCCATTATATAGATTTAGTGTAAAATAATCACCAAACTGTTTATCTGGCTTAAGAAGAAAATACTGTAATAAATTTTAATTTCCTCCTCTATGTTAATTGGAACTTATATTTCTAGAAGTTACATGTCAACAAATACTTCAGTCCTTTGGCATTCATGAAGGATCTGCTAGTCTTAAAACCCTAGTCACTCCTGGCTGTTGTTGTTGTTGTTGTTGTTGTTGTTGTTGTTATTTGCTATCATGGACTTTATTGGTCACAAAGCTTGCTAGCCTGTGCAGTGACTGAGGGGGGTTGCAGACTGCCAGAAATAGTGTGAATTCAGTCCACTTTTAGGGTTAGGGTTAGTGCTAGGGAATCATGGGAACTGTTATTTTTCTGAGACATTGAGCCTTCTCTGTCAGACAACTCTGATGCCACAATAAAATACAGTTCCCATGGTTCCCTAACTCTAACCCTAACCCTAAAAGTGGACTGAATTCACACTATTTCTGGCAGTCTGCAACCCCCTGAGTCTCATTAGAGACTGCTTTTTCCAGTCAACTGAGGGAGTTTGTCTCCTTTGTATACTGTTTGTAGAATTAATGTGCAATAAATGTAGAATAGTCACCTTAAAATGGGAAGAGAAACATATTCCTACTGTCTAGGCAAACTTTGATCGCTGTTTTACATGGCCTAACCTTTTATTTACGTTTCATTTTCTACTCACCCACAGAGACGGACCAAAGCCAAAACCATAATTAGATATGGGTTGCATACTGGAACTATAGAAGGAACATTTTAACACAGTACTGTACAAGTATATTGAAAACAAACTTGTTGGGAGAACTCCAAAGCAATATTTGCTCCTGCTTAAATATTACTTTACTGGGGTGAGCTGCACAGAGAAGGGACGTGCCTTGTTTGATGATCTATGTAGAATGTTTTGTTTTAGAACTGTAACATTATTTCATCTGAGGGTAAAGGCCTTGTTTTATTTCCAGACTAGAAAATGGATTTCATGAAGACAGAAAAAGATGCCTTAGTGCAACACATTAACATTTGGGGCACCATACAGTTGTGAGTTATAAAGATCAGTAAACTATAGAACAGGGCAAGTTGTTCTATGTTTGGGATTAATAGCATGTTCAGGATATCCACATCTCATTCTCAACAAAAAGCCAAAGGAATGTTCAATCCAGTTTAGATGTATTTTGCCTATACTATTTTGGGCTGATAACAGCCCCTGAAACTTCAGTTTGTGGCATATGCAAGGTATGAGGGTGTATAGGAAAGATGTTAATCTGGAAAATGAGGTAAACGAAGGAGAGGTTAACGCCTGCTTTTGTTATGAGCAGAGCCTAGTACTAAATATGTTAAAACATATTTGTGTAATCTGAAGACTAGATGTAAAATTGAATGTGAAGTGTGACCATAATAGGCAAAACAAGTGTTTGGAAAACACATGTATGATACATATACATTTGAACAGCTAGGTTTGGGTTTCTTCTAATAAATACACTGGCAGACTTCAGCTTGTTGATATATACAAGTGATCTGAAAGGCAGAAGGAGTTCAGTATGAGTTGAATGGTAACATCCAACAGTCTTGTTAACTGGTTGGTCATTTTGTCAAAATGACAGGTCAGTTTCTTCAAATTGGTGTGTTTACATTCAATAGTGGAGTATAACCATGTCTGCATATCTTTTGGATAATCTGGACTCTAAAAACATGTCACAAAAAGTTTTGATTCTTGCTCATGAAATCTGTGCCTTATACATCTCAATATCAAAATAATATTCTTGAGTTAATCTTATGGAGATTGGCTAAAGCTAAACTAAACAATTTAAGCTATCTTTCTGTTCTCAAAATATTTATTTTCAGTGGTCTCTTCAGAAATTCACACATAAACCTTTGGGTAGCAAATAATAGTTGTGTTTACTGAAATAAATTGAAGATATTTAGCAGTTGGCTTTCTTTTTGCAGTGACAAAATGAAATTCAAAGCATCAGGTCACCAATGTGACTTGTCTTAACAATTGATATACTCAAATAATTGCTAAAATATTGAACAGCTAAAATGCCTAGATAAATTGGGCAGCACAAATAAAAACATGTCATTCTATACAAGCCGTTCTGCACTGCAGTAAAAGTAGACAAGATGCCTCTTTTTAGGTAATACTTCCTATATTTCCTATAAAAGTAAATCATGTTTCATAATGTTTCCCTTAGGAGTCAGCCTCTGGCCACTCCAGCCACAATCGGCCCGGGGGCGCGGTGACCGGATGCTGTAATCTTGAATCCAGCCACTGCTGTGGTCGTAAATTGGCTACCAGCAAAGAGCAGCTTTTTGCCAGCAAGGAGCAGCTCCTTTTCTGGCTGGTTTCAGGTCACCTTAGGTGGCCCCAAAGCAACTTCTTTCTGATTCAGAGGTGTTTGTCATGCCACGCCCCTAATGAGGGCTGAAATTGGCGCATTTTGCCCATCTGTTTCAGGCCATAGATTTAATTTTTTGTCGTAAATGTAATTACCAATGAACAAATATTTATGTTTAAGACAATAGTTCTAAATAAATCAGATGAAAAGAGTGTTGGTAATGGATGCATATAGATTTACATATCTGTTGTCTGATTTGAGGAAGGGGCTAATTCTCTAGCAATGTTTGTTGGGAGCTTGTCCCTTCAGTCTCACTTTTGTAGGTGCTGATGTGTAATTTTGAACACAAGTAATGTCATTGGTTCTAATATCGTTGATAATTGTCTTCCTTCTGATTGCTCTCACGCATGAGATGGGTGGCGACTTACAGACAACGCCTTAGTGATAGTTCTCAAATTATGACATTACATTTCCAGAGATGGATGGATAGTCTTTTCTGTTTTAAGTAATTATTTTTATATTACAGGCCATCACAGAAGTTAAATTTTAGATTTCAGGGATCTCTATGGGAGCTGTTTGGGAAAGGGCTAGGATGGGGGTTTTCTGTCCTGGACGGCATTGTAGGCTGATGGTTGGTCTTTGCATGCACACAGATACATATACAAACACACTGCAAACCAAGGGATGAACAAGGGAAAGAGTGGTACATGCATTGCATCAAATATAAACATTATGTTGAGCTGGGCATTGAATTCATTGAAATAACCTAGTTTGATTGATATTTCCTTATAAAATGTTGAAGTATAAATATCACAAATGTGTGAACTAAATATGCACACTAACAAAATATTTTTATCCATATCAAGGGGGGTGATGTATGCTTGTAGATGTGAAGGGGGCATGGGGAAACAGTTTGGGAACCACTGGATAAGAGTAAAGGCCTACTTGTTCTATTCATATGGTAACCAATCAGTTGCCTATGGAAAGCCCACCAGCAAGACATATGTACAACTGCATACTTAGTGGTTCTGCTATAGATGATACTAGCAAATGGTTTTAAAGTGGTTTAGACCACAACTCCCAGAAACCCCAAACAGCATATTCAGTAGCATGGGATTATTGGGGCCATAGTCCAAAACATGGGGACAAGGAGAGTTTCCTCACCCTATCTTAAGAGATCTTGGTCTAAGACATGTTATGATTTTGAAAGTAAATCATGCAGCACTTTTAACTTGACTCTGGCATATTGTTACTATTGTTTCCAGAATGTGACAGTAAAAATACTTTTTATCTGCATAATATGGCAGATAAATTTTGTCAACTTCCAAAATGTGCGGTTTTCAAAGAAAGAGACACCATGGGGTAAGCTTGTTCATTTTTTCATGACTTCAAAAATTAGGGAACGAAACCTAAGGAAAAGGGAGCAAAAACTGCAGTAATTTTCTGTAGCTCAGAATAATACAACTCATAATATAACTCATAATACAGCTCATAATAAGACTGAAAATAATTTGAGGATGGTGGTGTGACATGCATTATGGCTATGCCTTAAGTCACATCAGATGCTCCTCGTCCCCAACAGGCATCCCACCACTTTTTAGAGAATTCCAAAGTGCAAAAGATATTATTGTCCATTATTTTAAAATAATTATCTGTTACTTTTAGATCTATTTCCTGTTTATGCTTGTATATATATGTTAGAGAAATAGTTCTCAGCCTGTTCTTCTAAAGTGGGATTTTACAAATGAGTTCAAGCCTCCCAGTGACAGTTCAGTGATGACTAATGCATCTGTTGTGGCATTTGTCTAGGAAGTTTATTTTGTGTAAAGTCAAGACAATAATAGCTTATGTGCATTTCAAATACTCATGCTTGTGCATGAGTTAAATTATTCACCTGTTTTTCTCCAAGGGGTAACAAACTATTGGCTTCCTTCCCCCTTAACTTGGAAGGAGAGGACAATTTTTTTGGTAAGCAATATCCAAGGTAGATGGGCTTTCCAATATTAGTGTAAGTTATTTTCTGTATTGTTATATTGACTAAAAGTAAATAACTAAGGGCCTCTGCAGACTGGCCCAAAGGGCCAGCCTGGAGGCAGAGATGGGGAGGAGCAGCCGCATGGCGGCCGCCCCAACCCCAGCCCAATGATGTCCTGATGCTGTGCGCCGTTACACACAGTGTGTGGCATCAGGACATTCTCCCAGCGCAGCATCATGACGTACTGCGCTGGAAGAGGCGCTAAACAGGGGCGGCAAAAGGGAGGATCGGGGCTGCAGCATGCCTGTCTGCAGCCCCCCTAAATGTTAAATTCAGTTCTTTCGAGTATTAACCTCACATGGTTTCCTGGAAAGCTGGTGGATGGGCTGATAGCCAAGGCAGGGGAAAGTCCCAAGCAAAGTCCTAATTGCCAGTCCGAAGGGGCAGCCCGCGGAGAGTCCAAACATGGTCTGTGAGTCGAAGGTTTCAGAGAAGCTGAAAGAGAAGGCAGTCCAAGGTCCAGGGATGCAGAAGTCCGAGAGTAGTCAGCAGTCTGAAGGTCAGAGATACTGGGAGTCCAAGATAGTCAAGAGTCAAGGGTTCAAGGCAAGGAACAAGGAGAACCAGCGACAGGCTTTCACCAGGAAGCTCAGATAACCTCTGGCACCGAGGCAAAGCTCCCACACTTGCTTAAATCCCCGGAGTTCAACTGGGACTGATCACCTTGATTACCTCGACGTTTTTCATAAAGTCTCCTCAAGTGCCAGAGCCCTGCCCTTTTGGCTCGACGTTGACTGAAGGTAGGTACAGTCCCTCAATCCTCCTCCATATCCAAAGGTTCTGGTGTCAGGAGGCTTGGCTGCGGAGCGACCTCCTGCGATGCCACAGGCTCTGCTGGAGGCTCCACGGGAGTTGGCGCAGCAGGGCTGCTCGGGCCGGGTGGGAGCTCCTCCACTGTAGACTCAGGACCTGGAGGAAGTTCTGGCTCGTCCTCCGAGTCCTCGTCCAGGCAGGGCATGATGCATGGTACTTCCTTTGCACTTTCTCTTAAAGTGCCAACATTTTATAAATGTCCCATTATCTCTTTTCCAAATGTTCTCCTTTGTACTAAAAACATGAGTCAGAACTTCCTTAATGTTTTCAATGGACAAGCTGCATATATTCATCTTGCACTGAGAGTTCAAACAAATGTTTAAGATGCCCCTAGTGAAACATACTGCAAGAGAGACACTGAAATTTCCATGCTTGCATGAATAGATGCACTAGATATGCTCTTGTTCTTTGCTGAATCAAGCTCCCCGCTTTAAGTGTAGCTTGTTATCATTAGAGAAAACCCACCACCAGATATATACACACTTCAGACTAATATATTAGTTACATCAATTAATTCCACTATTTCCTTAGGTGTTCCTGAATTGTTTTCTTCACTTTGAAGTGAGGTAAACAACGAACATTTACCAAAATAGAACATGAAGGATTTCTTTTCATCTTCCAAAATCTTTCTTTTCAGGCAGAATCTGATTTGACAGGGCTTACTGGGCCAAAAAACCACAAACTCATATTTCAGAAATAGATGTATAACCAGTGTTGGGGGCTTCTATTCATGTTCTCATCCTTATTCCTTGGTTTCCTTATTTTATCCTTCATTTTTCCCAGTGATTAATGTTGAAAGGTGAGGTCCTTTTACTTGACCTGAGATCTGCTCCCCTGCTGTGTGGTCCAGCACATGCTTTACATATGAGAAGCCCTGGGTTCCACCCCTGGCATCTCCAGATAAAACCTAGAGGGACATTGGAAAGCTGTTGCCCCTTTCTATATCTTTTCCACACTTGGATTTGAAAAGGACACTTATCAGCTTTATAAGTGTGATGTAGAGTTACAAATGGCACATGTTTACTTTCAGGGTTTTGTATGTTTGTTTGTGATATAATGTCAATGATGTAGCTGTAGTCTATTAGCTGTAGTTTTATTACATACAAAAGGTGAAATATTTGGAGTGCCTTCTATCCATTTAATTGACAGACCTTGAAAACTGTGTTTCAACTTCATATGTACACTGGGAAACATTACATGGGGGTACTCACTTGTTAAAGACCCTGAGTGTTCTGTTGACTTCTACAGTGCCATTTATCCAAGGGCTTCTACTATGTTCCAAAAGTAACAGCAGTTGCACAGCAACAGTATTTGATGAAGTATCAAGGAAATACTGAGAGAAAAGATGCTATTCTATATGGAATGAAAACTGATGCTTTAAAAAAGCCCCACTTGTGTTCAAAATTTCTAAAACCAGATGTCCTGTTCAACCCCTTGGCTGTTGGCCTGTGGGGTCCCTCAGGGTTCTGTTCTATCTCCCATGTTATTTAACATCTATATGAAACTGCTGGAGAGGTCATCCAAAATTTTGGAGTGTGGTGTCACCAGTATGCAGACGACACCCAACTCTATCTCTCATTTCCATCTGACTCCAAGGAAGCTGTCTCTCTACTAAACCAGTGTCTGCTGTCAGTAATGGACTGGATTAGGATGAACAAATTGAGACTTAGGGCCTTTACCGACTGCCAGAAATAATCCATTTTGAGACCACTTTAACTGTCCTGGTTCAATGCTAGGAAATCATGGGAATTGTAGTCTTTTCTGAGACATTGAGCCTTCTCTGTCAGAGAGCTCTGGTGCCACAATAAACTACAGTTCCCATGATTCCCTAGCACTGAGCCAGGGCAGTTAAAGTGGTCTCAAGTTGCATTATTTCTGGCAGTCTGTAAAGTCCCTATATCCAGACAAGACAAGAGGTTCTCCTGATCAGCTGGAAGGCAGATCAGGGAATAGGGACTTTGCTTGTACTGGATGGGGTTACAATCTCCCTGAAACCACAGGTTCACAGCTTGGGTGTGCTCCTGGATTTGGATCTCAGCCTGGATGCCCGGATTGCATCTGTGGCCAGGAGTGCATTTGCACAGTTAAAACTAGTGTGCCAGCTGTGCCTGTTCCTTGGGAAGTAAGATCTGGCTACAGTAACATACCTTGGTTACATCCCATTTGGACTATTGTAACACGCTTTACATGGGTCTGCCCTTGGAAACTGTTCAGAAACCACAGTGGGGCCAACGTGCTGCAGCCAGGCTGTTGACTGGGGCTGGCAACAGGGATCATGTTATTCTTTTGCAGAAACAGCTGTGCTGGTTACTGGTCTGCTTCCAGGCATAATTCAAGGCACTGGTTTTGACCTTTAAAGCCTTAAATGGCTTGGATCCAGACTATCTGAAGGACTGTATCTCCCTATACAAGCCAGCCCAAGTGCTAAGATTGGCAAGAGAGGGCTTTCTCTCAATCCCACCACCTTCACAGGTATGGCTGGTGAGGACTCATGGGAGAGCTTTCTCTGTGGCTGCTCCCAGACTGTGGAACTCCCCCCACACCTACATGGGAGGTTAGATTGGCACCCTCCCTGCCCTCTTCCTGCCAGCAGCTGAAGACATTTTTATTTAGGCAGGCGTTTGGTGAATGAATTTTACTTATGTTGTGCTGTGTGCTCTAAATACTTTTTACAGTTTTTATTAGTTTTAACTATGTGTTTTAGCTTATGTTTTAATATTAATAATCCATAGGTTTTTGTGGGTTTTTTGGACTGTGAGGCCGTGTTCTAGAAGAATATATTCCTGACGTTTCGCCTGCATCTGCATTGCCTGCGAAACATCAGGAATATATTCTAGAACACGGCCTCACAGCCCAAAAACCCACAAAAACCTATGAATGCTGGCCATGAAAGCCTTCAACTTCACAATGTTTAATCAATTTTTATCTTTTGTACTTCTGTCTTTTTAAATTATTGTGGGAGAAAGGTGGAATATAAATCTTTGAAATAAATAAATAAATAAATAAATAAACAGTGCAATATTTATTTATTTATTTATTTAATACTCTAATATTGATTACTATTAGATTATTCATTAAATTAATTAATTAATATTACAGTTGAGCATAACTGGTAACAGGAGCTGCAGCAAAAGCACACAATGGGTTAGTCAGTGTTGTCTAATTGGAACAGCCATTTTCCTCACCACTGTTTAAGCTAACTAGGGCATATAAGACTTGTTGTCCATCATCATCTAGAGGGGTACAGTGGCCTGATGCATAGTTTTGAAAAAGAAAGGATGATTTAGATAGAACAGCAGAAATGGTAATGCATCTTCAGATTATGCATTGACATTTAGCTAATTATATGCTAATTATTTGAAAGTGTGGTCATATTTCCCACCCCTGTTCACTGTAATACTGTTGACACCAATGCTGTTAGTGGTTACAACCTGTGGCCTGTAATAGTACATACAATAATCACCATGGAACAACATTAGATCCAGATGTAATTATGCCTAGAGCAGACCTACTGAACCCAATAGGATGTGACTTAGTAGATCACCACACTACACTCTTATAGTGCTGCTTTTCCACTTTAATTGCTGTGGGTGCCCCCTGTTGCATTCTGGGATTTGCAGTTTAGGGAGGGGGAATTTAGAATTCTCTGGCAGAGAGTTCTTAGGCCTCACTGAAATAAAAAATCCAGAATGCAACAGGAGGCAGCCAGAGCAGTAAAAATGGAATAGCAGCACTATAAGAGTATAGTATGGTAAACTACTTAGTCATGAATAAGTCCTATTGATTTCAATAAATCTTCTCTAACTATAGCCACATCTGGTTCTGACAAATAGATCTTAATAGAAATACTTTCAGATAAACTATGTCAAAAATACAACCAACATGATCTAAAGCTAGGCAATATTCTGATATGCACATGGAACTGACCAAATGAATTTTAACAGAGAGAAATGCAAGTTACTACACTCAGGCAGAAAAAATCAAATGCACATATACAGAGTAGATGACACCTGGCTTGACAACAGTACATGTGAAAGGGATCCAGCAGTCTTTGTAGACCACAAGGTGAACATCAGTCAACAGTGTGATGCAGCAGCTAAAAAAGGCCAAAATGATCAGTACCCTAAATAGGGCTATATCAATGCCCTATGAGAAATCATGCCCTATGAGGAACAGCTTAGAGAGCTGGGTATGTTTAGCCTGGAAAAAAGAAGGTTAAGAGGTTATATGATAGCCCTGTTAAAATATTTGAAGGGATGCCATATTGAGGATGGAGCAAGCTTGTTTCCTGTTGCTCTAGACTGGGACCCTGAGCAATGGCTTCAGACTGCAAGAAAAGAGATTCCTCCTTAACATTAGGAAGAACATCCTGATGGTCAGAGCTGTTCGACAGTGGAATATGCTGTTTTGGAATGTGGTGGGATCTCCTTCTCTGGAGGTTTTCAAATAGAAGCTAGATGGCCATCTGTCAGGGTGTGTTCCTCCATGGCAGGGGGTTGAACTGGATAGCCCTTGAGGTCTCTTCCAACTCTATGATTCTATGATTCTATACACCATTTTCTGTGAATGAATTAATATTATTTAGCATGTGGAAAATGCTGCGTAGAAAATGCTGTTTGCTGTACAAAACAGCCTTGTGCAAATTTTGTGCAGAGTAAGTCCTGAAATGCAAAGAATCTTGTGAGTCCAGGTTTCTTCTCTTTAGGGTTTCTCAACACTAAAATAAATAAATAAGTGTTTTTCAATCATTTTTTGAATATTTTCAAACATTCTTTGCATCCTAATGGAGACAGGTGAAGTCTATTTTGTCACATATAAAAGCTGGTGAAATTCTGTATATTACTGATGTTCTTCTGACAATGTCTTTGTGTTGGATGTTTTTGGACTGGATTTTATCAATAATTTGTTTATTGTTTATTGACTTTACTTGCTATGCATTTTCAATCTTAATTTGGAATGAGAAATGGGATTTCAAAGCAAATAAATTATTAAAATAAATGTAGTATTTTCGCTTTTATTTTTGTTGTTGCTATGTGCCTTCAAGTCATTTCTGACTTATGGTTACCCAAAGGTGAACCTATAATGGGGTTTTCTTGGCAAGATTTATTCAGAGGAAATTTGCGCTTGACTTCTCCCGAGGCTGAGAGCATGTAACTTGCCCAAGGTCATCGTGGTGGGTTTCATGGCCAAGGTAGAAAGGAATTAAACCATGATCTCCAGAGTTGGAGTTCAACACTGAAACCACTACAGCACACTGACTACCAGAACCAAAATGACTCCAAGAAAATCAAAAAAGGTGTCATTTGTGTCCAGCCCCAATGATTAACATTTTCCTTAAAAGATGGTGTTTGCTAATTAGTCAAGTAAAATGTGAGCTGCTTAATTTGACCCTTAAACCAATGGAAGCTCTGTTTTCCCAGATGTAGCTGAACTATAACTCCTGCTGTCCCACACAGCCCTTAAACCAGGGGTAGGCAACCTTTCCCCTTTAAGGGCCAAGGGACTTCAGCTCCCAGAAGCCTCAGCCATGTTGGCCAATAGTCCCATGTTGGCCAATAGCTCCTGGAATTCTGGGAGCTGAAGTCCTTTGGCCCTTAAAGGGGAAAGGTTGCCTACCCCTGCCTTAAACCATGGGTTGTTTTTTTAAATGAAGCAAAGATAAATGATAGGATTTTTAAACATTAATTATCTTAACTAGACTAAAAGAATAAATTTGAGAAGTCACTGTATCATGAACTGTGTAACTTTGTAATACTGTTCAGGAAAGTGAATCAAAGCTCCTATTTGCCAAGAAGGAATCCTGATCTTACACAGAATATCAACTATCAGCCCAATGCAATATTAATCAGTTAGGCCTTTGATAGGGATTTAAACTCAGTAGGAGACAGAGTGACAAAATTTTGCACAAGAAAATGCTGTATTGCCTGGCTTTAGAGTTGGCAAGTTTCCAGAAATATAGAGTAGAATATTTCACAGCAGAAACATTTAGACCGACAGAATATAGGGAATTAGAGAGAAGGAAAAGCACAGTTGGCTCACATAAGATTTGTACCTTTTTTCCTAGGGGCACAAAAAGAAAGTAAATGCTTTGAGGATAAATAGTCACTATATATTGATATTTATGGTGGCTTAGAAGATACTTGACAACCCAAGTGGCCCATAACTTGTAATGCTCAAAATATCTCTTTCCTAAGTGCAGTCCTGTTGAATCAGATCCAGGTCCATTTATACCAACAGTGAGAAAATTTGCCCTTCTAGATATTTTGGATTCCAAATCCTATAAATTTTTTCTAATGACAATGCTAGCAGGGTCTTCTAGATGCTGATGTCCATAGTTTCAGAAGGACCAATATTCCCACACTGACCTCTGTCAACAATCTGTTTCCAAGGGTAGGTAGTGAGATGTTTGTAGGACCCTCATAAATAGGGCACTTCCTTTTAAGTCCTAGTTGTCTTCTGTAAACATGGGGTCCCTGCCATCAGGCAGATGGATATTAGAATTCTTGCAGCATTATGGTCAAATGTTGATAGCTTTCCACTGATACAGGAAGGATTTCTTTGTGTTTAGTAGGTCTTGTTAAATTGTAGGACAACCAGGAGTGTAGAAATGTAGGGTAGGGCAGCAAGGAATGCCTAGGTCCATGTTCCCTCCTCATTTCAGTCATTCTTGTTTTGCATGCATCAAAGAGTCTTTGTACTGCAGATCAATTTTATGGCAGATTTCAGTCCTGCAAAGAAATTCAGGTGTTGCAGTATCTCCTGCTCACATTTTTAAAGTTTCACTTCTTAATACTGGAATTTTCCACCATGTAAATTCATAGAATAATAGATTTGGAAGAGAGTTCAAGGGCCATCAAGTCCAGCTCCCTGCTGCACAGGAATAAACAATCAATGTATTCACAACAAATGGCCATCCAGCCTCTGTTGAAAAACCTCCAAAGAAAGAGACTCCACCACATTCCAAAACAGCATATTCCACTGTCGAACAGCTCTTACTGTCAGGAAGTTATTCCTAATGTTTAGTCAGAATTTCTTTTCCTGTAGTTTGAATCCATTGATTTATGCCCCGGCCTCTGGAGCAGTAAAAAAGCTTACTTCATCCTCAGTATGGCATCCTTTCAAATATGGCTAATATGTCACCTCCTAACTTTCTCTTCCCTAGGCTAAACATACCCAGATTTCTAAGCCGCTTCTCACAGGGCATGGTTTCCAGACCTTTCACCATTTTGGTCACTTTCTGGACATGTTCCAGCTTATCAACAACCATTTGAATTGTGGTGCTCAGAATTGGACACAGTATTCCAGCTGAGGCCTGACCAAAGCAGAATAGAGTGGTACTATTGCTTCCCTCTATCCACATTATACTTCCATTTGATGCATCCTAGAATTGCATTCACTTTTTTAGCTGCTGAATCACACTGTTGACCCATGTTCAACTTGTGGGCTACTAGAACTCATAGATCCCTTTCACATGTAGTGTTGTCAAGCTAGGTGTCCCTCATCCTATATCCGCACATTTCATTTTTTCCTCCCTAAGTGTAGTACCTATCTCCCTGTTGAAATTCATTTTGTTAGCTTTCTAATCTATTAAGGTCATTTTGAATTTTGTTCCTATCATCTGGGGTGTTAGCCACTCCTCCAAATTTGATGTCATCTGCAAATTTGATATGCATGCCCTCTGTTCCTCTGTTCCAAGTAATTGATAAAGATGTTGACTAGCACTGTGCTCAAGACAGAACGCTGTGGCACCCCACTGGTCACTTCTTTTCAGGACAAAGAGGAGCCATTGCTGAGCATCCTTTGGGTTCAGCCAGTCAACCAATTACAAATTCATCTAACAGTAGCATTTTCAAGCCCACATTTTACTAGCTTGTTTGCCAGAATATCATGGAGGACCTCATTGAAGGCCTTACTGAAATCAAGATATGCTACATCCACAACATTCTTTCGATCTACCAAAGTTGTAATTTTATTTAAAAAAAAGAGGTAAGATTAGTCTGGCATGACTTGTTTTTGAGAAATCCATGTTGACTTTTTGTGATTATGGCATACCTTTCTACGGTAAATGCTTATAGACTCTGTTTAATTATTTTCTCTAGATTCTTTCCTGGTATCAATGTCAGACTAATTGGGCAGTAATTGTTTGAGTCCCCCCCCCCTTTTTTTTTTTTGTAGTTGGGGATTTATTTTGTGTACAATTTGACATGATTGCTTTGCACAGAAAAATGGAAAATATTTTCTGCACAGGAATGAAAATTTCTGCATTGAAATATTTTCTATATAGAAAATGCTGTTTTTCTGCACAAAAAAATAAGATGCAAATTTTGCACAGAATAAGTCTTGAATGGTAAATAACCTTTGCAAATTGATTTTTAAAGACTTTCTCACAGCAGGAAGATTACTGAAATTACTCTTTACTACATTTGAGAAAAAACATAGTGAAAAATTACATTCTTGTCCTCCATTAAGCACCTGCCTAAATAGCCAGTTCTACTGAGGTGCCAAAATAAAGGGCTAGGTAGACCTTCCTGAATGAAATATTATATGATGTCAGGACCCCAACTGGAATCATCTTGCCCAGTTTACTTACCTGCCGCTCTTCAGTCAAAAGGGAAGCCCAGAATGGTACTCCTGATGCTTATTGGAATGCACAGAATGAAATGTATGGGTCTTTCTTTTCCATCTACTCTCTTTCCAGAGACATCCTTTCCTTTGCCAAGGAAATTCATATACTAGCAGCACCTCTTCAGCATCATCTTTGTTGTTGCTGAGCTGGGAATGCATATTGCTAGACTGGATCAGTATGTTTTCCTTATTCAATTTGAATTTATAAAAAATGCATATATAGTACAGTTGTTGGCTCAGTTTATGATAACGCTAAGATTAAGAAACTTCCAAGGCATCCAATTGTTAACAGTCTTGCTCTGGTCTTGCAAATTGGCTTTGTTGAGGGAGTTAGTACATCTGTTATATGGCCTTTATCCTTTCCTGCTGTCTTCTACTTTACCAAGAATTATGTTCTTTTCCAACTGTGTCATCTCATGATTTGTTCAAAGTACAATAGTCTCAGCTTTTTAGCTTCAAGTGAGAATTCAAGCCCTTGGGCACATTTATTTGACCTTTTCTTCCCTGACCCTTTTATTTCTCCCTTTAGCCAGCTTTTCTGCCCTGACACAGCCGGAAGCCAGTTTTAAGGTGTTCTGGTGGCATGTGGCATATAAACACCACACTGCCAGATCACCTGGAAGCCAGCCCCTGTGTAAACAGCTGGGCAGCTTCCAGGCAGCTTGGAAGCATGCACCATGTAAACGCCGCACTCCCAAGCCACCCAGAAGGCAGCGCAAAGGGGCGGTCTGTTTTGCCCCTAAGTTGTCATTTTATGATCAAGAAAGTATAATCTTGTCTATAAAGTGTAAGAGGGAAACAAGCACCAGACATAAAGTGAATGAGGAGACTGTACCTACAGAGAATTCTGGAAGAGGTGGGCAGTGGTGACTCCATAAATATTTTTGGAGACCCATAACCCATCACCATTGCCTATACTAATGGAGGCTCCTGAGAACTGTAGACCAAAACATCTGGAGGGTCACAGTCGCACATACTTTTTGTTCAAGCTGGGTGGGGAACCTTTGACTTTCCAGCTGTTTTGGCCAACCATGAGCAGCTCATAGCCTAAGCAGAGGAAGCTTTCCCCTACCAGATGAGATGACCTCTGTGCTCTGGCCATGAGCCACTGTTGTGAGCATGAGCAATGGCAAAGGATGATTTCAGTTGTGTGAAATAGCTAAAGGGCCAAAGTTTCCCCACTCCTGGTACAGCTCTATCATCTCTGCCAGATGTTTATTCCAGTTTATTCTCAGTCCTGTAATATATATTAGGCTGAGAGAGAATGATTGCACTAAGACTGCAACCTAACCTTAGTGGGATTCATGGCTAGGTGCGGATACAAACCTAGATCTTCACAGTCCATAGCCTTTATTATCTACTGCACAGTGACTGTTTTTATTTCTCTTATTTTCCTAGAACAGTAAATCTGATCATATCTGCATTTTTGATCATTGGGATGTGTTTATGATATTTTGTCTTGCTATGAAATTGTAACATACTCTTTTCTCCTGAAAATGATGGATCTACAAGAACTTTAAAAACTAAATGGAATGTTTAGACAAAGAAGGAGGAAGTAGGCGAAGTGGAATTTTTTATTTTTATTTTTATTTATTTATTTATTTTGCAGTCATGTGTAATCTGCAAGGCTCTTTAGCAATTCCTCTGAGCGGAAAAGATTATATAGTGTTTGTGCTCCAAACTGTAATGTAGTGCTTCATTTCTCCCATAATTTCTGAAGCTGGAAACCAAAATAATGTTCTTTTCCCCCTCATCCTTAGCATATGGCTTGATCTTGCAAAGACTATTTCATGGTCTGCTAGATCCTAATGGAGGTAGCAGGTAATGAGATAACATTTATTTATAAAGAAAATGCATTTACTATCAGTATCTGAAACATATAAGGAGCAACACTTTTATTTTGTTACCATGTAGCACATCTTCAGAGGTGGTGTATTTAATTAAAAAGAGCTGGAGACAAATTGCAGGGGTGTCTATTGATATAAAGGAACCCCCTCACCACTGTGGCATAGTCTGATGGATAGACAAAGATTGCCAAGTTCCAAGAAAGAGGCAAGATATTCTGTATTTCCCCAGAGAAGACATTGACCTAACTTTCCATAACCTCGTGTCATTCAGATGTTTTGGATTTGACAAGATCAATGGAGATAGGGGATGGTACTTCTGAGAAGTGCTAAGTGGAGGAAGCCTGTGTTAGGCTGCAATCAAGCTAGAGACACATTAGAAGGTTAGAGGGATTTGACATATAAAAATCTGTTCTGCATAAACAGCCAAACATATAGGAATAATAATAATAATAATAATAATAATAATAATTTTTATTTATAACCCGCCTCTCTGCCTTGCAATCGAGGCGGGGTACAGCAATAATAAAAAACATACAAATTTAAAACATTCCTTATCCCAAATCCAACCCTCCCACCCCTTATAACTGGATTAAACTATTAAAGAATTAAAACAGGATAACATATAAAAAACAAAACAGTAAACCAACATATAATAGCAGCTACAGGGAGGGGCGGATAAAACCATCCCTTCGAGCCAGGGCGTTATTCCGGGAAGGCCTGCCGGAAGAGATCCGTCTTTACTGCTTTTTTAAAAGCAGCAAGAGTGGTAATTAGACGGATCTCGTCCGGCAGGCCATTCCAAAGTCTGGGAGCGGTCGCAGAGAAGGTCCTCTGGGAGGTCTGAGACAGCCTAGTTTTTATTGGCTGTAACAGATTCTTCCCAGAGGACCGAAGGGCGCGGGGGGATCATAGGGAAGGAGGCGGTCCCTAAGATAAGATGGACCCAAGCCATGTAGGTCAATATCAACACCTTGTACTGCGCCCGGAAACTAATTGGCAGCCAGTGGAGGGATTTAAGCACTGGTGTTATGTGCTCCCTCCTAGATGTCCCCGTAATTAGTCTGGCTGCCATGTTCTATACTAGTTGCAGTTTCCGGGTTAGGCACAAGGGTAGCCCCATGTAGAGTGCATTACATTAATGCAGACGTGAGGTCACCAGAGCATGTACCACAGTTTCCAGGTCCCTCATGTCCAGATAAAGGCGCAGTTGGCGTATCAGCCGAAGCTGATAACAAGCACTCCTGACCGCCGCACTCACCTGACTAGTCATGTGAAGCGACGAATCAAGGAGCACCCCCAAACTGCGGACACAGTCCTTAGAAGAGAGTGTGAATCCATCCAGGACTGGAGACTGTATCCCCAAATCTGGTTTTGGGCCTGTGACCATGAGTACCTCTGTTTTGTCTGGATTCAGCTTCAATCTGTTTTTCCTCATCCAATCCATTACTGCTCTGAGGCAGTCATTGAGAGGAGAGACGCCATCTGAAGTCTGAGTCGATGATCTGGTCATGGAGAGATATATCTGGGTGTCATCAGCGTACTGAAGACACCGAGCTCCATGCCTCCGAATGATCTCACCCAGCGGCTTCGTGTAGATATTAAATAGCATCGGAGATAGGATGGCGCCCTGAGGGACGCCACAATTAAGCTCAATTTTGGAAGAGCAACTGTCCCCGAGCCTCACCCTCTGGGATCTGCCCGAGAGGAAGGAACGGAACCACTGCAAAGCAGTGCCCCCGATTCCCAACTCTCTCAGGCGATCCAAGAGGATGGCATGATCTATAGATTCTATAGTGTCAAAGGCCGCTGAGAGATCCAAGAGCACCAGCAGGGGCACACTACCCCTGTCGATACTCAGGCAGAGGTCATCGGTCAGAACAACCATGGCAGTCTCCACTCCAAATCCTGTCCTGAAGCCGGTTTGAAATGGATCAAGATAATCGATTTCATCCAAGACTGCTTGGAGTTGAGAAGCAACTGCCCTCTTGATCACCTTGCTTAAGAAAGGAAGCAAGGAGACTGGTCTATAATTGTTTCTATCTACGGGGTCCAGGGAAGGTATTTTCAGGAGTGGCCTAACTGCCGCCTCCTTCAAACAAGATTGTACATTGCCTTCCCTGAATGACGCGTTGATTGTGTCCCGAAGGAACACCTTCAACGCGTCCCCCCCGGACGACCAGCCAAGATGGACAAGGGGGCAAGTCGTCTTCCTCACCCTACCAAGCAGCTTGTCCACATCATTGGTACTCACAGATTGAAGTTGATCCAATAAAATGCCATCAACGGAGTTGCTAGAAACCTCGTCTATGGATCCTGTCAAAATATTGGCGTCCAAGTCGGCTCTTATCCGAGAGATTTTATCTGCAAAATAGATATTAAATGCCTCACAGCAGGCTGTCGTTGGGTTAAGTAGGGGGTTTGGCGCAGGGGGAACCTTCACCAACTCCCCTACCACCCTAAACAGTTCTGCCGGGTGAGACTCTGCAGACGCAATACGTGCAGAACAGAAAGATTTCTGCACTGCACGTAAAGCCTCCCTATAGGAATCAAGATGTTTCCTAAGGCGAGTTCTGTCGGATGAGAGACAGATCATCTGAAGGAAGGAAAGCATGGTGCTAAATAAGTGATACCTTATTCCCATCATAGGAGCTATGGCTTTGACTGGCCTCTTGAAATGAACAGCTGTTTCTTCTGTGGTCTGTGTCCTGCCAGCAAAACATGAGCTTAGACCTTGCTTGATGGCAATTTAAATTACAGATCTTGCAGGGTGATGCTCCAGCTTCTATGAGGAACACCATTCCTCTTTTAGAGAATCTGTAAGGCTGGCTGGTCAGCTTTCTGTGATGGAGAGGCAATAGGAGTAGTTTTCCCTTGTGCTCCATGAAAGAAGCTGTTGGGAACTGGCTAGCAATGTTAGAAAGCTCACTGGAAAGTCTCCTTTGACTTCCTAGGGATTTATTTTTTTAGGATGGCCACAACATTTCATAGAATCATACATCCTTAGAGTCAAAAGAAACTACAAGGGCCATCCAGTCATATTCCATACCCTACTTCTCTGCTGGGTATGCATAAGAAAAATGGCAGTGGAAATCTAGGCTTATGGAGGAAGAGAACCATTCTGAGTTCTTCCTATGGTAGAAGAATCAGTGTGCTATGGAAAATGACACCAATATGAGGAACATGGAAAGAAGCCTGTCAGATCCTGCTCAAATGAGGGACAGTATGACTCTCACAAAGCAGCAATTGTTATTAGAACTCCTGGCTAAGATTGTGAAGATAGGTTGCAACTATTAGTACTTTATGTCAGTGGTGTCAGTAGGGGTACAGGGTGTGTGGACCACACCAAGTAACACCCTAAAAGGGGGGTGACACCACTGCTCCTCAAACGCCTACTTTTTGGCAGAAATGGGCTGTGGCATTCACCTGGTTCCCTTTAAAATACTTTAAGAGATGGTGGGAGTGGGGTGAAGCTCAGTGGGAGTAGAAAAGAGAGGCCCCAGAATTATTTAAAATTAAATTTCAAATTTTTAAATTAAAAAATTAATTTTTTGAATTTCTTTAAAAAAATGTATTCTTTTAAAATATTATTTTTTTAAAAAAATATCATTTTAACCAAATCTTCACTAGGTATATGTAAATACATTTAGGTTGTGCATAAAGGTAAAGGTAAAGATATTCCCTGTTGATAAGTTTTCAAGTTGTGTTGAACCGTAGGTGGCGGTGCTTGTCTCCATTACTAAGCCGAAGAGCCAGTGTTGTCCGAAGACGACTCTGTGATCATGTGGCCAGCATGATCATACAGAATACTGTTTACCTTCCCACTGAAAAAGTACCTGTTTATTTACTTGCATTTGCATGCTTTTAAACTGCTGGGTTGGCAGAAGCTGGGACTTGTGATGGGAGCTCACCCCATCATGCAGCACCTGGGCCTTGAACTGCCAACTTGCCAATCTTGCAATCAACAGAATCAGTGTCTTAACCACTTGATCCACTGCATATGATGTCAGGGATGATGGGAGTTGTAGCTCTTCACCTTTGGCTCTAACTCACCACCTTGTTATGCAGAAGAGCTGACCAGCTTTGATCAGTGGTTGATGCTTCTTTCCCAAGCAGCAGAGTTTCAGAGAATAGGCTGAAGACCCTGACAAACTCTCCAAGCCTTCTCACTCTTCTTCCTGAGATGTCTTCAAACTTCTCCAGGATTCCTCTGGCTCTTGTATCTTCCCTCAAGACACCAGACAACTCAGTAGTCTTATATAAAAGATCCACTTTATTCTACTATATACATAAATACTATATGCCCTACAAATCACAATCTCTACTCCACCAAAATACTCCACACTACACCAAACTACTCCACAATGTACATTAGCAAACATTGCAATTTATAGCCATTGTTAGACACCACCCACCAGTCAGTTTCCACCCAGTGGGTGTGTACATACATCTTGATTGGTTTACATAGATCATCCCATACTTAAGACCAACCCAAGTATTTCATCATTTTACCTTGAGCACTTAATGAGTCTCAGGTGTTTGCAATCTATCACAGGTGTTCTCAATGTACCTTCTATAACTTTGTCCTTGGCTCTCAAGGCTTCTTAATTATATTAACTTTTTCACCTGTGTATCTTCCTGATTGCTCCTGCTTAGTCACTTTGACATTCACATACATATTTTTATTTCTATTACTGTATATCCCATGTTGCTTTTGTTAGGATATGAATGGGATATATAGTCAAAGGTGAAATGTAAAGATGTGTGTGTGTCTGCAATTTTCCACTTGAGAACAGTTTCTAGACAAGGCACAAACAATATTTAGAGAAACAGGGTGAATCAACGCCAGGTGATAATAGAGACATCAACAATGTACTTTCCCAGAGGTAAAACTAATGGAACCAGACTTTGTTATGGATAACAAAGATATATCAAATACATAAACATCGTTAGCTTGGGAAAGTTACTCACGTGGTGGATGATGGACAGCAAGAGGCTGGGTTAACATACATCATACAGACATTATCCAATTAACATAAAGTTAACACCTAGAAGGTGGAGTATGGGATGGGCCTAGAGAGTCCTTTGTCTAAGAATTTTTTTATTGTTCAAGATGTGAGCACGCGTGTGGATGCAGTGGTTTTAACTGCAACAAGTTGGATCTAATGTTTTTTTTTTGGATTGTTAAAGATGTAATCTTACATGGCTGAACTGGACAAGTTCGTCACAATGGATTTTACTTAGTTATCTTATTTTTACTTTTTATATGCATTAATAAAGCTATGCTTTTGGACTTTACAATGTGTCTTCTTGACTGAGGAAGACAGGATTGCCTGGAGAAGAGAAGCTGAGCCAGTTGATGGCAAATCTACACAGTGGCTGTGGATCACAGCAGCCAGCTTGTCCTGAAGACTCTGCTGGGTGCCAAAGGGCATACTACAACACTCATCATCCACACACCAACAAGGGTTATGGGGCCCAGTTATGGCTTTTCTGCCAGTTATGGCCTGTTTGCCAGTCTGTGGCTTGTTTTTGCCAGAAATGGCTAGTCTGCCAGTTAAGACTGTTTTTGCCAGAAGAGTGGCTTGTCTGCCAGAGGACAAAGAGGACAAATGTCCAGGAGGACAAAAGCCCAAGAGTCCAGATGACATGTTTGCAATGTGGCCAAGAGGCAAGGCTTGCCTATCCACGACTTCAGCTGTGCCAGGACAAGTGAAACCATGCTTCCGCGGTTGCTGGGAAAAGCAGAGGTGGCTTCAAATCTCCAGATGTAAGTAAACAGTTAAAGTTACTGCTAAGCTGTTTCTGCCGGATGGCAAAGTGCAGACCTCTTTAAAGACAGGTTGTCTGAGGACTCCACTCTTTAAACAGTAAGATGCAAAGAAAAAAAAAAAAATCAAAGGCTAAAAATGCTGAGAATACTGCGGGTTCAATGCAGTGAAATTTTTGTTTTTGTTCAAGCTGCAAAAGACTTTGGTAAAGGCCATTTTGTTTGAAATGGAAGCAGCTGGGGCTTGAGTCACAGAATACATGTTGCAATGTATGCAGTTTAAAATGCAGCATGATTGCTGGACACAGGCGGTTGCCTAAGCCAAGAAAACTCATTCTGTTAACCCTCTCTGAGTTACAGTTATGTTTTGGGAGAGGATGTTTCTTCAGCCAAAGGTTTTGGGAACTGAGGAAAGAATGAATGCTTCCTACACAACTTTGTCACAAAATGCTGTGGTCAAAGGACTTTACAGTTCTTGGTAAAAAATACAAAAATCCCTGGTGGGGGTGAAAATTTTACACAGTGGTCCAATGCTGTGTGGAGCTATAGCAGGTTTGCAAATGCCTGAAGTTCAAAGGCTGCAACGGTGTTGCTAAATACCAAAAGTTTTGCTGGAGGCCTGAGGTTCCAAAAGATGGGAATCTGTTAAGCCAAGCGGTTTGCTTGAAGAGGCCAGAAAATGCCAAAAGAAGCAGTTTGCTTGAAAAAGCCAAAAATGTAGGCTTGGGAGAAAGCCTGGGACAGCATCTTGAGGTCAAGAAAATGCGTCCTGAAAAAAAAAAGGACAGCTGATGCACGGAGTGCGAATCGATGCTTTTACTACAGCAGAACAAGAGTTTTGAAAATGGCAATGCAAGGATGTTTGCTACAATCAACAATCTATCTACAACCCAGAGACATTGGGAGAAACAGAGAAGCTACAAGCTGTTTTACAGAGCTGTGACTGTGATTCAAACAGGTGAAACCTGAGGACAAGAGTCTATATATTCTGGGACATATGTTGCAGTTTTGCTGGAAAAAAAAAATCCTCCAATCTTAAAGATGTTTATCTAGCTGATGGAGGGGTAAGAGATGTTAAAAGAAATTGAAAAATGTCTACATGCCAAGTTTTGGTGAAAAAACTTTGAAAATGTTTTATGTATACCTGTTTTACAAAAGATATTTAGTTGGTGTGACACTGAGCTTTGTGGGAGATAAATATAAAAATTACCCCGGCTGGGGAGGTGTATACAAAAGCTATAAGAGGAAAATATGTGTTTTATACAAAGTGAGACAAATGCTAAATGTGCAGGTGTGAAAAATGAATCATTACATTCTGGTTATGCACATCAATATAAGAATCCTAGAGAACATAAGATTTAAAAGCTTGATTAAGCTGGTGGGATATAGGTCCTGAATTTTTAAAAAATGTTTTATTATACAAATGATTTGAGAGATGTTTGGTTTGCCACAGAGTAAAAAGTCAAGGTTTTTCCTGTGACAAAACCGGAACAAGTAAATTGCAAAAATAACCTGTTGAGGTTGCTGTTAAACAAAAAGGACAAATGTGTGTTACTGGTTACAACAAATATTTTCTTAGTGATTATGGATAGATTTTCCAGAGTTTTTATATGTCAGAGTTTTAAGACAGAGATGTGATATAATTGAAAGTTTTTAACAATAGATAAATGTAAAAAAAAAAAAATTGATTACAAAGGGTCTTTGCTCACAGACCGGGGAAAAAGAGAATTTTTGGCTCACAGTTTGAGAAACTGGCTGAAAAAAAAAAATCCAACATTGTTACACATGTTATGTGGGGATCCACTGAATTTAAAGTATTTAACAGGTTTTAGACAATATACAAAGATATATGTGCTAACATGTTTTAAAAGAAAAATTAAACCAAAGTGTCAAGATGGTGTTATAAAATATTCAAAAATAACAGTTAGAGATTTCACCTTGATGGTGGGAAAAGTTTTAATGTTTTAAAAAATAACAATTGTGAAAAACATTCAAGTTTTGACTGAGAGTTCCTGCATGGCAGGGGGTTGGACTGGATGCCCTTATGGTCTTTTCCAACTTTATGATTCTAAGTTGAAAAAAGATACATTCAAACAAGAGGTTTTACTAAAGATAAGACAGTTAAAGATCCAAGTGTCAGAAAATGGAGGGACACACAACACACAAAAGACAGACAAACATTAATCCTCTGGAAGTGAGAAAAACACTTTAGGTCAGACAATACAGACAAGATCATTAAAAGATAGAATGACAAAAATCAAAAGACACACAAGTCCAGAAATGATACATGTTATGTCAAAGAAAATTAATAAAGAGTGAAAACAACACACAAGTTTATTATACAAAGGACAAGAGTTTATACATAAGTGGCTGGTGAGCCAGAGAGTTTCAAAGAGAGTTTTAAGGGGTTTCAGACAGTGTTAAGGAGTTTCAGGGAGTTTCAGAGGTTTTAAAAGTTATAAAAGGTTTTTTCCTGTTGAGAGAGGGAGAATGATACACTGCAGTGCAGCAAAAAATTTAAGTGTTTAAAATTGACAAAAAGGTGTTTAAAAGGTGGTTGATAGACCTGAAGACAAAAATCACAAGATAAATGGATATACAAAATAAAAGATGCCTGATGACAAATGAAAATACAAAGCTAGGTTAATAACAAAAAGATTTGTTCAACAAAGGTTTAAAAACATTGATAAAACAGTCTGAGGCTGAGAGCTTGTGACTAAAATAAGCTTTTAACAATAAGGAGGGGCTAGTAAGTTTAACATTTTGGTTTTGAGATTGCTTGTTTAAATGCTGATATATGTGTTAACAAAAAGAGATGACAGCTTTGGTTGTTTAGATTCAAGAGATTTAAAAAAAAATAAGTTGTCTAGAGAGATGTGGTATCAAAAGGTTTTGTTTTTTGAGATTTTATTTTTAAAGTTACTGGACTGCTGATAAAATGTGTTTAGTGAGTCAACATAAAAAGAGTTTAAAAAGTGTGATTTATAAAGTACAGAGGTGGTGACAAGTTTAAAGTCAAAAGGTTTTGTTTAGAATAAAGTTATAAGAGGTTTTAAATATCCAGATATAGAGAGGCTTTGTAAAAGGTTTGATGTTTATAGTTGACAATAATAGATTACACTTGTGTTGTTATAGGTGTTTTAAAAAAAAATTGTTTTGTTTTAAATAATAGATTAGACAACAATAAAACATTTGATAAGTTTTTTAGAGATAGAGGCTTGTGATTTAAAATAGCCATATTGTGATAGAGTGTTTTATAAATAGTTCATTTGCTTTAAAGTTATGTGATATGATAGTCAGTTTAAAGATTGTTGTTTAAATATAGACAAGCTTAATAGTTTGATAGATTAAAAATAAGGATATATAGTTATAAGTGTTGATAGAGTTTTAAGTGCTGATAAAACAAAATATATAACATTAAATAAGATCAAATAAAAAACAGTTATAAGATTTAAATTGTGAGTTGTCAGTTGTGATATATAGAGATTTACAGACATACATTTTTATGACAAAAACCAAGGTGTTAAAAAAAATGTTAAAATATAGGTCAAGATATGTTGGAGTTTTATGACAAAATGCTAGGGAAAACTAGTTCAAAATAAAATTGTGTGCTTAGAGTTTAAAGCCAAGACACAACACTATAGATATATTAACAAAGGGTTTTAGAGATAAAACAACATTAACAATGGTTATAACAGATTGAGATGTCACTTTAAATATATAGAGTCAAACATTGTGCTTAGATGGTTTTAATAACAACAACAATAATAGTGATCTCACACATCTATACATTTCAGGAGGGGATTGTTAGGATATGAATGGGATATATAGTCAAAGGTGAAATGTAAAGATGTGTGTGTGTCTGTAATTTTCCACTTGAGAACAGTTTCTAGACAAGGCACAAACAATATTTAGAGAAACAGGGTGAATCAACGCCAGGTGGTAACAGAGACATCAACAATGTACTTTCCCAGAGGTAAAACTAATGGAACCAGACTTTGTTATGGATAACAAAGATATATCAAATACGTAAACATCGTTAGCTTGGGAAAGTTACTCACGTGGTGGATGATGGACAGCAAGAGGCTGGGTTAACATACATCATACAGACATTATCCAATTAACATAAAGTTAACACCTAGAAGGTGGAGTATGGGATGGGCCTAGAGAGTCCTTTGTCTAAGAATTTTTTTATTGTTCAAGATGTGAGCACGCGTGTGGATGCAGTGGTTTTAACTGCAACAAGTTGGATCTAATGTTTTTTTTTTGGATTGTTAAAGATGTAATCTTACATGGCTGAACTGGACAAGTTCGTCACAATGGATTTTACTTAGTTATCTTATTTTTACTTTTTATATGCATTAATAAAGCTATGCTTTTGGACTTTACAATGTGTCTTCTTGACTGAGGAAGACAGGATTGCCTGGAGAAGAGAAGCTGAGCCAGTTGATGGCAAATCTACACAGTGGCTGTGGATCACAGCAGCCAGCTTGTCCTGAAGACTCTGCTGGGTGCCAAAGGGCATACTACAACACTCATCATCCACACACCAACAGCTTTTTCCTTAACAATCCCCTCCGAAATAAAATATTGTATGTGTCTTATAATGTCATTCCAACCATTTGTGTCAGTCTTTCATGTTTTTCCGCCGTCAATGCTTTTGTGAACAAATCTGCTATGTTGTGTTGTGTTTCTATATATCTCAGTTCTATTTCACCCTTCTGAACCATGTCTCGCACATTTTGATATCTTACTCCAACATATTTTGTTCTGTTCTTCAAATTTTCAGTTTCAGCCATTGCTATGCATGACTGTGAATCTTCCAGAATTTCTACTGGTATCTTGTAACTTTCATTTAAATCATTCAATAACTGCTCAACCCACTGTACCTCATTTACTATCTCATTTAAAGCTGCGAATTCTGCTTCCGTCGTACTTATCGCGACATTTGTTTGTTTCCTACTTCTCCAGACTATTGGACTTTCACTGTACTTGATTATTATTCCTGTAACTGACTTCTTGTCTCCTAATTCTGATGCAAAAGAACTGTCTACATAGCAATCTAAATCTGAATGACTGTTTCTAATTATCAATTTCTTATCTAGAGTTCCTTTCAAATATCTTAATAAGTGTTTTACTGCTGTCCAGTCTTCAATTTTTGGATCATTAACCCTTCTGGACAATACATTTACAGCATATGAAATGTCTGGTCTGGTGTGGCAAGATATGAATTGTAAAGATCCTATTATACTCCTGAATAAAGTCTTGTCTTCAAAATCTCTAGATGTTTTTTCAGATATGAAACCAATTGTCATTGGAGTTCTTACTATTTTAGCATTTTGTAATCCACACTTTTCAATCAAACTTTCAATTTTCTTTCTCTGACTTAACAAACAATGTCCTTTTTCTGTCCATTCAACACTAATACCTAAATAAGACTTCAATAAACCTAGATCCTTTAAGACAAACTTTTCAGACAATTCTCTTTTTACTGATTCAACTTCCTGTTTTGACTTTGCTGCCACACACAAATCATCTACATAAATTACTAACACTATGTCTCCTTTTGTATAGACACAAGCATCTGCAATGCTCCTTTTGTATCCTAGTTTAGCTAACTCTTCATTAATGCACAAATTCCATGCTCTGGCACTTTGTTTTAATCCATACAATGCTTTTTTCAATTTATAAACTTTCTGACTACTATTTTCTTCAAAACCTTGTGGCTGCTCCATAAATATCTCTTCATCTAAACTAGCATTCAAGTAGGCTGTTTCAAAATCAAAATGTTCTACAACTAAATTTCTTTTTGCTGCTACAGCTAGAACCATTCTCAGACTTTCTGGCTTTGCAGTTGGAGAATATGTCTTATCATAATTCTCATACTGCTGTTGTGCAAAACCCTTAGCTACTAACCTAGCTTTATACTTAATACTTCCATCTGGCATTTCTTTCTTTTTGTATACCCACTTACAACCAATTACTTTCTTGTCCTTGGGTCTGTCAACAACTTCAAAAACATCTTTATTTACCAGACAACCAAACTCATCATCCATTGCATCAATCCATCTTTTCTGTTCTTCTCTAGACAAACTTTCCAACTCTTCAAAACTTTCAGGCTCTTCCACTGCTAAACAAGCTCTTGCATTTGTCACAACAAACCTATCTGGAGGCTTTCTAACTCTGTGACTACATCTGGGAATAAACTCTGCTGATCTGCCTCTTTCATCCTCACTTTCTGTGCTGGGAGTTATAGTTCTATGGCTAAATCTCTTGTCCTCAGTCATTCTAGTAGTAATAGGTCTAGACTGTGTCTCATTATCTGAAGAACTATCACTGCTGCTAGTGGATGCTTCTGGCTTAACTGAAACCCCTCCGTTTCCTGGAGTTGGTTCAGTTTGTGTTTCTGGCTCATTTGAATTTCCTAACCTCAAGAAAACTTCTTTATTTGCATGCAGTTTGTCCCAACCGGCATGTCTCTCGAAATTTGCAGACCTGGAATACTGCACTTCTCTTCCACCAAAATGAAACTTATAGCTATTTCCTGAATACCCCAAAAACCTAAGTCTTTTACTTTTGGGTTCTCCCTTTTTCCTGAAACAAGCTGGTATGAAAACATGAGCAAATTGTCCAAAGACTCTCAAATATTTGTAATTTGGCACTCTCCCATACAATACCCTGTAGGGAATGTCTTCAATTTCAGAATGATACAGTCTGTTACTAATATGTACTGCTGTCAAAATTGCTTCTGCCCAGAAACTATCTTTTACCTCTGCATCTGCCATCAAACAAGCCGTTATTCTTTTTATATCTTGTATTTTTTTCTCAGCTAAACCATCTTCGTTAGGACAAGCGGGATTAGTAGTTTCATGCCTTATTCCCACCTTTTGAAACCAATTAAACAATTGATTACTTAGAAACTCTCCTCCCCGGTCAGTAACAATGGTGCCTACTCTAATATCAAATTGTCTTTCCACCATTCTCACCCATGCTTTTAAACTTTGCCCAGCATCAGATTTGTTTTTCAATCTTTCTTACAAAAGCAAACCTTGTATACCTATCAACAATTACCAGAAAAGATTTGCTTCCCCCTAAAGATAAACAATTAGCTTGGGCAACATCTGCATGTACAAACTGAAATGGTCTTTGAGCAATTCTTTTGGTTTTCTTGGCTACTGGAAAAGCTCGGACCTTTACCTGATTGCATACAGTACAATCTAAGTGATTTTTGCATTCAGCAACTTTTAAATCTGGACACATACTGATTAACTTCTTTAAACATTTGAAACTAGCATGACCAAATTTTCTATGGAGTTCATGTATACAGTCTTTGTTTATTGGACTATTGTCTATGTTATTAGCATTTTCAACACTGTAGCTATCAATATTGTCTTCCAAATAGTAAAGTTTATCTTTTTTCAAGCCTATGCCTCGCAATTCCCCATTCAGTTTTATCTTACACATGTTCTTTTCAAAAATGACTGTGTAGTCTCTGTCTGTTAATCTGCTTACTGATAACAAATTATTTTCTAACTCCTTTACATGTAAAACATCATTAAAGTTTTCCTTTAGCCCTGGAATGAAAACTGTACCCATTTGATTTACAGTACTGAGCTCTTTCCCATCAGCTAAAACTACAGTATTTACATTAGCTGATTTTCTATTACTTATCAAATTAATATTGTTACACATTGAAGATGATGCTCCTGAGTCAATTAACCATTTACAATTAGCATTTTGTTTTTCCTTAATCATGGTTGCCAACCCCTTTTTGTTACCACTGTCCTTCAAAAATGGAGGTTTGGACTGTTTTTGATACTGCCACGGCTGCCATCTGCTCTCTCCTTGCTTGCTTCTCTCAGCAGCAAATTGTTTACAATGTCTCTGTAGATGACCAATCTTTTTACAATAAAAACACCTCCGTTGCTCCCTTGTAGAAGCTGCTTCTTCCTGCTTTCGTAGATCAGGTGTCGTTTGTTGTTTTGGCACAGTCCTCAAACTTGCTGAGTCATTCTGCTCAGACTTTCTTCTCAAATTTTCCTCCAATATTTTTGCAACAATTAAGTCTCTGTTCAGCTCAGCTTCTGGCAAATTTTGCAAGCTATTTGTTATGTTGTCCCAAGAAGAGTCCAGCGATTCTATTAAAATA
Organism: Phrynosoma blainvillii; assembly: GCA_026167975.1. Taxonomy (NCBI): domain Eukaryota; kingdom Metazoa; phylum Chordata; class Lepidosauria; order Squamata; family Phrynosomatidae; genus Phrynosoma; species Phrynosoma blainvillii. Next base: position 44,671,640 of record JANUYF010000003.1, on the reverse strand, counting down.
TAACACTGCTGCTCCTTGCTAATTTCCACTCCTCTCAGTTCAGCTTGCACAAATAAATCCTGCATTGTTTTTAAATGTTCAATTACACACTGTCCTTTTTAGTCATCTTCTGCCTGTAAATTCTTTTAGACCAAAGCATTTTTGCAAACGCAGTTGAAGGAGTGTGTATTCTCTGCAAGGTCTCCCACACATCCTTGGCGGACACTTTATCTCTTACGTCGTTAATCAAGTCTTCTTCTAGCATTAGATAAAGACATGCTTTTGCTTTAGCGTCTCTGTCTCGAGCGGCTTCATCAGCATCAGCTGCCAGCCCTGATTCAACTGGCGACCACAGAGACTCCTTTATGAGTAGAGAACGGGCATATATCTTCCAGGTAGAGTAGTTATTTCTATTTAATGTACTAAACTTTAGGATCTCCATCTTAATTTGTGCAGTGACTCAATTTGACACAGTCCTTCTGAGTATGCACAGCAAACAAAATACAAAATGATTTACTCACAATGCTCCACAAAACTTTCTTCCACTCTCTGGACCTTTCAACTTCTGTGGATGCTGGTTGCTCTAGTATCTGGGCCTATAACCCTTGTCAGGGATGATGGGAGTTGTAGCTCTTCACCTCTGGCTCTAACTCACCACCTTGTTATGCAGAAGAGCTGACCAGCTTTGATCAGTGGTTGATGCTTCTTTCCCAAGCAGCAGAGTTTCAGAGAATAGGCTGAAGACCCTGACAAACTCTCCAAGCCTTCTCACTCTTCTTCCTGAGATGTCTTCAAACTTCTCCAGGATTCCTCTGGCTCTTGTATCTTCCCTCAAGACACCAGACAACTCAGTAGTCTTATATAAAAGATCTACTTTATTCTACTATATACATAAATACTATATGCCCTACAAATCACAATCTCTACTCCACCAAAATACTCCACAATGTACATTAGCAAACATTGCAATTTATAGCCATTGTTAGACACCACCCACCAGTCAGTTTCCACCCAGTGGGTGTGTACATACATCTTGATTGGTTTACATAGATCATCCCATACTTAAGACCAACCCAAGTATTTCATCATTTTAGCTTGAGCACTTAATGAGTCTCAGGTGTTTGCAATCTATCACAGGTGTTCTCAATGTACCTTCTATAACTTTGTCCTTGGCTCTCAAGGCTTCTTAATTATATTAACTTTTTCACCTGTGTATCTTCCTGATTGCTCCTGCTTAGTCACTTTGACATTCACATACATATTTTTATTTCTATTACTGTATATCCCATGTTGCTTTTTCCTTAACATATGATTTTGTAATTGTGTATATGATAGTGTAATTGTAATTGTAATTGTGCATATGATATTGTAATTTGAAGGTATAATTTTAATTTTGCTAGTTGTTTATGTCATAGCATTACATTCAGTGGTAGATGGAAATTACGATTTATGAGTAACATTAGTGCAAAAAAGCATTACTAAGGATTCTGTGTGGTGTGAAATGGGAAGAGGTCAATAGGGAGTTGAAACCATGAGTTACTGCACCAGGTGACACCAACTCTAGGGATGCCACTGCTGTATGTTATGAACAGCTGTGCTCTTATAATGATGCAAGGGGATATGGCAACTAACTGTCCTTGCCACTTTCCCACACCCTTGTGTAGCGAGGGGATTAGTACTACTTCTATATTGATCTTAGGTAATGCATCTGTGCCATATTCCTCTCATAAATTTGTGGCCTATTTAATCTCATTTATTGTTGCCTAACTCTTTCATCCTCCCACATCAGTTGCTTGTGCACTTCCCACAACATGGCCTTCTGACTGATATTGCTGAAGAAAACAGTCCATTTCAGAGATAACAGTAACCCATTTTAGTACTGGAAGAATGAACAAGCTTGAACCTTGGTTTTGCATACCTCTTCCATCTCTTAGTTAAAATAAACCAGGATCACACCAAGGTTTCAGAGCCTGTTATGCTAGTTGTTTGTGGTATAGATGCAGTACAACACATTCCAATATTTGGACTATGGGAAACTGATCTGTGAAAAGTTGTGATTAAAAATAATCAGCTTTTACACATCATGGAGAAGGGTAAAAGGAGCAGAACATGGAACATCATCATCATCATCATCATTTTAAAATACATTAGCTGTCCTGCTTTAAGAACCACCTCCTCCTCCTCCTCCTCCTCCTCCTTATTTTTTTAGGGGCAGCCACAGAAAAGGCCCTCTCTTGTGTCCCCACCAACCATGCTTGTAATGGTTGTAGGATGGAGAGATGGGCCTCCCCTGACAATCTCAGAGCTATTAAAGGGAGATATGGTCTGCCAAATAGCCTGGACCTGAGCCATATAGGGCTTATTTAAAGAAATGCATGTCATTAACAAGCTACTTTTTGCTTGTGTGTTTTTTTTTTTTTTTTTTTTTTACATAAAATATACTTAAAATAGACAAATGGCCAAAAGTGTCCCCAGATCATTCCAATAAATCACCCAACCCAAAAGCAATTTTTTAGAAGTAATGAGTAAACAATACTTGTTTTACCAAAAGGGTAATGATGCTATTGGTTCCCAAAACAGCATCATTATATCCTTGTCACCTCTGCCTCAAAAAGTTAAGAAATTGCAGATAATGGTTTCTAGGGGTCAGTACACAAATCTGAGACTTGTACATGTTTGCTGTTAACAAAATTTAATATACATTGTTGTGAAGCTGGACAAACTGAAGTTATATGAAATTAGTTTTTTCAGTTGACAACATAAAAATATCTTGAGTTTCATCTTACCTATTCTATCCTATCTAGAATTTTACAGTGGTGGGATTTAGAGAGTTTAGCATGGCTATTTCTTACTCCAAATAAACCTGCCCTACATTAATCCTGAATATGTTTTCTTGACTGTTCAGATCCATAGCCAAGAGGCCTATGAAGCCATATGACATAAAATATTTTACTGCACATGTTAATGTAACCATTTCTGGAATACTGAACAATAAGAATAGGCAGTGAAGCTTTTGTGTGGCATTCCTGGAGAGCTCTGGAAGTGACCTTGAGATCAGACTGTGTTAGTAATATTCTAAGAATCTTGCAGCAGGCTTTTTGCCTTGACCTATATAGTAAATTGCTTCTGCAATGTGGGTTATAGTTCAATTCAACTTTTAAATTTCCAGTGGGATTTTCAAACTGAGCAACCAATATCAAGCCCTGGTATCTACTATGGGCATCAGGAAGGCCCCAGAGGCAGCAAAGGTCTCAAGAAGCAGTTTGTATGTGTTACTCAATCTTTGTCTGACCTCAGCCAAAATAAAGCCTGGCACTCTGTCTGGAATAAATGTATCACCCATGATGTCCTCCTAATTTTCCCCTGTTGTTGCTCAAAAGTACTGAGTGAAAAGTGCCCAATCTTTTGGCACATACCCATTTTTTCACTCATGAATTATAGACCACAAATTCCCAACATGGAGACTGGGATTTATTCTGATGTCTTCAACTGCAACAATTTATGGAAGTAAAAGAGGATGTTAATTCAGTATAAATTGTCACTTTTTTTTGCATTAGGTGCTATCAATCATGTAAATTAATCCTACAGTTTCTAAATTAGAAGCATGGTATGGTATATAACACAGTATTTTGGAAATGTCATTGTATGGTAAGAGTGTGAGGAAGAGTGAAAGTGACTTTATTTTTATGTTAGATGTCAGGAATTCTCTTGACAGCTTGCTTAGCCTCATCCAGCAAACATTGTTAACTGGGGGTGAATTCACACAACCATTAAGAAACATATGGTGCCTCCTTATTTATCCAGCTGGTGAATACACAAATTCTTAGGGAGAGGATTCCTCCCCCCCCCCAAAACAAACAAACAAACAAATCCTTCTATCTCTTCCTTTCAACTGGAGATGCCAGGGACTTAAGTCTTAATCCCTCTGCATACAAATTGTGTTCCTTCTGTGAGCTATGATTTCTGCCTCAAACTATTGTCTTTCTTCAGTACGCAAAGGGATCTTGTAGGACCTTTGAGACTAACTGAAGGAAAGCAATTGGAAGTACAAGCTTTCATAGACTTGAGCCTACTTCCTCAGATGCATTTTTGGAGTGGAGAATCCAGAGACAGACCTATATAAGCTGTTGGTGTATGATAATGTCAATTCAAGTTCAAAATCTTATGGATATGGAGATGAAGTGGCAAATTCTGTTTTAGTGGTGGTCATTTGGGGACAAATGCAGGAGGAAGGCTGTTGCATCTTTCAGTTAGTCTCAAAGGTGCTACAAAATCCCTTTGCATACTGATTTTCCAGACTTATGTCTTTGAATTCTACCATAATGGTCTTTTTTGTTTCTCAGAGTTAAACTTTAATTAAATTGGTTGTGGGGGTGAAAGGATAAATTGAGATATAAAATAAATGGGATGTTGTAGGTTGACTTTTATCTGTTGAGTGTTCTGATATAGGCATTTAACTTTGCCCACTGATCTTTATGGGAGTACAGGAATTTCAGTCATGCAAATTTTAGAACCCAACTACATGCAATGTGAAGGAAGATGGGATAAAGTGACCCTGAGTCCAAGTAGGAAGACATCTGAGGCAGCAGGTTTCAGGGGTCAACAAATTAATTTATCCTTCCTTTTCTCCCTCCCTGCCAGGAAAAGGGGAAGGCACTTGCTGCAGGTTTTTCTGTTTCAGGTGAAAAAAAATGTTGCCAGCTTTGGATATTATATGCTTTTTATTTTGGGAGGATGTCTTTTATTGCACCACCACTGGAGTTAACCTTTAGTCCAGTACACATATGAGAGAAAGTCCCACTGAATTCACCAGGAATTATTTCTTAGCAAATATGTGTAGGATTGCATTTTTAGTCCCCAACCCCCAAGCCTAGGGGGGAAAAATTCTCAGCACACTTGTGTACACACAAAACCTCTGTGATGTTGATACAGCATTTGCTATCTGTCACATCTTCAGTTCTGCTTTTGCTTGCTGGTTGGTTATGATTAACTGATAGTTCCTCAGTGGAAGTTAGTGTAGAAATCTCCCCCCCCCCCAAACAGTCAGTTCACCTGCAGGATTTGATTTAGACTGGCACAAATACTTGTAGAGGGAAGAGAGAAGATAAAACTGTTTAAATTTGGTGTCAGATAGCTGGTGTTGAGTTGGCTTCACGGGTGGAGTCAGAGGAAATAAGCCCAGCAGTCCAAGAAATTAGGACAGAAATGAGAACAGATTGCAAATAAAAGTATGACTAGGGAGATTTTTATGACTATATGTATTTTTATATTTATTTTATTTATATTTTATGTCTTGACTTTTAAAAAAACTCATTGCATTAAAACAAATGCACAATAGATGAAAACATACAAACTTTGCTGATAAAATGCAATTAAATTGTCTGTAACCTTTGAAATGGGATGGAAGAGCTTGCTGGAAGAGCACTGCTACATACACACGCCTCTGCATGAAAGCCAAAAGATGAGTTCTGGCAGATCAAACAAGGCCAGAATCTCCCTTTCCTATCTTTGTGCAATCTTAAAGACCCCTTCCTGCCCTCACATTCCTGGGGACTCCAGATCTTGTTTAGGTGTTGTAAGGTCCATGAAACATCATTAGTAAAAAATCAAGCCTTCTCATCTCCTAAATAGTGAAAGAAACTTTTCACTTTGGAAACCTTCTCAGATTCCATTGAATGGCAATCAAGCTTTTAGTTTCCCCTGGAGCCTCTATCGGTTGAGGCTTAAGGGTATAAAAATAAACCTTTTTGCTATAGTTGTCCCCCCCCCCCACACACCATATGTACGGTGACTTTCGCCCTCAGGCATCAGTTTGAGTTCTTTGTCCTCTCTCGTCTGCCTCATAAAACCAGCATTCTCAATCCTTGAAGCTTGACTCTTCATACTTCCCAGCTTTCCGTGGACTCTTTCTTCAAGAGAAGTAGTTGTTATATCAACCAACCCTAAAATTCTGCTATCCCCTTTCACTTTTCTATTTCAGTTAGCTCTGTATGATGATTATTTGAGTGGGTTATTTTCATGTGTTCTTTTGTATTTCCTCTAATAAAAGTTCATGTAGTTCTCCATGCCTGGAGTCTCTAACAGTTATTACCAGTACAGCTTGTGCTTAGTTCTTGTATACATTACTTCCTCTCACAAAGCCAGACTATATATTCTTCAAATTAATTAAAGAGAGATTGCTACTGTCAGTGGAGGCTCTACAAGCCCCACACAATTAGGGTAACAAGTTCCAAACCCTAGGAGCAGCCACTGTGAAGGCCCTCTCTTGAATCCTTAGCAAAGGTGCATGTGAGTGTCCTGTATTGTAAGCCAGCCAGGGGCAAAGTACTAAGCAAAGTCCATTAGAGACAAGACATTAGTAGACCCAGTTGTGTACAGCATTTACCAGCCAGATTACAGCTCTAAGATTCAAGCAGTCTAACTTAGTAAGGTTCAGCAAGAAAGGCAAGGTATCAGTCTAAGGGAGCTTCCGCTAGCATGGTCAATTTACGCTACAAGATCCAAGGTTCTTCAGAAACACAAGCCAAAAATCAAAACACCAGAGTGTTGCTTCCTCTTGAAAGGCCAGTTCTCAGCACTAACCTCCAGAGGGACTTGCTGGATTCTCACAGATGTTGCCTCATTAATAATCATTTCTTATATAAACACTCCAAGAGTCTCAAACCCGCTGTCTCTTATCTGCAATTGCTATTATTGAGTCCATGTCTGTGTATTGTAGCTGCTGGGGAGTGTCACTGTCTTTCTCAATCACTGGCATGTCCCCCTGTTCTTTTGTTTTCCCATCTGTGTCAGAGTCTGAGCCTGGGTCCTGGGAACAAGGCATGACAGTGAGCATGGTGAAACTGGGAGAAAACTTTCCACTGAAGACCTTAAAGTTCTGACTGGTTCATATGCAGAAATATTATAGTCCTTCAGAAGATAGGAACAGTGGGAGGGAAAGAGACCTTTCCTGCTAACTGATTTTTTACTCAAAACCTTCTGTCCTCCCTAGGACTGCAGAGTTATCTCAACAAGATATGTGTTTGATTTTCTGCAAGAAAGTGAGATAATAAAAGAGTGAGAAAGGAAAGGGTGAAGCAACCCTTTTCTCTCCTCTGCATCACAGCTCTCCTCTGCTAAAATAATAATAATAATTGCAGCCTCCTCAGGTTGCTTTTCATTTAAAATAAATTAAGGCTTCACAAGATACATCTGCTTGTAACATCGTGGTTTTTAAACAAACTTTTATTGTTTGCAGTGTTGAAGAGTCAACTGTTAATTTATTCTGTTTCATACATCAGCAGTCAAATTGTTGGCTGTATTTGAGTGTTAAAACTTGTATTGCCAGCATTGTTTGGCAATCAGCTCCTGCCTTCACTTAATGTTTTGTATACCTTGTTTTCTAAGCATAATTCCTCAAGCCGAATATATTTTTTCTTACAATGCAGAACAAAGCTCACAAATCATTTTGAGATACCTTATTATCAACCAGAGTTGAGCATCTAACTACAGGCATTTGGTGTATGCTACTTACTACATGATTATTTATTTACTGGCTATATTTGTATGTAACAATTTCACTAATGAGTGACATATAATAATAAAATTTATTTATACGCCACCCCTCTGTCAACCAATATAAGATTGTGATCCTCCCCATTTTCAAAACACTCATTTAAGATCAATCAGGATGACAGCTTCTATCTAGCTCAACCAGTGAGTTTTCTGGTGGAGTGCAGCATTGAACCTGTAGCTCCCCAACCCCTAGTCAAACAGCCTAATCATTACACCCCATTGTTATGTTTAAGTACCATATCTCTCTTATGAGCCCAACAGAGTGTTAAGATTGTCCAGAGAGGCCATTCTTACTGTACCACCATCCTCTCAGGCTCATTTGGGAACAAGGGAGAAGGCCTTATTGGTGGTTGCTCCCAGTTTCTAGAACTCCCTCCCTAGAGAGGTCAGGATGGTCCTTTCGATGGCAAGTAAAAACATTTTTTGTGCTGTCAGATTTTTTAAACTGATGAAGACTGGTTTTTCAAATGCTGTGCAAGTCAGATGTCAGGGTTTGTATGGCATTTTTAACAGATGTTAATATTTTTAATGCATAACTGTTTAACTTTTTAAATGGTTTAATTGTTTTAAAAACTTTATGCTTATCCTTTTTTAATACGTTTGTACTGTTTTAAATGTGTTGTTTTTGCCTTGAGTCCCTATATTGGGAATAAAAGAATAAAAATTAAATTAATTAAAATAATAATTAATATTAATGACTAAATAATAATTAACTAACTACAACATTTGATATATCCACATTATAGTAATAATTGAGATAAAGTGAAATGTAGTGGGAGACCTTGTGATCTGGTCCCATAGAAGATACAAATTACACAACAGTCCCACTTAACACTCATTGCAAATGGCAGAGGTGGAATCATAGAATCATAGAGTTGGAAGAGACCACAAGGGCCATCCAGTCCAACCCCCTGCCATGCAAGAACTCCCAATCAAAGCATCCCCGACAGATGGCCATCCAGCCTCTGCTTAAAGACCTCCAAGGAAGGAGACTCCACTACTCTCCGAGGGAGTGTGTTCCACTGTCAAACCGCCTTTACTGTCAGGAAGTTCCCCCTAATGTTGAGGTGGAATCTCTTTTCCTGGAGCTTACATCAATTGTTTCGGGTCCTAGTCTCTGGAGCAGCAGAAAACAAGCTTGTTCCCTCCTCAATAAGACATCCCTTCAAATATTTAAACACAGCTATCATATCACCTCTCAACCTTCTCTTCTCCAGGCTAAACATCCCCAACTCCCTAAGTCATTCCTCATAGGGCTTGTTTTCCAGACCCTTCACCATTTTAGTGGCCCTCCTTTGGACACGCTCCATTTTCTCCACATCCTTTTTGAATTGTGGTGCCCAGAACTGGACACAGTATTCCAGGTGAGGCCGGACCAAAGCAGAATAGAATGGCACTATTACTTCTCTTGATCTAGACGCTATACTTCTACTGATGCAGCCTAAAATTGCATTGGCCTTTTTACCTGCTGCATCGCACTGTTGACTCATGTTCAACTTGTGGTCCACCTGGATTCCTAGATCCCTTTCACACGTAGTCTCATTCAGCCAGGTGTCCCCCATCGTATATCTGTGCTTTTTGTTTTTCCGCCCTAAGTGCAGTACCTTACATTTCTCCATGTTGAATTTCATTCTGTTAGCTTTGGCCCAGCTTTCTAGTCTTTTCAAGTCATTTTGAATTTTGATCCTGTCCTCTGGGGTATTAGCTACTCCTCCTACTTTGGTGTCATCTGCAAATTTGATAACTATGCCCCCAATACCGTCATCCAAGTCATTAATAAAGATATTGAACAGCACTGGGCCCAGGACAGAGCCCTGTGGCACCCCACTGGTCACTTCTTTCCAGGTTGAAAAGGAGCCATTGTTGAGTACCCTTTGGGTTCGGCCAGTCAACCAATTACAAATCCATGTAACAGTTACTTTGTCTAGCCCACATTTTACCAGCTTGTTTGCAAGAATGTCATGGGGAACCAGGTCAAAGGCCTTACTGAAATCAAGATATACTATATCCACAGCATTCCCTTCATCTACCAAGCTGGTAATTTTATCAAAAAAAGAGATCAGATTTGTCTGGCATGACCTGTTTCTCTGAAACCCATGTTGACTTTTTGTGATTATGAAATTACCTTCCAGATGTTCACAGACTCTCTGTTTAATGATCTGCTCCAGAATCTTTCCTGGTATTGATGTCAGACTAACTGGACAATAATTGTTGGGATCCTCTTTTTTCCCCTTTTTGTAAATGGGGACAACATTTGCCCTCCTCCAGTCTGCTGGGACTTCTCCTGTTCTTCAGGAGTTCTCAAAGATTATTGCCAATGGTTCCAATATTACGTTTGCCAGTTCTTTTAATACCCTTGGATGTAATTCATCCGGTCCTGGAGACTTATATTCATTTAGATTAACCAGGTATTCCTGCTCTATCTCTTTACGTATTCTGTGCTGGAATTATCCTACTCTGTCCTCTGCTCCATTATCCTCAGGTTGAGCACCCTTTGCCTTTTCTGAGAAGACAGTGCTAGGAATGAAAAACCTACCACTGAATCTATGAGGACTGCTTACTTGGAGCTATTCAAAGATGGAAGAAGAGCCTGCCTGAATCCATTCTTCATAAATGATCCATTCAGTTCAGCATCCTGTTTGCCATAATGGCTACTCAAAATGCTTTCTGGATTTCAAAGACTGAGTGTGAAATCAATGCTCCCTAACCATTATTGCTCCACAGCAACTGGTATTCCTTGACACACTATCCATGATCCTGTTGCCCGCTTTAGATAATTTGTACCACTATCTTGTGATGGACTTATGCCTCTTGCAATTGGAAGTGAAAGCTTAAGTGTGCACATGCTTGTCCCCATTATGGAAAACACAGTTCTTCATCTTTTCTGTAATTCCTTCTGTAGATACCATCCTCTGTGAAACTTCAACACCTGGTTCAGAGCTAGGGATTGTTACTCTTTGGGCTACAGCTCTCAGAATTGTTGTTATTGCCAGTTCACATGGAAGTCAAACCAGCAGTCTTTTCTGTCTTCAGGCTGGATGGGGCTGAACTGGATATTAATTTGGTCTCTAGTATAATTATTCCTAATGTCTGCAGCATCTGAACTTCCACACGAGAGGAAAAAAATGGAGCTTTATGAACAAACTAAATCAAGCTTGTTAAATGGCTACCAGTGGCCATTAGTCAAGATGGCAATATAGGAGTTTTTCACACAGCAAAAAACAAAACAAAACAAAACAAAACAAAACAAAAACACAAAACAAACCAGCTTACCTTTCCCAATTTGAATCCTCTTCCGGGATACAGCCGGGTATTATCACACCAAAGGAACTCCAAATTTGCCACCAGTGCCATTGGCTGAATGCAGCCCACTTGCAGCCCAGCTCCCAGGCACTGCTTTTCAAAGTCAGAAAGCTCCTGGCTTTGAAAAATGGCCACCGAAGTGTGCCTGGGACCTGGGATGCAGATGGGCTGCACTCAGCTGGTGACATTGGTGGTGAATATGGAGTTTCTTTGATGTGATAATACCCGCTGCATCCCGGAAGAGGACTCAAAATGGGAAAGGTAAGCCGAGTTTTTTTGCTGTGTGAAAAACTCCATAGTCTCTCTCTTGTCAAACGCAATGCATCTCTCAATAGCAGGGCTTGGAGAAGATACGCAGAAGGTACTCATGCATTCCTCCCAATCAAGCATCCCCGACAGATGGCTGTCCAGCCTCTGCTTAAAGTCCTCCAAGGAAGGAGACTCCACTACTCTCCGAGGGAGTATGTTCCACTGTCAAACCGCCCAAGAAAAGCATTTTTGGTCAATCTAGTCTACTACAGTGGGTCCTCCACATTTGCTGGGTTTCGGGGTGCAGGATCCCAAAGTAAGTGAAATAAATGCAAATAAAAGCATTTTTTAAACCTGAGAGAACACCTTTATAGGAATATCTAGGTCCTCCAGTGCAACCCAATGCCCAACATTTGGCAGATGTTGACCATAGCATCACACTGGAGGATCTACAAATGTCTAGAGAAGCGTTTTCTCTAGGAATCTCTAGGTCCTTCAGTGTGACCCTATTGTCAACATCTGGCAGTCATGCTGGAGGACCTAGATTATTATTCCACAAATAATCAAATCCACAAAATTCAAAGTCTCAAATGTAAAGTATCCACTGTATTTGGTTTGCTAGAATGCTGGTAATGCTACAGAAACTGAGGCCCTCCAGATGTTGAGTGGCAAGGGATGATGGGATCAATAGTTCCTCAACAACTGGAGGACTACACCTTCCCCATTTTTTATTTTTGGATGTCCACAGAAGTACAGGGGGTTGGACTGGATGGCCCTTGTGGTCTCTTCCAACTCAATGATTCTATGATTCTATTTCTTATGCTCTTCAGTGATAGGGATTAGGCCACAGCAGCAGCTGAAATAGGTGGCAATAATATGGGTAATGTTATAAGCTATATGTGATTAGGGAAAATGTGTCCATTCTCTGTAAATACTACTACTACTACTACTACTACTAAGTTTTATTTTTAACCTGCCCCTCTGCTCAGCAACTGGGGTGGGGTACAGCATGATTAAAACAAACAACAGTTAAAACAAACCATCAACCCACTTTCTCCCCCTCCCACCCCTTAAAACTAAATTAAACTAATTCAAGATTTAAAAACACTTAATACATGAAATATGATAAAAACCAAATGGGGCAACAGGCAATGGCAGAAAGGGGGCGGGTAGCAATCACCTCCAGTTGAGCTGGGGTTATTCCGGGAAGGCCTGGAGGAAGAGATCTGCCTTTACTGCTTTTTTAAAGCTAGCAAGAGTGGTAATAAGACGGATCTCATCCAGCAGGCCATTCCATACTAGACTTAACTCTGTCTTTCCCCATTTTATATGATGTTTCCTGAAAATTCAGCTCCCTCTTCCCACTCCTTCCAGATCTTGAACATCTGCTGTTTTAAAAAGATATTGAATTTTAAAACAAAAACAAAACAAAAATCCTTTAAGAAACCTAGGATTCTGTAAGTTGTTGAGTTCATCTGTAGCACACCGACCAATTGGCCTCCAGTTATAGATGCTCATCTCCTGTGATTGAGTTTAGAGTGGACTACAATTGATTGCTTTCTCCTAAGTGTTCAGGGAATCTCTCACAAATTTGATGATTTATGCTTAAACTGTGTAGGGTGAAGAAGCCTATGAAAAAGGAGATGAATCTGTGTAGGACATCCTTAAGCTTAATTCATTAGCAGACATGGTGTATAATTAATCACCAGCCAAGGTTATGCTGAAAAGGTAGGTAGAAGGACTTTGGTGGTTATGGCTGACCTCTTGCCAGATCTAAAGGGTAGTCGAAAGGTGGGCTGAATCCTGAAGAGAGTAAATAACACAGCCTGCCTGCACTTGCATAATTATCAACCTGCAAGAAGAAAAAACATGTGACTGTGGTTTTCTAATAAAAGCCTGCATAATATCAAAGTTGAGATTAATTAACTTGATAAAGACTTTCAAAGGGCCCTGCTTAGAATTTCAGCTTTCAGAACCAAAGTCAAAGACACATGTTAGCTAGGACTCCTGGGTTTATTTTTTTAAAAGCTTTTATTAGTTTTAAATGGGCTGGAGGAATTGTCCTTGAGGTATTGATTAAGCAAAGCAGAAAGTACATATAATTAATAGACAGTAAACATAAACCCTCCAATAATCCAAACTCAGTTCTACAATATATATATATATATATATATATATATATATGCATTTTTAAAAACATTTTGTGTTTTAGAACTGAAGGATGGGATTATTCATAAAATAAGTGTGTGTTTTTATCCCTTTTTTTTTGGCAAAGTGACTAGACTTGTGGACAAAACACAGAAGTTGTAATCTTGTCCTTTATATCTTTGTGTAAATGTATCCACAGGGGTATGCTCTGAATCCTGATACCACTTGGGAGAAGAAACAACACTATTCATTTTATACTTACTAAACTGGTGAGAGCCAGCACAGTGCAGTGGTTTGAAAATGGAATTAAAATGGTTTGAACCCCCAGTCAGCCATGGAAACCTGACCTGGGAACTTTCAGACTGACATTAGGAAGGGGCTTCCTGTGATCTCCTTACCTGAGATTATCAGGTTCTCCACCTGAAGTTTTACTGATTACAATTGGGATAAGTTTCTCACCTTTTCCTCATCTCAGAACATCCTCCTTGCTAATATGCAAATTCCTTATGTCTTAGAGCACTGATGGTGAAGCTTTTAGGCGCCAAGTGCTCAAACTAAAATGCCTTCTGACACAGGGTGTTAGCCAGTGCCAGGGGTGGGACTTCTACCCTCCAGGGGCAGGACTTCTGCCCTCTGGGGGTGGGACTACCCAGGAACTTCTCTCCCCCCCCCCCCCCGGTCCTTCAGCTGCTTCTCTAGAGAAGGCCTGGGGGGGTGAGGGGGAAAGAAGAGGAACAAGCACATGCTTCTTCCTCCTCCTCCCCCATGCCATCCCCAACCTTCAGCTGCATCAAGAGAGGCAGCTGAAGGCCAGGGAGGGTTGGGAAGGAGGAGAACAGACACGTGCCTCTTCCTCCTCCTTCCCCTCCACATGCCAGGGAAAATGGTTTCACGTGTCACCTCTGGCACATGGTCTTAGACTTTCTACTGTCTCTAATAATAATAATAATAATAATAATAATAATAATAATAATAATAATAATTTATACCCTGCCTCTCTGTTAAAAACAATTGGGGTGGCTTACCACAGTTAAAAATTACTGCACCACAGTCTCAAGGTCCCTTACTTCCAGAAAAGGGCGTAGCTAACATATCAGCCGGGAATCTAATCAGGGAAGGCCTGCTGGAAGAGATCCATCTTCACAGCCTTTTAAAAGCTGTTTAGCATTGTAATCTGAAGGATCTCGTCCGGCAGGCCATTCCATAATCTGGGGGTGATTACTGAGAATGCCCTCTGGGAGGTTGCAGACAGTCTAGATTTTACTAGCTGGATCAAATTCCTCCCAGAGGACTGGAGTGCATGGGGGGATTATATGGGAGGAGGCAGTCCTAAAGATAGGTTGGACTCAAGCTATTCAGGGCTTTAAAGGTGATAACCAACACTTTATACTGGGCCCGGAAACTAATAGGCAGCCAGTGGATAGAGTTTAATACCGGAGATATTTGGTCTCTCCTAGATGTTCCCGAGACCACTCTGGCTGCCATATTTTGTACTAGTTGAAGTTTCTGGACCAAGCATGAGGGTAGCTCCATGTAGAGCGCATTACCAGCAAGTGCACCACACTGTCAAGGTCCCTTACTTCCAGGAAAGGGCACAGCTTGCCAGAGTATTGATGGTCTATACAGTCAATGGTGAAATGTAAAGATGTGTGTGTCTGTATTTTTCCATTTGAGAACATGCTTCTAGGCCGAACACAACAACTCAGTCCAGGTGGCCACAAAGACAAAACAAGAGGAAACTACTAGATGGGAAAGTGTTCTTGTTTACACAAGGAAACAATAATAAAAGTTGTTATGAGAAAGTAGATCACATGATGGGAGATGAACAACAAGAGGTTGGGTTAACATATGTCACGTACAGAACATCCAATCAACCTGTAGGTTAACACCCAAAAAGATCAAGAAGGGCTGGGCTGAGAAATTGTGTGTCAGGCATTGATGTTATTATGCTTTTGAAATTTCATTGGAATGGATTAAGTTCTTCTCTTTACTTTGCAATGGATCTATAGTATGCTTTAACTGCTTCACAATGTAGACAAGATCTGCAAACATGGATCTGTAGTTTTGTTCCTGTTTAGCCACATCTGCAAGATGTGATGCTTTAGTGGACTTTATGTTTTTACTCTGCATATTTTTCTACAATAAAGCTCACTGCTAGAAGCTTGGATGTTTTGCGTCTTCGCTCTGCTGGACTTACAAAACCCCTACTCCACCGAAACCAAACACAGCTGGCGTATCAGCCGAAGCTGATAACAGGCAGTCCTGACTATTGCATTTACCTGGTTAGGAGCGACGAGTCAAGAAGCACCCCCAGACTGCAAACATAGTCCTTTATGGAGAGTGTGACTCCATCCAGGACTGGAGGTTGCAATCCAATTCCTGGTTTTGGGGTCACTACTGTTAGCACCTCCATTTTGTCTGGATTCAGTCTCAATCTGTTTTTCCTCATCCAGCCCATTATTGCCTTAAGGCATTCATTGAGAGGAGAAATGCCATCGGGAGTCGAGGCCGATGATCGAGACATGGAGAAATAGATCTGGGTGTCATCAGCGTACTGATAACACCCAGCTCCATAACTCTGAATGATTTCACCCAGTGGCTTTATAGCAGATAGGTGTCTTTCACTTCCATCAATGAAGTGTTATTTGTCTGAAGTCTTGTGGAACTTGCAGAACAGGGTTAAACCCTCCTGTTTCTAGCATCCTCTCATTGAGAGATTTATGAAAGGTTGTAAGAGTTTATGTTCACTGCTGTCCCTCCCTAGTGTCTTTCGGAGTTTGGAGCTGGCACTTTTCCAACTCAACTCTCTAATAACTTTTTGAGCCCTTGGCTTCATGTGATCTGAGTCTCCTTACTTGGAAGGTAGCCTTGTGGATATCAATTATTTCTCCTAAGGGCAGGCAACTTATGCATTAGGAGGGCAGGGATGTTATGTGCTCTCCAAACCTCTGTTTTCATAAGGATAAGGTGATTCTTTGACATGCCATTTCATTCTTGCACAATTTTCTGTCTTCCACCTTAACCAGGACATTATGCTACCTAGCTTGATGCCAAACCTTATTTAGAATTTGGACCATTCCCATTAGTCTCTAGATATCAGCTGAGCACTCACATTCTATGTGTGCAGGACAGCCCTTTCCATAGGTCTCAGTAACTTTTCATTTGTTATCAAAGAAATATTTACCAATTCCATGGCAATTTTTGGTAAGTAAGTTTCAGCCACTATTCAGCTTGCTTGTCACCTTGCTAGCAGAGAACTTCCTATTCCTGTATGAAATAATTTGACCAGATCAGTAGGTGTTTGCACTGTTTTTCTCAGAGGCGTTTGACTACCTAAACTTTGCAAGACAGTTACCTGGTCTCAGTCCTAGTCTTTATCCAACATTACAAACAGGATGTGAGGTCAAGGGCTGAGGTTTCTTTGGGTAAATCTGTTTTCTTTTTCTGTGTCACTTGACATTTCCTCCTCCATGTTGAGTAGCTTGTTAATCTCCCATTTGTGTTAGTCACAGAGACCATGAAAAAGAAGAACAGATTGTTTACCTAACTGTGGTCCTTTGAGTGGTCTTTTGCAAATCTACACAACCCCCCCCCCCACTTGCCCTCATGGTGTCCTGCTCTCCTTATCCCTTTGGCTTCTGCTGTGGTGGCTAGGGGACTGTGGAAATGAGCAGAAATCATGTTGGTCATACCCCGTCGCACTTAGGAGAGAATGAGCTACTGCCAAAATGCTCATTTCTCACCTTTAGAAGGTTCTGAATGAAGCACTGTTCAGGCACAGATGATGCAATTTGTGTAAGTTCAGAGATGATCACTCAAAGAACCATAGTAACAGGTAAGCAACCTGTTCTTTTCCAAGCTCTGCTTTTTTGAAAACTGTCTAAAAACACCCTTTAAGCCCAGAGAACTTCAGCAACAAACACAAAATAAAGAGTTGCAGAAAAAACAAGGGGGAAAAAATACAAGAAGCCTTTCTGTACATTTTTTTTAAATACTCATGCCACAACTCCTTTTGATGACCTTCTTCAGACAGCCTGGCTTTGTCTGTAAAGAATGAGATACCAAGCAGGAAAAGTCTGAAACAGAAAGAAGATGAGAACAAGATAAAATGTAGAGTCACATTAGCCTACTCATCTAAGGGAGGAAAAAAAAAAAAAAAAAAAGGAACCTGGACCAGGGATGTGAAAATCTATCAGTCTTGGTTTTTCTGAGTGTCTCAATTTCTTTTTTTCCATATTGGGCGAGACTTTTTTCACTGGCCATAAATTTGTACATCTTTTATCTGCATTCTTTTTTAAATGAAATTCTAACAATTCTAACAAACTTTTTTTTATTTAATGCAATATGAATATTTCTGAGAGAAGATGTGTTCTAGTATGTACATAGTTTCAGCAAGTACAAAATGGGCATTTCTTTATGGGAGTGAATCCATTGAATTTTGGTCAGTTCCTAATCCAGAAGCATTTCATGTAATAACTCTAAATATGTTTAGAACATAACCTGCAGCCTAATCTATCAGTGGACATCTCTATGAGGTGAAATTACTAATTGGTTCCTATTAACGTTCCTATGTATGGATCTCATGTCAACAAACAATGGACAGACATATTTTTGCAAGAGTTTTCCAGGAAGTGGCTATGTAGACAGAAGACAAGCAAAATGAAGAATGAGCTAGAGGAAGACATACCACACTCCAACAGCAGAAAAACTAAATAAAGGTAAGAAAAAGTAAGACAATTGGACAAACAAGATATGGGACTTTCATATTTTCATATCTGGAGCCAGGTATGTTCTTAACAGGGCATGATGATCTTTGGAACCCCAGGAGATTTTCCCATGGGAAGGACATGTAGACCTGAAAACAAGTGAAGGACCCAGGTAATCCCAAAACAAAAGCTAAATAGGTTTGCTAATAATTCCATTCCCCCCGTCCCTGTCCCCGGCTCTCCACATATCCTGTCATACCAAACAATGGCAAAGATGGGTAAACTAGCTGCCATGTTCCCAGCCAACTTCCCTATCCATCTATCCTGGGGTTGTGCTAAATCCAATCATTGTTTTTGTAACTCCAAAGTTAAAGCCATCAGTCATTCCAGAATCCCATTGTCAATTTAATGGAAAGACTACCAGGTCTTTGTTATATTCCAAGATAGCAACTACACCCCTCAAGGCTAGGATTTCAATTGTAAATACCAGTCCCATACCTCGCCTCCTTGCCCATATATGGCCCTTAATCTAAACACAGTGCACACAGTGTGTCTTCCACTCTCTGAATCTCTCTTAGATTGTGCCTGAGCCAAGCTCCCCTTTCTGTGGTCTCCTCTTCAGGACAAATAAATATAACCACTTTACTACCCTAAATCTCTGCTATCTATTTTCTATACCTCTATTCCAGTTAGCCCTGAATGGTGTGTCTGTTTGAAATACTATTGTTGTTAGCATGGTTATGCAATGCGTGATGATCCATGTCAACGTGCAACATCATCTCAGATGCAGGCAGTAGCTTGTGAGCTGAAGGAGCACCTCTCCCCTTCCAGAAAGAGTAAAGAGACAGACGTCTCTCAGATAAGGCTTTAATCTTGGTTCCTCTATGTACAAGGCTATATACACGATCCACAGCAACGACTCCAGAGCCCTTATATACCCAGGACTCCATGTGGCCTTCTGGCCCTGACTCTTCCTCTGGACACTTGTCACTCAACCTGGGTGATTGCAGTTTTTCAGCCTTTTCGGTGCTTTACATCATCTTGTGACCATCAGCCGATGTCACTTCCTATGACACAGAACCTAGTGGAAAGTGCTGTGTCATTATGGATCTCAGTGACCCTTTCATGCCTGGTCACTTGTGTATAAACCCACATTGGACATTTTCCTTGAGACACTGTCTCCCCAATTGTGTGTTTGGTTGCACTCCTGCATATTTCCAAATAAAAATCTTCTGTATAAACCAAACTTGAAGTCCGCTTCAATTAGTACTGATACAAATAGGTGGAAATAATCCTCAGTGTTACCCAGCCTCTTGCAAGCTTCTTTGGGCTAAGCAATTCTCCAGCATTTAAACTAGAAGCTGACACAGTTGGTGGGGACCCCCCTTTCTTTGGGTAACACGACCTTAGGATTTTTTTTTTTTTAAACCCACATGTAGGCACAAATGTCACTCACTGAGAGTAGTTTACTGACTGTAAATCACACCGTCATTCTACTCTCATGCTCTTTCATGTTCCTGGCTACATCTTTCTCAGTACTGCCAAGTTCATTGGCTTACAATTCTCCATCAATAAAATGAGAATAGCAGTCAAGTAAGAACAATATGAGAGAGTAATCTTAAATTCATCATCCATGTGGGAATGTTTGCATGCTTTCCAATAAAGCCCTAAGTTTTAATAAGTCCACTTCCATCAAGCTCTGGGAATAATTCTATGTTTCATTGGGTACACATACTTGCTTTGTTACTACTGTTATGAAAATATTGGACACCATGCAAAAACAAAGATCTAAATCTCTCATTATTTTTAGATCCAACAAAATGGCTGCAAGGCGACTCCACCAAATGCCCCCCCCCAATAATGTTAAATATTTTAATGCACAGACATTATGGTTGTGTGGTGGTGTAGTCACTGCACAGTCTTCCACTTCCCTGGTTGTCACCTGTTTGCAAGAGTTTTCTCTTCTACCTCTCATGCAGTTGCATCTGTGGTATGATGATTGTCAGTGGTATGATTATCCACAGACATGAGGCTTGATACCTGTAGAGAGAATGTGAACAGAAATTGGAACAACTACTTTGTCAACTGCAATGAAAAGGTAAATATTCATACTGGCTGGGGAATTCTGAGAGTTGTAGTTTTAAAGAAGGATTTTTTTTCAAGTTGCCTCTTATCCAAAAACACAAATGTAGAAAAATATAGCCACTCTTCTTTATTTTCTTTGTGCCTGTTGCCGTCTGTAAATCCAGCACAGCTGTCTTTTTCTTAATTGATTGATACTCTTTATTTTTAGTAGGGTTATTTTTTCGAAGCATCACAATCTAATATTGCCTCCCTCTACTTAAACTCATGAAAGCATTTAACAGTACTACATTTTGTCTACTCTAATATAATTCTTGTGTTGCTTTCCTTGTTGTCATTCCTATGTACAACAGATCATAGGGACACTGTATCATATATAGAGGTCCCTGGGGTTTACATGTGATTGTTTATTATCCAAATGGTTATTAAACACTTTTATCTTAGAAGAATTGTAGCACATAGTGTAACTACAACATGGAACTTGTCCAATTTGCAGGTTTTCACATTTACAGACTGGGCAGGGTCATGGATTAATGGTAGCATTTTACAGTTTTTAGGAGTGCACTGTCACTGTTGCCCTTTCTTTAATTTTCCTCCAACCCTATAATGTCCTTGGAAATTCAGTTTGTTTCCTGTAGATGGTGTTCAGCCTCATGTTTCTCCCTACTTTTATTTCATCTTTGTTACATTCTGCACAGGTACTGTATTGTGTGATCACCCCATGCATCATCATGTGTTCATTCTGTTCTCATACCATCTTATTCATGCTGGTAGCTGCTACATTTATCTTCTACTGCAGTACATCTGCAACTTTGAACCTATTGTGATATTATCCAGAAATTTGTACAGGAGTTTCTTGTTAATCTTCTCTTGGACAGTGTCTATATCTAAAATATGTGTCTTTGAAAAAACTGTGTATCTTGGGTAGAGAGGCATATTTTTGTTGTTTGTGGTTGTTTAAACATACCAGTGTAAATGGTGCTTGGAGTGTGTATGGTATTTCTCTTTTGAACTGTGCCATCTGCAGAACTGTGCTTTGACTATATCAACACACATATTTTCTACATGTCAACAAAAGCATCCTGGCCCCAGTTATATAGTCTGGTGGTCCCACCACAGTCATATAACCTGATGGTCCCAGCACAGCCTACACCCAATATTCACAACTTTTGTGGCCATGCAAAACCTTGTTTAATACGAAAGAGAAGTCTTACTGAAGAGGATATAAACCAGGGGTAGGCAACCTAAGGCCCGGGGGCCGGATGCACCCCCCTGAGGCCTTTGGACCGGCCCCAGGCCAGTCCTGCCGCCACCGCTGCCACCGCTGGCAGCCGCCATTATGATATTCATTATTGTGGTTATTACTTGTTGTTGGAGTTTTCTTGGCAAAATCTCCACGGGGGTTTTGCCATGGTTTTTCTGGGTCTGAGAGAGTGTGCATGCATATTTTTTATTTTTATTTTTTTTTTAATTTTATTTATTTATTTTTGGTGCTTTGCCCCCCCCCCCCCCCCCCCCATTGTCTGAGGGACAGCAACCCAGCCCCTGGCTCAAAAAGGTTGCCTACCCCTGATATAAACACTACAAAAGTACTACTGTGGTAGACCATTCTCTTGCCTAAACAAGAAGTTGCGCACATTTTAACAAACAGGTATTCAGTTGGATTCAGATATGATAATATGAGTTTTAAATCAGTGGGACCAATTTAAGTACCATAGTTTTCACTGGATCTGCTTTGATTATGTAGAAATCTGAACTAAGCTGGATGAGCAGTATTTCAATAGAAAGCATCTCAACAATTTATTGACACAAGTTGCAAAATCAGTAATGCATTTATTAAGCAATTTTAGCCCCATTAGCAAAAGGCTGCAAGTCATATGATGGTTTTGAAAAAATTGAATGGTGGAAACACTTTGTTATATTATTTGAAAAGGAAACAGAACTATGCCATACTCCATTAAGCAGGCCAGAAAACGTCCTTCCTCAAGCCAATACTCTTTTTAAATTATTCTTTTCCATTGTACATAATAACTTGTTTAGTACACTGCACTGCACTAGATGGGATTCTATGAGCATCATATTGGTGTAAGTTGGCCAAGTGACTAAGCAAATCATGTACCCTTAATCCATAGTTTGTTTAGCATGATAAGTTTTCTTTGGCTTGTTAGGAAAGAAACAAACCAGAGTGCCAGTTTCTGCTTGGTATAGACATTTAGCGGCTCTTACTTTTAGTGCAAGTGACTGACCAATATGCACCAACATCCTGAACAAATTGGAATTCTGAACAATTCTACTTCTTGTTATATTTGAATAGTGTAGACACATTATAAGAGTTACAATTAATGAATAATATTGTTGGTGGTAGAGAGCCAGCACAATGTAGTACTGTGAGCATTGGACTAGAACTCTGGAGACCAGAGTTTGAATCTTTGTTTACCCATGGAAACCCACTGGTTGATCTAGGGTAAGATACACTCTTTCAGCCTCAGAGGAAGGCAAAAGCAAACACCTCTGAACAAAGCTTAGGGTTGCCATAAGTGAGAAACAATTTGAAGGCAGACAACAACTAAAAATTGGTGGTGACCTGCCAGTGCAGTGCAGTGGTTTGAGCATTGGACTATGACTCTGGAGATCAGGGTTCAAATCTCCACTTTAATAATAATAATAATAATAATAATAATAATTTTTATTTATAGCCTGCCTCTCTGCACAGCAATTGGGATGGGTTACAGCATTTAAAATAAACAAGTTAAAACATTTCCACTCCCCCAATCCAACCCTCCCAACCCCTTAAAACAGGATTAAATTAGAAAAGATTAAAATACACTAGTGCATTAAAACAATAGCAATAAAAAGTCAAACTACAAAGGGGACATTAATAAGGATGAAAACTGAAATCTTATCTCCCTCGGGCAGATGCTATTCCAGGAAGGCTTGGAAGCCCACTGGGTGACTTTAGGCAAGTCACACTCTCTCAGCCTCAGAGGAAAGCAAAGACCTTTGTCATGTGTGCCTCTGAACAAGCCCTGCCAAGGAAATCTTGTGAAGCAAATATGGGATCTATGGCTTTAAGAGAATTTGTCAGATAGCATAAAAGTAAATAAGGGGCAAATAAGTTATAATACTTGTGTTGGAAAATGGCTTACATTGATTGAAATTGTGATCATAACATTGTGAACTGTGAGACCACCTCAGTCCTCTTGTACAGTCTGGTCAGGCTAATGGACTCTTGTGATAAAGAAGGCAAATCTTCCAGAACTGGCCCAGATCCCCAAGATAAATGTTCTTATGATATTGATTTTATTGTTGCAATAAAAGTGACCATTTTATTGTTGTAAATCCTGTGACCATAAGGAAATAACTTAAAGGCACACAACAACAAGCAACACATTATTGGTGGCCCCAGTGTATGTGATAGTGTTGTATTTTGAGCATAAGTTCAGTGTTTCTTACAGGTTAGATCAACATGAGAGAATAGCCTCACAAAGCACATTATTCTTGTGTCACATAAACATTTGTAAAATCAAGTCCAAAGAGCTCATGGGAGACATGACACAGGTCCACAGTTAAAGTGATCATATTAAGCGTTAAACTGTTATAAAAATTCAGTTCCTCAGTTTAGTCAGGTAGATTGAAGATTTTCTTTTCCCTCAGTGGTCCAGAGCAATAGTTCACAGAACTGTTTTCATGCTCCAGTTTGCCATGCCCTGGAAGCTGCTTTGATTTATGGTAGGACAGAATGCATTTTTATGGTGTAGTTCAAGTAAAATGCCAAGTACCAGGACATATGTCTATAAATCAAACAGCAAAGCTCACAGACTATTGCAAAGTTTTAGGGAAAGAGTCATGCCTGTTGTTTAGAGATCTGAAACAATTCTGGTCTGGTACAGTACCTATCTTTGTGAACAGTTTGTGAGATATTACAGTACAATCCCCTTTCATCCTTGGTTTACTTTACTTTCTGCTGAGTTCCAAGTGCAAAAGTAATTAGCTTGCAATTAACTCAGCAGAGGGAAGGGGAAAGGATGGGACAGAATCTTGTCTTTCCCAGAAGGCTCAGGAAAAAGCACACTGCTGCAGACTGACTTAGGGTCCCTGGAGGTAGGGTTGGTGCATCAGATGCATGCCAGCTGTCCCAACCCCACGTCGACGCTGTCCT
This sequence comes from Phrynosoma blainvillii, assembly GCA_026167975.1. Classification (NCBI taxonomy): domain Eukaryota; kingdom Metazoa; phylum Chordata; class Lepidosauria; order Squamata; family Phrynosomatidae; genus Phrynosoma; species Phrynosoma blainvillii. Next base: position 44,647,460 of record JANUYF010000003.1, on the reverse strand, counting down.
GATGCCGCGCCCCATTCAAACACACTGTGCCGAAAGGGGGCTGAAGAGCTGCAGTGTCGGCTCTTAGAGTGGCCTTTTGCCACCCCTAAAAGGAGTGGCATTTTGCCGCTCTTTTTCGGGGTGGCAAAAGGGAGGATCAGGGCCATGGCATGGGGTTGCCATGGTCCTGATCCGCCTCTTCCTGGGGCGGCTCTGTGCCGCCCGTCTGCAGAGTCCCTTAGTTTGCCTGCTTTTCCTCATTACTACCTTTTGCTGTCTTAACCAATCATCGCTATTGCTTAGCCACACGTGTCCCAGTTTTCATCTGTGGAAGAATAAAAGGAAACCAAGTTCCATGTGTTGTGTGATGGTCCAAAAACTTTAATATCTTAAAAATCCCAATGCACTTCAGCCTTGTCGCCACTTGGACTTCTTCAGGGGCTATTATAAAATAAATAAAATTACATTTATTATAGTTGTGGTATTGTGACAATACATAAACCACCTCTAAAAACATAATTTCTTAAAAATAAAATAGTATCTATTATCCATATTATCATACACACACACACACACACACACACACAAACACACCAATTACCACAAATTTCTGAAGTTGCAATCTGCACTCCCAACAAACTGGACACTCTATTAGAAGGAAGGGATTAGGACTACCAATGGGTTCATATTTATGGATTTTTTTTTTTTTTTGGAATGGCTTGATCAAAGAGAACCAATGAGAAGATACATGATGCAATTTGTCCACAAAGTTACTGTGCTCTGTTCTATCCATAATAGGGGATCTATGACCTTCCATCCATTGGTGATTGTGATTTTATAGACAAGCTAGCCGTAGCATACATTTTAGTGCGACAGTTATTGAAGGAAACAGAAAAGAATGGCATCAGGTCTGTTTTTGAATCCCTTTCCTGAGTTCATTACAGCTGGTACAGAACATGGCAGCCAGACTTGTTTCGGGAACATCTCGGAGGGATCACATCACTCCGGTTTTGAGGTCCCTCCACTGGCTGCCTATCAGCTTTTGGGCCAGGTACAAGGTGTTGGTTATCACCTTTAAAGCCCTAAATGGCTTGGGTCCAAGCTATCTCAGGGACCGCCTTCTCCCGTATAATCCTCCCCGTGCTCTTCGATCCTCCGGGAGGAATTTGCTACAGCCTCAGAAATCGAGGCTTGTGGCTACCTCCCGGGGGGTGTTCTCAGTTATTGTGCGTAAGCTCTGGAACGGCCTGCTGGATGAGATCCGTCTTTTAACATCTTTAGACAGCTTCAAAAAGGCGGTCAACACGGATCTCTTCCGGCAGGCCTTTCCAGACTAGCTATACTAGATCAGGCCTCCAGCCTCAGATTAACAGCTATTGAAGAGACGATTCTCACGTGGCCCCATCAAGTGATGGGAGGATCATCGCGCCAGGCTTAGGGAGTCACTGGGCTGGATGATTATATTTTAACTTCAACTGTTGTTTTTATATTGTTTTTAAATTGTCTTGATTTAATTCTGTTTTAAGGGGGGGGAGGGTTTGCTTTATAGTATGTTTATCCTGTACCGTATGTTTTAATTGTAAGCCGCCCGGATTGGATTACCAATTGGCGGGATATAAATAAATTTTATTTATTATTATTATTATTATTATTATTATTCATCTGGATGAAAAAATGATTGGCAACTCATAAAAGTTGTGTAGTGGAAAACCAGTGGGAGAGGGCGAAGGCTGGGCTTCCCAAGCACTCCTCCCAGCAAACATGATGATCTAATATGTTTACATCTTGCCTTCGTGTTCCCAGACACCATATGACCTTGACTACCTCCTGCTTTTTATTTTATATTCCAGCTCCAAAAACTTTCCTAGCTAACAATCTGCAGAAGTGACCTGCAGTACCCTATGCCACTTTCCTACATCTGTACATTTACACAAGTTACATTTTCCAACAGTACAATAGTAGTTAAATATTGTGAAACTTGGAACCTTATAAATTAAATTATGTACAGGCCTCATATAGATTTCTTGAGATGAAATAAAAGTATAACACTTTCCAATTTTCAAATGCTTGCTTTCCTGTGACTTCTGTGAAAATGTGACTTCTAGATTAGGATATAAATATGTAATTTGGAATAATTTACAAGATAGCTATTTCTGGTTGTAACCTTATAAACTCTTTCCTGGAAGTAGCTACTACAAAATGCAGTATAAATTACTTATGCCCTTAAACCATTCATTTTATTTCATAGCTTAGTTCTACTGATCAGTGGGAAAACTTTCTATTAAAGGAAGAAATACTGCTTGAATGGATATAATTGCTAATTGTACATATCTATTTGTATACATATAAATATTTTATAAAAGTAAAGGTAAAGGTTTCCCCTTGACATTAATATCTAGTCATAACTGACTGTAGGGGTGGTGCTTACTTCCATTGCTAAGCCATTGTTTGAAGATTACTCTGTTGATCATGTGGCCAACATGAATACATAGAACACTGTTATCTTCCCACTGAAGTGATACCTATTTATCTACTTTTATCTTCCCACTGAAGTGATACCTATTTATCTACTTTTATTTGCATGCTTTTGAACTGCTAGGTTGGCAGAAGCTGGGAATAGTGATGGGAGCTCACCCCATCATGTGGTGCTTGGGCCTCAAACTGCCAACCTTCTGACCTTCCAATCATCAGAATTGGCATCTTAACCACTAAGCCAGGGGTAGGCAATCTTTCCTCTTTAAGGGCCGAGGGACTTCAGCTCCCAGAATCCCAAGAGCTATTGGCCAACATGGGACTATTGGCCAACATGGCTGAGGCTTCTGGGAGCTGAAGTCCCTCAGCCCTTAAAGGGGAAAGGTTGCCTACCCCTGCACTAAGCCATCTCTGTTGTAAGTCTAGTTACCCAATGTGAATTTTTTTTTAATCTAAAATGTTTTGATCTTTTTTTTTTTAAACTAATTAAGATTACTTATTTTAAAACAATAACCTTGGGTCTAATTTGGATACCATTTTTACTGTATGAAAATTGGTAACTTGTCATAGCCATTATATAGTTATAACTGTTGTCATTAAATAGGTAGTTATTGTATATATTCTATTGGAAACTAGCAGTATAGAACTATTTGTAAATATGTACATAAACAGTCCCATACAAACTGTTCTCTTCCATTTGCCAAGCTGAGGGATTCAAATATCCCATTAATAATAAGCTGCAGGGGAAATGAACCACAATATATACCTGGCAAGATTAAAAACTGTTACTTTTCAGGTTCCGAAGTTAAAGACACTATTTGTATATGGTAATCACATGAACTTTAGCAAGTCTAGCTGCATCAAGTTCAATGAGTTTTAGAAACTTACACGTTTATCCTTCTATAACTTCAGCACTATCACTATTGTGTTCCTAGTGTCCTCCATTTTGACAGCTTCCCATTTGGTATTCAGTCACTATCAGTCCATTTTTACCTTGCATGACATTGTCTCTGAGAAGAATGGAAACGATAGGCACAACTATCTACAGCTCAATTTTGCTCATGTTATCTTTTGGTGATATATAATACTATTCTTATTTTGTGACTTTTTATTTTACTTTGATACTATACAATGGTAGTACCAGTTTACATGGGGAATTGGTTGGATTGAACACACTCAAGGGCCTTACCCCAAATCTGCAGTAAAACCCATCCATTTTGATAAATCAGAGGGTCTTTTCTAAGAGATCAGTCATAGCCATTGTGCCACAATTTATCATCTTGTGCTCCAAAATACTTTCCACAGAATTTGAGACAAATTTTGTTTTGTCTCAAATGAAATAGTGAAAAAGTTGCTTTTTAAATCTATCTTTCCCCCCCCCCCAACACTTCCTGTTTGCCATCATTATGGGGTATGAACCGCTTCCTCATCTTCATATGCATCCCCCTTCTCATGTCCCACTGATTTACCTTAACAACTATTTTACAATCCAAAACAACCCTACCCACTCACCCTACAAATCTAAACTCCCCCAACCACATTTACCCTTGCTGTTGGCTTAAGGCCATCATCATCTCTTTTGTACTACACTTTCCCTTTGGCTGTAAAAATATTGTTGAAAGTCACTTCTACAATTCTTGACACTTGTACTTTTAACTGAAGTGGAACAGGTGAAGACATGTTGAAGTGTCAGCCCAATGGAAAATCTACTATTCTGCCAAGCAACAGATATTGGCTTCTGAACCCTGAAATGGTTCAATGTTTTTGCATGGAATTTAGTATGGGGAACCCCAGAAGGCTTGATGAAGACCCACATTGATGTCTAACAGCCCACTTTAGAGGTGAACACTTAATCACATGCTTCCATTCGTGTCCTCAAATTGTTTTGTGAAGGAATGGATGCTATTATAGCCTCCGTTCTCCTTCTATAAGCAGTGTTCTTCATGTTTCTTTCCATTTTATTTAATACTTAGAAAAATCTGTACTTCTCCATTGCAGCACTGGTGCTGGTTTTATGCTCTTGTCTTGTTTTCATTGTGGTGCTATTTTATGCTTTGGGGCCATTTGTATGATGGCATATTGTGGTTCTTATAGCCTCCAACATCTTAGAGCAAAGGGTGGTTTTAAAAAAATACCCAGTAACTAAATTACAAATGTACTGAAAAAAGTATTATATCTGCCCACTTTCCCATCCCTTATATGTAGGATATGTAGAATCTCATGCTATCAAGCCATTAAATCATATCTCAAAGATTCAACTTAGGGATTCAGGGTAGTTATCTGTTTTAAGTCTTAAGAGCATGATCTTTAATGTGAAGTTGTAGGCTTTCATGGCTGGCATCCATCGTTTTTTGTGGTTTTTTTGGGCTGTGTGGCCATGTTCTAGAAGAGTTTCTTTCTGACGTTTCGCCAGCATCTGTGGCTGGCATCTGAAGATGCCAGCCACAGATGCTGGCGAAACGTCAGAAAGAAACTCTTCTAGAACATGGCCACACAGCCCAAAAAAACCACAAAAAACAACGCATGATCTTTAGTTGGTTAAAGGAGAGTCTATTTTTTATTTCTTTCATTTCCCAATCCAGTTCACTAACCACAAACCAAATGCAGTAGGTGGTTGCTCTATGATTATAAGAAATAGAAATGAATATTGTAAGTGTATTAGGAATGTGAATAGTAAGAGAAAAACCATGCCCTTTAACATACCTCAAAATTTTAAAGGAGCATAATATTGTAGAAATGTTCTGTATGGTCAAGGAAGGAGAGAATAACACCAAAGGGATTGACTATTCATAATCCAACAGGGCTCTGATCCAATATGCATTAAGTCAATGGAAAGGTCTTTATAAGACATGAAATAATGCAACTTCACATTTGTGAGCATTTTCAGCAATAAATGTGCTGAGTTAGTTTTGCTGTGATTTATAAGGTAATTTTTGAGTATATTTATTCAGCAAACAGTTCAGTAAATTTTTCTCTTTCAGCACTCATTTAGATGGCAGGTCAGTTTTAACCTTCCATGTTTATCCTTCTTGTCATGGCACACTGATAACACAGTATTCTCACAGTATAAATGGACAGGGCTATTTCATGTGCAGCTTTGAGGTCTGGTAGTATAGAAATCTCATCTGTGTTTTTTGCCTTCATGTTTACTAACATCACAAACATTTTTCTTTGTATATATTTTAATAGTTCCAGCCTCCCTCAGTAAAAATCACTAAAGATTTCTAGGCACTATGGTGAATAGAATGTCCAGCTGGCCAATCAGGAGGCAACTAAGGGCCAACCAATTGAATTCAAGCTGGGAGCACTTAAAAAAAATTCAAGCTGACAGTTGGAGAGAGCAGTTGAGGATTCAGGAGAGTTAAGCCAGAAAGAGCTGCATTTCTGGGAGTTCCTGAGGGAACTGTAAATTTTGTTAGTTGGAGTCCTGACGGGAGGGACTTGGGACACGGGACACATACAGAACTCTAAGGAAGGAATTTACAGTTGTGTTATATCCTGAGAGGCTTGCGTACCCTAATGTAGTTTTGAGCTATGCTGGCGGTGGTATAATAGCCACAGGTAGGGCTTTCCATGCCAGACAGGTCAAAACCGAATGGGTCTGACAAAGAACATCAAAGAGCAGGATGGGCTCCCTAGCCTTATGGCAACCATCCTAGGAGAAGGAAAACTCTAATTCCAAACCCGGGCAGATGATGCTCGTCCAACCCTGTAAGGTCAACCATCTAAGGGAAGGAAACTCTAAACAAACCTACGACCCGAGGATCTCGTTGCTACCGTCCACGCTTGCAAGGCCATAGCAGATGAACCTTTGGTTTAAAGGGTGAGGCCAGTTCTGTGCATGCTGCGGTCCACCAGGAAAATCCATTGCACAGGCTTGAAGGACAAATCCAATCTTCGAAAAAGCCCTGTAGCGATAGGTGAGGAATGAAACGGCAGGTGTAAAGATGCACTGGAAGCCTCAGACCCAACCCTGCATGCAGGCGGTTCAGGACTTTGGTCGCTTGAGGCGGACCCGGGAGATGACAGTCTTGTTCGGCAGCATCCTGAACGACCAAGCAGCCTTTTTAAAGGAGAGCACTGCTTGCTCCATAGGGAGAGGGGCCTAGAAAAAGTGGCCTAACAAAAGCTCATCCCCATTTACCCGGTTGGCTAGCCGCGGCCAACGGGCATCTTCTCATGCGGTCGAACAAAGACAAAGAAACAAAGGCACACACCGGCTTCCAAAGGTGTAAATAAACTGACGCTTGCATGCTGGAACATCAGAATCATGCAAGACTCTGCAGATAGTGGACATCCTGAGCGTTGCTCTGCTTTAATATCCCATGAACTAACAAGACTTAATATTGACATCGCTGCTCTTAGTAAAGTTCGTCTCCATGAGGAAGGCAGCCTTAAAGAACATGGTGCCGGCTACACACTTTACTGGTCTGGCAAACCCAAAACTGAAAAACATCTTTCAGGAGTAGGCTTTATGATTAAAAACTCCATTGCCTCCAAACTCAAAACCTTGCCAACAGGTCACTCTGATCGCATTATCTCCTTATGCCTCCCACATGTTGTTCTCTTCAGTATATATGCCCCAACTATACAAGCCGACCCTGTAGAGAAAGACAAATTCTCCACAGACCTACGCCACCTTATACAAAAAGTCCCTGTAGAAGATAAAATTATTATCCTTGGTGACTTCAATGCCAGAATAGGAAAGAACTCTGAAGCCTGGAAAGGTGTTTTAGGCAAGCATGGTGTTGGAAATTGCAATGATAACAGACGCCTCCTGCTAGAGTTCTGTGCAGAACGACAGCTGACTATTACAAACACTATCTTTCAGCAGAAAGATAGCTTGAAGACAACCTGGATGCATCCCCGATCCAAACACTGGCACCTCATTGACTATGTTCTAGTCCGCCAGAGAAACATTCACGATGTCCGTCATACTCGAGTGATGCCCAGTGCAGAATGCCAAACAGACCATCGCCTCGTAAGATGTAAACTAAATCTTCATCTCAAGCTCAAACTTAAGAGGGGTGGCATCTTAAAGAGGAGACTCCAAGACAACAATCTTCAACAAGCTACCATGAGAGACAACTTCCAGGCAAATCTGCAAACAAAACTTGAAGACCACCCTACAGATCCCTCTCCTACAGTGCTTTGGCAACATATCAAAAACAGTATCCTCCACTCTGCGGAAGAATTCCTCAGGTTCTCCAATAATAATAATAATAATAATAATAATAATAATAATAATAAAGACTGGTTTGATGAAAACAACCAAGAGAGCTGTTGGCAAAGAAAAGAACTGCTCACCAGGCATACCTCGCCCAACCAACTTGCCATGTAAGAAAAGCAGCTTTCCGTCTCGTGTGTAGTAAACTTCAACAAAAACTCCGAGACATTCAGAACAAGTGGTTGATCAATATAGCAGAAAAGACATTTCTAATAACTAATGGAGTGAAGCAAGGTTGTGTTCTTGCTCCAACTTTATTTACAGTCTTCTTCAGCATGATGCTCCAAAGGGCTGCAGCAGAGCTAGAAGAAGAAGACGGCATCTATATACGTTACCGTGTTGATAGTAGCTAGTTTAACTTAAGCTGTCTGAGGTCTCACACTAAGACTCTAAACTATCTAGTCCATAAGCTGCTCTTTGCTGACGATGCTGCCCTTGTTGCCCACACAGAAGCAGCTCTGCAGCACCTAACATCTTGCTTCTCAACAGCTGCAGAGCTGTTTGGGCTGGAAGTCAACCTGAAGAAAACGGAAGTTCTCTACCAGCCTACACCACAGGACAAACACCACGATCCCCACATCGCTGTAGGCAAATCTGTGCTTAAGTCCATTCAGCAGTTCACCTACCTGGGAAGCATCATCTCCTCAGACGCCAAGATTGACAAAGAGATCGATCACAGATTAGCAAAGGCATATAGCGCATTTGGAAGACTTTGCAAAAGAGTCTGGAGTAACAAACACCTGAGGCGAAGCACAAAAATCAGTGTGTATAGAGCCATTGTACTGTCTATTCTCCTTTATGGGTCTGAAACATGGGTCACCTATCACTAACACTTACGACTCCTCGAACTCTTTCATCAGCGCTGTATACGCACAATCCTAAATATACACTGGACTGACTATGTGACGAATGTTGTTGTCCTTGAGCAAGCAGGGATCACCAGCATTGAGGCCATGCTATTGAAAATGCAGCTGCGCTGGGCAGGGCACGTTTCTAGGATGGAGGACCATCGCCTCCCAAAAATAGTACTCTACGGTGAACTCGCCACGGGTCAGTGTAAGAGGGGCACTCCAAAAAAAGCGATACAAGGACTCCCTGAAACAACATCTCAGGCCCGGCCAAATTGATCACCAACAATGGTCCACCCTGGCCTCACATCGGGAGGCATGGAGACGCACTATCCACAATGCTGCAGCCTTATTTGAGAAGTCACGCTGAACAAATCTCGAAGAGAAACGACAACGCAGAAAGAATCACAACCCGGAAACATCACCCAAGGAGATCTGCTGTGCTTTCTGCAACCAGACTTGTTTATCTCAGATTGGCCTTTTTAGTCATCAGTGCACTTGCAAAAAGCGTGGGATGAGTCCTTCCTGAATCTTCGTTTGCGAAGAAAAGCCAGAGAGATATCCTGAGGGATATTGCTAGCCTATGTGGCTGAAATATTAAGAGAGAATTGGAAACAAACATTGTTTATATGTAACCAAGAGAAACTATAGTGACAAGCTTGATACAAGTTATATTTATTCCATTTGATTCTATAATAAAGTTTTATTCTCAATTAAACATCACTTGGCCTATGTTTTCAAACCAAACTGCACTACTTACCTTTTAAAGTTTTTAGTGTGGGTCCTTTACAAAAATATGGGTGGTAGCGGTAGAATAACAAAAACACCCAGGACTGCCATCTTTAAAAAGTCAGTGCTAAGGTGAAAGGTGGCAAGAAGATTCACCACATAATTTGATGGCAGCGGTGGGATCCGACAAATCCGGTATCCAGAAGTGTGCTCAAATGGTAGGGGTCTGAGTGCAAAATACCAGACACCCAATATTCGGTTTAAAGAGGAAAGCGAGAAACAACAACAACCAACTGTTTGAAATCTAGGTGTTGGTGTTAGTAATCTCTGAGGTAGGAAACTGACCACACTAGAAATTAATTAGTCTCTGAGGTAAACGTGCTGAGATATTGATAGGAGACTGGTGGCAAGGGTAAAAGAACACTTAGTGGATCCTGAGGTAAAAGTTAGTGATAAAGTAAGGCATCACTACTCTGACTTCAGGATACAAGTGTTGTCTTTACTTTCAGTTGAGGCACTGACATTTTAGATGTATTTCTTGAGGTAAAAGTTTTAGGTAACTGTAGGGAAATACTATCAACATGTCTCCTAAAAAAGATAAAATCTCAGCAGTGGCTGAATTGGTGGAAGGAGAGGAAGTTAGAGAAGAAATGGTGGCTAGTCCTGACACTGCCATTTCTGAACCTCAAGAAAGTTTAGAGATTTGGAAAATAAAAGAAAGAATAGAAATGGCTAGAGTAAAGGAAAAAGAAAATGAGAGGATTTTAAAAGAAAAAGAGATTGGAAAGGAACAAAAAAGAATTGAAATGGAGAGACTGAGGGTAAGACAGCTGAAATGGATTTTCAAATTAGGATGAGTAGTCTAGATCAGGGAATTCCTCAAACCCAAATGGTGGCTGAGGTAAATAGGGCACCTCAGATTGACATGAGGAGATTTCCCAGATATTATAAAGGAGACAATAATGATTCCTTCTTCACCAGTTTTGAGAGAACTTGTGAAGAATTGAAAATAAAAGAAGAAAGGATGAGTTACATTAGATCCCAGATTTGTGGTGTTCTAACAGAAATCTATGCTGAGATGAGAGTAGGTGAGGCTCAAAATTATGAGTTATTAAAAGAGATGGTGAAACAAAGATTTGGATTAACTCCAGAACACCACAGAAGGGAGTTTCATAAAATAAAGAAAAGACCAGATGAAACTTTCTCTCAACTAGCATGTAGACTAGATTATTATCTAAAGAGCTGGGTGGATGGATACAAAGTAACTTTCAAAGAAGAACTGCAAAGCTTAATAGGCTTGGAGCAATTCTATAATGTAATTCCCCAAGAGTATAAATGGCTAGTTCAAAAGAAAAGGGCCAAAATGGTAGCAGAAGCCGCTAGAATGGTTGATGAACTAGTATTAGTTAGAGGAGATGACTGGGGAATGACAAGGAATAAAGAAGGGTCTCAGTGGAAAGACAAAAAGGACCCCAAAACATGGCAATCCACAAAAGAGAGTAATAATGAGGGGGAAAATTATAAACCCTGGCATCAAGGGAGAACACAGGAATCTGAGAGGAAAGGTTTTGGGTCAAGAGAGTGTGGCCTTGAAGATCAGAAGAGGGATAGATGGTCGGCAGAAAATCAGTCAAAACCAGGCCAGAGAAGTTGCTATGAATGTGGGCAAATGGGGCACTTAAGATTAAACTGCCCAAAATTTTATCCTAAGAATTCAAAGTCACCTATAAGTCAGCATATTGTATAACATCAGTTAGTCCTGCAGATAAAGAGTGTTGTCAGAGAGGAAACACAGAGGCTGCCATTGCCATGGAAACAACAGTTGGTAAAGCAATTGCTGTTAGAAGAGAACCTTCTCCAAGGCCGTGCCTACTTGTAACCACTTTGCCTGAGGAATTAAGTTTTGAGGAACACAGGGAATTAATACAAATAAATGAGACCTCATTGTGGGGTTTTCATGACTCTGGGACTGAAGTGTATATAATTAAACCATATTTAGTAAACCCTCAAAATTTATGCCTAGAAGAAACAATGACTTTAAAGGGTTTAGGGAGCCCTGAGTTTGTAGCACCAATAGCCAAGTTAGACATTTCTTTCAGAGAACACAAACTGCAGTAGAAATTTGCCCTCTTAGATAACATTGCTGTTCTGTTTTTAATTGGAAATTTGGATAGATAACTTAGATTCACTTTCATGGTCACTAGACAAAAGGAAGAGGAAAAATCTTTCAAACCAGTGGATCAGATACCTGGAGAAAGAACAGAACAAGTTGTGGTCCCTAACGATGAGATTAGTGTGACTGAGATAACAGAAGAGGAGAGTTGTGAGAAAATTAAAGTTGGGAACAAACCCGAATTTAGTCAAGAACAACAGAGAAATTAAAGTTTAAAACCTTTGTTCACTCTAACTGAGGAAGAAGTTAATGTAGAGCTGATTTAGAATCATGCACGATCACTTATATAGAGAGGTTCTCAAATGTAAATATAATACCCAGAAGGAAATTCAAAAACAGTTGGTAGTCCCTCAGAAATACTGAAGCAAGATACTGGAAATAGCCCATTCTAGTTCATTCAGAGTCATTTGGGAATTAATAAAATTACTCAAAGAATCTCTTTAAATTTTTACTGGCCAAAGATGGGACAAGATATATATATATTTGTAAATCTTGTGACACTTGTCAAAAAGTGGGCACAGGGCGAGATCGGACCAGAGCCAAGCTTTGTCTATTACCAGTAATGTCACAGCCGTTCCAGAGAATAGGCATAGATATCATAAGGCCATTACCACAGGCAACATAAAGATGGAATAGATACGTTCTTAATCTAATGGACTATGCTACATGATATCCTGAAGCAGTAGCTTTGCAGAATATAGAAACAATGACTGTGGCTAATGCTCTGATAAATATTTTCTGTAGAGTAGGATTTCCTAGTGAGGTGATATCAGATTTGGGAAGTTCTTTTACTTCTAAAGTGATGCAAAAGTTAGGGGAGGTCTGTAGAGTTAAACATTTAACCATGACCACTTACCACCCACAAAGCAATGGGCTTATAGACAATTTTAATGGAACATTAGTTAACATGATAAAATCCTATACTGCAGAAAACTGGAATGATTGGGACACCAAGTTGCAATACCTTTTATTTGCCTATTGAGAGGCTCTGCAAAAAAGCTTGGGATTTAGTCCATTTGAGTTAATGTTTGGATGCAAAGTAAAAGGACCTTTAGATCTCATTCAACATGAGTGGGAGCCCCCAGAAGAAAGAGAGCCAGAAGATGTAGTATCATATGTCCAGAACCTTATGACAGGCTTAAAGGAAGTCTTGAGAATTGCTGGAGAAAACTTAAAAACCACTCAAGGTCAACAAGGTGCTAGTCCTTTGACCAACGAGAGGAAATAAATTTCAGTATGCATGGATGAGTCCAGTTCAGGTCACAGAGAAGATCAATGATGTGAACTATATAGTGGACTTGGGAGATGATGGGGGGTGTAAATTGTTACATTTAAATATGCTGAAGCCCTATGTTAGGCAGGAAAATTTGGTGTTATATGCTGTCAAAGCAATGGATAATGAAGGCATTGTCCTTCCTCAGTAGAAATTTGAAAATGCAGGGAAAGAAAAGATACAAGAGGTTACTCTTGACACTTCTCTTACTCCCCAGCAACAATCAGCGATACAGAATGTGTTAACAAAGTTTGAAGATATTTTCTCAGATATACCCGGAAAAGTCCAGGGAATATCATCATATCAATACTAGGGAGGCAAGCTCCATAGCCTTCTCCATATCGAGTAATCAGTCCATTAGCTGACAGTATTGGGGATGAAACTGATGTAATGCTAAAGATGGGGATTCTTATACCATCCAATAGTCCTTGGGCTTCACCTGTAGTGTTGGTAGAAAAACCTGACCATACTATCCAGTTTTGTGTTGAGCATAGGTGGTTAAATAAAATTACCCAAACTGATGCCTATCCTATGCCTAGATCTGAGGATTTGATTGAAAGGATGGGAAGGGCTCAGTAGATCTCCACATTAGATCTGACCAAGGGATACTGGCAAGTACCCATGCATCCCAAGCATCAGATGAAAACTGCCTTTGTCACACATAGAGGCTTATATGAATTTACAGTGTTGCCCTTTGGGTTAAAGAATGCTCCATCGACTTTTTAGAGATTGGTGGACAACATTTTAGTTGGGCTGGAACATTGTGTTGTGGCATACATCGGTGATATTGGTATCTTCAGTAACTCCTGGAGTGAACATATACACCATCTTACTGAAGGGCTAAAAGGGCTTAGAAAAAGTGGGATGACAGCCAAAAGTTCCAAGTGTCACTTAGGCAAAAGAGAAAGCTGTTACTTGGGATACATTGTAGGCAGTGGGACCATCAAGGCAGAAATTTCTAAGGTGGAAGCTATAGTTAATTGGCCAAGGCCTACTTCCAAAAAAGGGGTGAGGTCATTCTTGGGACTAGCAGGATATTATCGGAAATTTATTCCCAATTTTAGCATCATTGCAAGTCCCTTGTCCGATTTAACCAAAAAGGACAAGCCTGCTAAAGTCTCCTGGTCAGACAAATTTGATAAGGCTTTCAGGGAATTGAAACACCTAATGACCACAGCTCCTGTTCTAATGGCTCCAGATTATACCAAGACTTTCATAGTCACTACGGATGCCTCTAATGTTGGACTCGGAGCAGTGTTGGAGAAAGTGGTCCATTGGAGCATTACTATGCTTCCTAGGAAAGAACCAAGGAAATGGCTTTCAATATCAGAGGCAATGAAGTAGTTCAATCACAAAAAGGCTTGATTTCAATAGCATGCCAGAGTTCCCAAATGTAATCCCTGGAACTACTAGAAAGGGGAAGGAAAAAGCAAAGGATTCAGTTTCTAAGATCTGTCACAGGCAACCAGTGCAGAGAGCAATAAGTTGAAAGGAGCAATGATCTAACTTAAGTATAAGGTAGATTCCTGTTTTTCAGTTAAAAAGATTGGAGAAAGGAATTTGTTGCTGAATCTTGTGTTGCCTTCTTTTGCTTCTCTCTATGTAAAGATACTATTCCAATCCATTCAATATCTCTGAGATTTGGTGGCTAAGAATAAGTATAAGAAAGCTGTTGAAAGCTCTTCACAGGCTTCTGTTTTGCTTCAGAGAACAATTAAAACTTTTGATTATGACCTATAGAGCCCTAAATAGTTTGGATCTAGATAGCAAAAGATTGTATCTTCCTATATGAACCTGCCAGTCTTAAATCCTTGAAGGAGGATTTTCTCTGAGTCTTACAACTTTCATAGGCCCCTTTGCTGAGGACACAGACCAGAGCCTTTTCAGTGGGTACTCCTAGACTGTGGAATTTCCTTCCATGGGAGCTATGATGGTTCCCTCTCTTATTGTTTATGACTGACAAACGCCTCTTTATTTAAACAGGCATTTAGAAATTAATTGGTTGCAGGGAGTCTTTTGTATTGGGTGTTTGTGGGCTGTATTTTGTTAGCAATACTGGATGTCTCCAAAATTTTAGTGTGTGTGTGCTTTTCTTGCCATGGCCCTGAGCAGACCCAGAAATCCTTAGCCACCATGAGCCCAAGAACAAGAGAGCCATACTTTTGTGTGTTCAAATTGCCACCATAGTGAGTTCAATAGGTCTCATATGTTGGATTAAAAAGCAATTGGCAGAGCTCCATGCAATCCAATTGGGAGCTCATCTTCCAAATAGAAGTTTTGCTCCCTCTTCAAGCCACTTATCCATGCAAGGCCAGAAATAGGAATTTAAGAGGAATTCTGTTTTTTAAAACATTTTGGGGAGGGTGGGAGAGTTTTGTTTTCCTTCCTCCACCCAATGAAAAAATGATCAGCCTTTGAGGTAATAGCCTGTAAAGAAGTGAACCATGCTCCATTTTTGGAGCCATTGCTGAACTGATTGACAGGCCAGGGGAGCGACAGATCCTTCCCATGGGAGTGTTCATTGCTGCCTTCTGTCTGCCTTGTCTGCCATAAGACCTTGTGGTCTGTGCAGAATGCCACTTCCAAGGTTAATCGTTTTCACCAGACAGCAGAGCTTCTTCACAGAGGCAACCACAGGGTGACTTTTCATCAATTTTCCAAGGCGTTCATACTCTTTTCAATGCTATTCTGATTTACAATGACTTTAGTCCAACTGAGACAAACCCAGGGATGAGGTCTTTTAAATACATACATCATGGATATTAGGGTCCCGTGTTTTAAAAATCACTAATTCAGCAGTTTTAGGGGGGGTTGATCAAAATTGGGCTCATTTGCATAACTTCCCAGTATTCTCAGGCCAACCAAGAAGTTGACTATAGCCAAAATGGACTCTACCAGTCTCTTAAAGGTGCAGTTTCTTTATTTCAATACAGTATCTGTCATACATGTCCTCTCCAGACACATTTACACCAACAGGTTGAGAGTCTTCTCTCTCCACCCCTACACACACTCAGCACATATGCTCTTGCCATGCATACGCTCATGCTACATTCACACATTTCAAAACCCCACCTGTCTGCCACTCTCTGATGTGTCTAGGACAGGAGTAGGCAACCTTTCCCCTTTAAGGGCTGAGGGACTTCAGCTCCTAGAAGCCTCAGCCATATTGGCCAATAGTTCCATGTTGGCCAATAGCTCCTGGGATTCTGGGAGCTGAAGTCCCTCGGCCCTTAAAGGGGAAAGGTTGCCTACCCCTGGCTAGGATTTGACTTAATATTGGGTGCTTTTAAAAAGCCATATGGCAGCCCCAACTCTGTCATAATATATTGTTGAACCATTCCTGCATCACGCTTAAGCCGGTTTAGTCCCTTGGGAGGTGGTGGTGGTGGGGGGGAGAGTTTTAGATTCTATCCTTTCTTCCTTTCATATCTCACTTACTCCATTCTTGTTCTTGTGGATCCTGATGTCTACAAAGTGCCTGGGGATGAGATGTCCCCCCAGATTTCCAGCTGCTCCTGTGATGATATCCTGATACACCATTCCTACTCCACTATAATGCTGCACAGCTATGCTGCAAATCCCGACATTCCCATGGTCCTCCTTGGTCCTCCAAGGTCCAGAGTTGTTGTGCAAGGACCTTGGATGTGTTCCATAGATGATTGCAACCCAGTGATGGCATACCAAGTCATCATTTACAAAATTTGATTCATCCATTCCTGCATCCAGTCTGAACTTTTTACAAAACTTCCACTATCATGTCTAAAGTTACAAGACAGTTTGTTATGGACTTTATAGACCAATACACAAGCTTTTCATGGTTCATGGACATTGTTACATCTTGGACTTGGACATTGTTGATCAATTAATCAAACTTTTACACCAGCCTATTGCGGCCAGAAAACACAGTACTCTATGAACTCCATCTGGTTCACAAGGACATTTAAGAGACTTATTTTTGACTACCTCACATTTATTTTTGTTGCCTTAATATTTGATAGATGCCTTAGTGTTATAACATTTATTGCTTTTCATTGACTTTTGCATATAGTAATTGTCTTGTTTACATGATTGCCATTTATTGATTATTGTTACATTTATGGTGTGAATGCAAGTGAGTGAGTTGTCAAAACACCCCAACTCCATCCACACTATGGGTTTCATTGACTGTGATGCTTCCTAGAGCCCTGATTTTAAGCTCCACAATTCACTCCCCAAAATTTCTCAGCAAAGATAGAATTTGGAAACCATTTCAGTCATATGATATCACTCAACTTCAATGGTTCCCGAGGGGGGGAATGTTATCAATACTGGACGTCTTCCAAAATTTTGGTGTTTGTGTGCTTTCCTTGTCATGGCCCTGAGTGGACCCGAAAACCCTGAGCCACCATGAGCCCAAGAGCGAGAGACCATGTACCCAGGGAATTTAGATAAAGATCAAAAGGGAGGTTTGGGAGCTGCATTTAGGAAAGGAATTCTTAACTCCATAGACAGGAAAACGAAGGTAATTTACAACTGGGATGTTTTTGCAACCAAACCGGAATCCCACTTTGCAACCCATTCCCACCTTGATATCGCTGTCTCAAGTAATCTCTCTCCTCTTTGATATATCTTTGCCTAAGGCTAGGTTTTGCCTATATAAGGTCCCCCAAATCCTTTGTTCCTTGAGATAGATAGAATTCATGATGACTCCACATCACTCTGAATTCTGACTAGTGTCCATCTGGCTGTTATCCAATTCAGCACTCTTGAGCAGCATAGTCTAGTGCCTACCATCCAATTGGACCCTCCAGAGTCATACCAAGCTTTAGTAAGTATCACCGTTAGTTCAGCCTGTGGGTCTATTCCAACACTAATTCCTTTATTCCTGAGCCTCTTGTATGAGTGTATGAGTGAGTGCATGTCTTGATGTGTGGTTCCCTTAATAAATTCAGTTTATTGAGAGAATTCTGCCTCTGTCTTTCCTGATATTCCCAACATCTCTGTCAACTCTAGGATATATCCTACAGCTGTTTTGTAGCACAGCTAAATTAACTGAGCTAATTATAATTCCCATAGAGAGATTTTGGTTACAATTTTTATCTTCATTGTTATATTTTTTAACAATTTTACATTTTAAAAAAGTTAATGACACTTTAGTCTGACAACTTGTTTAATTGTCTTTTAACTTTATTTGTTATCAGGATGCATTTTGTTTCAACCGTGCGAGCTGCTCTGAGTCCCATAATTAGAGAAAGGTGGGATATAAACAAAACAAATAAATAAATATAAACAACAATGTAGACCAGGTTTCCCTTGGTGTCCTCCAGACATGATAGGCTATTACCCCTATCATTCCCAGTCATCCTGGGTAATAATCACTCTTTGGGTGCTGGTGGCAAAAATTGTAGCCTAACATGGCTAGAGCGGTGCTACTAGAACTAGTGATCCATGGATCAGTGTAGGTCTCAAGCCATCAGCTGTTAGTCCCTGGATTGTTTCCAGAACATAAATAAATGATTGTAGTCAATGGACAAATATAGTACTTCTCCCTGGCACAGTGGAGAAAAAGTGGCTGGACCCCTTACTAAGCAATACAGGACTACTATGTATGGGGCCTGGGAAGATTGGTCTATGTGATTTATTTTTCAGGATACTCATGATGCATTTGCTACTAGCCTTAACCCTATTATAAAACAGAACTCACAGTAAAATGCTATCTATGCCAGGATCATAGAGGCTGATCACATAATTTTACATGTTAACCTTTCAGAGGCACTAATCCTATAATTAAACCACTGAGGGAGCATCTTCTGATAGGCTTACTGTTATTTTATATTTTGCTTACTGGTACCCTTCATATTTTACAAATTGAACACCCCCCCCCCCGAATCTGTCAGCCTACTTAACTGGGATCACCTTTCCCCCAGTGATGTAGAATAGATCATTGGTGTAGATAAGAGACTGCAGACTTTTCTAAATGTTATTTGAATACATGGGGTAGGGAAGTAGATAGAGCCTTGATATGACTCTGTATGCAGTTAGAAACTCTGGAAAAACAAGAGTTTTTGACTTTATGGAAAGAACATTATGTACAGATATATACATATATATGGTTTTTATTCCAACATCATGAGGTGGGCGGGGATAGAATGCACAATCTTCTTCCATTCTCTTACAGGACAAAAATTAACAAAAGTGTCAGAAATTGTTGACAGTGTCCTATTGTTCCCTGAGAAGCTGGAATTCCTCAGGAAGAACTTTCTGGATTGCTTCCAACCAGATTGACTTTTGTGGGTCTGGAATGAATATAAGAAGGATTCTTAGTTCAGTGGAGGTTTGCTTGATCAATAAAGACCAGTTGAGTTGAGGTAGGTTTTCATGCTTTCTTTGATCCTGCCTCACTTTTACAATCTGCCCACTGCACTGTTCATACCAGGAATAGTGGATTTGCAACTATATCATAACTGCTGAGATCTATGAAAAATACACTTTAAAGGTAAAAAACTATGCCAGCTCTACCAATATCTAACAAAAAATGATCTGAGGCTATCAATTTGATTCACACTGTGAGAAGTATATGTATATGGCTTTATCTGATAGGCTTTCCAAGGAGGCCATTATGTCTAACAGCGCATGAGTTTAAAAAAGTTCATTGAACACAGCCGAGAACATTTGGTGTAAAGGAAATC
The DNA here is from genome assembly GCA_026167975.1 of Phrynosoma blainvillii. Lineage (NCBI taxonomy): Eukaryota > Metazoa > Chordata > Lepidosauria > Squamata > Phrynosomatidae > Phrynosoma > Phrynosoma blainvillii. Next base: position 44,628,091 of record JANUYF010000003.1, on the reverse strand, counting down.
TATAGATGTACATCAAGATCATACTTGTTGGCCATTGGATATCTGACACTTAGGACAATAATGTTGCTTCAGTAGATTCTGCTACTGTTTTTGGAATAGTCTTTGCTGGTACGATCCACTTGTAGTCCTAATTTGAGTAGGCCCATTTAATACATATGTATTCATTTTGAATTCAGTAAATGTTTAGACTGTCTGCTCTATTTGGGACTAGCAATTACATTTGAGCCAGCATGCTGTAGTGGTTTAGCATTGGACTATGGATCTGGAGACCAGGGTTCAATTCCCTGCTCAGCCATGGAAGCTCACTGGGTGATCTTGGGTGAGTCATACACTCTCAGCCCTAGAAAACCCCATGATAGGATCACCTTAGGGTTGCCATATGTCAGAAATGACTTGAAGGGACATAAAAACATTTTCCAAACATAATCTTACAATTAGAAGTTTTTTTCAGATAGATTAAATTATGGTTCAGCCAAATAATGATTTTTTTTTAAAAAAAATGCAATAAGGCATAACTTTTGGTTATATTGCTGATTGTATTGTAGTGCATTAAATTAAATGAGATTAAACTCACTCTCTCCAAAAAAAATATTTTCTATACTTCATGTTGAACACACACACACACACACACACATTTTCTGAAGACTGTTTCAGTTAATGAAAATGAGCTGAAGTGACACAGGGACACTTGAGATCCTCTAATAAATAAAGGATATGGCCATTCAATAATGTTCTTGAAATATAAGTTGGGGTCCCAAAAAAGACACCAATATATTAATGGCTGTTGATAGGTTATGGAAGGGAGGGGCACACAAGACAAGACCCCCCCCTTCCCCAATCAACATACAGCAGCTGACATCTTGTTAGTGACATACACTGTCACAACAAAAGTGTACATCTTTATTGTTGTTAAGGAGGAAGAAAGAATGAAGCTAGACCCTTCTCTGTCAGCTTCTGTTCTTCACTACGCATTGAATGACCATATCAAGGTGGTGGTGGGAATGGAGACAGCTTTGCGCTACAATAGGAAAGAAGGAAGATGGAGTATTGTTCTGTTGGAATGGAACATTGTCTTTCAGCAGAATTCTAGCCAGAATTTCTCCAGATTCACAATCATAAATAGGCAGTGCAGCTGTGAAAGTACAGATTTTCTCTCCAATTATTACTCTGCATTTCTGTCTTGAGAGCTTATAGCACTATAAGATGCCCAAGGGAACTATGACACATCCCAGCCATTGCTTTCAGTGTAAGGAATATGTCTTTGTGCTGCCTGGATGACTCTGAAATGTCTAATTATAAAACAACACAAGCTGAGATGTAGTATACATTTTACAAGCCTGGCTAACTACTGTACCCAAAAGCAACTTCAAAAATGAAAATGAAGAAGCTCAGAGATGCTGGATTCCATCTTTAATATAAGAATAGAACCACCTCTGCTATGAGAGACTTGGCAAACTGAACAGCGAAGACATGACTCTGAATTCTTGTGTTTTACCACTTTCTTTGCCATGTAGAATATGTATTTATTTCCCAGGCCCTTGCCTGCAGGAGGTCAACATGGTATACATGATTTTTGCCCCCATTTTACCCTCATCTTAGTTTTTGAAGTAGGTTAAGTTCAGGACTGGAAAAAAAATTCATTTGAGTGAAATGACTTAATGAAAAGAAGTTGTTTTTTCCCCAAAACTTCTTGCAAAAAATAAACACAACTCAGTTTTTTTCTGCTTCACATTTCAATGGGAACTTCATGAATGAGAAGGAATTTGAACTTGAATATCAGTTGTCTTGGTCTAACATTATAATCACTAAACCACATCATTTCTCTATACCCCAATTATGTTACTGTTGTTAACAGTAGCTGAAGAAGGTTAATTGTGTATGCCCACTAGCCATAAGTGGGAAATAATTTAACATCTTGATCAGCACTTCAGAAAGCTCTTTGACATCTTGATAAGGTAGCATGAATTCAGACTAATAACAGATATATCCATCTTAAGGAAAGGTAGATGAGAAGGGTAGGTATTTTTATATATCCATCTTATTCCACAGACCTGGAGTAGAAAATGTGTGGCTTGAAGCCCCAACTTTTTTTTTGCTACCAAGTGCCCACCCCAAATCCTCCAGATCCCATAACATTTTTAAAACAGGTAAAAAATTTCCCACTTCAATATGGTCCAAAATATCTCATCATACTAAAATCCAAGAACTCTTATGTATGTATGAAGCCATAAAAAGTGAGACGACAGTTATTTAACTGTGTAGCTCCAATACATTTTAAGCCAAAATGGAGCTGGAGGGTAGCAGCTTTCTCCATGGCTTACTGCATGATGTTGTAGTACTTCAGTTCTCTTCCACAGGAGATGGTAAAGTGAATCTTTTGTCAAATGGATTTTTCCAGCTAGAAATAAGATATGCTTTTATGATCATTTTCCACAGGAAGAGAACTGAAGCACTACAATATCATGCAGTAAGACATGGAGAAAGCCACTACTCTCTGGTTTTGCTTCAGCTTTGTTTTCTTATGCAATAAGGCTCCTTGTGTCAACAGAGGGTATTTACTAAGGCTTTAGAAGATTGCTTTATAGCTGTAGGGTTATTTCAGGATATGGTGCTAGCCGTGTCATATTTTACTTTTTCACGTGTTGCTTTTTGTACACAGGAACCAAACAATGAAAATGTAGTTTATGAATTTATAATACATTTATAATCCATCAGATATATAATCTGCTGGAATGAAGACTTTAATTCCTGGGGCACCATTTTCATGGAGTTTGCCAGCAAAATTCACTATTTGGATTGTTTACATATTTTGATCATTCTATTTATCTAAAGCGTGTAGCCCATTTAAGCCAAAATGGAGCTGGAGGTTAGCGGCTTTCTCCATGGCTTACCTCATGACTGTACTCATTTCAAAAATAAAAGTAAAATTCAAGAAGACAACAAAACTAGTCATCATACCAAAATATGATTTAAACAACATTTGCACAGAATTCATTGACAATATAAGGAACAGTTTTTTTGTGGGTTTTTCGGGCTGTGTGGCCATGTTTTAGAAGAGTTTCTTTCTGATGTTTTGCCAGCATCTGTGGCTGGCATCTTCAGAGAATACTGGAATGGCAGAGGGTGGGTCTATATATACTGTGAGACCCTGGGTAGGGAGGAGTGATCTCCATGTAAACTGTGTATTGTTCTGTGTTGAATAGGTATTGTTCAGTTGTTAATGGCATGGCTTCAGGGTGGGAGGATATGCAATCAAGGATATTGTCTGCTGGGAAAGCCCCTGACCCTGGTTGGTTTCCCATTTGCATTTGCTGAGTGTTGATTTTCTTATTTTGTAGGACTGGTAGCCAAACCTTGTTAACTTTAAGGGTTTCTTCTTTCCTGCTGAAGTTATCCAAGTGTTTGTGGATTTCGATGGCTTCCCTGTGCATTCTGACCTGATAGTTGTTGGCATGGTCCAGAATTTCAGTGTTTTCAAACAGCATTTTATGCCCAGGATAGTTTATAATGTGTTCTGCTACTGCTGATATTTCTGGCTGGCCCAGTCTGCAGTGTCTCTCATGTTCCTTGACTCATATTTGTACACTGCGTTTGGTGGTCCCTATGTAGACTTGTCCGCAGCTGCATGGAATGTAGTAAACTCCTGTGGCTGTGAGAGGGTCTCTCCTGTCCTTCGCTGAGCGTAGTATTTGTTGGATTTTCTTGGTTGGTTTGTAAACCATTTGGAGGTTGTGTTTCCTCACCACTTTCCCTATTCTGTCTGTGACTCCTTTGATATATGATAAAAATACCTTCCTTTTGGGTGGCTGCTCGTCTTCACTCCTCTGGATTTTCCTGGGTCTGGCAGCCCTTCTGATGTCTGAATTGGAGTAACCATTTGCCTGTAGAGCCTGGAGCACTAATATGTCAACAGATATGGAAAACAGAATAATGATCAATACACATCCCCATCCACAAAAAAAGGAGACACACAAGACTGCAGCAACTATAGAACCATAGCACTAATCTCTCATGCAAGCAAGATCATGCTCAAAATTCTGCAACATAGGCTCCAACTGGACATGGAGAGAGAAATCCCAGAGGTCCAAGCAGGTTTCAGAAAAGGAAGAGGCACCAGGGAGTACATCACAAATATACGATGGCTAATGGAGCATAACAGGGAGTTCCAAGAGAAAACCAGCATGTGCTTTATAGACTACAGCAAAGCCTTTAACTGCATAGTTCATGAAAGGCTATGGAACACCCTTAAAGACATGGGTGTGCCAACACATTTGATAATCCTAATGAGGAATCTGTACTCAGGACACGAGGCTACTGTCAGGACAGAACATGGAGAAACAGAGTGGTTCCCAATTGGCAAAGGAGTCAGACAAGGCTACATCCTATCACCATACCATTCAAGTTATATGCAGAACATATTGTAAGGAAAGCAGGCTTGGAAATGGAAGAGGGAAGAGTGAAAATATGAGGAAGAAATATCAACAATCTGAGATATGCTGACGACATCATAATACTAGCAGAGAACCTCACAGACCTGGAACACCTACTAAGGAAGATCAAAGAACAAAGTGCAAAGGCAGGCTTACTTAATTACTTACTTGAATAAAGACAACAAAAATAATGACCACAGAGAACTTATACACATTCAAACTAGACAATGAGGAAATAGAAATAGTAAAAGAGTTCTCATATCTGGGATTAAACATTGATTGAAATGGGGACTGCAGCCAGGAAATCAGAAGAAGATTAAGAATGGAGAGGGTGGCCATGAAAGAACTACAAAAGATCCTAAAATGCAAAGACATACAACTCAGCACAAAAATCAGAATCATATAAGCCATTGTATTCCCTATTGCCATATATGGATGTGAGAGCTGGACAATCAAGAAAAAAGATAGGAGGAAAATCAACTCATTTGAGATGTTGTGCTGGCAAAGAATGCTGAGGATTCCATGGACAGCCAAAAGGACAAACAAATGGGCCCTAGAGCAGATCAAGCCAGATATATCCCTGGAAGCCAAGATGACAAGACTTAGACTGTCGTACATTGGACACATCATGAGAAGGCAGGAATCGCTGGAAAAGACATTAATGTTAGGAAAGGTAGAGGGAAGTAGCAAGAGGAAGGCCACATGGTAGATGGATGGACTTTATTAAAGAGGCCACGAATAAGGAGCTGGGCAGAACAGTAGAGGACGGGGGCCTGGAGATGTCTCATGTATAGGGTCGCCATGGGTCGAGATCAATGCGAAGGCAGTAAACAAAAACAGCAACATTTGATAATAGATAAATTCTATCTATCAACTAGAAATAGATAATTTTGATTTGATTTGATAATTCTATTTTGATAATTCTATTTGATAATTCCAATTATACTACTTTGTTCTTTGATCTTCCTTAGTAGGTGTTCCAGGTCTGTGAGGTTCTCTGCTAGTATTATGATGTCGTCAGCATATCTCAGATTGTTGATATTTCTTCCTCGTATTTTCACTCTTCCCTCTTCTATTCAGGAAATTAAAAAACAAGTAGAAATGGGGGGGCTTTCATACTAAGGAAAGATATAGCTAGAGCACTCAAAGAATACAACTCAAAGTCAGACTGTATATTATCAATAAGGCTTCAGGTTTATAAACCTATAAACATCACAATAATCCAGGTATATGCACCAACCACAGATGCAGATGAAAAGCAAATTGAGAGATTCTATGATGCAGTCCAGGAAGAAATTGACAACATACCACCACAAGATTTCAAAAGAATCATTGGAGACTTGAATACTAAAGTTGGCAACAAAGAAGAATGAAAAACAGTAGAAAATTTGGATTAGGAACAAGAAATAAAGCAGGAGAGCATCTGATAGAATTCTGTGAGGCCAGCAATCTATTCATTGCAAATACCTGCTTCATACAACCAGATAGGAGACTATAACCTGGGCATCACCAATGCTAAACACAAAAACCAGATAGACTCCATAACTGGAAGATGGAGAAACTCTATCCTTGTGGCCATAACAAGACCAGGAGCTGATTGTGGCACAGACCGCAAACTGCTCATAACAAAAATCAGAGTTAAACTAGAGTAGAAAGCAAAAACCATCATTATACCAAAATATGACCTGAATAACATTTCAGATGAATTCAAGGATAATGTAACAAACAGATTTGAATTATTAAGTATAATCAACCAGGAACCTGAAGAACTGTGGACTGAAGTCAAAGACATAATTAAGGACGAATGCAAGAAAAGACAGTGGCCAAAAAGAAAGATAAGAAACAATAGATGACAGATGAAACACTTAATGCAATAAAAGAAAGAAGCAAAGCAAAAGCAACGGGAGATAGGAACAAAGCCAGAAGTATGAACACAACTGTCCAACATCTGACATGCAGAGATAAGGAGAAATACTACAATGACCAATGCAGAGAAATAAAAGTCAACATTAAAAAGGAAAGAACGAGAGACCTCTATCAAAAAATCATAGAAATTAAAGCCAAGTTCAAACCAAGGGTAGAGATCCTCTATGGAAAAAAAAATAACATGATACAGGAACAAGAAGAAATAAAAAGACACTGGAGGCAATACACAGAAGAGTTATACAAAAGAAATGAGGGAATGAATGATATTTGGAATGAGGAGCCAATATGAAGATGAACTCCAAATTCTAAGAAGTAAAGTAGAATCTTCAATAAAGGAAATGGGGAAAAATAAATCACCAGGAACAGATGATATCCCAGTTGAACTGCTACAGTGGCTAAAGACAGATGCAACTTTAGTGTTAACTGAAATATCCCAACAAATATGGAAAACAAGGTGGTGGCCAACAGACTGGAAATGCTCGATATACATCCCAATCCACAAGAAAGGAGATACAAAAGACTGCACCAACTATAGCACTAATTTCACATGCAAGCAAAATAATGTTCAAAATTCTGTAGCATAGACTCCAACCATACATGGAGAGAGAATTCCAGAAGTGCAAGCAGGATTCAGAAAAAGAAGGGACATTAGGGACCACATTGCAAACATACAATGGCTAATGGAGCACACCAAAGAATTCAAAAAAGAATTAGTATGTGTTTCATAGACTACAGCAAAGCATTTGATTGTATAGATCATGAAAATTATGGAATCAACTCAAAAACATGGGGGTGCCACTACATCTGATAGTCCTGATGAGGAATCTGTACCAAGGACAAGAGGCCATCATCAGAACAGAATTTGGGGAAACAGAGTGGTTCCCAATAGACAAAGGGGTCAGGCAAGGCTGAATCCTATCACCCTACTTGTTTAACTTATATGCTGAAAATATCATAAGAAAAGCAGAATTAGAAATAGAAAAAGGAGGAGTTAAGATAGGAGGAAGCAATGTTAACAACCTAAGATATGCGAACAACACCATAATATTAGCAGAAGACATTCAGAAATCGGAACAGTTAATAAGGAAGGTCAAAGATGAAAGTGCAAAGGCAAGTCTTATGCTGAACATAAAGGAAACAAAAATATTGACCACAGAAGTAATACACAAATTCAATCTAGACAATGAGGAAATTGTAATAGTTAAAGAATTCCCATATCTAGGATCATCCATTGACTAGAACGGAGACTGCAGTCAAGAAATAATAAGGCTAGGAATGGGAAGGGCAGCTACGAAAGAACTGGAAAAGATACTGAAGAGCAAAGACATACAACTGAGCACTAAAGTCAGAATCATTCAGGCCATTGTATTCTCAATTACCAAGTACAGATATGAGAGCTAGGCAGTGAAGGAAGCAAACAGAAAGAAAATTAACTCATTTGAAATGTGATGCTGGAGAAGAGTACTTAAGATACCATGGACAGCTAAGAAGACAAATAAATGGGTCAGACCAGGGCTGTCAATGGAATCATGGCCCCTAAGCAGACGGCTTAAAGGGCCGTCTTGGGGGCAGGGAAGGGGAGGGGCAGCCGCACGATCGGTGCCCCAACCCCTTCCCCAGGTCATCCTCGGAGCAGCCGGCCCTCCGCACGGCCGGAGCTCCGAGGAGCACCTCCCACCGCAGCATTTGCACGCGCTGCAGCGGAAGAATCGGCGAAGGTGCACCGCAGCCTTTTGCAGTGCACCTTCATCGACTTGTGAAAGGAGCGCCAATTTAGCACTCCTTTCAGGGGCAGCGAAGCTGCGCCGCGGGACCGAGGTGTGGGGATGCCTTGGTCCTGCGGCGCAGCTTCCTGGGGCGGCCCATGGCTGCCCGTCTACTTCCCCCCAAAGATGATCAAGTTGAGACTATCATACTTTGGCCACAAAAAGAGAAGGCATGGATCATGAGAAAAACAATAATGTTAGGAAAGGTAGAGGGTAGAAGAAAGAGAGGAAGATCACAAACCAGATGGATAGACTCGATCAGGGTGTTTATGGGGAAGGGCTTGCAGGATCTGGTCAAGGCAGTGGAAGATAGGGATTCTTGGAGATGTCGAATCCAGAGCGTTACCATGAGTCAGAACTGACTCGAGGGCAGCTAACAACAACAAGGGTCACATGTGCCCCCATTGTCCTTTTCTTGCTAAAAATTGTCAAGAGATTTTGGGAATCTTATTGCCCATTTTTGGTGATATTTTTCTCTGAACAAAATCTTAATGATGCCCAAGGGAATATTGGATACAACTCTCTAGGGTCACCTTCAACACCTAGCAGTTGTTCCTGCCTGCCATAGGGATTCTAGGATTGAAAGGCTTTTCTCTGTTCAGGTTAGGATAGTGTAGTGACTGCAGTACTACTAACCACACCTTTCACAACACACTGTAGCCACCACAACCTTGGATCCATAAGGTCAGAAGAAAATGGCATTTGAGGGGATACAAAGCAGTCAATTGACTTCCTAAAACAGCTGAAAAGTTTTGTATTTGAAAAAACAAGCATGTCAGAATCATAGTTAGACATGGTCATAACATGCTTAACTGCTGTGCCTGAACATATATGTGTTAAAGTGAGTTGATGGGGTATGTTATCATATTGGTGATGCTGGGTAAAGAAAAAATGTATGTCAATCATGTCCTGGATTAATGAGCAAACATGTGGGGAGAAAGTATGAACTGCCAATTACCACTGTTGCTCTTGCGGGGAGCTGTAGGTTGATGGTGGTGGTGGGTAAAAGGAGAGGTAAGACCAGGGAAGACTGTATGTTTTGAGTTTCTGACTAATGGGATGAAGGCTTTTGGTAACAGTTGAATGGTTTGAATTCTAAATATACTGTATAACTGGAAAAATTATTCAGTCCAGATGAAAGCTATGTACTGTGACCAACTCTGCTTTCTGAATAAAGTTTTTCTGAATCTGCTGATGGCTTGTGTTCGTGGAGTGGAGTTAGCCTGTAAATTACATCTATTCACTTCAAAATTGTCCTGGTGGAAAATGTTTTCTGAAACAAACTGAAGACTCCTGAGTTGAATGCATTTAAGTACATGCTTGCCTACAGCTGACAGGATGCTGTTCATTATCAGCACATTTGCTCTCTAACCTTGGTTGTTTCTTTTGACAACTTTGAGCAAAATCACTCTTAAGAACAATATTATATTCACACATCTACTAGTGAATATATGGAATGTAAATAGTAAACAGATATCCCCTCAAGATTGGCACAAGATCTAATTTTTATTTTGTGTCATAAAATGAAGTCACACGTATGCCTCAGAAAACACTCACACTACCCAATTTGCCTTTCCTTTTTATATTTGATTTCCCCCATTTGTCTGTAGACTATCCCAAATCCATAGTAACAAATAGCTCTAGGTAGTTCCTTCATTCTTTCCCTTCACAAGAATATTAAACTGTGTTTGGTTTAAAAGCCTGCCTCTAAAAATGGAACTTCACACAATGGGTCTTATTGCTGAGTAGGACTTCACTGTAAATTACTTAGCAATCCTGCACAGAGAGCCAGGAATAGTGTGCAGGAGCTGCATCAAATGTGACAAAGTTATTATACAGAAATTCTATTATGGGACCCAGAAAACTGCTGTGGGCTTACTCCTCCCTTTTCAGCATCAGCCTAGAGAAAGAGAATTAGTGGGACCTTCCTAACTGGAAATAGGGGGCATAAGAATTGCAAGGACTATTAGGCTTTGACTGCAGATAGATTTCTCTCCATATTTCAGCCTCCAGAGCCATTTTTTTTTTTTTTTTTGCCTTCAGGAAGAGGAAGAGAAGCAACAACAACAACAAAATAGAAGCATTAATCTGTCCAAATAAGGGACAATTTACAAAAGATTACTTTTGTAAGCAGGAAAATAGGTAATCTTATTGGAACTGAGGCTATTTTAACATTAAAAAAAAAGGTACATGGATCCTAAAACCAATCTGAAATGTATTCCTGGAAAGAAATTTAGCATGATGGAATGTGATTGTTAACTCTCTGTACTCACAACTTTCCCCTTGTAAATGCTGGTTCCCAGTGGTTTTGAAGGGTCCTCTCCACAGTTGGGCTTCAAAATAAGAAGCAAGCCTGGCTAGGGAATCGCAGCCTCTAGAGAGCATTTGTAGGGGAGAACCGATGTGCTCAGAAAGGGTTAAGCATCCTCCTCTCAACAACAGATCCTCCTCTGTCTATACATTCTCTCTTACTGCAGACAAAATGTAAACTGCACAATGTTCAAAATAACTTCTAGCTTAGTTCCTTATCATTCACGTTATTAGCATAATTGCTTATTTGCCTTGGCACATTCAGCATTTCTTCATTTACTTTGAGCTCAATGCTCCCTGCTATTATACAGAAGAAGAGTAAATATATGCTAACTACCACCTGCAAACATTATGTATCATGCAGACCTCTTCCTCCCACAAGAAATAGAGGGAACTATTATTCTGATTTCATGTGAACTTGCTTCTCACATTAGCTGTACTCTGGCATCCAGTAATCCTTTAACACTAACATTAGTCAGGAGTGGTATACAGTGGTATGTAGTTTTGTCTTCAAGTGTTCTGCACTTGAATTTCTGTATGTATATTAGATGAAAGTATATGTATTTTTGTATGTATGTATTCAATTTGTGTGCCTAGGGCTCCATATGTAATAACTTTGCTGCAAGCTGGAACTCTGGGGTTAGCAGCCAACATGAGCAAAAAGTTCTCAGGAAATGGTTTTCATAATACTACTACCTCCAACTTTTAGTGGTATATGCCAAGAACTGAATTTATACATGCAAAGCATGTACGTCCCCATTGAGCTATGACTCTTCTCATATCAGCAGATGAAGTGGAAGAAGTAAACATTCTAAAAAAAGGATATAGGAAACGTAACTTACTATTCAAAAGTACCAAATTCCTGAGGTTCACATTGATTGTTGGGTGGGAGCTGAAAATAGGAGAGGGGCTATTCCCCTCTCAAACCTGCCTCTTGCTGCCTAAAGGATATCAGAATATAGGTCTATGCCACTAACATGATTGGTATCTTGAAGACTTTGGGAAATATATCTCCCAGACAATGTGACCAACAGCCATTTTGACTGGAGGATCCTGGACAATGAATTAAAAAAGTAATTTTTCCAAGCTCTCGATATTGACTGAAGTACTAAGTGGAGTCTGCCCCTCCCCCAGTGCTTCTGGAAGCACTGAGCACTTGTTTCCTTGGCTCCTTGTTGTATGCATAGAAAAGGGAGAAGGAACAAAGACCGAAGGGACATGGTTATCCCCAATCAGTGACTGAAGGTGACAGCAGGTATTACTTTCCCACATCCCACCATAGCTGAAATGGAGGGGAATTAGAAGTAAGGTAGTTGGGTGGGGTACATTTGTTTCTTGGAGCCTCTGTGGGCTGGGTGCAGGTTCCCATGGGTAGTTGGCTGGGAGAGGACAGTGCGGTGACTTGGGCACAGGCCCTCCCAGCCGGGTACTCAGTTAGTGAGCAGGTAAGGGGAAGTGGGCGAGGGGGGCGGGGTGGAGTGGCTCTGGTTCACAAGAACAACCTAATCTTGACCTGGATACCTGTCCGGAACACAGTCCACTTTGAGTGTATGTACCTAAGCCTGAGGACCAAGGATAGTTTGGGGATTCTGCTAGTATACTGACCATCCCGTTGTGTAGCAGACTTCCTAACCGAGCTGACACAGCTGGTCTCAGAGTAGCTGTTGGAGTCGCCTAGACTTTTAGTTTTGGGCGACTTCAACATTCCACTTGAGACCAGTTTGGCAAATCTCACAGGTTTGGCTCGGGAGTTCATAGAATCCATGACAGACATGGGTCTATTCCAATTGGTCGTTGGGCCTACTCATTGTCCAGTTCATACCCTCAATGTGGTTTTTAGTACAGAACAGGAATATCCATGGGCAGAGGTTATTAAACCACCACATTATCATGGATGGATCATTTCCTGATCAAGACTGAACTAAGAGCTACTGTCTGCCCCACTGGGGGTGGTGGACCAATGAGAATGGTCTGCCCTCAATGGCTGATGGAACCAATTGGATTCCAGAAAGCCTTAGAGGGTTTAATGGTTGGCAATGCCAGTGATTCTGTCAAAGCTTTGGTCAATACTTGGAACACTGATCTTGCCAAGGCTATTGACACAATCGCTCCCAAGCGTCCTTTCCAGCCCGCTTCAAATCGTAAGCCATGGTATACAGAAGAGCTTAGGAAAATGAATCAGGTTGGACAATGACTAGAGTGCACCTGGTGGAGAACGCAAATCTTATCTGACAAGACTCGTCATAGGAACTTTTTTTGGTCCTATCGAGAGGCAATACGTGCAGCGCAGAGATCTTTGTGCTCTGCGCGTATTGCATCTGCAGAGTCCCGTCCAGCAGAGCTGTTTAGGGTGATAGGGGAGCTGACGCAGATGCCCCCTGCACAGGACCCACTACTTAACCCGACAACAGCCTGCTGTTATGCGTTTAACAACTTTTTTGTAGATAAAATCTCTCAGTTAAGAGCAGACTTAGATGCCAGCATTATAACAGAATCAATTGATGAGGTGTCCAGCAACTCCGTTAATGAAATTATTCTGGATCAGTTCCAATCGTGAGTACCAATGACGTGGAGAAGCTTCTTGGTAGAGTGAGGAAAATGACCTGCCCTCTCGATCCTTGCTCATCATGGCTGGCTGTTCAAGGGGGGAGGGGATGCATTGAGGATGCTCCTTAGGGACATCGTCAATGCATCCCTCAGGGAAGGTTGTGTTCCAACTTGTTTGAAGGAAGCGGCAGTTAGGCCACGTCTGACAAAAAAAACCCTTCCTTGGACCCCCTGGATATGACCAACTATAGGCCAGTCTCCTTATTACCATTCTTGAGCAATGTGATTGAGAGAGTGGTTGCTCTTCAATTCCAAGTTGTCTCGGAAGAAACGGATTATCTAGATCCATTTCAAATTGGCTTTAAAACAGGATTTGGAGTTGAGACTGGCATGGTTGCCTTAGCTGATGACCTTCGTCTGAGCATCAACAGGGGTAGTGTGACCCTGTTGGTGCTTCTAGACCTCTCAGCGGCTTTTGATACAATCGATCATAATCGATCTTGGATCACCTGAGAGGGTTAGGAATTGGAGGCACTGCTTTGCAGTGGTTCCATTCCTTCCTCTTGGGCAGATTCCAGAGGGTGTTGTTTGGGGACAGTAGCTCCGCCAGGAAGGAGCTTAGGTGCAGTGTTCCTCAAAGTGCCATTCTGTCCCCAATGTTATTTAATATCTATAGGAAGCTGCTGGGAGAGATCATTCGGAGACATGGTGTGGGGTGTTATCACTACGCTGATGACACCCAGATATATTTCTCCATGTTTTGGTCGTTGGCTTCAGCTCCAGATGGTGTCTCTCCTCTCAATGACTGTTTTAGAGCAGTAATGGACTGGATGAGGAAAAACAGATTGAGACTGAATCCAGACAAAACGGAGGTACTTACAGTAACGGCCCCGAAACCAGGTATAGGGATACGACCTCCAGTCTTGGACAGGGTCATACTCTCCATGAAGAACTGTGTTCATAGTCTTGGGGTGCTCCTGGATCTGTCGCTCCAGATGACTAATCAGGTAAATGTGACAGTCAGGAGCACTTTGGATGATACACCAGCTGCGCCCTTTCCTGGAAGTAAGGGACCTTGAAACTGTGGTACATGTGCTGGTAACCTCTTGTCTTGACTTCTGTAATGCACTCTATATGGGGCTACCATCGTGCTTGGTACAGAAACTGCAATTAGTTATGAACATGGCAGCCAGATTGGTCTCAGGTACATCTAGGAGAGACCATATAACACTTATGCTAAAGTCTCTCCACTGACTGCCTATTAGTTTCTGGGCCGAGTATAAGGTGTTTGTAAGCCGCTCTGATAACCTTTTGGCTGAAGAGCGGGGTATAAATACATAATAATAATAATAATAATAATAATAATAATAATAATCTTTAAAGCCCTAAATGGCTTGGGTCTAACTTATCTCTGGGACCGCCTCCTCCCATATAATCTGCCCCTCACACTTCGGTCCTCTGGGAAGAATTTGCTGCAGCTGACAAAAACAAGACTGTCAGCAACCTCCCAGAGGGCTTTCTCGGCTACTGCTCCCAGACTATGGAATGGCCTGCTGAATGAGATCCATCAGATTATGACCTTAAGCAGCTTTTAAAAAGCTGTCAAGATGGATCTCCTCCAGCAGGCCTTTCCTGATTAGATTCCCGGCCTCAGGAGTGAGTCCATCTCCTCCTCTCCAACTCTGTTTCAGTCGCTGCTATTATTTGCTGTTATTGTTTGTTGTTGTTATTGTCTGCTATTATTATTGTTGCTATGGTGAGTTTTATTTTAAATATGTTTTAATGTATATTTGTTTAATTTTTTTTAAGGGGTGGGAGGGTCTGGGGATTTTGGCTATGTTTATATTGCATTGTATTTTATCTGTATGGATTTTAATGTTGTAAGCCACCCCGATTGCTTTGCAGAGGGACGGGGTATAAATTATTATCATTATTATTATCATCTTTGGGGACTTGAGATCCTGGCCAAGATCCTACATTAAATAGACAGAGAATAAAGTACTCCTTATGTAGTTCTTTGTTTTCCTCTCTTCCTGGCATCTGCCAAGCCCTGTTGGGGAGAGGCAAGAGAGAGAAGAGGTAATTCAGATGATGAAGCAGCAGGTGGCTTTCTGAATGTTGCATCAGGGGAAAGAAATGAGGATGAAATCACAGATGGAATACTCCTTCCTTTTCCTTCCCCTTGGAGGACAGCACAGTTGCAGCTTTGCCATCTGGATTGGCTCTCCTCTCCTCTCCTCACTGGTAAACAGTTGAAGCCCATCCCAGGAGGAAATATGTTGAATGGGGTGAAAAAGTCTAGAGAGTAACCCCCTGTACCCCATTCATGAGACATGCATAATCATAAGTCATGCTTATGTGCATGTATGTCACTAACAGGATGATGCCATCTACTCCCAAGGGTATTGATTTGGTCATTCTGTCAATTCCAGGAATATTGGCTTGGTCAGCCTGTAAGATCTGGTTGTATTTGAGCTTGGTTGGGCAGGTTTTGTTGTTTTTGTTTTTGTTAAGCATGATACTTGGTCTCTCAAAAGGTTTATACTCAGGATGACCAGATGTCCTCCTTTTCCCTAGACTTGTCCTACTTTTCCACCTTCTGTTCAGGAGGAATTCCCAAATGTCCTGTTGTGAGCATGTCTAAGAAGCATAAATTTATATGAATCTTTTTAGCTTTCATTTGGTAATGTCCTACATTTTTTGAATGTCCTACATTTTACAGTGCCTTGTCCACCTTTGCATCTGGCAACCCTGTTTATACTAACAGATGGCAGAATCTCGTACAAACTGCTGCTTCCTTTCCTACTCCCATTTGATCCCATGCAATGAAGGTGCTCCTCTACTCGAAGAATATCTGTCTCTCCATGAAACTTGCATTTGTGAAGTCTCTGGCTGGCAGCAGAATCTAAATATGGCTTTCTGGATGTTGCATCTGTTGTTGTTGATTTTAAAAATAAAACTCTTCAATCCACATGTAAAAAATAGAAGCAGTGCCCTCCTCTCCAAATCTAAACATACTCCATGAAAAGAAAAATCTGATTAACTAGCAAACTGGGCTTCTAATCTCAGATATTTGCAAACTCAGATGGTTTCCTGCATTTCATATTCAAGCTGTATTTCTATATTTGTCCATATAAATGGGAACCCCTTTCTGTCTCTCCTCCATCATGAAAGGTGGAGGACAGATTGACACACACACACACACACACACACACACACAAAAGAATCAGCTATCTTCTGCTCATTAAGTATAGTATTTGTGTAGTGAGCAGCTTTGCTCATTAAGAGGAATTGTAGGAGCAAGATAATTGTGCCTGCAATATTTCAAATGGGGCAGTGCTGATGCAGGCAGAATGTCTGAAGCAATGGGGTGGAGATGCAGGACTCAAATGACCCATAGTACACACAGCAACATCAAACAACTATGAAGAAAGAATCTTCTTTCCATGTGACTGCTTGGACCTCAGTTATACGAAAAATAAGCTGGCTTCTGGTGTTATGGTAGGCGAGAAATGTGAAATATTCTCATTTCTACTGGTCTAGTGTCCAAAGTGAAAATTCATTAATTGTCCCCACAAATCAGATGCATGTATGTTCCAGATGTGTGATGGTACAGATCACTCAGGTATGTGGGCAAATTGTAAGTTGTCTGACTTCCAGCTTTTACATAACTGTAAAAAGGAACCAGGGGGACAGGGATGGAGAGGAGGTGCAAATCATTCTCGTTTTTGTGTAACCTCCAAAGTTTCCCTCCATGACTATAAGGTTTGATGCTACACATTTCTCCTTAGCTTATTATATTAGTCTAATTTTCACATTTTGCAGAAGCTGGTATAGGTTCACTAGTTTTCAAAGAAGTAGTTGTTCTTGCAGACTAGTGGGAATGGGGGGGGGGGGAAGAAAGCAACAACAACAAATGTAGCAGCATCTTTAAGACTATTTGGTTTTTATTTTTGCATGTGCTTTTGTGGATATAAACCCACTTCTTTGGAGTACTGTATGAAGATGTGGGTTTATATCCATGAAAGCTCATGAAAAATTTAAAAACAGTTAGCCTTAAACATTTTCTTCTTCTCCTACTCCCTTCCTCCATATGATATAAGTATAGACTATTCAGGCAATTCACTTTCTTTGATGCGTTTCTTAGGAAAGGGTTGTAGATCACTGACAGAGCATTTGCTCTGTTTCAGGTTCAGTCCTGAGAATCTGCACTCAAGGCTGAGAATGATTCCTGGCTGAAGTCTGGAAGAACTGCTCCTACCCAATGCAGCCAATACAGACAAATCCAGCTGAAGAGTGGGCAAACTCCAGAGGTCTTGGAATCAGATTTCAGTCCCCAAGAACTACTGTAGGTTGTACCAAAGCCCGAACACCCTCCCAAACCAAATCAGAAATGGTTGAACATCTGCTTCTGGTTTTGAACAAAAATCCCCTTGGGGTGTGGTGAAATACTGTACAGCAGGGGTAGGCAACCTTTCCCCTTTAAGGGCCGAAGGACTTCAGCTCCCAGAAGCCTCAGCCATGTTGGCCAATAGTCCAATGTTGGCCAATAGCTCCTGGGATTCTGGGAGCTGAAGTCCCTCGGCCCTTAAAGGGGAAAGGTTGCCTACCCCTGCTGTACAGGTTTTATAGCAAAATTGCCACTCCAAGAAGAAATGGTAATAGCTATTTCTGATTAACTGAAGGCTGGGGCCAGAAAAAAGGGTCCTGGGTGGTCACATGTGTCTCATGGGCTACAGTTTACCTATCCCTGACTTATTGGATACATCAATTGTCTGACTATATGTAAGGCAATTTTATAAGCACCTAATACTTCAATCAGGAAACTGTAAGTGCATATGAGTCCCTATGAAATTAACTGTGGGAGTAATCAGATAAGTACTCACTTGTCGAAAATGATGAAATTAAAATGGAGATTTAGCTGTTAGTGAAGTTCAAAGGTTCAGCTAAGATTTAAAGGAGGGCTGGGAGATGTTGTTGAACTCTAATACACATGATTCAGCCTGGCCTTAGGTGAAGTATCATAGGAGTAGTAGTCCATCAGCCTCTGGAACATCACAGGTTTCACAGCACTGGTTTAAAACCGGATGGATGATTTGGCTAGGTTGAATTGCAGTAAACAACAAATCAAAGATACCCATTCTTGCCTCATGATATGCATCATAAAGTTCTGTACAGATGAAACTACAGTGGCCCTTGGTATCTGCTGGGGTTTAGTTCCAGGATCCCCCGCCCCCCAGCCATTGTTATTCCTATTTGTTGTAACCCACCTCGATCTGCAGGGAGAGGCGGGGTATAAATAAAATGTATTATTATTATTATTATTATTATTATTATTATTATTATTATTGATACCAACGTCTGTGGATGCTCAAGTTCCATTAAGTACAGTGGCATAGTAAAATGGTGTCCCTTGTTTAAAATGGCAAAATCAAGGTTTGCTCTTTGGAATGTATATATTTTAAAAATATTTTCAAGCTGTGGATACCTAAATCCATGGATACAAATCCACAAATGTGGAGGGCTGACTGTATAATACATCTCCTCTACTATCCACATTTACTGACCAGTGGAGAGTGGTGGCGGTGGTGGGGTATCAGAGAAGTGTCTGACAGTGAGTTTCTACAGCCGGGTGCAAAATGCTGACATCATTCACCAGGACTTTTGGCATTCATCTGGAGGTCCTAAAGGATGATGTCACTTTCATAACTGTGGAGTAGAAGCTGCAGTAGGTAAAGGATGAATACTGGAAGGATTTTTGGTGTTTTTTTTTTGGGGGGGGGATTGATAGATAATTTTAATCTCTGCAACAACCAAACAGGGCCTTACAATGGAATGGTGCAACTCCAACTTACAATATCTTACATCATGGCTCAGAACCATGGCTCACACATAACCCTGATGGCTCAGAAACTGGAAACATTTCTGATTTGGATCAATGTGTTGTTTTATGTACAAGGGCACACAGTGACATTTAGGAACTACTGTACATAGAGCCAATGGCCTGTGTGTGGTGGTGGGAAGGGAGGCCATGTCACTTGCATTGATCCAGTACTCTTTCCCTATACTGTTAAATTCTCAGTGGTATGAAAGAATCATAGTGATCAGGTCTCTGCTAGATGAGCCATGCTGGATCACATCATAATTCTGTTCACACAGTGGCCAGCATTTACCTATAGGAAGCCTACCAGCCAGACACAAAAGCAATGCTACCTCAGATCCATATTCTCCAAGACTTGATATTCAGAATCATATTGAGTCTGGAACTGAACTTTGGTACTAGATAACCATCATATCTAGAAACAATTAATAGGCAAAACAAAAACAAAAAACAAAAACACCCCAACAACAATTGTGTGTTTTACATATGTGACTGAAATAACATGCAATCTAGAAATATAAATTTCCTTTTAATTTCATTATTGTAAGCGAGAATAAATTATTTAATCTCCCCCCCCCCTTTGCTGAATGAAGTTATTTGAAACTGAAGCATTCAGAGTTTGAGACCTCTTCTATGGTTGTATGTGCAGAAAATCATGTTTTGAGCATAGAAAAGAACATTCTTATGCAGAAAATGTTGTTTTCTGTGCACAAAGCTGTAGGTATAAATTCCAAAGTGTGAAGATTCTCATCACAATGGATCAGGGTTTCCTAATGCTTGGGAAAACCATTTTTTTCATGTATGATTTAAATATTTGTGAATATTCTTTTCATCCCTAGTGTGACGTGATAATTTCATCCTTTGCTCTGCTACTGTGAAAATTATTGAAGTGTACATCTCTGATTATACACTGCCACTCCACAGGTCCAGTAGACATCTGAGTGTGGCCAAGTACCTGCAGGACCCATCTTTCCACTGTGAATGTGGCAGAGGTCAGGCGTAATGAAAGAAAGCTTGCAGTGCCTGATAGTATTTTACAGTCAGAAGTCTGCTTTGAAAATAAGTTCAATCCCTTTTGTATAGCATGTTTGTTTGACATCAAGCTGTCTGGCAAATCCCAGTACAAACCTTCCACTCATGCTTGTAGCGCAATTGTACATTGTTTTCTCCCTTCCCCCTTTCTTTCTAACTAGTGAGCTACAAATACTGATTTTTTTTTTAAAGCCTTGAAAAACAAAGACATTCAAGTGCTTCTTGTATTCTACAGCTTGCTCATGCTTCACAGATCCTGAGATGTTGCACTCATGATAATTTTATGCTGGGTTTGAAGAGTTTGTATAGGAGATTAGAGGTGGAGAATCTCATATTCAGTTCAGCAGAAGGAGAGGGTGCTATGACTCATTTCTCTGACTTCATTTCAGACTCTAAATAAACTCCTCTTTTAGAGTTGAATGACATTCCAGTTTTAAATTAAAGTGACCTGTGTCAGAGTTAGGGTAGTCATAGATGCTCCTTTGCATATATAGAGGAAGCCTTCTCCTTAAAAGCATCCTTTGTTTCATGGGATGGGGATCTTTTCAGTTCAGAAGTCAATTTCTAGTCTGGGAATTGACTTGGGGCCTACATTTTTGCCATAGGTGGGACAGATGTTGCATCCAGGGTAGAGCCTGATATAATTCTTACCAATTTGGCCATTATCCCAAGAACAGCATAGTTCAATTCTAGGCATGTCTACACAGGGGTCAGTCTGTACCAGCTTCCTTAGCTACCCTTCAGAATTCAGTTCCTTGCAGCAGCTTTCTGGGCTTCAAACCTGAGCTGAATTCCACACAATAGCTTCCCAGGCTTTAAATCAGGGGTGGACAAAGTGGAGCATCCCAAGCGCTGTTGGGTCACAATTCCCAGCAGCCCAAGCCAGCATAAATGATGCATGAGAGGAGTTGAAGTGGGAATTGGACAGCAGGTCAAATAGTCACTGCAGACAGGTTACCCAGTTAAAATAATCCCTTCTGTGCTTAGGTGCTGTTCTTATAAGTCTTCAAACCATTTCAAATTTATGGTAATCTATCCTAGAATTTTGTTTTGTTTTTAATTAGGTTCATTCAGAGGAGGTTTGCCATTGCCTGCATGTAGATTAGAGGGTGTGTGACTTGCTCAAAGTCACCCAGTGAGTTTTCACGACAGAGCAGGAGTTTGAACCCTGGCTTTGAATTCTAGTCCAACACTTACAGCAGTATACCATACTGCTCCCATCCTTAGATATGTATTTTGAAATAATTATACATTTACTGTAATTTAAATAAGAATACAATAGGGTTTTTACAGGATTTTCAGGGTATGAGAGTATACGACTCACCCACCCACCCAGTGGGTTTCAATGGCCAAGCAACAAATCAAATCCAGGTCTCCAAGAGTCTTAGGGCTGATGCCGATGGCCCTTAAGGGGCGGCTCTGTGCTGTCACTGGGAGCACTGGATTGGGGCCGTGGCAACCACACATTCCGGCCCCGATCCTTTTTTTTTTTTTTGCTGCTCCAAAAAGAACTGGCAAATGCTGCTCCTTTTTGGGGCGGCAAAAAGTCACCCTTAGAGCTGCTGTTGTAGCTCTTTTGCACCCTTTTGGTGCAGCGTGTGTGCACACTGTGCCAACAGGGTGTCCTGACACCACACACCATGTGGTCAGGCACATGGTGTGATGGCAGCATTGGGGTGGCCGGCATGTCACCCCACCCCAACTTCACCCCTAGGCTGGCCCTTTAGGCCAGTCTGCATCGGCCCTTAGTTCAATGCTCAAACCATTATACCACATTAGCTCATTTCTAAATGTACAACTATACATACAAACTGACATGTGAAAATGCCATTCATCTCTGTGTTCTTTTTTGGTACAGCATTTTTCAATTTGTTAGTGATGCAGAAGTGGCTAAAATAAACAAGACATGGAAACTTTACATTTATGAACATGGAAACAGAGGCCTAAATCCAATCACTAGTACAAATTAGAGAACTGTTGAATCTACCATTGAATGGTAAGTCAATGTTTATGTAAACCCTACTAGTTCATTGGGTCAATTACTCTAATTGGTTTAGCAAGTGGATTTAAACTATAAGAGGTTGCCTTATGCTGAGTCAGGCCATTGGTTTAGCAGTGGTTCTCCAGGGTTCTAAGCAGGAGTTTTTCCAGCCCTCCCTGAAGCCAGTGAGAATTAAATTGTGGACCTTTTGCATACAAAGCATGTGATATATTGTTAATATTTGGAGAGAGATGTATGGACATTCTAGTAAAGAAAGCTTTTTTCTCCCTGACCTGTAACCAGATGAATTGCACCTGCTACATTCATCATAACTCCAACAGCAATTGTATGACTCAGTGTTTATCTTATTCCAGGCTTTCCTTCCCCCATCTACTGTAATATCCAGTCTTGGTTCAGTTCACTCCAGTTTTCTCTTCTCTCTCTGAACTTTATTCTAATATAAGTGTCTTTGCTGTTGTCTGGCTTTAATAACATCACCAGCATCCTAGCAGTGCAGTCATGCAGGGCTGACTTGCAACTTGTGATGGTGACTCTGGACACATCAAGGTCACAGCCATTCTGCTGGCTTCTTTCTTCCCCTCCTCCTCAGGGAAAAGGCCTATTGCTAAGTTCTGGGAGACTGTCACTCAGAAAGATTAATGATTTCTGACCCAGCTAGCAGCACTTGTGGGTTCTAAGCTGTCACTTGCAGTGCTATATTTTACAGGAACCATTTCAGTTATTCCTCCTTATTTTGTAAAGGAAGCAGGCACTGGCTAGTGTTGAAAAGTGGAGTAATTGAAATTGTGCTTCATTTAAAGTTCTTTACAGGTCAGAGGAGCCATCAATAACATAAATTGTCTTTATCTAATCTCTGGGTTCCCCCCCCCCCCCCCCAGTGATTTGTGTAGCCCTACAGGGCTTTTTTTTCAGGAACAGGAACAGTTTTAGTACAAGTGGGCAGGAAAAACGATACACTGAAAGCAGCTGTTTCTATAGAACCAAACCTTATTTTTTTTTTTAAAAAATGCATTTTGATTGTTTTATTTTTAAAATAATATTTTATTGGTTTATAACATACATTAAACACATTAAAATACAAACAATACACTACACTGAAATACCAATACCAACGCATATAGAAAAACCCACTCTTATCTACCCACAAAACATGATAATATAATAATAATAATAATAATAATAATAATAATTTTTATTTAATACCCCGCCCCTCTGTGCACAATCGGGGCAGCTTACATCATAAAATTTCCAGAAACAGTTAAGAACATTTACCTCCACCCTCCCCCCCTTAAAAAATTATTAAACCCCAATACAAGTTAAAAAGAAGCACAATATAAGGAGGTAAATTCCTCCATTAAAACAAATGTACATAAAAACAAACCAAAACAAAAAGTGCGGCAGATGTCAAATGCTGGCTCAAGAAGGAACCCCGTCACAGAGGGGGAACATCTCGGAGGGAAAAAGACTCTGGAGCCAGGCTGGTGAATTAATCTGGGAAGGCCTGTCGGAAGAGATCCGTCTTGACAGCTTTCTTGAAGCTGTCAAGTGATGACAATTGACGGATCTCCTCCGGCAGGCCGTTCCACAGTTTGGGGGCAACTGCAGAGAATGCCCTCTGGGAGGTCGACACCAGCCTCGTTTTTTGAGGCAGTAACAGATTCCTCCCAGAGGACCGGAGGGCGCGGGGAGGATTATACGGGAGGAGGCGGTCCTTAAGATAGTCTGGACCCAAGCCATTTAGGGCTTTAAAGGTAATAACCAACACCTTGTACTGGGTTCGGAAACTAATAGGCAGCCAGTGGAGGGACTTTAATACTGGGGTGATATGGTCCCCCCTAGATGTACCAGATATTAATCTGGCTGCCATATTTTGGACCAATTGCAGTTTCCGAATCAAGCACGAGGGTAGCCCCATGTAGAGCGCATTGCAGAAGTCAAGGCGTGAGGTTACCAACGCGTGCACAACAGTCACAAGATCTCCTACTTCCAGAAAAGGGCGCAGCTGGCGTATCAGCCGAAGCTGATAACAGGCGCTCCTGACCGTCGCATTAACCTGATTTGTCATCAGAAGCGACGGATCAAGGAGCACCCCCAGACTGCGAACACATATTGCTATAACCATATAATGCATCACCTTAAAATTAATTCCCTTAAATTTATCTTTTGCTATGTTAGCAAAAATAGCTCTGGCTTCAGCTATATTTTAAATTTAAAAATATTTACATTAATTTCTGTATTTGTTTCCAATACATCTTTGCTTTCTCAGAAGACCACCACGTATGATAGCATTTTGATTATTTTCTTAAAAAGAATTTCTGATTTGCTTTTAGAGATGCGTGGTGCAGAACATGTATAATTGATTCTGACCATTCCAGTGCTCAATAAATGTAATTTTCTTGAAATCAGTATTTTATGATAGCATTTTGATTATTTTCTTTAAAAGAATTTCTGATTTGCTTTTAGAGATGCATGGTACAGAAATTGTGCAATTGATTCTGATCATTCCAGTGCTTTGGTCAGCTTTGGTCAAGATGGAATGGCAGCTCTATAAGGAGGGCTGAATTCAGAGCTTCAATTTACCAAAGAAGAAGTGGAGGGAGAGGAAGAGGAATTGTTGTTTTTCACATGTATGTGGGGTGCGGGGAATTCAGCTACTTTTTATATGCAAGATTGAGCTTGAAAAAAATACTTTTAAAAATTATAGCATCTAGAATCTCTGAACTAATATGGCTGGTAGATCATGTCCTATGCCTATGGCCAACAAGCATCCAAGGAGACAATTTCTCCTAAGGGAAGCAGCTACAAGCAGCTCAAAACCAAATCCAAGCCATGCAACTCACATATTCTTTCTTCAAAAGGGCACAGACATTCCCAGGAGCACTAATGGTGTAATTTCCAAAAGCATACAACATTAGAGTGGTTAGTACTATAACATCCTGATCCTGGAACTATCAGTTTAGTGCTAGAGGGCTTCAACGCCCTTAGTGCTCCTGGGAGGCTTTTCTGAACACCTTTTGAGAAGCCCTGGTTGTGCCACACAACTGAGATTTAAAAAAAAACAAAAAACACACACAACAGTTTAGCCCTTTATGAGAAATTTGTTGCACAAAGCAAAACCCTTTGTGGAGACAAAGTAGTTTTTCTTCCAGTAAAAGAAATGGCTTCCCTTTATTAGTTATATTGACAACAGCACAGGGATATTTGGTCCATTTGGCCTGCAGTGGAGATTCTGGAGAGACTTGTTGGAAACATCTTGTCTTTCTGGATGCAGTAGTGTATAATTATATAGGTTTTTGTGTGTTTTTTAGGCTGTGTGACTGTATCCTAAAAGAATGTATTCCTTATGTTTCCCCTGCATCTGTGGCTGGCATCTTCAGAAAATGGCAGCATAGAGGTGTGTGGGGTATATATACTATACTATACTACTACTACTAATACTACTATACATACCCCCCACACCTCTATGCCGCCATTCTCTGAAGATGCCAGCCACAGATGAAAGGGAAACATCAGGAATACATTCTTTTGGTTGAGAGGATTAGCATGTAAATCTGTGTATTGTTCTGTTACGACAAGGCCTCAGGGTGGGAGAATATGCAAGAAAGATTAATATCTATTGAATTAATGGTCCATTGTTTGTTGAGAAACTCCCTGACCTTGGGTGAAGTTCATTTGCATTTGCTGAGTCCTGATTTTGGTGTTTTTAAGGATTGGTAGCCAAACGTTGTTTACTTTCAGGGTTTCTTCTTTCCTGTTGAAATTGTCCAGATGTTTGTGGATTTCAATGGCTTCCCTGTGCATTCAGACCCAATAGTTGTTGGCATGGTCCAGAATTTCAGTGTTTTTAAATAGCATTTTGTGCCTAGGTTGGTTTATAACATGTTTTGCTACTGCTGATTTTTCAGGCTGGCCCAGTTTGCAGTGTCTCTCATGTTCCTTGATTCACATTTGAACACTGCATTTTGTGGTCCCTATGTAGACTTGTCCACAGTTTCATGGTATGTGGTAAATTCCTATGGTCATGAGAGGGTCTCTCCTATCCTTTTCTGAGTGCAACATTTCCTGGATTTTCTTGTTTGGTCTGTAGATCATTTGGAGGTTGTGTTTCCTCATCAGTTTCCCTATTCTATCTATATAGGGCTTGTACAGACTGTCAGAAATAATCCAGTTTGAGACCACTTTAACTGCCCTGGCTCAGTGCTAAGGAATCATGGGAACTGTAGTTTATTGTGGCACCAGAGCTCTCTGACAGAGAAGGCTCAATGTTTCAGAAAAAAATACAATTCCCATGATTCCCTAGCACTGAGCCAGGGCAGTTAAAGTGGTCTCAAGATGGATTATTTCTGGCAGCCTGTACAGGCCCTAAAAATCTTTTGATGTATGGTAAAAATTCCTAAAAACCTAATCCTTGATTTCTAAACACATCCCTATATATACCTGCCCAAGAATTGAAGTGTGATGGGGAGGACCTTCTGTGTGTCTGACCAATGGAGCCAATATGAAGTGGCAAGAAATGGGAGAGGATTTACTTAGCTGTGGAATGGCCTCCCTTGGAGGTCTAACTGACACCAATGCTGATTTCTTTCTAATGCAAAGCAAAAACGGCTTTTTATTTTTATTAAGATGACTTCCAGGGTGAGCATCGGCAAAGGAGGAGGTGAGGAGGATCAGCTCCGTTAACCTTCCTTGGGTTATTTTGGGTTTAGAGGGATTCCAATCAAAATTCAAGCACCTCTAATCCCTAACCCCTCTCCGATAAGAGAGGGGAGACTGTGCACCCATTGGGGGTCAAATGGTGGCGGACATTTAGACAGCAGAGGAGAAATTCTCTGGATGCTGTAGATTTGGGGCCGTTAGACTGCAGAGTGCTTAGAGCCCAGTCTAACCCTTTTTTGTGAAAACACAACGGAAAAAAGCCCGATGCCACGCTACTAAATAGTGGCAACAAAATAATAAATAGAAAGAAGAAAAAGAGAGAGCTACTTAAGAGATGCAATTATCTTCAACAACACAAGATATCCTCCTTTTTTGGCTTTCTATAATGCGACGCAGAGCATTGCCCAAAATGGGGGGGGGGGGGGAAGAGAGAGAGACATTGACTAATCGAGAAGAGATGGCCAAAATTTAGAAGTATAGAAGGACTAAAATCAATCTATTATAAGATTAAAGAATAAAAGGAGACCTTATAGAGGAGGGAGGAGCTGGTACGACCAAATAAAGAACACCTTGGATATCCCTGCTGCACGTGTGAAGGGGATTTGTTACCAGCTAAGGATCCTTGGGGGAAAACAGGGAAAGGAACATTGGAGCCAATAAAGAGGAGGCTAATAAAGAGGAGAGATGTGGTAAAAAAATCGTAAGGCCCCAGAAAGAGAAAAAAGGGACTAACTAGAAAGAGAGTAATAGAAGAGAGATAAAGAACTGGATTGTATGAGATGTAAAGGCAAGGACAACAAGGACCAGAGCTTTGAGTGAACTAAAAGACAGTGTTAAAGGAAAGAGAAAAAAAGAGGAAGAAAATCTTGTATACAATTTAATCAGGACGAACTTGCTTCCAGACCCTAAAATAACAGATAGAAGAGACAGTAAAGCAGGGGTAGGCAACCTAAGGCCTGGGGGCTGGATGCAGCCTCCTGAGGCCTTTGGACTGGCCCCAGGCTGGGCCTGCCGCTGCTGCCACCACCGCCCCCCACTGCCCCCCGCCGCAACCACCGCCCACCATGATGATATTGATTATTGTTGTTATTACTTGTTCTTGGGCTTTACTTGACAAAATCTCCACAGGGGTTTTGCCATGACTTTTCTGGGGCTGAAAGAGTGTGCATGCATATTTTTTTAATTTTTAATTTTTTAAAATGTTATTTATTTATTTATTTATTTATTTTTGGTGCTTCAGCCCCCCAATTGTCTGAGGGACAGCAACCCAGCCCCCAGCTCAAAAAGGTTGCCTACCCCTGCAGTAAAGAGTAAAGAAATTAAAGAAGCTAAGGCAAAAAGAATAATTTAAATTATAGAGACAAGCGGCATAAACGAGACCGCGGAAACAAGGAGCAAAGTGAGATATGCACAAACAGCTAGAGGAGAGAACTTAGCTAAAGAGAAACAGGAGAAAGAGTACTGGAGGCTGCAAAGAACGGAGCCTAAAATCTAAAGTAAGATCATAATAGATAAGGGTTGGATGAATGAACTGAAGTTATAAAAGAGAAAATTGCTTTGATTTATTGTATCTCTCCTGTGATTCTATATTCTGTTGTTTTCCTTTGATAAGATGTCACACAGATGATCTTCATTAGCTTTATTACTATTCTGAAATGAACTGAAATGAATCTGTGTTGAGACCATAATAGAAATTGAATATTAAATTGATAAAAGTTAAATATTTAAAAGAAAACATGAGAAAGGGGAAAATATAATAATAATAATAAATAGTAAACGCAGTTTGTTTGTACATGCTGAAATTAATATTGTTATTAATATTTAATTAATTGTTATTGGAATTTATCAAATTGAGGTAAAATTGTTTAGTTAATTAAATAAAGAAATTTAAGAAGGAGCATTGAATTATAAGAATTTATATGATTAATTTTGATGTATAAATTCTCTTTGAAATATGTTTGGATAACTATTGGAAAAATGTTTGATAGTGATGTTCATAGTAGATTTATTTCTTATTGTGTAGAATAAGCTAACGTTTGTTTGGTGGGTTAAAACAAACTTGCAGTTCCCTTGGGGAAAATAATAATACTTTGAGTGATTAGAGGAGTAAGAATTATAATTTAATTATACTAACCAAATAAGAAAAAAAAGTTTAACTGTTGTAAACTGTAACTCAATTGTATTGTAATTGAGCAGATAAAATATACATGATGGCTATGAGCAAAAGAAGCACAACTCAAAAGCAGCTACAACTAACTACACAGAGAAGAGGTTCTTTAGTAGAAATTGTAAAACTATCAGACATAAATATGATGCTTTTGGAAGAACTGAAAAAAGTAAGACAAGAAATGAAAGATCTTAGGCTAGAAATGAAGGAGGAGATCAGAGAAAATAGAGAAGAAATTAAGGAGGTGAGGACTGAAATAAGAAATGATCTAAAAAATGAAATGGACAATATCAGTCAAAAAATGGGAGAAATGACTCAGGAAATAATAAAAATTCAGAAAGAAATGGAAAGGGTTAAAGCAAGAACTGATAAGTTGGAAACTACAACAAAAGAAATAAAAAGTAGGCAACAACAACAACAGAAAATTGAATGGGTAAATGAGTTAAGATACAGGGATAGGTGCAATAAGATCATAGGTCTCCCAGAAATGGCGAATGAAAATCTAGAGATTAGAATACTCCCGGCATTGGAGGAATATATTAATTTCACAGAGGAAGCTATGTTAAACGAAACAGATAAGTTATTCAGGGTAAACTCAAAACAAGCCAGAGACAGAAAAGTTCCAAGAGACATTGTGATCTGCTTGACAAAAACAAGGATAAGGGATATGATAATAAGAAAAAGTTATGACTCAAAACTTTGGATAGAAGGTAATGGAATTAAGATATTTAAAGACATCCAGCCACAAATCATGATTAACCGACAAAAGTATAAGAGCCTGACATATATATTAAAGAACTTAAAAATCGAATTTAAATGGGATAGGATCGAAGGTCTATCCTTTAATTAAAAACAGAAGCGATATAAAATAGACACAGAAGATAAAGTTAAGGAAATGGAACAAAGATTAAACAGAGAAATGACAGAAAGGAAAGAGGGAAACAAAAAAGAAAAAAAGACACAGAGGAATAAACAAACAACCCCCTCCCCCCGAAAAACAAGAAGGCAAAGAGAAGCTGGTAATATGAGAACAACTGCAGGAAAGGATGATCAGACAGAAGAAGCAAGGCAAATAAGACAAAAAAGAGACACAAATAGTAAACAAATGGATAGAGAGAAGGAGACAAATAAGAGTAGTACGTGCAAAAGGAAAAAAAAGACTGGAAAATGAAGAAGAAGAAGAAGAGGAAGAAGAAGAACAATTAAACTCACACTTGGATATGGAAGAAGAACTGGATGAAGAACTGGAATTGCGGGAATATGGACCAATCTCAAATGTGTCAGACCTAGAGACAGGAGAAGAAAGCGAAGATGAAGCAGGAACATCTAACGAGAACAACTTTAAAGAAAAAAGAGACAGGCCGGAACAAAACTTGGAAATACAGAAATAAATAAATAAATAAAGGAAAGAAGAACATATATCTTACCAGAAAACAAACAAACAAACAAACAAATAAAAAGTAAAATCAAAACAATATAATAAACAAAAGGGGAGGAAGGGGAGGCAAAAAAAGAACAATGAAAATAATTTTCTGTCAATAAAAACACTAAAAGGAATAAACAAATTAACAAATAAACTTGAATTATGATGGATATTAAAGCAATTTTTTGGAATGTTAAAGGACTGAATTCAAAACATAAGTGGAGTTTAATATTTCACTTTATAGAGATACAAAGAAGTGGCATAATGTGCCTGCAAGAGATAAAAAGAAGAAAAGATGAAATTAAATATATCAGAAACCCCAAACTTGGTCATTGTTTCACATCAACTACAGATAAAAGGAAAAAAGGGATAGTAATCTATATTAATAAAAATATACTGTTAAAGAATTGTTTAATGATAAAATGAACATTATGTGGCAATAGAGGTGGGTTTGAAAGATAGAAAGATAATAGTTCTTGGAATTTATGCCCCATTGGAAAGCAGAGGAAAATTTTTTGAAAAAATCAGAGAGGAGTTAAAAGGCTACCCTTATGAAGACATTATTTTAATGGGGGATTTTAATGGTGTAATGAACCCAACAATTGATAGAGCATCAAATAAAAGGAAATAAATAAATAAATAAATAAAATCAGGGAAATTACCTAAAAGCTTCTTTGTGTTGATGGAAGAATTTGGGCTGAATGATGTTTGGAGGGCCAAAAACGGTCAAACAAAAGGTTTTACTTTTTACTCAAATACACACGACTCCCACTCAAGAATAGTTATGTTCCTTGCAACCAAATCATTATTATTACAGATAAATAGGATGGAGATATTACAAAAGACCGCCTCGGATCATAACCCAATTGAATTGAGTATCAAAGATAAAAGTAAAGATTATATATGGAGAATAAACAAAAATATACTAAAGGATAAAGAGACAGCAAGTAAAATGAGAGAGGCACACAAACAATTGTTTAAAGAAAATAAAACAGAAGACATGAAGAATAAAATAATATGGGATGCCAGCAAAGCCTTTATGAGAGGACTGTTAATAAAAGCCCAAAAAGAAATAACATGAAAGGAAAAAAAGAAAGAAAAAGAGCTAATAGAAGAATTAAAAAAGGCAGAGAAGGAGTGGAAAAAGAATGGAGACAAAAATCTATAAATAAAAGTAAAGATACTTCAACAAGAACTGAAATCTATTCTAATAAAAGATATAAAAAAATCAGACTAGCAAAACAAAAGAACTTCAAATCTGGAAACGAAGCTGGAAGACTGCTAGCAAATAAATTAAGAAAAGAAAAAGAAAGAAAGATTATTTCTGAAATAAAACAAGGTGGTAAAATAATAACAGAACAAAAAAAAAAAAAAATCAAAAAAGCATTTAAGATGTTTTATGAGAATCTATATAAAGATAACCCAGAAACTATAAAAGAGATTGAAAACAGACAAATTTATTTAGATAAACAACAAATTAATCAATTGAATGAAGAACAAAGAAAGATATTGAATCAGAGAATAACAATTAAAGAAATAACAGAATCAATAGGAAAAATGAAATTAGGAAAAACACTGGGCCCGGAAGAGGCTTTATTGCTACCACTGAGAGATATGTTAAATGATATCTGGCAAGACAGAATTTCTGACTCGTGGAAGGAGGGATATATATCCTTAATTCCAAAAGAAAATAAGGACAGAAGAGATGTAGGTAATTACAAGCCAATTTCTTTGGTTAATGATGAATTGTTTGCATCTATTATACAGAAGAGTCTGATAGAGATCTTGAAGGAACAGATCCATGAAGACAAAAATAGATTTATGAACATGGTTTTAAATTGCTGCAGGCTTTAATGTAGTTCTAACCACTGCTTTTAAAACAAAGCAAAGCAGCTTCATTTATATACCGCTTCATACTGTGCTATGCAGTGTCTAAGTGGTTTACAACTCTAAGCTCATTGCCCCCCAACAGCTGAGTACTCATTTTAGTGACCTCAGAAGGATGCAGGCCTGAGTCAAGCCTGAGACCTGGCTAGTATTGAACTCGCGAGTGGCTGTAGTACAGACATTTAACCACTGCGCCACCACAGCTCCTGGTAAAGTAGTTTTAACTGTTACTATGGGTGCATCCGAACTGATGAAAGAGAGTTGCATGTCCCAGATTTTGCTTCTGTTCTCCCTTATTTTATTCTGGAAATCCATACCAATTTAGTTTATCCCACAATATTTCTTGTCAGCTTTTCATTATCTATTTATGCTTTATTTATTTATTTATGCATGCTTTCAATCTGGAAATCTTTTAAATTCTTTTCATTGTATGCTGCCTGGAGATCCTGTGAAATAGGGCAGGATAGAAGCCTTGGTGTGAGTGTGTCTGTGTGTAGAGTTACATTCCATCATCCTAGAACTGTCCACAGGATAAGGGCTACTGGGAACTGCCTCTTTAAGAGGCAAGGTCAGAAAGCTTCAGTGCTAGCAGGCATTGTCTAAAGAACAGAAGGAATGCTTTCAGTTTGGGACAGTGATTAGTAGGAGCAGCTGGAGTTTGCACACACACCCTCTTCAGGGCCAGGGCAATCTGGACAAACTGCTAATGGGAACTCTCATATTCTAGAAGCTCTCAGAGAAATTCCTCCCTCCTCCCATACCCTGCGCCTATAAACAACCGCTTGAATTTATGATCACTTTTTTGGTTTAATCATTATAAATGCTCTCATTCTGGTTAGTCCCAATGGATAAGATCTGAAGCATCAGTGATTAAATGAAACTACATTCTGTTGCACTTGGTTCTGTTCCATTTTACTTTCCATTTTGTGTAACACATTCAAACTTTCTTTCACTTTGTTTATTATTGCACTGTTTAATTCCTAAACTGTTATGACGGCAATTTCACACTCCCTCAGAGGCTGATTTTCTGGTTGGTAGAGAGTGAAGGACAAACTGTTTTTAACTCAGATATTTTTAAGCAGTGTCATTTTGAGCCTTCTGAAATCAAGAAAACAAGGCAGTGCAAATCTCAAGGTATAAATCTGGCACTCTGAGCTGGAAGGCATTTACAGCACCCCCCAATCCTTTTATTTAAGATGAACCCTATTTAATACAATGGGTCCATGTTGTACTATATAAGAAGGGTCATGGGTTATCTTACATGTAGTTTTATATCAAATAGCTGATATCCAGCTAACATCTTTCCTAACAGAGCAGCATCCATCCGCCAAATGTATTTCTCCCATCTTTCTTGATAAAATGATGATGAGAGAGGGTGCAGGGTGTGGGAAGTAAAGTTTTGTTGCAGAAGTGGACATTGACTTTCTCCATGTTGAACATCACCTATTATTGGATATTATCCAATCTGCAGTCTTCACTGAACACTTTGTTGTAGTTGTTGTGGTCATTTTTTTACTTGACCCTACTATGAGGTTTTGTTGGCAAGATTTTTTCAGAGGAGGCTTGCCATTGCCTTCTCCTGAGGCTGAGAGAGTGTGACCTGCACAAGATCATCCAGTGGTTTTCCATGGCAGAGTGGGGAATCAAACCCTGGTCTCTTGAGTCACAGTCCAACACTCAGACCACTACGCCATACTGACTCCTTCACTAAACACTACTGGAATGAAACTTGGAATGAAACATGTGTATAAGAATCAACGTGATACACTGGGTAATGTGCTAGACTGAGATTTGGGATAACCAGGTTCAATCCCCATTAAGTCATAAATATGTGAGCTTGGGCTAGTTGTTCACACCTGATCTATCTCACAAAATTGAGAGAATAAAGTGGGGAGGAGGTGTGTTATGCGTGCTGCCATGAGCTTACAGGAAGAAACACAGGATGAAATGGAAAATAATCCAAATAGTAATGAAGGCTTACAAGATAATTATGAGTTTCAGACTAAATAATATTCCTGATATAAGGATATGAAGAAAATATTGCCAGTGCCTCATTTATATTTAAGAAATACTGTGTTGATGTGGTGAGGCAGATTGTCATGGATTTTCAAGACTCCATGAGAGAACTTGCCTCCAGCAAAAGAGTCCAGCTTCTTGGGTCCTTTGCTGTATAACTTGTGCAAAAATATCTTTGCGAATCTTAAGTGCACATACGCAGAACAAGCAAAAAAGGACAAGGTGATTGCTCACAAAAATGTAAACAACTCATTGGATAGTCTTTTTAGCAATCTATGCAGTAAGCCAGTACTTGTCATAGTTTTATGGTTTGTGCATTCACAGAAATCTGCATAAATTGGTTTTCCAAATACACAAATTCTTCCCAAAACCCCCCAAATTTTTTTTTGGGTTTTGGGAAGAATTTGTGTATTTGGAAAACCAATTTATGCAGATTTCTGTGAATGCACCAACCATAAAACTATGACAAGTACTAGCTTACTGCATAGATTGATATTTTACCCCACAGAGACATAAATTGTGAACTTGATCACAATTTACATCCCTACTCTAATGATTGCCTTCCTTTTTATATATTATATAATATTAGGAACTTTCTAGAAAATGACTGAAAGACAAAAACAGCATGAAAGACAAAAACAGCCATACTGTTTTTGTCTTTCAGTAATTTTCTAGAAAGTTCCTAACATTATAAGATATAAAAAGGAGGCCTTCTTTGAGCTGTTATTCTGAAGGGAGGTCTCTTGGTGGTTTACTATACTTAGGAGCATATTGTCAGTTGAAAGTCATGTTCTAATAAAAAATTGTTGGTGGTTTACTATACTTGGGATCATATTATCAGCTGGAAGTCATGTTCTAATAAAAAATTGTTGGTAAGTTTGTTGCTTGGGATTGTTGATACAATTTGAATGGAGCTCAATCCAGCCTAGACAGAAATAAGTATAGCTGCCAAGACTTATGTAGCAGGAATGAGTGGGAGATGTGTATTGCCTGAAATTCATCTTCTACTGATCTCATATGTGTAGGCTGAGTTGTTTCTAGTTTTACAGCAGGGACTATAATGTGCATCTGCAGTACAACCCAGAAGTTCTTTTAACCATTTTGTTCATTTAAAAAGCTGCATCTATCTCTTTTGATTTCACCCAGTAATTATACAGATAAGATAATATCCATTCCTCATAAAATATTTTATTGATTTCCTACATGATCTGAAGGTGTGGTGCTATAAGAATAAATATGCAAGTTTCCTTTGGTGGATTACCAATGTCAACCAGTCTTTGTAATTAACAGTTTGATGGGCAATCCCAAGCAGGTGATATTGTTGATCAACATGTTGCAAGAAGCTTTATTTGCTGATTTCTGAAACTAATGAATGCAAAATGATGAACTTGGTTATTTTCCCAATGGAAGCTTTTCACATGAGCCAAATACACTGGATTGGTTGGGATGCAGGAGAAAAGTACCATATGAAATGCTCCAAGCTTTAAAGGAATACATTAAAATAATGATATTAACTGTTGTGTGTTATTTTGGGGTTAATGATGTCATACATAACTATAAAAACATTGTTACTGTGGTGTTCCAATAAAAATCTTTACATGTTATTCCAAAATATAGTTCTTTGAGGGATCATTTTTGGAATTTGTAGTCATTTACTAGGTTGCTTTAGTTAGATTATTCTTGAATATTTTAAAATTTTAAAAACCATTTATTTTTTAATTTTCTAGATTTGAAATTATTATAAGCTACCATGAGCACTGCCATGATAGCAGATGGTAAAATAAACATTATTTTGTTCATTGTCATCAAGCAGTTGGGAGAGATTTCTGTACCTTCATCCTAATGTCCCAATCTCTCACACACATTTTAAGAACAATCCAGAAAACTTGAACTGAACCCATATTGCATGTCCTTCCACCTTCACAATATTTTATGGTTTTCAAGCCTGACAATTGTAGTTTATTGCAGTGGATATAGCTACTCACTTTTAAGAATTCATTTCATATAATATACCAAGTGATGTGGTTCCATATATGGCAGCATCTGTAAATAAAGTTCACAACACTAACACTAGCTGTGTGCCACATGCTTTAAAATTATCCAATCTCCTGGTATAAAACATCTCAATATAAGCACATTAGTGTTTGGGAAGAATGAGTGTGAAACAATGCAGGTCATTCTCCTAGTGTTTCAGTTAATGAATTATCTTGCTGACAGAGCTAGTCACCCATAATTAAAGAGCCTCAAGACATCCTTCCCTGACTATAGCTTTCGTTTCCCATTCCAATAAAAATATATTGCCTTTGGCTTAAGGTAGAAAATAATAATTTGATTGCTTTGGGAGTGTAAATGAAATAGTCTATGCAGCTTCTTCAACTCTAACCATTACTCTCCTGATTTATATATATTAGCTGACAATAAGACAACTGAATGATGGGCTTTAGTTTCCCCCAAAGTGCATTTATTAGGGATTTAGCCAGCTGATCCCTAATATGGCAACAGCCTCAACCAAAGGACTCTGCCACAGAGTTATTTTTATTTTGCAGTAACAGAAGAGTAGCTAACAGTCCAGACCAGTGGTTTTGAAAATGTGCCCCAGAGGACTCTGGGATCCCTTCAAAGCACTAGAAAATCCTTGATGAGAATTATGATGGCCCACAATCTTCACACTACACAATTACAGCACTATGATAGAATTCTCAGTCAAAGAGTTCCTCTTGTACCTCATTGAACCACAAATTCCAGGATCCTATAGAATGTAGCTATGGAAGTTAAAGTGGAGTCATAGTGCTACAACTGGGTAATGTAAAAGGGCCCCAAAGAACTGCTTCTTCACTGTTACACATTTTCCTGGTCATTACAGATTCATGGACTGTGGTGGCAAAAATCCATGTTCAGTTCACACAGGGTATGGTGATAGTGTTGTCATATCGTTTTGCTATTAGATGGTACTGGACTTGGTTGTAGCTGGTGAAATCCAGGAGTTTCTTATTCTGCTTTTGACAGCAAAGTTCTTTTCTAACTTCTTGGCAAGTGTTTTAGAAAAGATCAAGCCAACTAAATTGAAGCTGTCATACTTTGACCACATCATGAGGAAAAGTGAATCATTAGAAAAGACAATGGTGCTAGGAAAGGTAGAGGGCAGTAGAAAGAGAGCAAGACCACATGCCAGATGGCTAGACTTCATCTGGGATGACCCAGGTCTAGGCCTGCAGAACCTGAGTAGAGAGGCT
Organism: Phrynosoma blainvillii; assembly: GCA_026167975.1. Taxonomy (NCBI): domain Eukaryota; kingdom Metazoa; phylum Chordata; class Lepidosauria; order Squamata; family Phrynosomatidae; genus Phrynosoma; species Phrynosoma blainvillii. The sequence continues at coordinate 44,590,815 of JANUYF010000003.1, read as the reverse complement.
GAGGACAAGAGGTCTTGGAGATGTCTCATCCACAGGGTCACCATGATGTGAAGTCGACTCAAGGGCAGTTAACAACAATAACATCTCTTCTAAACTTCCATAATGCAGAGCAATGATGATGTCCAGAAGTTCATGCTAGTACTTGGAAGCAAAGCTCAGGAAATTACTTTTAAAAAGGAAATAATTGCCATTACTCATCACAGTATTTGAAAAGTAGCCTGTTGCCATTAATGACTGGAGTGATGAAAAGGTAACTCACAATGTTACTTGTTCTCTATTCATTACTTTCTGCTGCTTTGTTGAGAGAAACCTCCATAGAATTGATAAAAAGATAAAAAAAAAAAACCTTGAAAGATTCCTGTCAAAATCCTTCTAAAATGACCTTAAATTAAAAAGTAACATGTAAGAATAATTCGAATCTATTGCTCATCACACCAATTAAGTAATATCAGCCTTTCTTACAATCTTACTTTGGAAATGTAACTGCATTGTACCCTCATTTTCCCCCAAATTGAACACTGTAAGACATATAGACTACCTTGGTATAAGGCAGCTTCCCATTTCCATTTATTACAGTTACCCCTCCATTTCTGTGGACTTGGAGTCTGTGTCCATTGCCTGTTTGCAAGTAGCAAACAGAGGGAGACGAAATGGGGTGTGCACCCACAGGCGCACACCACTATTCAAGCCAATGGGGCTTCAATATTGGTGATGCAGTTTGATATGGCATTGACTCCCATGACACAGTGCTATAGAATTCTGGGATTTGTAGTTTGTTGTGGCACCAGCATTCTCTGCCAGAGAAGGCTACATCTCTCACAAAGCTACAAATCTCAGGATGTCATAGTACTGTGCCATGGTAGATAACTTGGTGTCAAACTGCATTATTTCTGCAGTGCAGATTAAACTTTAGTTAGAAATCTTTGAAAAAAGGCTAAGAGTAGAAACTTTTTTATCATGTTTTTCTAGAGATTCAGAATAAAAAGTGTACATACATAATCATCTACACATTCTATTTTACAATGCCTGCTTGTAATGTTACAGTCAATCTTACCTTAATCTTACATTCACATTCTTTAGCTTTCATGTAATCCTCACAAACTAACCAAACTAAACTAAAGTGTTTCTATCCATGCATCCACAACCTCATTCATTGTTTCCTATCTGCTTCCTATCTATTTTAGAAATTACCTCTGTTTTTATTTTTTTATGTGCTTTTTTGATACTTTACTGTTCTTCAATACTTTTCGACATTACTAATCTTTACCTTAGGATATTTATTCTTAAAAATCCAGCATATTTGCTAACCTTTAAATGATATAGTAATCAGATAGACAGTTACTCTTTGATTATCCATTCACTTCTATTTCTATTAAATTCCCCCATTCCTGTGTTATATATTTCAATACTTTGTCCCAATCCTCTATAAATTTGTTAATCTGCTGGTAGAAACTTTTTTCTTCTAAGAATTCTAACTGGGTGATGGTGGTATGGATGTTTTCCCTCTGACTGCTATGGGAAAAGAAGAGGTTCCAGTAATTTTATTCTGGAAGAAAGCAATGAATAATTTTAGCAATTTTCATTATGAGAACATCTTTGAAAGTTTGGATTCACATTGCAGGACTTATTCTGTGCAAAACTGGTGCATTTTTGTGCAGAAAGGAGACTGCTCTGTGCAAGAAACAGCATATTTGTGCAGGAAACAGCCTTTTTTTTTTTTTACAAATAATAATAATAATAATAATAATAATTCTTCACCGATCTGCACAGAAATATTGAAATTGGATCCTTATTCTGCACAAAATTTGCACATATTTTTCTGCTCAGAAAACAGCATTTTTGCAGAAAATATTATTCTGTGCAAAAAAGCAAAAACAAAAAGCCCACCAAGCTCGCATGACAATTTTGTACAGAAGTTCCCAGTTGTGATTCTCATCTTCATAGTCCATGATACTTCTCAGAGTTTCCTAACACTCAAGCAACTCAATTTCAAACTATTTTAAACTACTTTCAAATATTCTTTCCATCCATATTCTATTTCCTTTAGCAAGTAATTAAAGTACAAAATGGAGATGCAGCTATACGATGTCCATTGAATGTAGCTGCAACATAAGCAATTACCACTTATCCTGTTAAAGCTTGTTTTAGCCCTTTCTTTGGATATATTTGAAATGAGTAGCAATGAAAATGTAACCAGGCTGCCATGATCAGTCTTCGTGAACTAGAGCCTAATTCTTTCTTCTTGCATATTGCCATAGCCTGAAGAGATAGGGAAAGCATATAATTCACCTCTTCTTCTTTTTCTTCTTTTCTTTCACCAGGCAAGTATGAACAAGTGGGCCTTTGATTCAAGTTGACAGATGTGGGCTGGCAGGTTGCCCAAAACCATCCAATTTCAAAAACATGCTGTGGCAAACAAGGCTTAAGAAAGCTGGGTCAGTATTTAATCTGGATAAAGAAAGATGAGCTAATCAAATGGGAACAGAGCACACCTCAGTTTTGTTTCCCTCATAATGGACAGGAGAATTATATGCGCCCCTTTTTTGGTGGGTACATATGTATAATTCCAAGGTGTCCCAACAAATGTACATCCTCCCAAATCATTAGATTCTTAATTTTTTATGCCTAAATATGCCAATCTAGATAGATTGCCCCCACAGAGAAGTCAAAGTACTCTTTCTAGGCCAGATAATGTGCCTGTAGAATGCATATGCATAGACAGTGTGGGTCAAACACCAAAGACACCATAGGTTGAGGAAGAAAGTTCCACTTTAACCTATGTTCCCTTACTTCAGCATCCCCATGTGTCCCTGTTATCTGCAGATGTGTGAAGTGTTTAATTACATGGCTACAATTAATGTGTCTAATTTTAAAAATAATAGCAGCGACAGTAGTGGGAAGGTACTGGGCAGGAACAGGGGTATGGTAAGCAGGATGTGATTGGGGTGTGCAGAGGTTGTGGGCTTCACGAGGTGACACCATAAGGGTGGGGTGACACCATTGCTCCCCAAACATCTGCCTTCTTGCAGAAATGGGCTGTGGTGTTCATTTGCATCCCTTTAAAATGCTAAAGAGAAGTGAGTGTGGCAAGGCTCAGTGAGAAGAGAAAGGGGAGGCCCCAGGTTTTAATTTAAAAAAACCCCAAAACACATTTAAAGCTTTAATTTTTAATTGTTTTCTTAAAAATCATATCTTAACAAATTTTCACTGTAATCATACAAAACTATGCACATGTAAATATATTTAGGCTGTGTGTATGATATTGTAATTTAAAGGTATAATTTTAATTTTGCTAGTTATTTATGTCACAACTATTACCATTACATTCAGTGATATACAGGAAATACGATTTGTCAGTAACACTAGTACAAAATTCATTACTAAGGATTCTTTATGGTGTGGTATGGGAGGAAGTCAATGGGGGACTGATACCATGAGTTACTGCATGAGTTAACCCTTTCCACATGCTGTAATCCCACGTGATGAATATCACCCCACTCTCTAGAAATTTCATTATGTGAAATTTTGTGAAATTTCATTATGTGAAATTTTAAATGGTTCCAGTAAGAGCAGCTTTGGACTGTGGAATTCCTGAAATCATGGCAGTCTGAGAAGTCATTTGCTTTTAAAGCCCACTGAATATCAGTGCCAATCTCAATCAGCCCACCTTTTCTCTATTCACATAAAAAACTGTGGTCATGCACTTGTTATGTTTGGCCCCAATGCCCTATATTTGCTGTACTACCACATGTTCAATGTTCATAAATCTGAAATAATTTTTAAAAATCCTGATAGGTAGATGGAAATGTCCTGGCAAAATACCATGTGAATATTCACTACACAATATGAAATTATTGCTCTTTACAACATTTTTGTCCATCCTTCACCAGCGGTTTTCTATTGAAGCCTTCCTTATTCATCATAATATCAGAGATACAGCCACAGACATCCTTGATGCATCCCATATTTCATCAGATCTCATCCAATCTTTCAGGCCAACTTTGGCCCAATGCACTGTCCTAAAGGGCCAGCCTGGAACTGGAGTTGAGGTGCGGCAACTGCATGCCGACTGCCCCAACTCTGCCATGACTCCACCCTGACGTCATGGGTGCCCCATTGGTGCAGCGTGCACACATGCTGTGCCAAAAGGGTGCAGAAGAGCTGCGGCAGCAGCTCTAAGGGTCTCGGCAGACGGCTTAAAAAGCTGTCCTGGAGGCAGGGAAGAGGAGGGGCAGCCGCATGCTCGGCGCCCCTTCCTCCTCCCGAGGTTGCCCTTGGAGCTGCCGGCCCTCCACACGGCCGGCGCTCCGAGGTCAACCTCCTGCCGCAGCGTCCGGACACGCTGCGGTGGAAAAGTCAGTGAAAGTGCACCGCAAGCTATTTTAGTGCTCCTTTCAGGGATGACGAAGGTGCGCCACTGGATCGAGGCATGGGGATGCCTCGGTCCCGCAGCGCACCTTCCCAGGGCGGCCCCGTGCCACCAGTCTGCTTCCCCCTTAAGAGTGGCTTTTTGCTGCCCCCAAAAGGAGCAGCATTTGACCGCTCTTTTGGGAGTGGCCAAAAGCTGGATCAGGGCTGTGGTGAGTGGTTGCCACAGCTCTGATCTAGTGCTCTCAGGGGCGGCACAGAGCCACCCCTTACGGGCTGCATCGGCCCTTAGTCCTCCCCATCAAAACTAGCTAGAAATTAAGGAGTCTTATTGCTTTCCATGCATAATTCTTCCTTTCCCCCATACTTCCTCTGTCCTTTCCCACACCACTTAAAATTTGTTAAGGAGAGAAGGAATTACTGCACAGTGCTTTTTTATTGCTAACACAATAAGCCTTCAAGTTTCCAGATGTGTTCAGAGCTGAGCTTGGAAAAGATACTTGATTTTGGGACTATCATTCTCAGAATCTCCATGTTAGCTTGATGGATTCTGGGAATTGCAGTTCAGAATAGAGAAGCCTTTGACACATGTCTCTAAACTAATATAACAGAGGTAAGCATGGTAATACTTGGAACCAGCTAAAAGCACAGGACCCTTACCATAAAAAGGGATGTCAGCAGTTCTAGAACTGGATTATTCTTCTGTTTGGACAATAACTGATGAATTGAATAGTAATTAGAGCCAAGGTAGTGAGACTTGGGCTATAGCTCTGGGATAGAAAATCCCCTCTCAGCCATGAAATCCCACTGGGTAACCTCAGGCACATCACACTCTTTCAGCCTCAAAGAAGGCAATGTCAAACTCCTTTTAAACAAACCTTACCAAAGAAACATTATGATAGGTTCTCTTTTGGGTCACCATAAGTTGGAAGTGACTTAAAGGTACACAACAACAAAGAACAGCTGTACCAAGGCATCACATCAATGTACATGTCTGCCACAAGAATTGTTATATTGTGTGCATTGCCTTTTCCCCTAAATCCCATTGGTAATCTCTACTAAAGTAGATTCATTACATCAGTGGGTTTATTTATGTGCTGAATCCCTCAACAACTCAAGTCTACTTTATACATGGTAGAAGGTGTTGGTCTTAAGCAGAGGCTGGATGGCCATCTGTCAGGGATGCTTTAATTTGGAGTTCCTGCATGGCAGGGGGTTGGACTGGATGGTCCTTGTGGTCTCTTCTAACTCTATAATTCTATGATTCTATGATAACCTTTAAAGCCCTACATGGCTTGGGTCCTGACTATCTGTGGGAGAACCTTCATCAACACAATCCACCCTGCACACTAAGGTCCTGTGGGAAAAATCTTCTCCAGCCAAAAAAATCTAGATTGGCTGCAGTAAGCTAGAGGGCCTTCTCAACTACCACCCCTAGGTTATGGAATGACTTGCCAGAGGAGATCTGTCACATAGGCACCTTAACAGCCTTTAAAAAGGCACTTAAGATGGATCTCTTCTGACAGGCCTTCCCAGAATATCCCCCTCCCCCATGTATTTGCTTTTTATGCAACTTCTATATTATTGTTTTCTTATTGTATTTTTTTATTTTTATACTTGTAACCTGGCTTGATTCTCTTTGGAAATAGGCGGGCTAGAAATAAATCTTACTCTACTACTACTACTACTTCTACTTTGGACTAATCTGTAGGAGTTGGATCATAGAGCAGTGGTCTGAATTATGTAGTCCTGCAAATGCTTTTGGACTGCAACTCCCAGCATTCCTCATCATTGGTTTTTGTGGCTTGCAGTTCCACACATCTGGAGAGCCATACAATTCCCATCATTCTCATAGGAAATGTTTTATGGTAAGTCAGAACCAAAAGAGGTAATGGCAAGTCTAGGGAGTTGGAACTCTGAGCTGGTTTGAATCAGTGAGGAATACTGATTCAGGATCATTTCTGTGTTTTTTATAAAACAAGGTTATGTACTGGCCCTTTTCCTTTTTAACTTTTTCATAAACCATATTGTATATCATATGAGCAATGATACATTCTTCCTCTCTATCAATTTGTGAAAGCAAAGTCCCAATTTCTGTGTGCAGATGACATGGTACTCCTCTCTTATATTCAAACTGGATGTAGTAGACTAACTTTTGGTACACTGCAGGAGGCAGGAAGGTGTCCCTAATTTTGCATTTAATCAAGCAGAAACTCTAGATACAAGTGTTGTACGGATTTGAAATATGGGGCATTCAAGTTGTTGCAGACTTTGATAGCATCCAAAATAGAATTTTAATAGCTACCTTGGGAACACTGAGGCCCAAAGCAGATGGGCCAAAGGTGCTGACTTTGGGCTGCATTGGGGCATGGTTTTTAGATGACACATGCCCTAAATGTAGCTGGAAGCCATGCAGAGAGTGTGCCAGCCTGAAAGATCTAGCATAGAAAGGAGTGGCAAAAGGCTGTTCCTGCTGGCGGCTGGGTTGAGGACTGAAGTGGTAGCCTGGATTGGGTCTGGATTCATGAGGTTGTCACAGTCCCATGCTGATCCGAGCAGGAGTGGCCTCTGGCTGCTCCTTTTGCCCCATCTGCATGACCCCTAAAATACACCCCACTACAGTACTGTGAAATGGGACCACTATGGCATATGAAGATCTGCCTATCTTTAACTTCTGGTTAAGACTGAAAGGAATGCCTTAAAATCACCTAGCACAACTATGTTTTGGGAACAACTTGCTTTTAGCTTCTCAAAAGAAAAATCCTGGAATCAAAATATTACATGTTTTCATAAATTTGGCTTTTCAGAAATCTATTTCCTCCCCCCCCCACAACCCCCCCCCCCAAAAAAAATTTATCAATGAAGAAGAAATTTAAGATGTGTGCTAATGATATGTTCTTTCAGGAAAATTTTGCATCTCTCTCTCTTCAGTTAAAATCTTCCCATGGTATAATTTATTTAAACAACTTCCAGGCCCAGATGATTACCTGTTTTTAAAATGAAAAGTTTAAGAAGGGAGCTAATGTTAGCAAGATCTGATAAACCTTGAAAAACTCCCTTATCATTTACACTACTGAAACTGTAGTCTGGATGAAGTTGAGTTTAGTCATCCTTCCTCAAAGGGAATTAGAGAAAAAAATACTTTGGGGGGGTTGTTATCTATTAAAAACAATTGGTCTGTCTGCCAAAATTTAGAAGTTTTGTTTCTAATAATAAAGATTCTAGTATCACTAGAAGAGCTGTAACTTTTTAAATGGTATTAGCTAAAGCCCATGAAAGTCATTAGAAGGCACTCCCCAAAGTTTGAAATTTTACTGTCCCTATGGCTTCATTTTGTATATGTTGTATGTTTAATTATTACAGGTAAGTCTAATAGTATTACATAGGAATGGTGTTGGAGATTCTAGGATACATTTTATATTTCACATTTTAACTTCACTATTTGATATTGTATAATCTCTTTGTTTTTATATTGTGATGACTTATGGTTACAAGTAATTAAAATTTGAACTGAACTGGGCTTTTTATACATGGGGAAAGGAGGAGAGAAGTTAAAGCAGCCCTTTGAGGAAGTGCTCATAGGGTTGTGAAATTAATCATTTACTGTGATAAACTGTTTATCCTGCCTGCTGGCTGGTAGAGATATTCATGCCCTTTGCCTCACTCCATGCTGTATCTTTCTGGGGCTGTTTGGTGGTTTCAGTGGAATTTAGTACCAAAACTTAAAATAGAGTCTATTAGTTTTTCCAAGAGGAATGTGCTGTGAGTTTTTCTCCCTCTCCCAGACCAGGGTTTTTTAAAGTGTGGTAAACATTATAACAAGAGCTAGCTTGTTCAACACAATCTCTGCTCAGTCAGGTTTTAGATGGAAGATGTAGTCATCGTTTCCCATGCACATCTTCCTGTGGTAATGAGAAAACCTGAATTGCATATCTGTTCTTTTCCACTTGGCTTATTAAAAAGGATTTTCTAATCAAGGCAGTTTGGGAGATATACATTGATCTGGACATTTGAAATAAAGGGAGAGTGGAAAATTCCCCAAACAGCACAAAGTACTTTAATGTTTACTTTACAGACAATGAGTCTTTACTTTCTGAAAATAATGCACATTTAAGAACAAACCTTTATGACTGCTTTCTGTGAAAACAGGTTTCTCTATCATTGATACAAAAATAACCTAATTAACCTTGTAATAAAGTCATATTTCTGGAACAAATGAATCCCACTGAACACAAACACTATGAGGATATTTACAATACAAGACAAACTCCTCCTTATCTTACTTTGTGTCAAACTCTAGAAGCAGAAATAATTAACAACTAGGAATAAACTTATTAAATGGTGCAGCACATCAAGATCTCTGAAAAAGAATGATCTTATGGTAGTAACAACAACAAAATTAAGATTAACGTTACTTTCTGCTGGTATGTTTTAATATTTTCTCCAGTCTACACACAGAAAAATACAGGTTCAAAAACTGACAAAGTATTTTCCTTTCTCTCCAACTTTTAATGCATTTTTAACAATGAATAATATGTTATGAACTTTTATGAGGAAACTGCATTCTATAATCAACACAGAGTAACCTCTGAAAAGAACAATACTGTATTGACTTTCCCTCTTCCCGTACCATAATATGCAGTATTATCAATCTTGTACTTAAATATAAGTAGCCTTATAATTAGCACATCTTTGTATATACATATTTGGCTGTTTCCCTGACTCAGTGTTGCCTCTCTTTTTGCTTATCTCACTTTTTTCTTCCATTCTAGTTCTTCCTTTGCTATGAGTTTTTAACCCTCTTACTTCTCACGTGGGCTGCATCTGCACTGCAGAAACAATCCAGTTTGTCACTACTCTAACTGCCATAACTCAATGATATGGAATTTTGGGGTACCAACCCCAGCAGATACCAAGGGCCCACTGTACACATTACAGAAGTGGCATATCTATTCACTATAATGGTTGCTGGCTATTCTAATACATATGACTGCTTTACTTCTGCTGATCAAGAAATCAGCTGTAGTGGCCCAAGAGTGTTCATAAGGATGGAACTAAGCTTTGTTGGGAATAAGTAATATTCTACTAAGAAAATAACAACTTGTAAAATACATTCAAATACATGAAGACATGTGTAATGTTATATTGTCAGGACTCTAGGGAAGGAATAGGAATTGTATGGCCCTCCAGATGTAGCTGCCAGAATTCCTCAGGTATGCTGGCTAGAGCTGCTGAAAGTTGTAGTTCAAAAACTTATGTTGCAAAAAGATTCCGTATGCAATTCTTTTGGGTAAAAATTGGCCACAACTTTATTTATCTGTACAGGGTCGAAACCATTTTATTAACAAATAACATCTATCATAATTATTTTGTTCTTGACACATGTGTCAATGCAGATAACTAAACGTGTTATCAGGGTAAACCAAGCCCTTCTCAGCATGTGGCAAGAACAAATCAATAAATCATCTCCCCACCCCCACCCCCCGACACAGGATATAACTCTGAGTCATGGTGACCATATCATAGAGTTTCTTGTCAAGGCTCATTCAGAGCAGGTTTGCCGTTGCTCTAAGGGTAAGATAGTATGAATTGCCAAAGGTCACCAAGTGGGTTTTCAAGGCTGAGTGGAGATTTGAACCCTGAAGTCCTAATCTAGGTCTCAAGCCATGATGCCACTAGGGACTGAAAAACATCTGGGGTTGGGGGCACAATGATTTTCAAAAATGTTCTGAAGACAGCAGTATTTTTAGTCATACTGATCTGAAATCTTCCTTCTAAATGCTTAATAAAAGGAATAATTATATATTTACTTATTTCCTGCTGTTTACTGGATTTCCAGATGATTTATGGAAAATCATTGAACTACCTATCAAACACCTGCTCTTTTGGTCATAGATTAATAACATCTGGTCAAGCATATAGATGCCATCCATGTATCTGGATAGTAGGATGTATTTCAACCTCCTTTCATCTAACTTCTGTCATCCAGCATTTGTTTATAACTTGCTTCAAGAGCTAAAATTAAACCTGTTTGCTTAGGAACATTATGTTGCAAGGAGATGTAATAGCTCCTGTAATAGCCATGCCTATTTATGCTGAGATGGCGATCCATAAATGTCAGCCAGTTGTATGTTCTTTGCATAATCAAAACATAAGCCCATAGCTTTGACCAAATCTCAATGCAAAGACACACAACATGAGAGTCATTTGTAGCACAGACATTAAGTTCAATGAGCTTCACCTTTGATGAATATGTTCAGCATTCTAAGTTTATTTTCCTACTCATTTCTGAAATAGTAACATTCTGATAAATTTTGCAATAACTTGCTAATAACCAAAGACTGTGAACATAGTTAGACTGGAGCAATTCCATGGATACTGTAAATTATTATGGACCTTATTTCTCTTCAGTTACAAAAGACCTGCCTTTAGCCAACTGCAGAACAGTCTGATTAATCCAGTAAGCACTTCTACTTGTTCTTTATCTTAAAATATCTGAGTTGTCCCAATGGATTAAGCCTCCCATCATCATATAGTTGCCAATGAAATTAAAAAAAAAAAAGGGGCGGGTGCCCCATAAAACACATTTTCCTGCCAGCAAGTATAATATGATCAGATAATTACTATCTTGCTTACTGAAGCATAGAGAGAAAACTGAACACATTTTCTTTGTGTATCCAGTAATTCCATTCCTTTAAAGATGTATTAGTCCATCTACATAATCAAGAAACAGTATTTTCTTTTGTTTCTGAACATATAATCAAAAAATAGAAAATGTACTTTATGGGACTGTAATTTCATACTGGCAAGAAAATTCTGTGATTTGTAATGAAAAACTGATTTTTTTCAGTATCTTCATATATTTCTGTTCAGTGATAAGAAAGGATGCTGGACACTACCTGAGGTGTTTAGTAAATTAATTCCTACTTAATTAATTCCAAAGAACATAGCACAAAAATTTAGCTAAAATAAATTACAAAATGAAAACATTGCATCTGACAAGTTGATTTCTGTGTGGTGAGATGGGATATTCAAAGAGAATAAGGAGAAGCCATACCCATGAGTATGTGTAATCTGTTGTTGTTGTTGTTCTTATTGTTGTTGTTTACCTTCAAGTCATTTTTGACTTCTGGCAACCCTAAGGTGAATCTATCATAGCATTTTCATGGAAAGATTTGTTCAGAGGAGGGTTTGCCATTGCCTTCTTCTGAGGCTAAGAGAGTGTGATTTGCCCAAGGTCACCCAATGGGTTTCCATGGCCAAGCAGGGATTCAAACCCTGGTCTCCAAAGTCTTATTATAAAACCCTAACCACTACACCACACTGGCTCTAGTCCCTCATTAGGCTGCATTCATGGAATGTCACTATTTGCATGTGATTATTGGTATATGCCAAATTTTTGAAGTTCACTAAGGCTGCATCTACACTGCAGAATGAATGCTGTTTGATATCACTTTAGCTGCAATGGCTCAATGCTATGGAATTCTGAGATTTGTAGTTTTGTGACTTCTCTATTGACCTCTGTCAAAGGTGCCACAACAAACTACGAATCCCAGGATTCCATAGGATGTATCTATCACAGTTAAAGCATTGTCAAATTGCATTCATTCTGCATTGTGGCAGCAGTCTAATTTATCTCTGTGTGTCATTTGCAAGCACATTACTGTTTGTTGTTCTTATGCTTTAAATTATATCTTCAGGCTGAGTCATACAGTAGAAATTTGAAATCTCATTTAATTCAGTTGTAAAAATAAGTCATGAGGTTTGTCATATGAGTGATAGGAGTCCTAGGAATTTACCACAGAATTAAATTATTGTAAACATCTTCCTTGTACTAAAACTGAAGAGCAGATATTGCAGTTAATTTTCTTTTATAATATAAAGATATGCACATTGATGCCATCCAGACATGGTTATATATTCATTACAATTTTTCTTCTGCTTTTATGCCATATTCTGCTAGCAAAGAATTCTAGTTTGGTAGGAGTGCAAGTATTCTATGTGAAATATCACAGAGCTCCTCACAGTCCCTGAACTGAATAAGGGAAATACCATTATTTGCAATCTTTTAATCATTTAAACTGTATCTGCTTACAAGTCAACCCATCAGATTGAATGAGTCTTATTCTCAGGTTACTAGGTACTGAGTTTTACAAATGTTCTCAAGATTTCTTAGGCTGCAACTGCACTGCAGAAATAATGCAATTTGACACCGCTTTAACTGCCATGCCACATTGCTGTCGAATCCTGGTATATGTAGTTTGTTATGGCACCAGAGCTTTCTGACAGAGAAGGCTAAATATCTCACAAAACTACTAATCCCAGAATTCCACAGCATTGGGCTATGGCAGTTAAAGTAGTATCAAACTGCGTTATTTCTGTAGTACACATGCAGCCCCAGACATAAGCCTCAATAAATAAAGTGCATAGGATTCAGATGAACACTGGATTTTATTGCAAGACAAGGCCATAAAAGACTTCTCAGAAAAGTAAATGGTAAGCTATCTCCCACACAGAAAGCTGGACTTCTAATGATATAAACCTTTCCACTTTAAGGGCCAAGGGACTTCAGCTCCCAGAATCCCAGGAGCTATTGGCCAACATGGCTGAGGCTTCTGAAGTCCCTCGGCCCTTAAAGGGGAAAGGTTGCCTACCCCTGATATAATCAATTGCTCTCAGTTGGCCATTGTCAATGTTTATAATGGTAATTTTGTTGTTGTTAACTGCCCTCAAGTTGATTTCAACTTATGGCAACCCTATGGATAAGACATCGCCACGACCCTCTGTCTTCCACTGCTCTGCTTAATTCCTCAAACCTTATACCATGACCTCTTTAATAGGGTCCATCCATCTAGCACAGGGGTAGGCAACCTTTCCCCTTTAAGGGCCGAGGGACTTCAGCTCCCAGAAGCCTCAGCCATGTTAGCCAATAGTCCCATGTTGGCCAATAGCTCCTGGGATTGTGGGAGCTGAAGTCCCTCGGCCCTTAAAGGGGAAAGGTTGCCTACCCCTGATAGCATGTGGCCTTCCTTTCTTCCTGACTTCCCTCCACCTTTCCCAGCATTATTGTCTTTTCCAATGATTCCACCCTTCTCATGTTGTGTCAGAAGTACGATAGCCTCAGTTTGGTCATCTTGGCTACCCAGGAGGTTTCTGGCTTGATCTGCTCTAGGACTCATTTGTTTGTCCTTTTGACTGTCTATGGGATCCTCAGCACTCTTCTCCCACACCATATCTCAAATGACTTGATTTTCTTCCTACTATATTTCTTAACTGTCCAGCTCTCACATCCATACATGGTAAAAGGGATATGATGGCTTGTATGATTCTAACTTTTGTGCTGAGTTGCACATTCAGCAGGTCATACTCTCGATGCGGTCTTTAGTACAGAACAGGCATATCCGTGGGCAGAAGTAAAAAATACCTCTGCACTGTCATGGATGGATCATTTCCTGGTCAAGATTGAACTAAGAGCCACTGTCCAATCCACCGGGGGTGGAGGACCTATTAGAATGGTCCGTCCTCAAAGGCTGATGGAACCGATAGGATTCCAGGAAGCCTTGGAGGGTTTCTTGGTTGGTAAAACCGACGACCCTGCCGAAGCCCTGGTGGACACTTGGAATACTGATCTCACCAGAGCTATTGACACGATCGCTCCCAAGCGTCCTTTCTAACCTGCTCCAAACCGCCATCCCTGGTTCACAGAAGTGTCAGTGTGTGGATGATGGGTGTTGTAGTGATGCTCTTTGACACCCAGCAGAATCTGCAGGAAAAGCTGGCTGCTGTGATCCACAGCCACTTTGTAATTTTTACCATCAACTGGCTCAGCTTCTCTTCTTCAGGATCCTGTCTTCCTCAGTCAAGAAGACACATTGTAAAGTCCAAAAGCATAGTTTATTAATGCATATAAAAGTAAAATAAGATAGCTAAGTAAAATCCATTGTGATGAACTTGTCCAGTTCAGCCATGCAAGATTACATCTTTAACAATCCCAAAAGCTTAGGATCTCAACTAAATGTTGCAGTTGAAACCACTGCTACCAGCCAGACTCACACATTCACATCTTGAATAATAAACATTCTAAACAAAGGATTCTCTAGGCCCTTCCCATACTCCACCTTCTAGGTGTTAACCTTATGTTGATTGGATAATGCCTGTATGATGTATGTTAACCCAGCCTCTTGCTGTCCATCATCCACCACGTGACTGTTTTCCCAAGCCTAATGATTATTTAACTTTTTGATATCACTTGCTACCCATAACAAAGTCTGTGTCCATGAGTTCTGCCTTTGGGAAAGTATATGTTTATGTCTGTGTAACCATCTGGTGTTAGATTCACTTTGTTTTTCTAGATGTTGTTCTCATGAGGAAAATTCCACACACACATCTCTACATTTCACCTTTGACTGTATAGCCCATCCATATCCTAACAAGAAGAACTTAAGAAAATGAAGCGGGTTGGACAACGACTAGAGGGTACCTGGCGGAAGACTCAACTCTCATCTTACAGAACTCATTATAGGCAATTCCTTTATTCCTATCGAGAGGCAATACGGGCAGTGAAGAAGTCTTTCTCCTCTGCCTGTATCGCGTCTGTGGAATTTCATCCAGCAGAACTGTTTAGGGTGGTAAGGGAACTGTCACAGGTTCCACCTGTACAGAACCCTTTACTCAACCCAGCAATAGCCTGCTGTGATGCTTTTAACAACTATTTTGCAGATAAAATCTCTCAGATAAGAGCTGACTTAGATGCTGGGTTTATAACAGAAGTGACTGATGAGGTGTCCAGTCAACCCGTTTATGAGATTAAACTGGATGAATTTGAGTTGGTGAGTACCGATGATGCGGACAAGATCCTTGGAAAAGTAAGGAAGACGACATGCCCCCTCGATCCCTGCCCATCATGGCTGGTCGTCCAGGGGGATGATGCCTTGATGGCCTTCCTTAAGAGAGTCATCAATGCATCCCTTAGGGAAGGCATTGTACCATCAAATTTAAAGGAGGCGGTCGTTAGACCACTCCTGAAAAAACCTTCCCTGGACCCCCTGGAAATGAAGAATTATAGACCAGTTTCACATTTACCATTCTTGAGCAAGGTGATCAAGCAAGCTGTCGCCTTCCAACTCCAGGCGATCTTGGATGAAACCGATTTTCTAGATCCATTTCAAACTGGCTTCAGGCCTGGATATGAGGTGAAGACGGCCATGGTCACTCTGGCAGATGACCTGCACCTTAGCACTGACAGGGGAAGCGTGACCCAGTTGGTGCTTCTAGACCTCTCAGTGGCCTTCGACACTATAGATCACAACATCCTACTGGAATGTCTGAGAGAATTAGGAGTGGGAGGCATTGTTCTTCAGTGGTTCTGCTCTTTTCTCTTGGGCAGATTCCAGAGGGTGGTACTCAGGGACAGTTGCTCATCAAAAAACTGAGCTAAAGTATGGCAAAAGTTCCTCAAGGGGCCATTCTGTCCCCAACGTTATTCAATGTTTATATGAAGCCGCTGGGAGAGATCATTAGGAGACATAGAGCAGGATGTTACCAATATGCGGATGATACTCAAATATTCTGCTCCATGTCTCGGTCATATGCCATGACGGCTGATGGCGGTTCTCCCCTCAATCAATGTCTTGAAGCGGTAATGGACTGGATGAGGAAAAACTGACTCAAGTTGAAGCCAGACAAAACGGAGGTTCTTATGGTAGGGGCCCCCAAACCAGGGATTGGGTTGCGACCGCCAGTCTTGGATGGTGTCATGCTCTCCACCAAGGACTATATCCACAGTCTGGGGGTGCTCCTGGACTCGTTGCTTCACATGACAGATCAGGTGAACATGGCAGTCAGGAGCTCCTGTTATCAGCTTCAGCTGATATGCCAGCTGCACCCTTTCCTGGAAGTAAGGGACCTAGAAACCCTAGTACATGCACTGGTAACCTCATGACTCGACTTCTGTAATGCACTCTACTTGGGGCTAGCCTTATACCTAACTCAGAAACTGCAATTAGTACAGAACATGGCAGCCAGACTGATCACCGGAACATCAAAAGGTGATCATATCACTCCTATTTTGAAATCTTTGCACTGGCTGCCAGCTAGTTTCTGGGCAAAGTATAAGGTATTGGTAATGACCTTTAAAGCCCTACATGGGCTGGGCCCATCTTACCTAGGGAATCGCCTATCTCCATATAATCCGCCCCACGCCCTTAGGTCCTCTGGGAGGAAGTTGCTTCAGCCAATAAGAATTAGGCTGGTGACAACCTCCCAGAGGACCTTCTCTGCTGTGGCCCCGAGATTATGGAATGCCCTGCCAGAGGAGATCCATCAAATAACCAGCTTAGATGGCTTTAAAAAGGCCGTCAAGACGGATCTCTTCTGGCAGACATTCCGTAATAACATATTCTCCCCCCCACCCCACCCCCACCAAATAGTTTCTTCCAGGATGTTTACAGTGGTTGCTGTCTGCCCATGTTAGGTGTTTTTTAATTGTGATTTTAATCTGTATAGTGATTTAATTCATTTTTAAGGGGGGGTTATTTGTTATCAATTGTATGGATGTATTTTTTAACTTGTAAGCCGCCTTGACAGCTTCGGCTAAAGGCGGGGTATAAATAAAGTTTTATTCTTATTCTTATTATTTATCATATCTTTGCATTTTAGAATCTTTTCTAGTTCTTTCATATCCACCCTCCCCATTCTTAATCTTCTGATTTTCTGATTGCAGTCCCCATTTCTATCGATCATAGAATCATAGAGTTGGAAGAGACCACAAGGGCCATCTAGTCTAACCCCGTGCCATGCAGGAATTCCCAATCAAAGCATCCCTGACAGATGGCCATCCAGCCTCTGTTTAAAGACCTCCAAGGAAGGAGACTTCACTACTCTCTGAGGGAGTGTGTTCCACTGTCGAACCGCCCTTACTGTCAGGAAGTTCCTCCTAATGTTGAGGTGGAATCTCTTTTCTTGCAGCTTGCATCCATTGTTTCGGGTCCTAGTCTCTGGAGCAGCAGAAAACAAGCTTGTTCCCTCCTCAATATGACATCCCTTCAAATATTTAAACACGGCTATCATATCACCTCTCAGCCTTCTCTTCTCCAGGCTAAACATCCCCAGCTCCCTAAGTCATTCCTCATAGGGCTTGGTTTCCAGACCCTTCACCATTTTAGTTGCCCTCCTTTGGACACACTCCATTTTCTCCACATCCTTTTTGAATTGTGGTGCCCAGAACTGGACACAGTATTCCAGGTGAGGCCTGACCAAAGCAAAATAGAGTGGCACTATTACTTCTCTTGATCTAGACACTATACTTCTACTGATGCAGCCTAAAATTATATTGGCCTTTTTAGCAGCTGAATCACACTGTTGACTCATGTTCAACTTGTGGTCCACCTGGATTCCTAGATCCCTTTCACACGTAGTCTCATTCAGCCAGGTGTCCCCCATTGTATATTTGTGCTTTTCGTTTTTCCATCCTAAGTGCAGTACCTTACATTTCTCCATGTTGAATTTCATTTTGTTAGCTTTGGCCCAGCTTTCTAGTCTGTTCAAGTCATTTTGAATTTTGATCCTGTCTTCTGGGGTATTAGCTACTCCTCCTAATTTGGTGTCAATTGCAAATTTGATAACTATGCCCCCAATATCATCATCCAAGTCATTAATAAAGATATTGAATAGCACTGGGCCCAGGACAGAGCCCTGTGGCACCCCACTGGTCACTTCTTTCCAAGTTGAAAAGGAGCCATTGTTGAGCACCCTTTGGGTTCGGCCAGTCAACCAATTACAAATCCGTGTAACAGTTACTTTGTCTAGCCCACATTTTACCAGCTTGTTTGCAAGAATGTCACGGGGAACCTTGTTAAAGGCCTTACTGAAATCAAGATATACTATATCCACAGCATTCCCTTCATCTACCAAGCTGGTAATTTTATCAAAAAAAGAGATCAGATTTGTCTGGCATGACCTGTTTCTCTGAAACCCATGTTGACTTTTTGTGATTATGAAATTGCCTTCCAGATGTTCACAGACTCTCTGTTTAATGATCGGCTCCAGAATCTTTCCGGGTATTGATATCAGACTAACTGGACGGTAATTGTTGGGATCTTCTTTTTTCCCCTTTTTGAAGATGGGGACAACATTTGCCCTCCTCCAGTCCGTTGGGACTTCTCCTGTTTTCCAGGAGTTCTCAAAGATTATTGCCAATGGTTCAGATATTATGTTTGCCAGTACTTTTAATACGCTTGGATGTAATTCATCTGGTCCTGGAGACTTATATTCATTTAGATTAACCAGATATTTCTGTATTATCTCTTTACTTATTCTGTTCTGAAATTCTCCTATTCTGTCCTCTGCTCCATTATCCTCAGGTTGAGCCCCCTTTGCCTTTTCTGAGAAGACTGAAGCAAAGAAGGGGTTGAGTAATTCTGCCTTTTCTCTGTCTCTTGTTAACTTTTTGCCATCTCCTCCACACAGTGGCCCTACCATTTCCTCCTCCTTCCTTTTGCTGCTGACATACCCAAAAAAGCCCCTTTTATGGTTCTTAACCTCTCTAGCAAGCCTGAGTTCATTCTGCGCTTTAGCTTTTCTGACTTTCCCCCTACACGTGCTAGCTATTTGTTTGAAATCCTCTTTGGTGATTTCCCAATTTTTCCATTTCTTATACAAGTTCCGTTTAAAACATAGTTCAGTTGCAAGTTCCTTAGTCATCCATCCTGGTTGATCCAAGGTATGGAAATTCTTTTACTATTTTTGTTTCTTCATTGTCTAGGCTGAAATTGTGAAGCTCCTCGGTGGTCATTATTATTGTTTTCTTTATGTTCAACATTAAGCCTGCCTTTGCACTTTCTTCTTTGATCTTCTTTAGTAGGTTTTCCAGGTCTGTGAAGTTTTCTGCTAGTACTATGGTGTTATCTGTATATTTTAGATTGTTGATATTCCTTCTTCCTATTTTCACTCCTCCTTCTTTTGTGTCCAAGCTTGCTTTTCTTATGTCTCCTTAAATGTGGATTCCTTAAATATCTGTCTGCTATTTTTTTCTTTTTAGTTAGCAGGTTGTTAAGTATTTACAAACATATCTTTCATGCCAAATTCTCCAATCCTGAATGGAGGAGGCAGTATAATAATTACTTCTGCTAAAATATTTTTGCAGTCATTGTGGGATAAGTAAGCATTTCCTTAATGTATCTTATAAAGCACTACAACTATCTTTAAGAACCTTTAAGGCAGGGGTAGGCAACCTTTCCCCTTTAAGGGCCGAGGGACTTCAGCTCCCAGAAGCCTCAGCCATGTTGGCCAATAGTCCCATATTGACCAATAGCTCCTGGGATTCTGGGAGCTGAAGTCCCTCGGCCCTTAAAGGGGAAAGGTTGCTTACCCCTGCTTTAAGGGATGCTGCTTCCTCAGGGGGTGGGGGAGTAAACTGAATGCACTGCCCTATTAAGATTTCTTTCTCTCCTATGAAATTTTACTTCAGTCTCCAAATTTCTAGCTTTGCATGGAGTGAAAAAGTGCACATCCTTCACGTGCATAACTTTTGTGTTTGCTGTCTTCACATTACCTTGGTAATTAACTACTTTAATTAATTCATTTATTTATTTAGAGTATTTATACCCCACTTTTCAGGCACAGAGTTTCTCAAAGTAGTTTAGTGATTGCTAATTCAATAGCTCCCTGATCTAAAAAGGCAGGACAGAAAAGGAGAAGGGAATGGCATTGAGGAAGGATCATTTTTTTCCCCACAAGACTTAACTTTATTGTTCTTATTAACAAATATACATTAACAAATACACATTGTGACTTATCATATGTTTCACAAAACATCAACTATTAATGTAAAAGAGAACTAATAAATGGTCTTTTTCTTTTTCTTCCATTACTATTTATACTTCCTGTGTTAGCATCTGTGTTGTGAGTTTATTCTTGACCTAATTGGTTTCACTTCCGTTTACAGTTTAGGTAGTTATTAACTTCTTTAATCTATTGCTTATCTATCTTTCCCGTTCTTATTATCCTTATCTTATCTATATCTAAATATTGTTAAACTAGGCTTTATTTCCATCTATTTTTACAATAATTAATTATCATTATCCACTCTTTTTCTGTCTCTTCTTCTGATTTGTTATGAATCTTATTAGTCAGGCGGTCCATTTCAATCATGTCTTGTAATTTCAGCAACCATTCCTCTATTGTAGGTATCTTATCCGTTTTCGTTTTCCATTTTTGTGCAATTAATAGTCTACCTGCTGTAACCATATATAAAATTCTTTTCCAATTTAATGTTTCTACTTTTTTTGGCAGTTTATCTGTCATATTAAGTAAATATAATTCTGGAGTCATATCATATTTTATTTTTAATATCTTCTCTATCTTCATGTGAATGTTTTTCCAGAATTTCTTTATCCTTGTGCATTCCCACCAAGAGTGGAACCATGTGCCAGCCGCAGATTTGCACTTCCAACATGTGTTCTTTTTTCCTTTAAAAATTTTAGCTATTTTTGTCAGAGTGAGGTACCATCTTGATTCCATCTTTAGGAAGTTTTCATGCAGGTTTTGGCTTCTTGTGAACTTATGAGTTCTTCTCCAAGCATTTTGCCAACTGTCTATATTGATTTCTCTTCCAATATCCTTTGCCCATTGGATCATGGGATCTTTTATTATCTCTTGTTCCAATTTCCTATTTTGTAACAATTTATAAAATTTAGATGTTAGTTTCTTGTTTTCTTTCATTAACAAATTATCTAGTCACCAGGCCCAGACAGATTCGGTATAGAATATTATAAGAAATTTAAAGATCAATTAGCAGGCTATCTGGTAAAGGTATTAAATGATATTAAAAAAGGATTTATTCCCCAAACTTGGCAAAGTGCTAATATAACCCTAATCCCCAAAGAGAATAAAGACAAAACAGATCCAAAAAATTATCGGCCAATATCACTTTTGAATATTGATTATAAAATATTTGCAAATATAATAGCCAAAAGACTGAAAAAATGGCTAATAGATTGGATCTCAGACGATCAAGCGGGCTTTCTTCCGGGAAGGTTGATTAAAGATAACACTAGACATTTATTAAATATGATTGAATATTATAACAAAAATATAGATAAGTGGCTTTATTATATTTTGATTTGGAAAAAGCCTTTGACAATTTGAATTGGGACTTTTTGAATAAATTGATAGCTAAATTAAATATGGGACCAAATTTTTCTAAATTCCATCCTGTTAAAAAAGGCTTCGTGAGGGGAGATCCATCTGGGGATTTTCCTATAGAAAACTTGTTTTATTTTATTCTAGTTATTTAAGATGGCTCTTCGTATAAAGTGATGATCAAAGTCTTTGTTAATTTTGTTTTTTCCATACCAGAGGTATGCATGCCATCCAAAACGTTTGTTAAAGCCTTCTAAATTCAACAATTTATCGTTATTTAATATTACCCATTCTCTAATCCAAGTTAAACAGTTAGCTTGAAAATAAAGTAATAGGTCAGGTAGGTTGCATCCTCCGTTTATATGGGTATCCGTTAGCGTTTTCCATTTTATTCTTGCCTTTTTCTTGCCCCATTTTTGTTTTTTTGGGGGATGCATAAATTGTACTTCTAAGCAGTCAAACAAAGTTTTAAAGTACTCCAGTGCTAAACATTTGGGGATTGAAGGGAAATTTCATGGGTGGATGGAAATCTTATTTGAGGAAACAATGAAGTCATTTCCTCCCATATCTACCCCTTTTATGTATGTAATCACTAGTTACATTATAACTTTCCCAAAATGGTACTGTGGACTGATAAAAACACATGCACATCCTGATGGAACAGGCTTTGTGCAAGGGAACATCTTGAAAAATAGCAGAAATGTTTGGGCTCTATGATCTCCATTTTCTTTCACTTACACCACCTAACTATGACAAATAAGGCCAAAGAAAGCTAAGGTCTAAATAACTTAAAAGCATCAGATCCTGTCTGATCTTGAAAGCTAGGCAGGGTCAACCCTCGTTAGTGCTTGGATGGGACACTGCCAACAAATACCAGGTGCTGTAGGCTTATTTCAGAAGAAGGAATTGGCAAAAACCACCTTATCCAAATCCAGTTAGGAATTTGGATTCCATTATCTAGTAGTACAATATTAGTATCTTAATATTCTACCAATCTGAATATTTTTCAGAGTGTTCATCCAGAAATTGTGGTAAGCTGATGAAAGGTTCACTAAAAATCATTGGCCAGTTTTCAGAAACTTTGGGGGATGGAAATTGAATAGGAGTAGCAGTGTTGTTCTGTAGGTGGCTTTGGATAGGATGATTTTGAGCTGGAAGTACATTGTTTACTTATGCTTTGCCCAAAAAGAGAAACTGCATCACCAAATAGTGAGGGCCAAAGAGGACACAGATTTCTAAACAAGTTTTATTGGTCAATTTATATGCAAAAGTGCAAATAATTATTATAATTAATACAGACAGGAATGACCAAGTGGTGTGTGTGCTTTGCAGATGAATAACTTCAAGGCTTCTGCTCTTCTTTCTTATGTACCTTTAAGCTGGAGCTGCACTGGGGAACATTTGAAATTGTAAAGTGGGAGATATGGCACCTGCTATTGTTTCTGCAACAATACTCCCAAATATAACATGATCCAACTGAATTCTTGGCCTTGAAAACCTTGTTTTCTCTTGCAAGGCTAAGGACTGGATGGTGCCCATTGCTGAATTGCTACAAGACATTCTTGATTGTTTAGAAACAAAGAGAGATTTTTTTCATAGACTGATAAATTTTTGATGAGAGGCTGATTGTGTATCCACACTATTATTAATACTTATACAGAAAACAAAATGCTGTGCCTTATAGCTTCACTGGAATTGTGTCACAGAAATTGCAGGGCATAATGAAAAGCAGGTGATCAAAAATCATCAACAACAAGCTTTTAAAAGAGAAATAAGGGATACATTGATTGGACATCTGTGCTAAATTTCCATGGTGAAAAAACCTAGTGCTAGCATTTGAGAACATATAAAATGCTAGAGCTTCACTTACCTGTTTCTAATCTTTCTTCCTGCCACTGAATAAGATTTTCCAAAATGCTGAAAGCAAAAGACCTCTTACCTAGGGGACAATATCTGGGAACAAGTGCCACTGAACTCGGTTTTACTTCTGAATAGACATGTACAGAATTGCATACTCACTGTCTTGTTTTCCAACTTTTCATTTCATAACTTTTCTTCATGTCAAACAATTCTGGAATACACTGAAATTGCTCAGGCAGTTTCAAAACAATTGACTTCTCTTTTCCATTCTCATTATTATGACCTTTAATATTTGCACCGTTGGTAGCTCCACATTCTTTCATCCTTTCAGTGCCATAGTCTATATTTTGATGACATAGGTCATCCTCAGATCTACATCAATTTCCCCCCATAAATTGTAATTTTGATAATTGTTTGTGATTATTTAAGACTATCAAATCCGCTCCTACCACCTAATGCTGCAGGGAGAGGTGGGAAAAGACTATCCAACCCCCTCTTACCATCAGAGGTTGCAAGGAGAGGAGGGAAAAGTCATGCCAGACTAATCTGATATCCTTTTTTGATAAAATTACCAGCTTGCTAAACATAGCATATCTTGATTTCAGTAAGGCTTTTGATAAAGTCCCCCATGATATTCTTGCAAACAAGATAGTCAAATGTGAGTTGGACAATACAACTGTTAGGTGGATTAGTAATTGGTTGACTGATTGAACCCAAAGGGTGCTCAGCAATGGCTCCTCTTCATCCTGGAGAGAAGTGACCAGTGGGGTGCCACAGGGTTCTGTCCTGGGCCCAGTGCTATTCAACATCTTTATCAATGACTTGGATGAAAGAATAGGGGGCATGCTTCTCAAATTTGCAGATGACACCAAATTAGGAGGAACAGCTAATACCCCAGAGGACAGGATCAAAATTCAAAATGACCTTAATAGATTAGAAAGCTTGGCCAAAGCTAACAAAATGAATTTCAACATGTAGAAACGTAAGGTACTGCACTTAGGGAAAAAAAAAATACATAGATATAAGATGGGGGACACCTGGCTTAACAAGACTACATGTGAAAGGGATCTAGGAGTCCTAGTAGGCCACAAGTTGAACATGAGTCAACAGTGTGATGCGGCAGCTAAAAAGGCCAATGCAATTTTAGGCTGCATTAATAGAAGTATAATATCTAGGTCAAAGGAAGTAATAGTGCCACTGTATTCTGCTTTGGTCAGGCCGCACCTGGAATACTGTGTCCAGTTCTGGGCACCACAATTCAAAAAGGATATTGAAAAACTGGAGCGTGTCCAGAGGAGGGTGACTAAAATGGTGAAGGGTCTGGAAACCATGCCCTATGAGGAACAACTTAGGGAGCTGGGTATGTTTAGCCCAGAGAAGAGCTGGTTAAGAGGGGATATGATAGCCCTGTTTAAATATTTGAAGGGATGTCATATTGAGGAGGGCACTAGCTTGTTTTCTGCTGCTCCAAAGACTAGGACCCGGAACAATGGATGCAAGCTATGGGAAAAGAGATTCCACTTGAACATTAGGAAGAACTTCCTGACAGTGAGAGCTGTCCAACAGTGGAACACACTCCCTTGGAGTGTGGTGGAGTCTTCTTCTTTGGAGGTCTTTAAACAGAAGCTGGATGGCCATCTATCGGGTATGCTTTGATTTTGAGTTCCTGCATGGCAGGGGGTTGGAGTGGATGGCCCTTGTGGTTTCTTCCAACTCTGATTCTATAATTCTATGAAAAGACTATCCAATCCCCTCCTCCATATGAAGCTGCAAGGAGATGTGGGGAAAAGCTATCCAAATCCCTCCCAGAGAAAACAGAGAGGACAGGCAAGGAAAATCAAACAAGGGCCAGAAGACAGATGAGTGACTAAAATAAAGAAGGACATAAGGGGGGGAAGGGAAAAGGAGGGAGGAGGAGGGAGAATGGTGAGGAAATGATCAATTCAACAACAAAGGGGGGGGGGAGACAACATAGGGAAACAACTACTGAGCAGCAGCAGTAGTGGTGGGTGTCACTAATGCAATGCCACAAAAGTGAAGAGCAGCAGTGACATCATAGCTAACTTTTGTTAGCACTGCACATGGGGAGGTGTAGGTGGTCCTCCTTGTGTAACTCCCCACCTAGAGAAAACTATGAGAAGACATTGAAAGTGTCACACAGGTGGGACAAGAGAGATAGATAGATACTAAAGGAAAACACACTTTCAAGAGCAGCTAAGGGCAGCCACAATAACAAAGCAAGCAGTAAACACTCTAAGAAAGACAGACCCCATCAGAAGCAGCACCACACATAAAATAGTTACATGGAATGTGAGAAGCATGAGCCAAGGGAAGCTAGACAAAGTGAAAATGGAAATACAATGCATGAACATAGCTTTGCTGAGGATGAGTGACCAGGAAGGAATAAAATTCAA
The DNA here is from genome assembly GCA_026167975.1 of Phrynosoma blainvillii. Taxonomy (NCBI): domain Eukaryota; kingdom Metazoa; phylum Chordata; class Lepidosauria; order Squamata; family Phrynosomatidae; genus Phrynosoma; species Phrynosoma blainvillii. The sequence continues at coordinate 44,565,034 of JANUYF010000003.1, read as the reverse complement.
GACCAGGAAGGAATAAAAAGATGTTGGATGCAATACACAGAAGAACTATACAAAAGAGATGACAAAATGAAGGACACATGGACCAAAGAGCCATTTGAAGATGAACCCCAAATTCTAAAAACTGTGGTGGAAGCTGCAATAAAAGAAATGGCAAAAAACAAGACTCCAGGAACAGATGATATACCAATAGAACTGTTGCATTCACACTGATAGAATCAACTCTAGTGCTAACCAATATATGTCAACAGATATAGAAAACAAAACAATGGCCAACAGATTGGAAGTGATCAATGTACATCTCCATCCACAAAAAAGGAGACACAAAAGACTGCAGAAATTATAGAACCATAGCATTAATCTCTCACGCAAACAAAATTATGCTCAAAATTCTTCAACATAGACTCCAACCACAAATACAGAGAGAAATCCCAGAGGTCCAAGCAGGTTTCAGGAAAGAAGAGTCACCAGGGATCACATTGCAAATATACAATAGCTGATGGAGTGTAGCAGGGAGTTCCAAAAGAAAATCAGCAGGTGCTTTATAGACTATAGCAAAGGATTTGACTGCATATATCATGAAAGGCTATGGAATGCCCTTAAGGACATGGGAGTGCCAACACATCTGATAGTTCTAAAGAGGAATCTGTATTCAGGACGAGAAACAGAATGGTTCCCAATTGGCAAAGGAGTCAGACAAGGATGAAATCTATCACCCTATCTATTCAACTTATATGCAGAACATATTGTAAGGAAAGCAGGCTTGGACATGGAAGAGGGAGGAATGAAAATAGGAGGAAGAAATGTCAACAATCTGAGATATGCTGATGACACCATAATATTAACAGAGAATCTCACAGACCTGGAACAACTACTAAAGAAGATCAAAGAAGAAAGGGCAAAGGCAGGATTACTGTTGAACATAAAGAAAAGAAAAATAATGACCACAGAGAAGTTACAAACATTCAAACTAGACAACGAGGAAATAGAAATAGTAAAAGAGTTCTCATATCTGGGATCAAGCATTGATCAGAATAGGGACTGCAGACAGGAAATCAGGAGAAGATTAAGAATGGGGAGGGCAGCTATGAAAGAACAAGAAAAGATCCTAAAATGCAAAGACATGCAACTCAGCACAAAAGTTAGAATCATACAAGCCATCGTATTCCCTATTACCATGTATCGATGTGAGAGCTGGACAGTCAAGAAAGAAGGCAGGAGGAAAATCAAAACATTTGAGGTGTGGTACTGGAGAAGAATGCTGAGGATTTCATGAACAGCCAAAAGGACAAACAAATTGGTTCTAGAACAGATCAAGCCAGAGATATCCCTAGAAGCCAAGATGACAAGACTTAGACTGTTGTACTTTGGACACATCATGAGAAGCCATGAATCATTGGAAAAGATAATAATGTTAGGAAAGGTGGAGGGAAGTAGAAAGAGAGCAAGACCACATGCTAGATGGATGGACTTTGTTAAAGAGACCATGAATATGAGTTTGCAGGAGCTGGGCAGAGCAGTAGAGGAGAGGGGGGCCTGGAGATGTCTCATCCATAGGTCGCCATGGGTTGAGATTGATGCGAAAGCAGTTAACAACAACAACAACAAATATAGAGATATAATTCCAGAATTCTTTGACCACATCTGGACTCATATTGATGTTATAATCCTGGCCATTAAAACCCTAAATCAATTACAACTGGTGTCTGTTAAAGACAGCTTTCTCTGTGTATTCCTTCCGAAGCATTTTGATCAATATTTGAGGTCATACCCATTTAACCAAACTGTGGAGGTTAGGTGGTAACTGGGGTTGGTATCAAGGCTGAAACAATAGTAGGATTGGCAAAGTCTCTCATACTTATAATAGTTGGATAGAGAAGGGAATTTCAGCATATGTAACTTGGTTGTTATATAAGTTACATCTTGTGAAATTCTGAACTTTACACAATTGATACAGGTACAGGAGTTCAACTGTCTTTTGTATCTGGCTATTCTGTCTGAGTATGTGCTTTAAGCTTGGCCAGGGTATGGTTTTCTTGGGAGCTCTTGGAAAGAAACTGTGATTTATTCTGTTGGTGGCCTGTGGGAAGGATATGTTTTCTCTCATCTGCTGCCTATTATTTTTAATATTAGCATTTTCAGTTTCTTTGTATTGCCTTTATCACAACATTTTGAATTACATTACTTAATTTGTTGTTGTTGACTGCTATGATTTTTTTAAAAAAAGTTGAGTAAAATAGTTTTAGTAAATAAATGAATTGCCTCTTTGGTTGGCACTATATCAGAAATTGGTTTGAATTTAAAATAATGGTTTTGTATCAGAAGCCATTCTAAAGTCAATTTTTGGAAGGCTATGAAGAAGAGTTTGTTTTTTTTAAAAAAAGTATAAAAACATCACCAATAATCTGAATATGAATGTTTGAACTATACTGAAAACATTGTTTTTATCTGTCCTTAAGGAAATTAGGCAGTCAGAAGTACACTAATCTTTTAAAATCCATATGCCTTCTACATAACTGAGAATGTTTATACAGAGTAGAATCAATTGGTTAGAGCAATATGCAAGTTTTTGATACACCACATTAACAGTCCTCATGGATTTGATATGATGGGATTTAAGTCACTGTTTGAGAAGAATTTCTTTTAAAATTACTTTTTATAATTTGATTGCTTTACTTTTTTCCTGTTTAAGGCTGATGTTACTGGCTAAAGAATCATGAATATGTCTATTGGCATGGACCTACTGGGAGGAGATAAATTATTATTATGTAATGAAAAAAGGCCCCTAGTCATGGCTGCACATTACTGCTGCATCAAGGGACGTATGCTTGTCAAGTAGCATCCAGGGATGTATGCTTCTAACCTGGGATCTGGGAAACATGGGCAAGACGGTGCTATTTCAATCACCACATATTCCCTTAGGCATTTAGTTGGCCACAATGCAAACAGAATGATGTGTCATTGGTCTGATCCAGCATGGTTCTTAGGTTCTTATCAGTTTGTATTGGAAAACAACCCTGGAGTTTATTCATTTGTAAAGCTCACTCACTTGGTTTAACAGTGAGTTATATTCACTTCTGAGTAGGGATGGACACAACATTCTATTTTTATTTTTTAAAAATGCTTCTTGACTGTTGGGAAATACTGATGAGGACAATCCTGGATTGATGGAATGTTTGCAGTTCAGGATTTATTCTGTTCAAAGTCACACATGATTCTTTTGTATAGAAACTGGCATTTTCTGCTCAGGAAATTTCTGTAAATAAATATTATTTACTGTGCAGAAAATGCTGTTTCCTGTGCAAAAAAAAAGTGAGAATTTGCACTGTGTAAGTGCACAACAGATCCAACTTCCTTTTGTCCCCCTGACAGAAAGGCAAAACAAGTAGGGGACCTCAGGGGTGTTTCCTCTACTATTAAGGTTGATTGGAAAGGGGCTGAATTAAAAAAACGAACATGTTTAAAGTGGAAAATCCTCCCTTCTGACTTGACTAAAGACTACAGAGGGTAGAAAGTGGTGGCTCTTTCCTTGCAAGTCCAGGCTTGCTCTGGCTATGTAAACTATACAGGCATGTTAGAGGAAACTGCTTGATCTCTCAAAAGATTCTCCCATCTTTTGAAAAGCCCCCCCCCCAAAAAAGTTGATGAATAGAGAAAATTATATCCAATGTAAGGTCTCTATTTTATTGAAATACCACTAGAGATAAGTGATAAGATGTTCAAAATGCAGCAGATGGCAACTGATAAATGAGGGTGCTAGACAAGATGCGTGTATCTATCTCCTTAGCAACCTAAGTGGTCGTTTCTGATTTTCTGTTATTTCTTTCTTTTAAAAATCCATTGTGATCTTGAATGATAGTTTATTACCAATATTAGTATAACTTCTTTGGATTCAGGGTGACTAATCCCCTGTGCATCTGAGGAAGCAGACTAAGGGCTGATGCACACAGCCGTAAGGGGCGGGTCTGGGTTGCCCCTGCGAGTGGCGGATTGGGGCCATGGCAACCGCATGCTGTGGCCCCGACCCTCCTTTTTGCCACCCCCAAAAGAGGGGTGCACGGTGTCGGGGCAGAGTCGGGAGGGTGGTGTGCAGTCACCCTGCTCCAACTCCATGCCCAGGCCAGCCTAAAGTGGTGGTCTGCAGCAGCCCTAAGTCTACAAAAGTTTATGCTACAACTTCTTTTATACAGTTAGTCTTAAAGGTACTACAGGATCCCTTTGCATGCTGATATTCCAGACTAACATGGCTATGGAGGGAAGCAGACGGGCTATGGGCTGCCCCAGGAAGCTGCGTTGCGGGACCGAGGCATCCCCATGCCTCGGTCCTGCGGCGCAGCTTTGCCACCCCTGAAAGGAGCGCTAAATTGGTGCTCCTTTCACTAATCGGCGAAGGCGCATCGCAAAAGACTGCGGCGCACCTTCGCCGACTCTTCCGCGCAGCGCGTGCAAATGCTGCGGCAGGAGGTCCTCCTCGGAGGGCCGGCCATGCGGAGGGCCGGCTGCTCCGAGGATGACCTGGGGAAGGGGTTGGGGTGCCGATTGTGCGGCTGCCCCTCCCCTTCCCTGTCCCCAAGACGGCCCTTTAAGCCGTCTGCTTAGGGGGTATGTCTCTGAATTAAATCCTGTAGTAAAAGTGGAGGTAAAAGTGGAAGAAAACTAGTTCCTCTCTCTGTGTGCCTCTGTGTATGTGTCTCTTTCCCTCTCTTTGTACAGTCACCCCTCCCAATTCATGGGGGATCTGTTCTGGATCCCTCCCCCACTTGAAAATGGAAAACCACAAATATTTAAGCCCCATTGAAAATAATGGCAGCACACTCCCACGCTTCCTATCCATGGAAATTCAAAATCATAAATGGGAAGTCAGCAAATCCAGAGGGATGACTGTATTCCTTAAGAATAACTCTTTGTGTTATTTAAGAACTGTGTTGTTTAAAAACTGATTAACATCAGAGTTATAGTGCTTGTTCTTTTTAAAAATGTCTTCCATTTAATTTCCAGACATATCAACCTTTGGTTTCATTTTTGGTTTTACTGTGATAGCAGCTATTTTGGGATATCCCTAGTTGTTTTCCCTTGTTTCTGGAGCAATTTTTAAACTCTCTGTGTTATCATAAATCTTGATTTTAAGACTTTTAATAATCTTGGTCACTCTTTTCTGAACATGTTCCTGGTTGTCAGTATCCTTGTCAAATTTTAGTGCCCAGAACTGAAAACTGTATTCAGGTGAAGTCTCAACAAGCAGAACAGATTTGCACTACTACTTCCTTGGTTGGACCCTATGGACACATATTGAAGCAGTACTAAAGCTCAGCCCAGATTTTAAGAACAAAAAAGCCATACAAAACAATACATGCAAGAGGGATGGAGCCAATCTGACTTTATTGAAATGCAGTTACAAAATGGAGAATCTGCTACAATGAAAGCATGTCTCACGTGTTTACTAACCTGGCCTCCTGGTCTGTTGGGACATGCAATAGGGTTTCTGGGCAAGCTCATATTGGAGGAGGAAGGGGGCATGGTTAAATCACCAATTCATGGTTAACTCTGGGTTTGAATTGGAACCATCACATCATGTTTTTCACTGTCATATGACTTTCCACTATCAGATAGATAGTTGGACATAGGTGGATTGAGTTTGCATGATTTGGGCAGGGCAGTACATGGCCAAGTTTTTTCTAGGGTCACCATAAGCTGAAATTGACTTGATCACAAATATCAACTACAACAGTATATCTGCATGAGTAATTAATATGGTAGGTATAAACTGGACCACCAAAAAAAAAAAAATTACCATTTTGGGGGGTGGGGGTAGGCAGAAATTCACAAAAAATTGCACAAAATATGTACTCACTTGTTTTAAATAAATTACAGTTATTACACTAGAAATATATTTCAATGTGATGTGTTTGAAAGTTTTCAGTCTGCTGTGTGAATACTCACAGCTGATGGACAGATTCAAAGCCCACAGTTTTCTCTCCTCTGTATCTTTATATTGAATCTAGATTGAATAGCCTTTCAGAGAGACGACACCTTCAAATAAAAGAGGTTAGTTGTTGCCACCCTAGAGAGGTATTAGTGATTCTGAAAGAGCTTCAAAGAATTTGATACCAATGCATTCTTGCTTTACAGATTTAGAACTGAAATATTGCTTGGAGAGAGATGAACTGCAAGCCAAAACAACATGTAGAATGACTTGACATAGATATATATTGTTTTAACCCAAAATGTCTATTCTGCAATTTATAGATTGATGGGGAAAGACTACTGAGTGCTTTTCTGGCTTACTTATCTTTGGTTGAATGGAGGCCAAGAATTATCTGGAATTACTAAGATGATCTACATGTAATTCAAATTGATGAGAACAGAAGACATGCCAAATGATTTGGCAAAAAAACTAGGTAGTTCTGGACATGACAGTTTCTGCTGACCTGCTACATAACATGAGATAATGTGGCTTGACCGGCAGTGTATAACATTAAACAGTATCCAGGAAGCTAGAGAGCCATACTGTTCTCAAGGCTGGAGAGGCAAGAGAAATGCAGATTTGACAGATGTTGGTTTGGAACTGAAAATGCTGACTGCTACAGGTTTTCCCAACTTCTGCAGAGACAACACTGTTATGCTTTATTTCTTCACATTAGGGAAGAGTGAACAATCCAGCAAAGCAATTGACCTGGTCCAGCATACTAGACAGTCATATGTTTGTATCTCTTACTCTTCCAAGTGGCAGTGTGATTTGGAGAACTTCAACCCCTCCTTCTATTGAGAATATTGGGCAACATGCCTTCACCTAATTTTTCTGCCTGTAAATTTTCCACAACCGCTCTGCAAAATCCTCTCCCAACCAACAGTGGTCCCATTTTCAAGACTGCTATTTTCCCATTAGTAATAGCCATGGAGAAAGTGGGATCATTGGTGATTATGGGAGGATGTTTTCAAATTTAATCCCCCATTGGAAAATATGAATGATTGTAGTAGATCTCTCTAGCAGAGTACTTTAATTAGCAGAGTGGTTGTGGTAAAACAAGTGAAACAGAAAAAAGGAACTAGGAATCAGTTGGTATAGGCATGTAAAAACTGCTCACTAACATCTATTCCTAGACTTCAGTGGCTAGGTTGAAATATGTACCTGTTGGTCATAGTCTCTCACCACTACCTTCTTCATAGTCTCATTGCCACTGGTGACTCTTTCTTCTTCTCCTTGCTGCTACTGTCACTGCCAACACATGTGGAAATATTACACTGGCAAAATAAGATGATCTCAGCCTTGGCCTACAACTCCCAGAATTCCATAGCCAGCTGGCCAAAGGCTGAGAGTTATAGTCCAAAAGGCCCCAGTCTTTCCCCATGTTCTAAGATGATACACACAACAACAAGATAAGGTGAATAAAGCAAAGTAACACACTGGATTTTAAATGTTTTGCATATATATTGAGGCTGTCACATTATAAACTACTCAATGTTTAACAAAAGCCACTAATATAGATTCAGTACCTATAAGCCAGGATTTGACAGTTCCAGTTACTGTGCATCCAGAATATTTGCAAGTGCATATATAATGATAGGTAATGTACATCCCCCAGCATATGTAATTCTAAATATCCAAAGCTTCACAAATCATTTTATTGTTAACCAATGAGCTTTTCTTGTGAGTGTTTATCACCCTTCTTTGCATTCATCATCTGCAAGTTAGGTACCAAGTAAAGGCAAAGGTATTCCCATTGACAAAGTTGTCATTTGCATGGTTTCAAACTGCTAGGTTGGCAGAAGCTGAGACTAGTGACCCAGGCTTTGAACTGCCAACCTTTCGATCTTGCAATCAAAAGAGTCAGCGTCTTAACCACTTGAGCCACTGCATATCTGTACCAAACAAGAGATTAAAAGAGATCTCCTAATATCCCTTTCTTAGTCAAGATGCTGGAGCATCTGGTGGCCTCCCAGCTCCAGGGGTTCTTAGATGAAACAGATTGTCTAGATACATTTCAATTTGTCTTCAGGCCATAGGATGGAAACAGCTCTTGTCACCTTGGTGGATAACCTACAGCGAAAAACAGAAATGGGGGAGTCTATTCCTTGTGGTTCTGCTTGATTGTTTAGCATCTTTTGATACCATCCACCATCATATCCTTGGGTCATCTTAGAATCATAGAATCATAGAATCATAGAGTTGGAAGAGACCACAAGGGCCATCCAGTCCAACCCCCTGCCATGCAGGAACTCCCAATCAAAGCATCCCCAACAGATGGCCATCCAGCCTCTGCTTAAAGACCTCCAAGGAAGGAGACTCCACCACTCTCCGAGGGAGTGTGTTCCACTGTCGAACCACCCTTACTGTCAGGAAGTTCCTCCTAATGTTGAGGTGGAATCTCTTTTCTTGCAGCTTGCATCCATTGTTTCGGGTCCTAGTCTCTGGAGCAGCAGAAAACAAGCTTGTTCCCTCCTCGATATGACATCCCTTCAAATATTTAAACACGGCTATCATATCACCTCTCAGCCTTCTCTTCTCCAGGCTAAACATTCCCAGCTCCCTAAGTCGTTCCTCATAGGGCTTGCTTTCCAGACCCTTCACCATTTTAGTTGCCCTCCTTTGGACACGCTCCAGTTTCTCCACATCCTTTTTGAATTGTGGTGCCCAGAACTGGACACAGTATTCCAGGTGAGGCCGGACCAAAGCAGAATAGAGTGGCACTATTACTTCTCTTGATCTAGACACTATACTTCTACTGATGCAGCCTAAAATTGCATTGGCCTTTTTCGCTGCTGCATCACACTGTTGACTCATGTTCAACTTGTGGTCCACCTGGATTCCTAGATTCCTTTCACAGGTAGTCTCATTCAGCCAGGTGTCCCCCATCGTATATCTGTACTTTTCGTTTTTCCGCCCTAAGTGCAATACCTTACATTTCTCTGTGTTGAATTTCATTTTGTTAGCTTTGGCCCAACTTTCTAGTCTGTTCAAGTCATTTTGAATTTTGATCCTGTCCTCTGGGGTATTAGCTACTCCTCCTAATTTGGTGTCGTCTGCAAATTTGATAACTATGCCCCCAATACCGTCATCCAAGTCATTAATAAAGATATTGAATAGCACAATCCCTGTCTGAGATGGGATTGGTGGCACAGTTTATAGTGGCTCCAAACTTGTTTGGAGGGACAAATTCAGGAAGTGGTGCTAGGGAAATCTGTTCAACATTGTGGCCATTAGCCTGTGAATTCCCCTTGGGCTTGAAACCACTGGAAGAGGTTGTCTGGAGTTTGGGTGTTCAGTGTCCAATGACACCAAGCTCCCCTTTCCATCTTATTCCAGGGAAGCTGTTGTGGTGTTAAACTGGTATGTGCTATCAGTAAAAGATTGAGCAAGGAAAAACAAATTGAAATTTAGGAGATTATCACATGCAAAAATAAAGTGACTTACCCCTGCTTGGATACAGTTGCTTACGGGATCCAATTGGGAATTATTGCATGAAAAATGCCACCAATGCCACCAGGCGACTGCATCCCAGCTCCCAGCTTCACTCAGCTGGCCAATTTTCAAATATGGAAAGCTCTCGTTTTTGAAAAGAGGCTGCCTGAGTTTAGCTGGGAGCTGGGATGCAGCTGGGATGCAGTCGCCTGGTGGCATTGGTGGCATTTTTCATGCAATAATTCCAGATTGCATCCCGTAAGTGACTGTAAACCAGCAGGGGTAAGTCCCTTTATTTTTGCATGTGATAAGCTCCTTGATCTAGACAAGACAGCGGTGCTTCTGATCAGCTGAAAGGCAGATCAGGAACAGGGATTCAGCCTGTGCTTGGAATCTCAAGTCCATAGCTTGTATGGACTCTTGAACTCAGCCTTCACTTGTTTTGTTCTCAAAGGACAGCAGTGACCAATTTTAGCAATTTTCTTCCAATGCAAGAAAGTTATTGAAAATTGTGTAGTTTTTTTTAATACCATTTGCAAATAAATAAATACTATTTTGAAACTATTTGCAATTTAGGACTTATTCTTTGCAATTTGAGAATTATTCTGTGTATTTTGGGGAATTGTGTTGCACAGAAAATAGCATATTTCATGTATGTAACAGCATCTTCTGTGCATGTTCTTTTTCTTGCACAGTAAATTCTGTTTTCAGCAAACAACCGCACATGCAGAGCTTGTGCAGTATAAGTGCCAAATAGTTGAGGGTGGATGGTCCTTCATTTTTGTGTACCTTCAAGTTATTTCTGACTTATGGCAACCCTAAGGCAAATCTATGATGAGGTTTTCTAGGACTGAGAGTGTGAGATTTGTGCAAGATCACCCAGTGAATTTCCATGGCTGAGTGAGGAATCAAATCCTCATCTCCAGAGTCACAGTCTAATGCTCAAACCACTACACCACACTGGCCCTAGGGGGTTCTTTGCACTCATCATTTCTATGCCCCAGGTTGCTCCTCCAGGTAGGTTTCTTGTAGTGTGTTTCCAGCTGAATAGCCTAGGAATACTGGGAAGTGTGTTGGCAGAGAAATGCCACACAAAAATGTGTGTAGTGTTGGGGATGAAGTATTCCTTCCTGTGATCATTCCTCCTGTTTGTATTATATTTTTGCTTTTATTTTTGAAAGGGGCTTGGAATAATATTTTATCCATTTGCATATAACATCTAGTTTGGCCCTAGGGCAGAAGAAATATTGGAAGTGTGTCTTCTCCCACACACTGTATTCTCATCCCGCTCCTCTTTCCCCACTTCTTATTATTGTGTTGTTTAAAGCCAAAACTGCTTTTAAACTACTCAGCAAGACTAGTGGCAGTAATAACCATAAGAAGGTTTTCTCAACTCTGCTGTAAGTAATTATTGTCGATTACATTCTTTTTGCCTCAAGTGCTGTTTAGTGCTAATTATAGGATGTCAAGAACTGGCCTTTCACAAGAGAGACAAAATACAGTAGGCAAACCCCTTCTCTTTGAGAGGGGAAAAGAAATTGCCAAGAGTTTGTGTCACTTGCTATTATTTTCCACTATCCACCCCACAAATAAAGAGTTTGATATTTTAGAGATTGTAAAACTTTAGCCTCCTCCAGATTTTTATATACCCAGACTCTTAAGATGTCATTTAATACTCCAGAGCAGCAGGAGGGCTTAAAGCTTCCTGTGCAAAAGACTAGAATTATAACTTTTATAGTATGCCATTAAAAAAACAAAAACAACAGCCAGAATGCAGTGTTACTGACATCCAATCCCTTAATGTTCTTGAAGATTTGGTGTGAAGACTGTCAGAGCTGAGAAATGAAATTAAGCTTTTCAGCATAGTAAAGAGAGATTTGCATTTTCTTTGTTGTTGCCCTGTACATATGGGATGAAAGAACATGGGTGTTCATAGCAATAATGCTGTGCTAAGGTACCAGCTTGCTCTGTTGTGGCCCACTGTGTTCTCACTAGGGAGGTGGGCAATTGGAGGAGATTTCTAAGAGTACACTATATGATTTCCAGGAAGGGTAATAGTTGGGCTTATTTTCTGCACCAAACATAAGACATCCTGTGACATTTCACAGTATGTGATTAGATTATTGAAATGCTGTATTTTACAATACTACAGAGAGCCAGCACAACATAGTGGTTTGGTTGTTGAACGGAAACCAGGGCTCAACTCCCCGCTCAGCCATGGAAACCCAATGGGTGACCTTTGGCAAATCACACTCTTATCAGCCTCTGAGGAAAGCAAGTGCAAACCTCCTCTGAAGAAATATTGCTAAGAAACTCCCATTATGGTTTGTCTTAGTATTGCCATAAGTCAGAAACAATTTGAAAGCACACAACCATCCCAACAAATACTACAACTTGGACATTAACAGGTTACAAATAATGAAGTCACTTGAAAAATATTACAAGAGCTTAAGAACATTATGGATTCCTCCTCCACCCCAAATTAAGCCATTTTTTAAATGTTTACATTATTATTATTTTTTAAAAAACTGCAAAAATCCTAAAATCAGGAAGTGAGAAGACAGAGTACAGGTTGAATCTCCCTTCTCCAGAATTCTTGAGTCCAAAATACTCTCAAAACCAAAACGTTTTTGTGGATGGCTGAGATAATTACACCTTTGTTTTCTGATGGTTCAGTGTTTTATGCTTATAATTACTTAAAATATTGTATAAAATTACCTTCGGGCTGTTTGTATAAAGTAGATATGAAACATAAATGAATCTCCAAGATATTTCAGTATGTATGAATATGCAAATACAGGTATTCCAAAAAAATTAAAAATATCCAAAACCCAAAACACTTATCGCCCAAGCATTTCAGACAAGGGAGATTCAGCCTGTAATTGATAATTTTCCATATTTTTTGTATACATGTAAAGAAGAGTGAAAGGAGTGACAAAACTGAAATGGGGAAATAAATGGCCCTAGATTGTGACTATTATGCTAGAACACAAGCATATGCAATATATGTAAAATACTTCCAGTAACAAATTGCAAATCAGTGCTGTGGCTAAATGGCCATTACATGGGCAATCATGGATGATATGCAGTGGTGTTTTACAAGATTCTTTTTCTTTTTCTGACGAAACATTTTTAAAACCATGTGGTAACTTTATTGAACAATAGGAACCAGGGCTATTTTACATTCTTTCTAAATTAGCATCTGCAACAATGTGCAATTCAGATTTATTGTTTCATATACAAAATCATTGCTTATAATTTTATCATTTTAGAATTCAATGAGAAGCTCCTCTTCCTGTGAGTCTGTAGGGCCTTTGCAGAAATAGTGCAAATTGAGTCCACTTTAACTGCCCTGGCTCAGTGCTAGGGAATCATGGGAATTGTATTTTTTTTTTCTGAGACATTGAGCCTTCTCTGTCAGAGAGTTCTGGTGCCACAATAAACTACAATTCTCATGATTCCCTAGCACTGAGTCAGGGCAGTTAAAGTGGACTCAATTTGCACTATTTCTGGCAGTCTGCAAAGGCCCTGTAGTCATCTAACAGCTCAGTGGCACCTTGGTGGTTGTCAGCTGCCCTTGAGTCAGTTCCGACTCATGGCGATCCTGTGGATGAGACAACGCCAAGAATCACTATCTTCCACTGCCTTACTCAGATCTTGTAAGCCCTTCCCATAACCCCTCTGATGAAGTCTATCCATCTGGTTTGTGGTCTTCCCCTCTTTCTTCTACCCTCTACTTTTCCTAGCATTAGTGTTTTTTTCTAGTGATCTGTGCCTTTTCATGATGTGGTCAAAGTACAATAGTCTCAACTTGATCATCTTTGCTTCTAAGGAGAGCCCTGGTCTGATCTGTTCAAGAACTCATTTGTTTGTCTTCTTGTCTGTCCATGTTATCCTAAGTACTCTTCTGCAGCACCACATTTCAAATGAGTTAATTTTCTTTCTGACTGCTTCATTTACTGTCCAGTTCTTGCATACGTACTTGGTAATTGGGAATACAGTGGCCTGAATGATTCCAACTTGAGTGCTCAGTGCTATGTCTTTGCTCTTCAGTATCTTTTCCAGTTCTTTCATAGCTGCACTTCCCATTCCTAGCCTTCTTATTATTTCTTGACTGCAGTCTCCATTCTAGTCAATGGATGATCCTAGATATGGGGATTCTTTAACTATTACAATTTCCTCATTGTCTAAATTGAATTTTTTTTATTACTTCTGTGATTAATATTTTTGTTTCCTTTATATTCAGCATAAGACCTGCCTTTGCACGTTCATCTTTGACCTTCCTTATTAACTGTTCCAATTTCTGAATATCTTTTGCTAATATTATGGTGTTGTTCTCATATCTTAGGTTGTTAATGTTGCTTCCTCCTATCTTAACTCTTTTTCTATTTTCTAATTCTGCTTTTCTTATGATGTTTTCATCATATACATTAAACAAGTAGAGTGATAGGTTTCAACCTTGCCTGACCCCTTTGCCTAGAGGGAACCACTTTGTTTCCCTGAATTCTGTTCTGATGGTGGTCTCTGGTCCTTGGCATAGATTCCTCATCAGGACTATCAGATGTAGTGGCACCTCCATGTTTTTGAGTACATTCCATAATTTTTGTGATCTATACAATCAAATGATTTGCTGTAGTATATGAAACACATATTAATTATTTTTTGGAATTCTTTGGTGTGCTCCATTAGCCATTGCATGTTTGCAATGTGGTCCCTAATGTCCCTTCCTTTTCTGAATCCTGCTTGCACTTCTGGAATTCTCTCTCCATGTATGATTGAAGTCTATACTGCAGAATTTTGAGCATTATTTTGCTTGCATGTGAGATTAGTGCTGTTCGCCTTTAGTTGCTGCAGTCTTTGGTATCTCCTTTCTTGTGGATTGGTATGGATATTGAGCTATGTTTTCCATATTTGTTGGCATATTTCAGTTAGCATCAATATTGCATCTGTCTGTAGGCACTATAGCAGTTCAACTGGGATATCATCTGTTCCTGGTGATTTATTTTTTCCCATTTCCTTTATTGCAGATTCCAATTTGGGGTTCATCTTCATATGGTTTCTTATTCCAAATATCATTCATTTCCTCATCTCTTTTGTATGATTCTTCTGTGTATTGCCTCCAGTGTCTTTTTATTTCTTCTTTTTCCTGTATTATGTTCATTTTTCTCCACAGAGCATCCCTGCCCTTGGTTTGAACTTGGCTTTAATTTCTCAGATTTTTTTGATAGAGGTCCCTTGTTCTTCCTTTTTTGTTGTTGTCTTGTATTTCTCTGTGTTGGTCATTATAGCATTTTTCCTTATCCCTGCGTGTCAGATATTGGACAATAGTATTCATACTTCTGGCTTTGTTCTGATCTCCCTTTGCTATTGCTATTGCTTTTGCTTTTCTTCTTTCTTTTATTGCATGAAGTGTTTCATCTCTCATCCATTGTTTCTTATCTTTATTTTTGAGCACTGTTAGTGTTTTCTTGTATTTGTCCTTAATTATGTCTTTGACTTCAGTCCACAATTCTTCAGGTTCCCGGTTGATTATACTCAATAGTTCAAATCTGTTTCTTACATTGTCCTTGAGTTCATCTGAAATGTTATTCAGGTCATATTTTGGTATAATGATAGTTTTTTTTTTCTTTTTCAGCTTAATTCTGATTTCTGTTATGAGCAGTTTGTGGTCTGTGCCACATTCAGCTCCTGATCTAGTTTTGGCCACAAGGATAGAATTTCTCCATCTTCTACTTCCAATTATGTAGTCTATCTGTAATTGTGTAATCATGTATGTAATATGTAATTATGTAGTTAGTACCTTAGGTACTAACAAATGCATTAAATAATGAGCTTTTACAGACTATATAGCTTGCTTCATCATATGTATGAAATGTTCACAATTCCAGTCATACATACACACATACATACAAAATACAAATGAATAGGAGTGGCATTGGAGTCAGTAAGGTTAAAGAGAGATGAAATCTGGAAATTAATATTTTAATAAATTTCTTAGCTCATAATGTAATACAGGAATCTTTTGTTTTTTTGGCACAACAGATTAAGACTGCCACACCTCTGGAAATAGGCTGTATCTACACTGCAGAATTAATGACCTTAATTGCCATGGCTCAATGCTATGGAATTTTGGGATTTGTAGTTTTGTGAGATATTTAGCCTTATCAGAGAGCTCTAAAAATCAAACTACAAATGCCAGGATTCCGTAGCATTGAGCTATGACAGTTAAAGCAGTGTCAAACTGCATTATTTCTGTAGTGCAGATGCAGCCAGAATCAAATAGTATGATACACTGAATGCCTGTTCAGAAGTAAGTAAATATTGAAGTCACAATTTCAAATAGTTCCATTGAGAAGGGGAAATGGGAGATGTTGAAAGAAACCAGAATGAATGTCTAAAGAACTTTCAATTCAGCTAAGAATTAAAAGGGACATGTACAAGAAATGGAAAAGAGGGGAAAGCACCAATGAGAATTTTTTTAAAAATGTAGGGAGAAAGTCAGAAAAGCTAAAGTGCAGAATGAGCTCAGGATTGCTATAATTTTTTTTTTGGTTATGATAGTAACAAAAGGGGGAAAAAAAAGAAATGGTAGGGCTGCTGTGTGGAGAAGATGATGAAATGCTAACAGAAGACAGAAAAAATGCAGAAAGACTCAACACTTTCTTTGCCTTGGTCTTCTCTGAAAAGGAAAACAGTGCTCAACCTGAGGAAAATGGAGTAGATGATGTAGTAGGGGAAATGCAGCACAGAATAGGTAAAAAAGTAGTACAGGAATACCTGGCTACTCTAAATGAATTCAAGTCTCCAGGGCCAGATAAACTTCACCCAAGGGTATTAAAAGAACTGGCAGAAGTTATCTCAATAATCTTTGAGCATTCTTGGCAAATAGGGAAAGTCCCAGCATACTAGAAGATGACATATGTTGTTCCTATCTTCAAAAAGGGAGAAAAAGAGGACGCAAACAATTACCATCGAGTTAGCCTGACATCAATACCAAGAAAGATTCTAGAGCAAAACATTCAACAGTCAGTCTGTAAACACTTAGAAAGGTGTGTTGTGGTCACTAAAAGTCAAAATGGGTTTCCCAAAAGCAGGTCATGCCAGACTAACCTTTTCTCTTTTTTAAACAGAATTATAAGCTTGGTAGATGAAGGGAATGCTGTGTATGTAGTGTACCTTGATTTGGTTATGATCTTTGAAAACATACTTCATGATATATATGCAAAAAAAGCTAGTAAAATGTGTGCCAGAGAATGCTGTTAGGTGGATCTGTTGTTGGTTGACTGACCAAAACCAAAGGTGGCTCCAGTGGCTCCTCTTCATCCTTGAGAGAAGTGACTAGTGGGGTGCCACATGGTTCTGTTCTGGGCCCAGTACTGTTCAACATCTTTATCAATGACTTGGATAATGGAATAGAGGGCATGCTTATCAAATCTGACACTAAATTAGAAGGGATAGTTAACACCCCAGAGGACAGGATCAGAATTCAAAATGACCTTAAAAGAGAGTTGGGCCCAAACTAAAAAAACACAATAATTTCAACAGAGAGAAATGTAAGGTACTACACTTAGGCAGGGGAAAAATACAGTCATCCCTCCTGATTCATGGGGGATCCGTTCTGGACCCCCGTGCAAATCGGGGGAAAAAATGCAAATATTCAAAGCCCATTGGTTAAAATGGGTGCATGCTTCCGTGTGAGCACCATGGGTGTGAGCACCATTTTGGCCCTTCCCACTTGCCATCCACCAAGGAGCAAGACTGTGGACTCCAAGTCTGCAAATGAGGAGGGCCGAGTATATATATATATATATATATATATATATATATATATATTAAAGGCTTAGATATAGGATGAATGATGTCTGGCTTGACAACAGTACAAGTGAAAGGGATCTGGGAGTCTTAAAAGACATGAAGCTGAACTTGAGTCAACAGTGTGATGCAGCAGCTAAAAAGCCAATATGATCCTGGGCTGCATTGATGGTTGTGTAGTGTTGAGGGAAATAATAGTACCACTATTGTCCTTTTGTTAGACTTCATCTGGAATACTGTGTCCACTTCTGGGCACCACAATTCAATAGGGATATTGAAAAGCTGGAGCATGTCCAGAGGAGAGTGATCAAATTGGTGAAAGTTCTGGAACCATTGGAGTTGGTTTGATTGAGCATTCTTACATACTAAGGGATTGGAATGGATGGCCCTTGTGGTCTCTTCCAACTTATATGATTCTATGATTCTAAGCCCCACTGAGCTCAGTGTAGCTCATTCCCTGGTAAGTGGCTACTGGATTACAACTCACATTGTGAATGTGCCAAACAATGGTAATATAAATGTAAATACTGATTCAATTATTATTTGTTGCACTTGTACTCTATACCATAGGTTTATATTTCTATAACAGATCTACCCATACTAATACATGAGATTTTTTTTTAAAAAAAGACAAGAAGTACAAAATTAAAATTGCAGCTACTTATCACTCACTTCCACAAAGACCTTTTACTCTTAAATGGCAAAAGCCTCTTTGTCCTAAATAGTCTTACTTTTTTCTACCTTACTGCTCTTCAAATGCTTGTCTCATGTTCAAAATGCCAAATGGTCAGGCTAGCCTCTTTTATATAACTACCGTATTTGTTCTTTAACTGTTTAAAGGCTGGTGTGAATCTAGATGGGGTTTCCGAAATTTTTTAAGTTCCAACCAATAAGCTATCTATGCCTCTTTTGCATTCACCTTTGCCATGCTTGGGTTCTTAGGACAATTTATTACAAGCCTTGTCCTTTCTCTGTGTAAAATCTACAACTCATTGTTTAAATTGTTTTACCATTTCTATACTAAAATGTACATGAAAAGGAAGAGGAATTAGCCATAGGCACTGAAATGCTTGAAGGGATTGGTATTTTTCTTACAGAAGAAAGGGAATTTTTGCCTAATGTGAAGTGACTTGTTGCCATGTGTTGCTTTTGAACAACATCTTATTTTTTGATAGCTGTCTTCATAAAGTTTATGGAACTGTAAAAGGAACATCTTGTTGTCTAAAGGGAGATCTGTATCACAGAATCATAGAGCTGGAAAAGACCATTTGGATGCAATATCTCTGTTCATTTTGTCTATGACTTAGTGAACTTAGTTGAAAATAAGGAGACAATATTTATTTATCTCTCTTTTTCTTCCTTGGAAGAATCCACATGTGACACACTCCTATTTTATAATCAAAACACGTGCATGAGGTACATTAGATTCGAATGGGAGATAGTGTCTGGTTTAACACTACACAGCTGACTTCATGGTGATCTGGGTCTTCCTAGTCCTATACTTTACCCACTGCATCACTTTTGAAGACTGGGTTGGGCAACCTGTAGCTCTGTAATCAACCTGAGGCTCAGCATCATTACAAAAGTATTATCTGTATAATTTATTTATATTTATTTATTGGATGTGTATTCCACCATTTTCCACAAAATGAGCAATTGGCCTTAATGAGCGGGGAAAGGATCTTTTTGGTTATACTTTGTTGTTTTCAGTACCTAACAGTGCCTAATAAGCAGTGATGGATCTAATATGGACTGGTAGTCAGGTCTTGGAGCATCTTTATGAAGATGGGATGGGTCGAGGTCAAGTGATGAAGTCAAGCACATACTTGTCAGGTCCTGGATCATGTAAGGACAAGCAAGAAAGTCTGCATGGCTAGTTATTTCAGATTGTGGAACTAAGGCTGGAACAACAGTTATGCACAGCAAGTGTATCTTATTTCTTATTAATTACTGAAGTCACCTAAGTTTCAGAGCACTGGTGTCTTATTCAGCCATAGGTGTTGTAGCACAGTAGAACCTGGGTCTGTACTGTAACTCCTCCTATCCATGAAAAATATGTTTGTGTGGCACTGATGAAGCATCTAGGCCTTCCTGCCAAAGTTCCTGATCTGATTGCTTTTTATGTCTTTCACTCATTTTGTGGAATGTCCTCCTGAGAAGGAAAATAAAATGTGCAGTAGGAAATAGGTTTGCAGCTCATAATAATATGAGCTTTAATCAGGAACACAGTTATTTCTTAGCACAAATTAATTTTTTTTAACAATAGAAACTTTGAAAAGATTACTGCTGCCTTCCAGTCTTAATAACTTAATATTAATAGTTTTTTTTGTGGGTTTTTTTCGGGCTGTGTGGCCATGTTCTGAAAGAGAAAAGAAAGAAACTCTTTCAGAACATGGCCACACAGCCCGAAAAAAACCACAAAAAAACTATGGATGCCGGCCATGAAAGCCTACGACTTCACATTAATATTAATAGTATGCTTGACTGTGTACCAATATTTGATTGTGGCGAAAGAAGATAGCCGCATGAAGATATGTCTAGCTGCTGTGGATCAAACTGTGTTGCTACAGGCCTTGGCAACTGCATCCCAATTCTTTTTACATCATGGCTGTGGGGATCATCAGCACCTAGAAAGTCTTGCTTTTTATCACCAGATTTTGTAATGATTGTCTCCATCACATACACTTTGTCCATTCTGGTTCAGACCACACTTCCATGACACCACAGGGACAAGGCCAATATGTCTTCATTCAGTAGCTTTAGGCTTGTTTCTGCCACTTGACAAGAAGCCAGAAGGCTTGTATGAAGGAGATATTTCTGGTATCACTTGCTATTTTTTATCTTCCATGGTGCAGTGCATCATCATGCAAAACAACATATGGCACCAGGTTGATTGGGGAGAAGTGTTTCCTTTGTTCTCTTGTGGTTGGGCAAAGCCCCCTGCTCCTGACATGCTTGCTATCAACTTGGAGATTATTTTGGCATGAGGAAAAAACCTTTCTGTTTACCCAGGCTCTTCGGCAGGTAATGTAAATTAATTTTGAGTTTACCTGTTCTGTTAAACTTCAGGGGGTTGCTTTAATTATTGCTTCTGCTCTTTTATTTTTTAAAAATGTGTATATATCTACTGTTCTTAGGGTAGCACAGGAAATTTCAAAATAAAGTAAAACCAGTAGTTTAAAGATCGCTTCTTCTTCTTCTTCTTCTTCTTCTTCTTCTTCTTCTTCTTCTTCTTCTTCTTCTTCTTCTTCTTCTTCGTAGTTCTTTAACATCAGAGTGCTGACAGAACCTATTTGAACATGTACTTTAATTTTTATAGGATGCTTCCTGTATTGATAAATTCTTAATGTTTTGGGGACAATGGCTTTGGAGGGAAAAAGAACAGCCACAAAGCTTTGGTTGCTTAAATTAAAGGCTTTAGATTTCCCACTGTATGTTTTCAAAAGAATAAAAGCTCACTTTAATGAGTTTCAGTTGAGTTAGAACCAGAGGCATTTACAGGAAAATGAAAGAGAGCCTTACAACATAATGACCACTATCCAAAAGGGCTACTAGTCAGCCAAAGTTTTTGCATAGTGTACTGTTCAGAAGGTGCTCTCTGGAGTTTCTAAACAACTGTTTAAACACCCCAAAGAACAAAATGTGGTTTAAGAATCCAGTGAAATAATTTAAAGAAAAACCGGAGGAAGGGGGAAAAAAAAGAACTACCACACATCCAGTTTCAGCCATTTTCCTTTCAACTGCTCTATTTAGTTTCTTTCTGTCCATGTTTCTTTGAAGTGGCTGTTGAACAAGTAAAAGGCCAAGGAGAGCCGAGAAATATTTTTAGTCCTATTTCTTGTTCAGCCTATTGCCTTTCTTTCTGTACTGTGTAATAAAAGTTACAGCAGAGAGGAGAGAAGAATAAATAAGCCTCTGTTTATTTACTGGCAAGTTTTTATGTGGGCAATCCAAATCCTGCAGTATCTATAGATACTGTTAAAATTATTGGTTGTGACTCCTTATTCTAATAATAAGAACAGGGTCTTTCTCTGGGGCCTACTGAAAACCTCTTGGATTAATTGCTCATGAGGTGAGGGGAGCTCTTAAGCCTGTGGTTAGCTTCTGGCAGAGGCCTTCTCAAAGATGCATGGGGAAAGGCATGTACCAGAGAACGGAAGATATTGTGTATGAAACTTAGATCACAGACACTTAAGACAGGATCACTCTGAGGGTTAAACTGTTCCAACTACAGCAATGCATAGTGTTCAGCTCATTTTCCTTTCATTTTTTTTTACAAGTTGCATTGTTGTCAACTTCAGCGTATGGTGAACCCTTTCTATTATTTTCTTGGCAAGGTTGATTCATAGGAAATTTGCAAATGCTATTATCTAAGGCTGAGAGAGAGTCCCTTGTCCAGGATCACCCATCTGGTTTCCATATCTGATTGGAGAGTCACATCTTAGTCTCCCGGATCCCTAGTCCAACACCCCAACCAACACCACATTGGCTCTAGTATATATGTGGGGTACAAATCACATTGACCTCTCTCTATATATGTGTATGTATCTTTAACCTTCCTTCGAATTGTTTTTCACTTTTGTGTGTGTACAGAATACAGGACAGTGAGCAGCTAGATTTTGACATTCTTCTCGTCCACTGAATCTCACAAGAGAAGCTGTTTAATTGTTACTTTATGGGCTATCCACAAATTGACCTCTCCTATCCTGTCAAATTTCAGATCAATTTGTTGAGCAAACATGTGAACACACCACAGAAGTTTCCCATGCTCTTCCTCATTTATGGTTATAATGGTGAAATTTGTTATATCCAAGCCAGCCTTCACATGGAACCATTGTAACCTGTAACATGCTGAGGGTTTTTGGTTTTTGTTTGTCTTTCTAGGTTTTTTTTTTTTTTTTTTTTGGCATTGCTTTTCCAATTTATTTTAAAAAGATAAACGGAGAGGTCTAATTTTTCATTAGCATGAAGAGGCAATGCAGTATTTGGGGATTTTCAATGCCAAAATATTATGAATAGAAATGACACATATCGCTTTGTAGACATTGTTACTGAACAACTGTTGTTTTTTGGAAAACTGCCAAAGACATATGAGTTGGTTGTTAGCTGTCTAAACTTAATACCTAAGAAAGATGACTTCTGTCTTAGTAGCAGTAGGGAGTAAGGAAAATGAGCTGAAAAATGTTCAGAAGAGAATGTAAAATAGAGTCTTCAGACTATTTTCTGTTTACTGCACACTGTCATCATAGAACAAAAACAAAAATATACTTTCTCTTATCTGTCTCATTTGAAAGAAGTAAAAATATAAACAAAGTGAAGAATTATAGATCTTTAAAGACAGTGGTTAAGCATTTTTTGTGTCTTAAATGCTCAGTATTACTGCTCTGTGCCAGAATCCTGTATAATCTTTCACTCCGTTATGTACATATATTGTGGGTATGTATGCACATACTGGTATATCTGCAAGCCTTTCTGCCACAATTCTGCTCTCATATGTGTTTTTGTTGTCTGCCTTCAAGTTGTTTCTGACTTATGGTGACCCAAAGGTGATCCTATCACAGGTTTTCTGGGGCCAAGAGTGTGTGACTAGTGTGTTTCTATGGCTGAGCATAATCTTCAGAGTTGTAATCCAATACTCAAACCACTACACTATACTGGCTCTCACATATACACACATATTACAAACACACATTGCATAATGTGAACTGTACTTCTGTATTTCCAATTCCAAGTGACTGGAACTAGAAGAAGGCTATATTACATTATAGCATTTAAGAACATAACACACTCACAGACTGTTATATTTGCACCCTTATGATAGTGCTTTTATCCTGTACAGAAAGAAATAGATGCAGTCTACTAACAGAACTGTAACTTCCCCAGTGAACCTGCCTAAGCTACAAGATCTGCAGGGGAGGTAATTTTCTCTGTCTCACCACCTTCACAGGTATCCTTGGGTGGGAATGTTTTTAAATTTAGCTTTTAACTGTGTTTAATTCTGATACAAAACACAATGCATAAATAATCCATTTTGAGACCACTTTAACTGCCCTGGCTCACTGCTAGCATCCTGGCAATTGTACTTTATTGTGGTACCAGAGCTCTGTGACATAAAAGGCTAAATGTCTCACAAAATAACAGTTTCCAGAATTCCCTAGCATTGAGCCAGGGCAATAAAAGTGGCCTCAAACTGGACTATTTATGCAGTGTGTTTTGGACCTCTGTTATTTAATATTGTTTTAATTTTAATTTTGCATGTTTTTTTTCCAAATTATATGTGTTTTATTGGATTCTCTATCTCTTTGTAAGCCACTCTGAGTCCCACCTGGGAGAAAGAAATAAAGTGATGGATGGAATAAAGAAATTTTGTTATGCCCTTGTTCTTTCTCATTGTGTCCTACTTAAATTATTCACTGAAATCAAAACACATAAGCATATATATATATTTCTACTCATATTTTCTTAGTTTTTTAAAAAATGTCTGGTTTCCCCCTCCCTGAACCCTTCTAAATTGTCTTCCACATCATGATAAGATGTTGCAAAAGCTGCTATTCAAGAACAAGAGTGTTTTTTCCTCCAGTAAAGCTTTTAAGTGCTTTGATATCTGTAAATGTTCTCTAATTATTTTAGCAGGGAATTTTGTGCATTTCGTTTGGAAACTATTTTTTTTTTAAAAAAAGATTGCCTTTTCATGCAAATGAAGGATAAAAGTAAAATGATTTAGCTTTCAATAGTGATTATGGTGCATTGTAGGTGGGGGAACTTTTGAAGACTGTCTGGAAATTACAATAGATCCAAACTTCTGGCTCCTATTACCTAATAAAAACACACAGGACCAATCATGAAGGAAATACACAATTTATCAAGTGAGTGGCAAGGCCCACTGCAAAAGAATTTGGTCTTCATTTTTAAAGCCCTGTTTTCTCTGGCCTCCATATTTTAATGAAGAATTTTCTCTCTTTTATTTTCTGTCATGCTCCTGAATGTTGACCTTCTCATGAAAGTTTAAGAAATAATGATTAATGTCAATATCACTTCATGCCTTTCTTTAGTCATAGCTGAAGACATAGAATGCTGCTCTTGTTTCTATGAGTGCATGTTCAACCATATTTTGCAACACTTGAGCAAAGATACTGGAATTCAGTTTCACCCTCCATTAATATTGGAAAGCCTTAATTCCTCTGGCTGTTATCTGAAAAAACAAACAAACCATTCATTGGATTCTTTCCCATCCAAACTTTTGCAAAATATGCAATTAACTGTAGGTTGGGAAGTGAAATTAAAGCTTTATTGCAAAGGATTAATTAAAACTTGAATCTTGCGTAATGCCACTCTTGTATGTTTAATATAGTATTTTGTTTGTTTAATTCAATCTGTGAAGTTCAGGTGTCCTCCATTGCCCTTCTCTGCTTCTCTTTGGCTGACATTCTTCCCATCGTCAAAATTATCTTGCTTTTTCTTAGTATATAGACTCTAAATGAGAGTTAGAGAAACTGTAGCCCTCCATGTATTGTTGAACACCAGTTGCCATGAGTTCTAGCCAGCCTGTCCAGTAGGGAGAAATGGTGGGAGTAGTAATTCCTTAATTTCTGGTGAACTAAATGTCTTCCATAACACCAGAGTGAAGATTTTTCAAACATCCTCTTTTTCCTATTTTCTGTCTACATTCCTGTCCTCCTCCTGTACAGCTTTCTCTCATTCTGGGACTCTTGTATATAACCTATTCTTCCTTTTTGATTCCTGTTTATTTCATTGCTTCAGGGATGGGGAGCCTCAGGAACTGAATCTGGCCCTTTTGAGGTCACAATTCAATCCTTTGCCAATGCCCTCTTTCTTTTGACAGTTTCCCATCTTTTGAACAGTTTGTCATTCTAAAAGGTGGTAATAAAGCAAAGCAAAGCAAAGCAGCTTATTTATATACCGCTTCATATCACGCTATGGGATGTCTAAGCGGTTTACAACTGTGAGCTGATTGCCCCCCAACAAGCTGGGTACTCATTTTAGCGACCTCGGAAGGATGCAGGCCTGAGTCGAGCCTCAGCCCTGGCTGGTATTGAACTCGCAACCTTGTGGTCTATGAGTGAGTGGCTGCAGTACAGGCATTTAACCTCTTCAAAAACTTAGTTATTGGCAATAAGAGTGTTAAACTGAAATATGCCGGTCTCTTTAGTCTCATCCTTTTGATGTTAGGCCCAATGACCACTAGAATACACCCCTGCCAGAGTTTCTCTGAAAATGATTTTAGACCTCAGGTTCAGTTTTCCTACCTTTACTATACAGAGTACTTTAGCTCTCTTTCTTCAGCCACAGTGGTGTGTGTGTGTGTGTGTGTGCATGCACACTGAACTAATTTTTTTATGAAAAATCCCAAAATGTAACAAAACAAACCCACACACATTGAAAAACTGTGCAACAATTCATGCAATCTTCTAATCATACCCAAGAGGGAGATTTTTTTTCCATTGGCATTTTCAAGAAGGAATTCAGGTGAGCAATGTTGAAGGGACAAATAGAAGGCTTGTGGGGCTGCAAAAGCAAGTACACTGTGTGCATGTACACTGTAGGCTGCACTTTCCCCACTCTCCTGTAGCATGACACAAAATCTGAGTAAAAGACAACAGTAATACTTCTGTTTTACAAAGGAGAAATGGTCAGGAAAATACACACACTCAAACATTAAAATTGACTTTTATTATTGAGCTTCTAGGAATCAGAAAGCCTACCACAGGATTGGGAAACCATGTAGGGCTCAGGGTCCAATTTCCAGCTGGAACCCCTATGGGCTTGCCTTCCCCACAGCATGTCAAAATAATCCATTTTCATTTGTATCTCTCCCAAAATGGTGATATGGATATGGATGAAAACAGAAACATTTGTGGGGTAATGAGCTTTCTCAGGGAAGCTTGCCTGTGTGAGTGTTTTTGCATGTTCTTTTTAGCCCGAGGTGCTTTGTGCATGAGTTTTGGGCAAAAATGTTCTGGAAAAGGTACCGTTAAAAAAAAAAAGCATGGGACTTGATGGATCACAAAAGTGGAATTCTTCACCCTTATCAGATCAACCAATAGATCCTCATCTAAATGTTACCTCCTCCTGCTTCATATTAACTGTGGTGCAGTGCTTGTGAATATTCTGTTACTGACAATTTATCTAGGAATAGTTGCAACATTTCTGACATTGCAATATTCATACATATTATATATTTTTGAAGTGTTATAACATTTATCAGCTTCGTCTAGCATTTGGAAGAACTTTGGAGGCATTTCTCTTTCTCTTTCAATCCCTCTCTTGTCCTTCCCTTTGTGTGTGTGTGTGTGTGTGTGTGAGAGAGAGAGAGAGAGAGAGGGGTATGAGAACTTCAGTAAAACTAACTTTTCCAAGCTCTGAGATAATTATAGATATATGGTGCTACTGGGTTGGTAAAATTCAGAGCTAGCCTGAGATTGTATATGTTAGAGTGTTGTGTGTGTGTGTGGGAAGCCTGTGTTCCAAAGATTGCTCAGTCATGAAACTCAGTGGGTGTTCTTGGCAAGCTCCTGTCTATTAGCCTAACCAATTTCACAGAGTTATTGTTAGGAATTTAAAAAATAGAAGAACCCCACTGTGTGCTGCATTGAGTGGCACGGAGGAAAGGTAGGACACATAGTCAAATGTGACAAATAGATAAATTGTGAGTGAGGACTCACTTGCTAGCAAGCCACCAACCGTTGATCATGTGTCTAGATCTCTTTTTGAGAAGAGGGCTCAAGTCATTACAACAATCTATCAACCCCTGCTGTTTCCAAATATTGTTTGTTTGGTTTTTGTCTGAAATGTCAAACCAACACTTTTTATTTTGCTCTACAACACTCTGCCTGAGATGTTAACAATTCTTCCTGTTATCAATGCCTGCTATAATAATAATGTCATTGTTGTTGTTGTTGTTGTTGTTGTTGTTATTCTTGATCACTTTCACTGGAATTTGAATAAATTGGAATAAATTCTACCCAGCCCATCCTAGGGTCAAGACTCCTGATTCCTGAGGATGGATTGTGAGTCTCTTGGGCTGTAGTACACCCCCTTCCCTCTCCAAGTGAGGTCACTAGGAGATCCCTGAGATTACATAGGGAAGGAACAAAAACAAAAACAAAAACAAAAAAAAAAAAAAAAAAGGAAAGGAAAGGAAAGGAAAGGAAAGGGAAAGAAAAAAAATTGTGCTGGAGTGACCCATCTCTCATCTTAATAGCGCTGAGGACAGTAGAAGCAGGTTTCTAAAAGGAAAGTTTATTCTCCTGGTCCATTCCCAGCTATCATTCTTTTCCCAGCCTTGGAAGGCTGAAGAAAAAACTATTCCAGACTAAAGAAAAACTATCTAACAAGGCCTAAAACACAAAATAATCCTTTATTATGCCATTGAACAGCTGTTAACATTTAGCCATGATGCTGACAAGGATTCTAAACCTCATCAGATTTGTTTCAGGGGCAATAACAAATAAAACAGAGATATTGTTCTTTGATGCCGTTCAGTAATGTATGTAGACTTTTACTCTAGTTTCATCTAGTTTTATCCATTCAATCTTGGAGTTTGTAGCCAGGGAGGAATGGGTTAGAAAAACAACCCATATGGTAATCCTTTTGAAAACCTGCTCTTTAGGGCTATTGTGCAATGTCTCTCCCCATATGATTCAAATGTCCTTTCTTGCCAATTTTGGTTTATCTAGAGAAGAGTCAGAGGGCCTCGGCAGACGACTAATTGGGTCGTCTTCCGGGCCCGGAAGAGGAGGGGCAGCCACACGTTCGGCGCCCCTTCCTCTTCCTGAGGTCGCCCCTGGAAGCGCCGGCCATCCGCATGGCCGGCACTTCAGGGTTGACCTCATGCCACGACGACCGCACTCGCCGTGGCGTTTGAGTCAGGGAAAGTGCGCCCGCCGCTTTTGGGGCGCACTTTCCCTTAAATCTAAAAGGAGCGCCAATTTGGCGCTCCTTTTAGATTCGGCGGGGAAGCGCTGCGGTGAGGCTGCCTTGGCCCCGCGGTGCTGCGGACCAGGGCGTCTTGGACGCCCTCGTCTGCATCCCCCCATAGTTTACACAGTCATTTAAGTTCATGCCTCTCTTGCTAATCTCTTGGAAGCTAAGGAAGCTGTTGAGGAAAACATCAAAATGCTACACTGGAAAGTTTCAAATTATGTTTTTTTCTGATATATTTTATGTTACTGACATTTTTCTAAAGTGGCTTTGAAATTGATAGCATTATGGAGGCTTTTATGGAGATTTTTGCATTCAGCACACACAGATATAGAATGCAGCTGGGTGGGTTTTTATGAACACACTGGGAAATAGGGATGGCTTAGATGCACCTTTGTCTTCCCTCCATGTTTTAGCTTTAGTCTTGTGCACACCAGTGCCTACATAGAACCTCATACTACTCCCATTAGGATGAAATGTGAAGTACCTCATGGATAGCAAAGGAATGCACAGAGGGCTTGCCATCTGGCTATCACTTTATAAGTATTTCATTGCAATCCTCAGTTTATCCAAGGAGTCTGCACAAAATTAATGTTCGTGTGCAACAGATAAGTATGTGTCAATTCTTGTGAACAGGAACCCACGTAAATCAGGTTTTCTGTAACTACATTGAGTTGTGCTCACTTACAGAACTCTTTCCAGTTATTTTCACTTCGGACTATACTGCAGCTGGCATATAGGGACATTGGGGGTAGGGCTTGTGTGTGTGCCCACATCTCTTCTTCATTTTAACTCTCCTTATGTTCAGGAAACAATAGGCTCTGTGACTCAACCAAGAAGCCCCAAATGTATTCTCTGATATCTCAAGGTATGTCTGAAGACTCATTTTTGAAATCAGCAGGGACCCTAGAACTTTTTCTAGAACTTATCTCTCTAGGGACCCTAGAATTGATCTTCTAGAACTCCTAGAAGATAAGGAACTGGCTACATTGAATTCAAGGACACAGCCATGTTAGTTTGGATCAGTATGCAAAGGAATATTGTAGTACCTTTGAGACTAACTGAAAGAAAGAAACATGTAGCTTAAGTTTCCATAGACTGAGGGGCTAAACAGATGGCCATTCATGCCACCCCTTTGGGTAACAGATCAGGGCTGTGGCAACCACATGCTGCAGCCCTGATCTTGCATTTTTCCAGTGCAAAAAGAAGCAGCAAAATTGTGCTTTTTGTTTGCGCCGGAAAAAAGGCACTCTTTTTTGCTGCCACCGTGACTCTACTACGCTCCTGCGGTGCATGGTGTGTCTGGTCACTGTGCTGCAGGAACACCTCAACACTGCCAGCTGTCTGGCAGGTGGGCGGCATGACACCAGATTGGGTGCAGAGTCAGGGCGTGCAGTGTGCAGTCACCATGCCCCCATGCTGCTGGGACGCCAGCTCACATTGCTGGTCTGCTTTGCCCCTGAGTCTACATCAGATGCATGGACTGAAGGATAGGGCATAAATAGGGCATAAATGTCTGTCCATAGGCATTTCACTCCATGCAGCTGATGAAGTAGACTCAGGACCTTTACAGACTGCCAGAAATAATGCAGTTTGAGTCCACTCTAACTGGCTCAGTGCTAGGGAATCATGGAAACTGTAGTTTTTTCTGAGACATTGAGCCTTCTCTGTCAGAGCGTTCTAGTGCCACAATAAACTACACTTCCCATGATTCCCTAGCACTGAGCCAGGGCAGTTAAAGTGGACTCAAGCTCCATTATTTCTGGCAGTCTGTAAAGGCCCTCAGTCTATAAAAGGTTATCTTCCAAACTTCCTTTAAGTTTAAGGAGTTTATTATATGAGGCTAGCAAAGCAGAACATCAACAGAATAAAAGTATTTTTGGGCAGTACTGATGCTGCTTCTTTGCATGCCATTCATCCTTGAAGCACTCCTTTCTTTGACCAATAAAACTCATCAATACCTCCCAATTGTACTGTTTTTCCATTATGGATTTCCATGTGATAAGTGCCTCCCATTGCAGTTCTGCTACTCAGGCAGTAATGTGGTGTGAATGGCCATGATTCTGCTTCTCTTTCCCTGTCCTCCCCTTGCTATTCCCAATCAGGAATGTTTTCTTTTCCTTTTCTATTTATTTGCTTTTTATTTCATCTCCTTGCCATAATTGTGCAATTGTGGTAATAATAATAACATAGCAATAACAACAACAACAGCAGCAGCAGCAGCAACAGCAACAGGCATGCTGGGTAAGGAGACTGTGCAGAAGAGAGGGTGAGGGACCATAGAGGTCAAAGAAGCATCTTAGAACTATTGCAGAGACGTGTGATAATGAATGTACCCAAACTGGTATGTTTCCATTTCTTTAAACTAACACGATTAGCAGGCTGACATGAGAAAGTCTTTACTCCCAAAGGTGCTACAATATCCCTTTGTATACTACACTGGACTGTTGTTGTTATATTACCTAAAGCAATTAATAATATGAAAGCAATTGCAAAATAATAAATGAAATATTACAAAATTGAGTAACTAATTATCTAAATAATGAAATTGACCATATCAAGCAAAGGGAAAATATATGAAGTATGAAGTAGAGAGCAGTCATAATTTACACTGCCATTTAAGTTAATGCCTCTCTTTAATCTCTTCAAAACTAGGGAAGCTGTTGAGGAAAATATGATGCTACTCTGAAAAGTTTTAAATTATGATTTTTCTGATTAATTTTAAGTTACTGACATTTTCTAAAGTGTTTTTGAAACAAAGAAATCCCAACTGTAGAAGATTGGTTAATGACATTAATTAATATGATCAAATTAGATTAACAAATTGGTTGAATCAAAATGAAGCAAAAGAAATAGATGAAGATTGGTAACCAGTCATAAACTACTGCAAAAATTTGTGGAAATAAGAGTAGAAAATACTCATAAGTATATTCTGAGTAGCCAAAGTAGATCTAATTGAACTTGAAATTAATGACTGGAGAGACAATAGTGGGATCAAACTAATGGAGTTAGAAGTGGGTAATATTAAAAGAAATAATATCTTACAAAATCAGTTAAATGAAGGGAAGTACATAATTAAGGATGCATAGTAAATAGGAATGGAGAAAATGGACATTGTAACAAAATAACATCAAAGATTGTAATGGAGTATAAATATACAATAATATACAATATTATTTCTTTTATTTTTATTTATAAAAATAGAATTTAAAAACAAAACTGATAGCATCACAGATTTTTGCATTCAGTGCACATAGATCTAGAATGCAGCTGGGTGGCCACACTAGACAACTTTGCCTCCCCTCTATATTTTGGCTTTAGTCTTGTGTAGACTAATGTCTGCAGAGAGCCTCATACTACTCCCGAGGACTCCTAACACATCTAACACTTAAAAAAAAATATGGAGGCATATAAGAAGATAAAAGGCTGAAAAGCAGAACACTTTCAAGAGAAATGCAAAAAAATAAAAAATAAAAAAAATCTAACGCAATATCTAAGTTAAGGTAGAGAGAATTTTCCAGTGCAAAGAGGTTATAGGTATATAGTGAAGTGTGTGTATTTGCCAATGAGGGTAATTAGGGTAGTAAAGGGTGAGGGGAAGAGATTGTGATAAGATCTGAAAGGAGATTATCATTCTGGGAAAATAGTCATTAAAGTGGTAAATGAAAATTCAGCAAAAACAAGTGGAATGTGATAATATTGGAGCAACAGAGAGAGAGAAAGAGAGAGAGAGAGAGAAACACACATACCAATTTCACATATACACTCATGGGAATTGAGTTATGCCATGTACAGACTGGCCAAAAGGACCGACCTGGGAGTGGAGTTGGGGCATGGCAACTGCATGTTGGCCTCCCTGACTCCACCCCGATGCCTCCATCATGCCACGCACCCCACTGCATGGCAGGCAGCATCAGGGTGCTTCCTTGGTGCAGCGTACAGACATGCTGAGCCAAAGGAGTGCCGAAAAGCAGGTGCTGCATCAGCAAGGGCAGCTTTTTGCCATTCCAAAAAGGAGTGGCATTTGCCAGCTCTTTTTGGAGTGGCATTTGCCAGCTCTTTTTGGAGTGGCAAAGTGCCAGATTGGACCACAGCATGCAATTTCCGAGGCCCCAATCCGGCACTCTCAGGGTGGCACAGAGCCACCCCTTAGGAGCCATCTGTAGAGCCCCTTAGTAGTGTGGCCTAGGGATCATAATGAAAATGTGTATGGCTACTGTATATATATATATATATTTAAAAAATACAAATACTAGGTTGGGCATAATTAGAAATCACATAAAATGGCCAGTATCACACTGCTGTTATACAAATTTTTGTTAAGACTACACTACAACTGCAGCATTAAAAAGGATATGCAGAGTTGGAAAAGAGCAATCAAAATGACCAAGGTAATGGAACAAATCTGTGAAAACAGATTGCAGTGTTTGGCAGACTGATAACAGAGTAAGGAGGTGGGGAAATTACATCTCTCATTCCATCATCATTCAATCAGCCTTGATTATGAACACAATGTTTACTTGGACGTTCCCTTCATATATTTAGTTTAATTCTGAAACAAGTGTGCATAAGCTAGTATACATGTTACCTTTGTTATCCCTGGAAGGACTGAACTACCATAGCTGTTTTAGTGTGTTTGTGTGTGTGTGTGTGTGTGTGTGTGTGTTAGATCATCTATTAGACTGCTGATTGATAATTCTTGGGATAGCCCAATGACACAGCAATCTTGTGGTCCAATTTTACCTGATCACTCCCCATGTTTAATTTGGGGGAGGGAGGGCTTTAGTCACATGGCTCTCCTGAACTAAAGTCCATGGTAGTAGTATAGACAATATATTGGGCTGGACAGAGTACTTGTATTCCTAACTGATTATGTCAAATAATCATAACTCCAAACATGGAATGATCATGAAATAAACAAACAAATAAATGTTAGATTCAAAGGGAAGCACAGATGTAAATCAATGCCTTACTCATTTCAAACATAAATGCAATAGTAAGAATAACAATACAATCTATCCCTTTTCACATTTACAAATATTGGTAAGCAATGCATATTTAGAGATAACAAAGAGAGCTTTAGGTTACTTCTCTATTTTGAAATGATGTAAATGCATGGTGTGAAAAATCAGAAATGCACATTTCCCCCCAAAAATGTATGGTGGGCTAAAGCAAAAATGACAGTATTAAACAAGCTGTTCTGTGGTAAATCCTTTGCTTAATAAGATAAACCCAGATTCCAGATTTCCCTAATTTTAACATTGCCTAAACAGGGATTGTCTGTAACTGTAAGAACTAGAAGAGTCAAATACCACAACTCAAGCTCTTTAACAAATTCTTCTTGTCAGAAACCTAAGGGCATGTTTTATTCGCAGCACTGTGAACACCTAGTGTGCTGGAAATAGATCCAGCCCCTTCTCATTCTCTCAAGCGTTTGTTTGAAAAACAATTCTGCCACTTTGTAATCTGCAAAAGCAGTTTGTTATGTCTTATAATGCTGCTATCCCATCTCATGGATGGACAAAAATAAGCATGCCATTTGCCAAATGGCAATATTGCCATTACCTGAACAGCTTCCATCCTTGAACATTTGATATTGTGGGTTTTTTTGCACCTGGTAGTAACAATGCCATTTTTTAATTGGGCAACCATAGAGTTGAGCTCTTCTTTCTCCCCTACTAACAGATACTTCCATCCTTCACTTTCAGATTGTTCAACTCATAGCAAAGGGTTCTGATGAGGACAAGTTTCTGTCTCCTTTCTC
Organism: Phrynosoma blainvillii; assembly: GCA_026167975.1. Classification (NCBI taxonomy): domain Eukaryota; kingdom Metazoa; phylum Chordata; class Lepidosauria; order Squamata; family Phrynosomatidae; genus Phrynosoma; species Phrynosoma blainvillii. The sequence continues at coordinate 44,531,120 of JANUYF010000003.1, read as the reverse complement.
AGGGGAAGGATGATCAGTACCTTACGTGAGGCCATCCCAGCTCCAAAGATCCTATAATGTGGAGATCCTAAATTTCCATCCATCCACCTGCCTAGCTTTACAAAAGATGAACATTGCACAATCAGACTAAACAATCCAATATGTTCATCTGGAAGTAATGGCACTATTGTCAGCTTATTTAAGGCTTTAGCTGGTTTTATCCCTTGACTGACACAGCAACTTTCCTACAGTTGTCTTAGTAGGAGAAAGCTTCAACCAGCTCTGGAACTCTGCAAGGTCCTGTTTCTGTTTGCCTGAGCTCATAAGAGTTTCTCCCTTGATTTGTGTGGCTTGACTTGACTAGGCTTTACATTAGCTCGGTTTTATCAAACTTAATTAAGTACTATCTACTTCCCTTGTAAGGCACAACTTTCTGCAGAAGTGGACCCCCATTTCTGACCCCTATATTTTCACTTCCCTTTGTTCCTGTAAGGTTCTTGAAACCTAATTGAAGAGCTATACTGCTGGAACCGAGACTGGAGAAACAAGCTAATAACTTTCCACCAACCCCACACCAATTCATTCAGTTCTTATTGATGAAATTGTATGACAGCTAGGATTTCTATACTACAAGGAATCCAGAAATTATCTTTACAATTTAAATTCTATACACAATTGCAATTGTAAAGATAGTTTTCAGACACCCGTACATTCTAGGCCTAAATCCAACAATTAGACTGAAGCCATTGAATCAATTGGATGTATTTATTAGTCACCCACCCTTCACTGACTGTTGAATCCACTGGAATAAGAATCCAGACCTTCATGAAACAGGATCTTTAAGCTCTTTTCTTAAATGAGCAAATTGTTACTTTTAGACTGTCAGGTTCTTCTTGCTGAATTTATCAAGAAATTTTGAAATTTCTGTCCCTTGCCTCAAAATGCACCCACAGTGCTGTGACAACTTTTGTTATAACTATCTTCTTCTCAAATGTCTGACAGCTTGTGAAACTGCAATGTTGACACCCTTTAGACTAGGAATAGAGAGCCTTAGATCCTTGCAGGACTAGACCTCCCCTTGTCCGTGACCATGAACTATGCTGGCTGGGCTGCTTAAACTTGAGGTCTACCTTCATATGGAGGGTCAATGGTTCCCTATCTGGCTATATACTGACTTTGGTTGTTTTTGAATAATTTGAGAATGGTATTGTGTAAGTTCATCTGTGTCAATGCCAACCCTCCTGTCTTGTAATTTTTTTTTTAAAAAAAATCTGTAATTGTTAATTTCCATACTATATCTACACACAGTATATTGTTATTTATTGCTGACTCATAATTTCCCCACAGGAAATGCAGTCTGGAGTCTGAGAGCCAAGTTATTTGCTTTCTGGCTCCCAGTAAGCAACACGAGACTGGAAATGAAAATGTAATATTTAATCAAGAAAGCCAGCCACTAAGAAAGTATGAAGTAGAAGCATTTACCAAAAGTACTTTTGGAAAAAATGATTTCTGTATCCATATGCTACTATGAATGTAAGTCAAGATGAGTGCACTAAATAAAGATGCTCTAGGCCCGTGATGGTGAACCTATGGCATGTGTGCCATCTCTGGCATGCAAAGCCATTTTGAAGGGCACATGTCTGCTCCTCTTTCCCCACCCTCCTGTCACTTCCACTGCCTCTCAGGCAAGGAAGAGGAGGAAGAGGCACACAACTCTTCCCTGTACTCCTGTACTTTAAACTGTCTGTCTCCCAGTTCCTCTTCTTCCCCTTTGCCCCCCCCCCCCCAGGCCTTCAGCTGTCTCTGGAGAGGCAGCTGAGGCCTGGGAGGGCAGGGGGAAGAAGTCTCAGCTTGGAAGTCCTGCTCCTGGAGGGCAGAAGTTCCAATCCCAGAGGGTGGAAGTCCTGCTCCCAGAACTGGGTAACACCCGGTGCCAGAAGACCTTTTAGTTTAGGCACTCAGCTCCTAAAAGGTTTGCCATTACTGCTCTAGGCAATTGTACATAATCATTTACTAATAATCAATATTCCCATGATTCAAATCTTGTTGAAGGAGAAGTTAGTAAATTGGCATAGGAAAAATTAAAGATTTTGAAACATGTTCACTCAATGCAACAATCTGTCACAAATCTTTATGTGCAAACTGTCCATGAAAATGTAACATGTGCAAGATGAAAAAGGAAGCCTGGATCTGCAGTATCTTTTGTCTGCACTTTGATGCATACACAGTGATTAGGACTAGAGTGAAAAGAAGAAACTCTACCATCAATTCACTTATTTTTTTTAAAAAGCATCTGAGGAAGTAGACTGAAGTCTATGAAAGTGAATGCTGCCAACTTCTTACTTTCAATTAGTCTCTAATGTGCTACAAAATCTCTCTAATACATAAATCTAATTGTTATTTCCAGTTGGAATAGACTCATTAAATTAATGGAAAATTAGTAAGCCAGCACTTACTTCAGTGCCTTTGGTTCAGTGGGCCCACTCTATATGGAACTAACAGTGCAATTTAGAGCCCTGGACCATCAAAATGGATAGAGTTCAGGCATACCAGGATTGACCAAGAAAGCTCTATTTGTCCAGCTCCTGACTATCTGAAGGACCACAGCTTCCAGTATGGAACCACAGCAATAAGGACTACAGCTTCCAATAAAGGTGCTAAGATCTCTGGGGGAGGCCCAATTCTTGGTCCCCTGAGCTTCCAAGGTAAGTTTGGACAGGATGTAAGAAGAGGCCTTCTCAGTGACACTCCCATGCCTAGGAAAAATAGGATGGCTCCTTCTTTACTGTCAATCTTTCAGAAGTGAAAACTCTTCTGACAAGGTTTTAGGAACTGACTGAAAGAGTTTTAATCAAGTGCTGTTTTACTGACTTTTATATTTTATCTTTTAATAGATTTGGTGTAACTGGCTTTAATTATGTAGATAGATTAATTACATTTTAAAAATAATTTTAGTGTATTTTTTACTTATAACTTTGTAATTGCTTTATCTGTAGCTGTTTTAATTTTTGTATGCCACCTGTATTCCCAGTATCATGGGAAAGGCAGAATATAATAATATAGCAATAACAGGACTAAAATCATCATCATC